>CM035157.1:59855689-60494439 GCA_020205615.1 Panax quinquefolius
TTTGGACAGGATGTACTTTATACCATATATTTTCATGACCCAAAATGCCGGAATTTTTCTCATAAATTAAGTGGCCGAAATAGCCCTTACAAAATCGTTGCAGTAGCTTTTTGGACATTTTGCAGTTTTGACTCCTTTGCTAAAATCAATCCACACAAAAATCTACAATACCTTTTCCAGTGATTCCACATGGATAAGTTAGAAAACTCATAGATCTAACTCTAGGACTTGACCACACTCAAAAATTCGAAATACAATAGGAGATATGGTCAATTGAATTTCATGTTACGCTTTTTACCAAAAATCTAATTTTTTTCAACCCTTTGTGATTTCTAAGAAACTTCCATGTTTTCACATAATAACCAACATAACTCATCATAACACTTACTAATACCACATATACCCATGATTTTCAACATTCTAATGCTTTTATTATGACTCTCATCATAATCAATGTAAATAGATCATTTTCACAATTTAATAAAGAATGAATACAAAGGATCATTCACGATGCATGTGGTAATTCACATGACGAGTTATTCCAACGAGAATAATAAAGAATGGAATAATGAAGAATTCACCATGCATGCGATAGAGACCGCCGCAGATAGTTTATTCCCAATGTAATAATAAAGAACGAAACCGGTCAGTGAAATTTTGCAAGCGGGATGTTCCAATGAATAGTAAAGAATGGAATAACAATGTAAATCACCATGCTGTGGTACTTCGCGCCATGTAAAAGTTATTCCAACAAAATAATAAATGATGGAACCCGTGTCCCACAGAACGCACAGAGATAGGATATTCAAGCGAATAATAATACTGGAATAATAAATAATAGAACCGGTCCAAACAGAAAGCATTGCGGCATGAGAATATTCGGAGTAATAATAAATATGGAATAATAGAAGAATTTCACCATATATGCGGTGCCGCGCATATCATGAGTTTATTCCAACATAATAATAAAAGCGGAATAATGTAAGAATATCGGCATGTATGCGGTGATTTGCATATCTGAGTTATTCCAACGTAATAATAAGAAATGGAATAATGAAGTTCTCTTCATGAATCTGAAAAGAAATAATACCCTTACGAGTACAACAAATAATATCACTTACCTTTGAAAGAAGAGTATTTCATTTGGTAGTAGGCGAGGATATACTCGAAGAAAACTTGTACTACGCCTCAAAGCTTTATTAAATTCTAAAGAAATACTCTCAAGATTATAGAAGAAGAATTCTCTCTATAGTTTCTTTCTAGAGTTTCGGTGAATTAAGTAAGAAATAATGAAGGAATGAGCTTCTATTTATAGAAGAATGGATTTGAATAGTAACCAATTCATGAACAGATCAGTTTGGTTTACAATAAAATATAATATATTCTATTTATAATCTAATAAAACAAATAACTTTTAAAAAAGAATTTACTATGCAAACACTATGCGAGCACTATGCAAAACACTATGCATAATAAAAAAATATAATATAATCTAATTATTGTCTAATAAAATAGATAACTTTATAAAAATTTCATTTTATATAAAAAGATTTTACTATTAGCCTAATAAAACGAATAACTTTATAAAAGTATTCTATTTTATATAAAAAACTTTTCTGCTTTTATTACATTAATAATACTAATAAAACAAAACTTCATCAACATTATTATTATTCACACTATTAATCCACTGTGTCGTTCCAAGAAAAGAGGGGCTTTCCAATAAGGATTTTTCCTATTAATGGCGCAATTAGATGATCAAACCTCTCCTTTCGAACTTCTAGACATCATTAATATTTCAAATAATAATATTAATAACTCATTATCTCAAATCCACACCAAAATTTTGAAAAAAAAAATATTTTGAGAAAATTAAATCTTTATTAAGAAAACTGGGTCTCACACACTATGGATACTGGCATGTGGTGGCATGTCATGCAATCTCACAATCTCATTTACGTACATACGAGCAAGACGTTCAAGGGAATAAGTCTCACGTATAGGCAAGAAATGAGCAAACTTGGTTAATCTATCAATAATAACCCAAATCGCATCTATACCTTGAGAAACCTTGGGAAGACATGTAACAAAATCTATGGTAATGTGTTCCCACTTCCATTTCAGAATCTCAAGTGGTTGCAATGGACCCTTTGGCACTTGATGCTCCGCCTTTACACGTTGATAAGTTAAACACCTCGAGACAAACTCCGCGATTTCTCTCTTCATATTGCTCCACCAAAATTTATGTCTAAGATCATGATACATTTTGGTACTCCCAGGATGGATTGTAAATGGTCTGTTGTGTGCCTCCATCATGATTCTATGCTTCAAGTCAGAATCGTTAGGAATGCAAAGTCTGGAGTTGACTCGAAGTATTCCTTCTTCATCGATTCTTGCTTCTAGAATAACACCTTCTTGTACTTTATTCTCCATACGTATCATCTCTGGGTTTGTGGCTTGAGCAGCTTTAACTTTATCAATTAAAGTCGGTTCTACTCGTATGTTTGATATCATCACGTGGGTACTTGGAGCCTTTACCTCTATCTCCAACCTTTGCAAGTACATCTCCTTGGGTTATCACGATTGGTATGGTATAATTGGTATGATTAATTTATCCAAAATTTAATAATATCCAAATTGTCAACATGATACTGCTTTGTGGAGTAAAATTCAAGAATATTATTGTATCAAAAATGATTTGGATAGAAAAGAAATCAATTTTTGTCATGAATAGTATCCCAGGTGAATAGTACTCGAGTGAATAGTACCCCGTGAATAGTACTTCGAAAATAGTACTTTGTGAATAGTATCTCGTGAATAATACTTTATGAAAGGTATCGTATTTATGAATAGTTTCATATTTATGAATATTGCCAATGAATAGTACTCTGGCATGAAAAGCTTAAATTTAATAAGAATGTTTAAAAAATATCCTTATGAAACGATACTAGATGAAGCACAAATTTCAAGGATATTGTACTAATTTCACGGAGTATAGAAGCAATACTTTAACAAAATAAGTGTAGAAGTGGGAATAAGAAATGAAATAATATTACTTACATACTACGAGTATGGAAGAAAATATTATTTCATACGAGTATTGAACAAAAATAATATCTCTTACAATTGTTAAACGAAAATAATATTCCTTATGAATATTAAACGAAGACAATAACCTACTTAATATTGAACAAAATAATATCCCTTATGAATATTGAATCGAGAATAAAATTCCTTACGAATATGAAAAAATAATATCGTAAGTAAATATGAAATAAATAATACCCTTTACCTTAGTAGAAGGCTGGATACTGCTATAGTGAAGTAGTAGAATACTCTTCTTCTTCCTCTCTATAGTTTCTCTCTCAATAGTTGCTCTTGTGAGTCTTAGTGAATTGGTGAGAATGAAAGAAGAATGAGCTTCATTTATAGGATAACATAGTTTCGATAATTGCACGTTTAGGGGCTAAAATTATTATAGTATAACACGCTTATCTTTACCTCCATTTTAATTTAGTCCTTCAAGTATTATCAATCTTGCACCACCTCCCTAACGAAGACATGTATGTGAATCAATAGTTCTATACATGTGAAACAACGATAATTTGCATGAACCAATAGCAATAAATTGCTCATTTATCCGATTAATTGCCTTGTTGGTCAATAAAAGCAACCAATCTTAGAACTACCTCCTTTGAGGTAATTGGGTCACGAGAAAGAATTAAAGAAAACTAAATGAACAAACATCTTTAATCAACACAAACTTATTTATCATTATTATTATAACTCACAATATTTAACAACCAGATCATTCCCGAAAGAGGGGCTTTCCGATAAGGATTTCTCCTATTAGTAGCGCAATTAGGTGACCAAACCCTTTTCTCGACGAACTTTCTGTACATCATCAATAATGCAAATAATAATATGAATAACTTTGTCGTCTCAATTATTGATTTAATAATATAAAATATTATGCGGATGATATTGTGATAATAATTTAATCAAATAACGTGAGATACTATCACGAGAATTATCGTAGCAATAATTGAGTATAAACCGAGTGACTTCTCACGTAAGCATCAATAATCAATATCGTGTGCTACTATTGTACCACCGCCAGTATTATTGCATTTTTACCACTAGGTATTTCAACAGTTTAATGGTAAAACTTTCATCGTTATTTTTATAAAAAGATATTTATGTCGTTTTCTAACTCCGACAGTAATTCCGTTGTGGGGTCCACCAATGATTGTGATGTCGTACAAATATTCCCTATTAAAACAAATATTCTCCAACCAATCGAATATTTTATAACAACTTGCTTACTTTGCAAAATTTGTAAATATTACCCACAACTATAAAATTATATCAAATCCACACCATAATATTCAAAAATATATTTCGAAAAAAATTAATCTTTATTCATAAAATTTGGGGTCTTACATTAAGCACCTTCTCACATATTTATATCAGTCATTAGAACATAAACAACAACTTATACAGTTAAACTATATAGGTCCGGATCAATTTCGAAGTCAATTCGGTGTACCGACTGTTTTATTGGGTAATTATCGAGTTTATTTTTGATTAAACTCTATTCTGTAGCTTCCTTATCCCTTTAGATAATTCAAATATCAGTCATATTATTTTTCATAGACTTACACTAATTTTTATATAATTATTATAATTTATCATGATTTTTCAAACACTATAATCATTTTTAAATGATTTAAATACTAAATAATTCTATTATCATTAATATTTAAATAATACTAAAATATTAATAAAACCATTGCCAAAGTATTAAATTATTTATAATAACTTAAAATATTTTAAAGTATTAATATTACCCTTAAATAATTTTTAAAATATTTAAAATTATTTTTAAATAATTACCATTAATATTTAAATATTAATATATTATTCATCAAAATATTAAAATTCATTTATCATAACTTCAAATATTTTTAAATCATTTATATCCCTTTTAAAATGATTTTTAAATCAATAAAACTATTTTAAATTATTTATTTAATATAATTATTAAATAAATCTAATATCATTAATATTAAATTATTAATGAAAATTATCTTAAAATATTAAAAGTTATATTTTATAACTTCAAATATTTTAAACACTTTATTATCCTTTAAAATGATTTTTATAATATTAAAATCATTTTAATTAATTATTTAATACATTTATTAATAAATTTAATATCATTAATATTTAATAAATAATAATATTAATGAAAAATATGTCAAATTATTAAAAGTTAATTTTTATAACTTAAAATAATTTTTAAAACTAATTTTGGAATTTTAGAAATTAATTTATATTTTAAATGATTTTTAGAAATTAATTTAATTAATATTAAAAATTTGTCTCTAAAGCCTTTACTACGAAACTAAATGCCTATTGTGTTTTGAGCCTCAAGAACATTGAAAGGCGATTCTTGATGCCTACTTTGACCAATCTTAATTCAATTTGTCTATGTTGTTTTCTGGGCATGTTAATGGTCAGATCTTGTAGTATTGATGTAATACTACACGATCCAACAATCATCAGTGTCATTCTACATCACACAAAGGAGATCTAAGCTTGCAAAAGTCATATTAGAGTTGTTCTTCATTTTCTGGGTTACCCAGAAAATAAGAATAGTTCGAGTAGCCTATTTTGGGCTTCCACAACATGCTTTCCAGGTAAGATTTTGGTGGTTTAATGGTTCCAGATTGTAGTCCACATGACAAAGAATAGATCTATTACATTTAATCGCTAACTACATCACAATCACCCCTATCCAAGTCGGGTCAAACCATGTCGTAGGTCTTGTTCTTAAGTTTTTTTGGGTTGCTGAAAAGCAGTTTTCATGTTCATCCTATCTACTTTGACCATCCACTAAATCCATCCTGTTTGTCATATAGGTGATCTAAAGGCATGACTTTGTAGTCCATATAACATACTATAATATGGATACAACAACAAAAATAAATCACATAACACAAGAAAGATATGGGCTCATGAACTCATTGTCAGACACTGCTAGGTAAGTTCTGGGTTACCCAGAATTGTTAAGTCATGGCCGATCAACGCAGTTTGACCATCCATAACTTGTAATCTATATATGATCTAAGCATGATTCCAGTTCCAGATCATAGTCCTTACAGCATACTACAAGTCCAATACATAAAACAACCAAAATCATAAACAGATCTAGATTTATGGCCTCTAACATTCGGTTGCCAGGCCATAAATCTAGGGTTCTTGACAGATTTAGAAAACTTGATTTTTGAGCATTTTGATGTTATGGATCTATGATGTAACGTCATAGATCACTAAATAACATCTAATAACACAAGATTAAACAAAAAAACATAACATTTTACATAGCATGCAAGATCAGATTCTAGGTTTAGGGTTATACCTCACTTTGATCTAACATGAATCTTAAGTTCCTTATCTGATAATGGAGTGCTAGGGACTTGATTTGGGACTGGTTCACTAATGATTTTTGTGGGTTTAGAGAGAGAGGGACTTGGTAGAGAGTTTGTTTATAAATGAGCTAATTTTTGTGAATTTTCTCTCTCTTAATCTATATATATCTAGATGCAATGAAGTTGTATGATGCATGGCGGCATAGATGGTACATTTTTGTTGAGATATTGAGCACATGGGCAATCTTTGTTGGTCACCAACTCAAATTTTGGCAAGATTTGCAAGTGTAAGACCCCAACTTTTAGGAATAAAGATGAATTTTCTATAAATATCATTTTTTAATATTATGGAATGAATTTGATATAATGTTATAGTTGTGGGTAATATTTATAAATTTTACAAAATCATGAAGTTGTTATATAATATTCGATTGGTGGGAATATTCGTTTTAACGAGGAATATTAAATGCGATGCACAATCATTAGTGGACCCCACAGCGGAATTATTATCGGATTGAGAAAAGCGACAAAAATATTTTTATGAAAATAACGGCGGAAGTTTTCTGGTTAAAATATTGAAACACCCGGTGTTAAAAAATGCGATGTCTGGCGTGGTTGCGTAGTAGCTTTACGGTATTGATTATTGATGCTTACGTGAGAAGTCACTCGGTTTTGTTCAATTATTACTCTGATAATTGTTGCATAGTATCTCACGTTATTTGATTCAATTATTGTCGATATTTTATATATTATTAAATCAATAATTGAGATATCAAAGTTATTAATATTATTATTTGCAATATTAACGATGTCTAGAAGTTACATCGAGGAGGGTTTGGTCACCTAATTGCGCTTTTGATAGGGAGAAATCCTTATTGGAAAGCCCTCTTTCTCAGGAGCGACACAGTCGATTAATAGTGTGAATTATAATAATGATGATGAATTTTGTTTTATTATTATTATAAATGTAATAAAAGCAGAAAACTTTTTATATAAAATATAATACTTTTTATAAAGTTTTGTTTTATTTGATTATAAATAATATATATATTTTATATTTTATTATATTTGCATAGTAAAATCTTTTTATATAAAATAGAATACTTTTATAAAGTTATTTGTTTTTATTAGATTATAAATAGAATATATTATATTTTATTATGTAAAATCTTATTATATATAAATCTTTTTTATATAAAATAGAATACTTTTATAAAGTTATTTGTTTTATTAGATTTTAAATAAAATATATATATATATATATATATTATATATTATTTAAATAGAATATATTATATTTTATTACATAGTATCCTTTCCAATTCTCCTATAAATAGGATGTTTAGTTAGAATTGAAAACACACATTTATTGAGAGAATTCTTCTTCTATAATCTTGGCGTATTTCTTTAGAGTTTTAAGAAGCTTTGAGCGTAGAAAAAGCAGTATAAGTTTTCTTCAAGAATATATCCTCGCCTACTAGTTGAATACTCTTCTTTTCTAAGGTAAAGGGTATTATTCTTTTGTATTCATAAAGAGAGTTATTTTCTTTTCATACTTCGTTAGGGTTGTTATTCCATTCTTTATTATTATGTTGGAATAACTTTATGTCTGTCTGATGTAATCGTAAATTATATATATTCTTTATTGATGGTGAAATTATTACATTATTCCATTCTTTATTATTACATTGGAATAACACATGCATGCGATATCGCCTAAGTGAATGTTATTTATTCTTTCTTTATATTCATTTGGAATTCTTTCTGCATGCGAATTTATTATTCTTTTACTGATCCATTCTTTATTATTACATTTGGAATATCCATTCGTTGTGCGGATTCATGCGACACCTCACAGTTCCATTCTTTATTATTACATTGGAATATCACATGCATGCGCGGTTTACACGTGACACAGTTCCATTCTTTATTATTACATTGGAATAACTTTTATACATGTGGATTCTGCATGCATGGTGAATGATCCTTTGTATTCATTTCTTATTAAATTGTGGAATGATGCATCTACGTGGATTACGCATGGCGGTGAAAATCCATTTGCGGTTTCATATATTCTATTATACTCGGTTGGTTAAAGTTTTGGCTTCATACTCCATGAAATTAGTAGAATATCCTTGATATTTAAGCTTCATCCGATATCTTTTCATGGAAATATTCTTACGAGCATTCTTGAATTTTACTCCTGAAAGCGATATCATGTTGACAATTTGGGCGTTATTGATTTTTGGATAAATTAAAATTATAAATCTTTAAAATTTATCCTTGAACTTGTTTTATTGAATTATTATGTCATTGTCATCATCCTCATATTTATATTATGTTGAAAGTCATCTGTGGCTTATAGTGCATAGATGGACTTGGTATGATTATGACCGAGGATTATTCGGTATAATCATGACCTAGTAATGTTACAAATGATGTGGTAAAAGTCCTCGTTGGCCTTTGTAGTGCATTGATGGGCGATTGTTGGCATGATCATGACCATTGATGAATACTACGAATATCCTTGGCCGTGGTCATGGATAATTTGTGATTTAATGAATATCCTTATCCTTAGTAGTAGTGGATGACTTCGATGATGTGGATTATTTATTAAGTTTGAGTCTCGGCGATAAAAGTGATGAAAAACCTTTTAAATCATAGAAGATAGTAGATTTTATTCTCTACTTGACTCTTCTAATGGATTGCTTGTTCATTGCATTAAACTTGATGTTTGTTATATTTTATCGGTTTAACATTGTTGAAGACTAATGATAATTTATTACGCATTATCTTAGTCATAATATTTCTTCTTGGGCTAGTTGAGCTCACCCTTTTTGCTTTCATTGTTCTCTTGAGAAATGAGAGCGTGGCGGGACTAGTCGGGGAGCGGGTGATGGTCGAGATGATAGTATTAGTAGTCCTCACTATTACATAAAATAGTGTGATAATAAATGTAATGAGGACTCTATTTGAGTTTGGATATTATCTACAGAAGACAATATTCTGTATTAAAACTCTCATTTATGTTTTTGTTGTATATTACAACGGTTGTATAATTAAGTTTGTATTTGTATTTTGTACCATGTATTTGGCGACTCAAGATGGGTGATGTATACCTATTTTGGGAAGCGTCACGGTTGGTATCAAAGCTTAGGGATATGATCCTGGTGAGATGTGAGACAAGAACTAGGAGGGAGGCGGGGAATTCCTTAGCTAGTATGACCTACTAAGTTTATTTGGTATTTAATTGGTCGGTCGAGAGTATAGGGATAATATGTGATATGTTAATTAACCCTTGTTTTGTGGCGGTATTTGAAAATGACATCAGAAAATGTTGAGAATATCAATGGAGCACATGAGAGGCGTTGAGTCTCCACGATCGATAATCGAGGATAATGTGCATCGGGAAGCGATAATCCTCGGGCAAACAACAACAACGACGAAATGATGAGCGATGGAATGTTCGGAGGCTTTATGCAATTCATGCAACATCGAGTGAGGCGGCTCTGTCCAAAATGCAAGTGGAAACACTTGCAACTCTCGGACGGTCACTTATTAAGCGATTCGAGGAACTGGGACCACCGAGTTTTGGAGAGCAAAACCACTTAAAGGCGGAGGCGTGGATAAAGCGGATCTGCAAGATATTTGATGTCTTGGGATGCTCAGGAGCAAAGGTTCCTTTGCCACCTTCGTGTTGCGAGCGGAGGCGGATTCTTGGTGGGAATCGCGTAAAAGCGTACTCGACTTTTGCCGCCTTGAAGATGACTTGGGAGAAGTTCGAAGAATTGTTCAATGATAAGTACTTTCCGAAAGTATTAAATCACATGAAAGAGGTAGAGTTCATCAAAATTTGGAGCAAAACAACATGGCCAGGTGTCGCGATCTGAAGCTAAGTTTGTCGAGTTGTCTCGGTTTGCGTCCCATTTGGTTGATAATGAGGAGAGAATGGCGCGAATGTTTCTAAGAGGTTTGAAACAGAGATACGTCGATACCTTATCTCTCGTAAAGCGTGTTTGTATTGGATGTTGTGAATAGGGCTCGATTATTGGAGCGCGATAATGAGTCAACCAACGAAAAGAGCGGCGGTAAAAAATGATAATACCGGTGGTAGCGATCATCGAAGCGGTGACAATAAGCGTGGAGGAATCAACATGCGAAATGGTAACCACTTGGTGGTAATCATGGCCAAAACAATAAGAATGGACATTTCAAGAAGAGAGATTCAATAATGATGGAAAGGCGTCGACATCGACACCAGTTGTTAAGGAAGGAGAACGACGACCTATCATATGCTTCAAATCAATGCGGAGGGAGGGACATATCGAGTCAAAGCTATGCGCGATGCCATCAAAGCGTGTTATAATTGTGGAAGAGAAGGTCACTAGCTCGATTTTGTCATTCACCAAGAAGGCAAGTTGGGTGGGATGGAGGCACGAAAGGTCGTCCAGAAAAAAAATCAAAACCGGTAGTAGTTCAAGGAGGCGTTTGTTGTGACCTCCCAAAAAGCGAGGAACGAGCGAGGTCATCACGGGTAAGCTTATCATAAACTCTAGCGAAGTATATACCTTATTTGATCTGGGTTCTACCCATTCTTTTATTTCTCTACTTGCGCTCAGCGTTTAAATTTGACTCGGAGAAATTAGACTTTGACTTATCTGTTGAAACTCAGTTGGGAGAAACCTTCATTACATCCACTTTTTTATAAGTCTTGTTTGGTTCAAATCGGTACCCCTTACGTTACTATCGATCTTATTTCTTTGAAAATACTTGCATTTGATGTGATTCTAGGGATTGATTGGTTAACTACTCATCATGCAAAAAATTGATTGTTTTAAATAAGGTTGTTAGCTTTCATATTCCTAACCAACCTATTATGCGAATTCAAGCAACCAAACCATTAAAATCAATCATTTGTCATCTCGAAGCCATAAAGCTATTCGTTTATTGAAAAATGGATGTCAAGCTTTTTTAGCTCATATCGCGAATCTAAACAAAAATACGTCGATTTTGAATGATATTTCTATTGTTAATAAATTTCTGGCGTATTCCACGAAGAACTTCTGGCCTACCCCAGGCGTGAAATTGAATTTTGTATCGACCTTGAACCCGTATTACAAAACCCATTTCAAAAGCCCATGTCGAATGGCTCTATTGAACTTGAGGAGTTAAAGACCCAATGCGAGAATTGTTAGACATCGGTTTCATTAATCTAGTACTTCTCCTTGGGGTGCTCTGTTACATTATTGTGAAGAAAGATGGGAGTATCACGACTTTGTATTGATTATCGGGAGTTGAATCATGTCACCATCAAAAATAGGTACCCATTGCCTCGTATTGATGACTGTTTGACCCGGTTCTGCAAGGTGCCAAATTCTTTTCAAAGATCGATCTTCGTTCGGATATCACCGATTGAAGATTAGAAGCGATGACATTCAAAAGACGACTTTCGAACTTCGATGCGGGCATTATGAATTCTAGTCATGTCTTTTGGATTGACTAATGCTCTGCTTTGCCTTCATGGATATGATGAGCCAGTATTCAAGGAATATTTGGATCACTTTGTGGTCGTCTTTATTGATGACATCCTTATTTATTCAAAAAGCCGTGAAGATCATGAAGCAACACTTGAGGCGATACTCCAAAAGCTTCGTGAAAACAAGCTTTATGCGAGTTGAAGAAATCGAGTTACGGCTTGAGAAGTAGCATTCCTTGGGCACGTAGTATCAAGTCATGGAATATCTGTTGACCCGGTAAAGATTGAAGCTATTCAAAGCGGGGAGCAACCTAAATCGATGACCAAATGTCGTAGCTTTCTCGGCTTAGGCTTGGTTATTATCGGAGATTCATGGAAAGGGTTTTCTCGAATCGCTACTCCATTAACTTCGGTGACTCGAAAAGATACAAAATTCGGTTGGAAGCGAAGAATGTGAGAAGAGTTTTCAAGAACTTCGAGAGGAGACTCATTTATTTTGTTACGACAATACCATCGGCTCGGAGGGATTTGTCATCTATATGATGCTTGAGCAAAGGGTTAGGATGTGTTCTCATGCAACATGGGAAAGTCATAGCTTATGCCTCACGACAACTCAAAAGAATATGAGAGGAATTATCCTACTCATGATCTAGAGTTGGCGGTGATCGTTTTACACTAAAGATTTGGAGGCATTACTTGTATGGGGAGAAAGTGGAGATCTTCACGGATCATAAAAGCCTCAAATATTTCTTCACTCAAAAGGAACTCGACATGCGACAATGGCGTTGGCTTGAACTGTTGAAAGATTATGATCATACCATCGATACCATCCTGGAAAAGCGAGCGTGGTAGGTGCGCATTGAGTAGAAGATCATATGCGAATGCAGAGTGCGATATTGTCAACGTGAGGCCCATTTTGTATGACTTACAAAGGATGGAGATAGAGTTAAAGACTCCAGGGACCCATGTGATGATGGCGAATATCTGAGTAGAACCAGGCTTTAATCGATAAAGTTAAAATTTGCTCAAGCTACTGGACACAGGAGCTTATGTGTATGAGAAAGAAAGTGCAAGAAGGTGCTATATCGGAAGCAAGAATCGATGAAGAAGGAATACTTGAGTCGACTCCGGACTTTGTGTTCTAACGACCACGATTTAAAGTATAAAATCATGATGGAGGCGCACACACACCATTTTGCAATCCATCACAGGAGTACCAAAATGTATCGTGATCTTGACATACATTTTGGTGGAGCAATATGAAGAGAGAGATAGCGTTGTTTATCTCAAGGTGTCTAACTTGTCAATGAGTCGGTGCGACATCAAGTACCAAAGGGTCATTGCAACCACTTGAAATTCCAGAATGGAAGTGGGAGCACATTACCATGGATTTAGTTCTTTGGTCTTCCCAAGGTTTCTCAAGGCGTAGATGCGATTTGGGTCATTGTTGATAGATTGACCAAGTCTGCTCATTTCTTACCTATCGAGAAACTTATACACTTGAGCGTCTTGCTCGTATATATACATAAATGAGGTTGTAAGATTGCATGGTATGCGGTATCCATAGTTTACGATCGAGACCCAAGATTCACTTCAAGATTTTTGGTTAGTTTGCAAAAAGCTATGGAGCGCGGTTTTGATTTAGTTAGGCATATCATCCTCGAGGACGGACGGACGATCGAGAGGACTATTCAAACTCTTGAAGATTTATTAAGACTACTGTGTCCTTGACTTCAAGGAAGTTGGGACAAGTTCTTACCATTGGTGGAGTTTTCCTCTGACAACGATTTATCAAGCAAGTATTGGCATGGCTCCATTTGAGCGTTGTATGGAAGAAAGTGTCGTTCTCCGGTATCTTTGGGATGAGGTGGGTGAAGCAACGTTGTTGGGACCGGAGTTGATGCGTATGACTACGGAAAAAGATTCAAACGATCCGAATAGCGTATAAAAACCTCACAAGATCGACAAAAGAGTTATCTTGATCTTCATCGAAAGGCGTGGAATTCGATATTGGAGATCATGTGTTGTTCGTGTTGCTCCATGGAAAGGAGTTACGAGATTTGGAAAGAGAGAAAAGCTCGATCCTCGATTCATTGGCCCATTTTAATCCTCGATCGAGTAGGAATTGTGGCTATAGACTCGCTTTTACTTGAAGTATGTCTCGTGTTCATAACGTTTTTCACATATCCATGTTACGTAAATATGTGGAAGACCCAAACCACATTATTGAGTTAGAACCGGGATGAAATAGCGGAAGATTTAACGTATGAAAGAGTTTCTGTTCAAATCTTGGATAAGAAGGAACATATTCTACGCTCGAGTTATACCTCAAGTCGAAGTTTTGTGGAGAAACCACGATGTTGAGGAAATGACACAGGAGTTAGAATCTGAAATGAAATCAAGGTATCCTTACCTCTTGACATACCAGTCGTACCCTAATTTGAGGCAAAATTTCATAAGAAGGGGAGGTTGTAAGACCCCAACTTTTAGGAATAAAATGAATTTTCTATAAATATCATTTTTAATATTATGGAGTGAATTTGATATAATGTTATAGTTGTGGGTAATATTTATAAATTTTATAAAATACATGAGTTGTTATATAATATTCGATTGGTGGGGAATATTCGTTTTAACGGGGAATATTAAATGCGATGGCACAATCATTAGTGGACCCCATAGCGAAATTATTGTCGGATTGAAAAAGCGATAAAAATATTTTTATGAAAATAACGGCGGAAGTTTTACTGAATTAACTGTTGAAACACCCGGTGTTAAAAATGCGTAATATCTGCGTGGTTTCGTAGTAGCCGCGGTATTGATTATTGATGCTTACGTGAGAAGTCACTCGGTTTTGTTCAATTATTGCTCTGATGATAATTGTTGCATAGTATCTCATTTATTTGATTCATTATTGTCGATATTTTTATATATTATTAAATTAATAATTGAGATAATTGAGTTATTTAATATTATTATTTGCAATATTAACGATGTCTAGAAGTTACATCGAGGAGAGGTTTGGTCACCTAATTGCGCGCCATGATAGGGAGAAATCCTTATTGAAAAGCCCCTCTTTCACAGGAAAGACACAGTTGTTAATAGTGTGAATTATAATAATGATGATGATATTTTTGTTTTATTATTATTATAAATGTAATAAAACATTTAAAAGTCTTTTTTATTTATATAAAAATAGAATACTTTTTATAAAGTTTTGTTTTATTTGATTATAAATAGAATATAATATATTTTATTATACTTTTATAAAGTTTTTTATTATATTATAAATAGAATATATTATATTTTATTATGCATAGTAAATAGTCTTTTTTGTATAAAAATCTTTTTTATATAAAGTTATTTTTTAAATTATTTTTTTATATATAATATATATATATATATATATATATATATATATATTAAATAGAATATATTATATTTTATTACATAGTATCCTTTCCATTCTCCTATAAATAGGATGCTTAGTTAGAATTGAAAACACACGTAAATTCGAGAATTCTTCTTATAATCTTGGCGTATTTCTTTAGAGTTTTAAGAAACTTTGGCGTGAGTGAAAAGAGTATAAGCTTTCTTTAAGAATATCCTCGCCTACCGATTGGAATACTATTTTTTTTAAGGTAAGGGTATTATTCTTTCATTATTCATTTGAAGAGAGTTTTTCTTTCAATACTCGTAAGGTGAAATTGTTATTCCATTCTTTATTATTATGTTGGAATAACATTATATATATAAATACCACATACATGGTGAAATTCTTACATTATTCCATTCTTTATTATTACATTGGAATAACATTTATGCATGCTTAATGATCTATCGTATGTGAAATTCTTATTGTTATTCCATTCTTTATTATTACATTGGAACATCACATGCATGCATTTTACGCATGACACAGTTCCATTCTTTATTATTACATTGGAATATCCTATGTATGCATGCGATTATTTACGCATTCCATTTTATTGTTATTCCATTCTTTATTATTACATTTGGAATAACACATGCATGTGGATTATCACATGCATGGTGAATGATCCTTCGTATTCATTCCTTATTAAATTATGGAAATGATGCATCTACGTGGATTCTGCATGGCGAAATGAAAATCCATTTGTTATTTCATATATTCTATTATACTCGGTTGGTTAAAGTTTTGGCTTCTATACTCCATGAAATTAGTAGAATATCCTTGATATTTGTGCTTCATCCAAATATCTTTTCATGGAAATATTCTTACGAGCATTCTTGAATTTTACTCCACAAAGAAGTATCATGTTGACAATTTGGGCGTTATTGATTTTGGGATAAATTAAAATTTTAAATCTTTAAAATTTATCCTTGAACTTGTTTTATTGAATTATTATGTCATTGTCATCATCCTCATGCTTATATTTTGATAAAAGTCATCTTTGGCTTATGTGTATAGATGGACTTGGTATGATTATGACCAGGGATTATTCGGTATAATCATAACCTTTAATGTTATAAATGATGTGGTAAAAGTCCTCGGTGGCACATAGTGCATTGATGGATAGTTTTGGTATGATTATGACCATTGATGAATACCACGATTATTCGGTATAGTCATGACCATTTGTGGTTGATTTAATGAATATCCTTGGCACGTAGTGCGAGGGATGACTCGATGATGTGGTTTATTTATTAAGTTGAGTCTCGGCGATAAAAAAAATGATGAAAATATTTTAAATCATAGAAGATAGTAGATTTCATTCTACTACTTGACTCTTCTAATGGATTGCTTGTTCATTGCAGTTAAACTTGATGTCTGTTATATTTTATCGGTTTAACATTGTTGAAGACTAATGATAATTTATTACGCATTATCTTAGTCATAATATTTCTTCTTGGGCTAGTTGAGCTCACCCTTTTGCTTTCATTGTTCTCTTTAGGAAATGAGAGCGTAGTGGGACTATTCGGGAAGCGGAGTGATGGTCCAGAGATGGTGTATTAGTAGTCCTCACTATTCTATAAAATAGTGTGACAATAAATGTAATGAGGACTCTATTTGAGAGTGGATATTGTCTAGAAGAAGAACATTCTGTTTAAAACTCTCACCGTGTTTTTTGTCGTATATTACACTGACGGTTGTATAATTAAGTTTGTATTTGTATTTTGTACCATGTATTTAGCGACTCAAGATGGGTGATGTATACTGTTTTGGGGGCGTCAAGAACTAAAGGGGTTTGGACATTCTCTCAACTCGAAGGACTTAAGAAGGCTCTTGGAATCCTTGCTACCCTAGCACGGTTCTCGGATTCTAGGAGTAATCGCCCACCTGTCGTTCTCCCCTCTTCAATCAACCAATCAATTCCGTGCTCTTTGTGGATTTCTCTCCTCCTCAGCCAACACGAAACCCTAACTGGCAAGGCACGATTTCCTTGCCCACATTTATTTGGCGACTCTGCTGGGGAGGCGTAGAATTCGTGAAGGGTATGCCCACAACTCGAAGTGGGTGAACAACAGGAAGAGCTTCACCAACAAATAACATTACCTCACCGGGTCCAATTCCAAGGTAAGCAAGTCAAGCTTTCCAAGGTATGAATCTAAATCTCGATCAACACATCCTTGAAGACGCATCGGAAGGAAGTTCAACATCACCATACATGGCTGATCAACAACCAGCGAATGTCAGGCAGACAAGCGCGACATTCGAGGGAAGGCAAAGCGAGGAAGAAAGTGGAGAGCAGGCAAATGTTGTTCAACTGGAGATGCTCAAGGAGTTGAAGGAAGCACGGGAAGGACAAGGGATGATGATGGCTATGATGCTAGAGATGCAGAAGAAGCAAGAGGAAATGGGAAATTTCCGCCAGCAGTTGATGCAAATTCCTGCTTTCAAGGCCATATACCCAGACAATTCACAGGGAGAACAGGCAGGAGTGGAGGACAAAAACAACGATAACAACAATAAGGAGAATCAGACTGCACCTCCTTTGACGAAGAATCAGTCTGTTCCAATCATCCACTTGGAACCCTAGAACAGTGGTGACATGCCACAACCCAGACTGGAAGTCAACCAGCCTAAGACAAACATCATTTTGACCACTATCCTCGCATTTTCAGAAGTGCAGATACCAACCATCCCAAGCCTCATTCAACGAACCAGCCCACAAGCACAACCGATACAGAATTTATATGATGTCAGTGTACATCAGCCAATTTCTATACCACTGAGAGTCCATACCACATCCCAATATGTGACAAAGGATGATATGATCGATGTGATCAATCAACTTCACAGGCAAATATCCCGACCTTCGGAGTTAGACTTTACTTCACCTTACCCAGCACATATTCGGAGACAGCCTTATCCGGCAGGGTATATCGAGCATCCCCCTCAATTTCCAAAATACAACGAGGAGAAAGGAAATGCCAAAGAACACATTGCCAGGTTTGTGGAGTCGATGTCTCCATAGTTAGGATATGATGAAACGATTTGTTGATGAGGGAATTCAACAAGACTTTGACGGATAATGCCTTCAGTTGGTACTACAACTTGGAGAAGGGATCAGTCCATGATTGGGATGATCTAAAATTGTAATTTTGTAAGAAATTTTTCTATGTGCAGAAATAGATAACCATCGTAGAGCTCATGAGATTCAAGCAAAAACCAAACGAGGAGCTGTCAGATTACGTGGATAGGTTCAGGGCCCAAGCACAGAAGTGTGCAGAGCCAATTGAAGAAAAGAACTTGGTTAGCATATGCAACAATGGTGCTTTAGACGCTTTCAAGCCCCACCTCATTACCAAGGCTTGTGATTCATTTGCGACCCTCTCATCTTTTGCACAAGACTTGGGAGGGGGGGGAATCATGACATTTCCCACCAGCCATGCGATGGTTACATGGTAGAGCAAAAGGATAATAACTGTGGCTCTGGCGGATTCTCAGTCAAAACCACAAGGGGGCAAGAGGGAGAAGAATGAAAAATTTGAGCGAAGTAGAGAAAAGCATGGAGACAAGTATACCAGAATGCCAGTTCCGGAGGCTATCACATGCAGCGAGAAGGCATTCAGGAGCCTGTACGAACAATGGGTCAAGCACGGAGTGGTGAAACCTCCAAGGCCCCAGTTGGTTGTAACGGAAGAGATGAAAATAAGGCCAGACTTCTGTGTATACCACCAATATGCAGGACATTCCACTATGGACTATTATAGTCTGCGGAGGATATACCATGAGAAGCTGGCGGCCGGAGAGATTGAACTAGGAGAAGAAACATGCAACGCTATCACCCACAGTGTAGTCCCAAAAGTCAAGAACTCAAATACTGGTTCTACCATCGAAAAAACTCTGAACTACAGATGAATTAAAAATCCACCCAAGATGGTGGTCTACCAAAAATGGTGGTTTAAGTCCTCAGGAATATCCCTTGCCAAGTAATTGGATGACTAAGGGAGGAGGCACAAGAATTAACGAATTAAAAAATAAAAAAAATCCACCCAAGATGGTGGTCTACTCTAAATGGTGGTCAAGTACTCGTAGACTGCACTTGCCAAGAAATTGGACGACCCAAGTGATGAGGCACCGGATTTCAAGTCCTCATAGACTGCACTTGCCAAGAAATTGGACGACCCAAGTGATGAGGCACCCGATTTCAAGTCCTTGTAGACTGCACTTGCCAAGAAATTGGTCGACCCAAGTGACGAGGCACCCGATTGTTACACTTTGTCATCAAAAGTGAATAAGGCACCTGACTATAAGTCCTCCTAAGTTATGCTTTCAACTTCAAAAGTAATTGAGGCACCTGAGTATAAGCCCTCAACCGAAAAGTTACACTTTATCTTTAAAAGTGGCGAACGTTATGCTTTATTCGACAAAAGCAAGAAAGTTGCACTTTATCTCTAAAAGTGGTGAACGTTATGCTTTCTTCGACAAAAGCAAGATTTATTATATGAAACGTTATGCTTTTCGTTAAAAGCAATATGATTATCAATGAATTGACAAACTTTCACTTATACTTGAATGTTTTCTTGATTTCTTAAAAAAAGTATAAATTCAAGTGTTGGTTTGTGAGAAATATATATACATGTTTTTGACAAAATTCATGCTTACTTGTTTATACACTACTACAAAACAGTAAATAGAAAACGCGAAAAAAACGTTGTGGTTTCAGTCAGAAAAACGTCATGGTTAAGGGTGTTGTCTATTTGACACCCTTACATAACGTTTTTAAATCGTTGTAGTTAAGCATAATACACAACATTTTTTAAGAAAAAAACGTTGTAAATTTGTTTTTCAAAAATTAGCAGATGCTTAAAAATGTTGTAGAAGGTATAATTCCACAACGTTTTTTGGATAAAAATATTATTGTTTAGTATATCACACAACGTTTTTTAAATGTTGTAGATAAAAGAAAAAAGAAAAAAAAAAGATGTGATTCACCTATATTACCAATGCACCTGCAATATGCTAAATGCCATGATATATAGCCAAAATGTATCAACCATTCAAAATACATCCCAATAATACCATTCGATTAGAGTTTCAAATTACTACATCCACAAAATATATACCGAACTATCTATATATACATCTCAAATTCACTTTTCAACCCACAAAATAAACCACAAAATAAACCAAACTATATGACTGTAACAAGACATGTAAAAGCTTTCTACAATAATCAACAACTACCATTGGGGCGCTTCACACCACATGAAGACTGCAAACCCTGTTGTTGAAGCCGTTGTTTCAACTGCAGCTGTTGTTGCTACTACAAATGGGCTCGCTGCACTGGTGGCATAGACTGCAACAATTGTTGTTGTTGCCTCGATCCTATTCAATTAATTAAAGCAATAAAGAGAATAAAATCCAAAGTAACATGAGAATTGATCACACAAGTAAAAGCTTGGGAATTTCATTTTCTAATTCTCCCCTTCTATTTAAGAAAAGTAATCGTAGACAAAAGAACAACTATCAATCTCAAGTACACGAGTATGCATAGGGGATCAACTAGACCTTAGTTTGGACAAACCATCAGTCATAGTACCGATAATTAGCCTATTGATATGTATGTACCGACATAATCATGGGTAGTGACACATTCAGCTAACAACTCATACACGCTTTGACGAAACATATGGCACGTGCTCATCTTCACAAAGGTTCTGCAAAACATACAAGAAATCAAGTATGGGTATTAGAAGATATCACAGTTCGTATATAATATTTGATAGGCTCACAATATACAGCTTGTTATTAAGCATGCTACCATTAAAATAGTACATACCTCCGATTTTTAAACAAGTAATCTCCTAGTCAGAGGTGTATACATAATTAATAACACAAAGAAAGTGTGACCTAGTATCAGTTACTCTTCTGTCATTGGTTGGTCAGGACACCAAAAGAAAGAAGAGTAGAGACAGTAGACTAGATTCACAGACGCGTATAAATAGGTAGAGAGTTACCATAACTTTAAAGTTATTAACATCAACTTCCCTTCATCAATTGTTAAATATAGAGAAACTGAAAGCACAATTTCCCTTCATCAACTTTAAAGTTATCCAAAGTAACAAGCATAAGAATATTGAACTATCTAGAAAAGCAGGAATTTCTCCACTTGTTGTAGTCAATATAGAGAAACTGAAAGCACAATTCAAGATATGATTATTAAATATGCTATTCAGAACTGCCCATGGTCTTGATAATGATAAACCTGCATTACTTGTCAGTTTGACGGCGTAAGCTAATAGAATAGTAAACTAGAAGCAATTTGATTAGCAAAACATGGAGATAATACAAGAAATTATATAGTACAAATGTTATGCTAATGCTATTATTCTGGTCATTGCTTAGAAATTTGAGACATTTCTCTTTAACTTCTCCAAGAGAGTAGACACTGAAAGGAATCATCATCCAAGGCCACTAGAAGTAAACAAATCCCACATGTATAATTTGCTTCAAATTTAACAATGCTGTTCATCATATTGGACTCTCACTAAATGTTATTAGCCAAGAATATCGATGTAAGAAACAGAAAGACATTTCAAGATGCACGCACGCAATCTATTACAAAAATACATGTGCCTGCATGTGGTTCTCAATGATAATATCAGTTGTCTTTGTAAAATACAAAGATAAGTGATCTTAAATGTTGGAATAGAGTAGTTTAATACTACTGACCTGGACCATCAGTCACAGTACCGAAAATTAGCCTATTGATATGCATGTACCGACATAATCATGGGTAGTGACACATTTAGCTACCAACTCATACACGCTTTGGCGGAACATATGGCACATGCTCATCTTCACAAAGGTTTTGCAAAACATACAAGAAATCAAGTATAGTTATTAGAAGATATCACAGTTCGTATAAGGCAGCAAAGCTTGGTCATGCCAACCTGCTGAGTCATTACCTGAACTGGCATAACAGGAAGAGCTACAAACTGTATAACCACAATGCACCAGACCAAAATTTGTAAAAACCAACCACAATCCCATCCACCAAAATTTGTTTAAATCCAACCACTTAGTAGAGATCCAACAAAGGCACCAGTTAGACACATACTGACCACTAGGCCTTCATTTGACATACACAAATCTATTAGACTTAATTGTAGGAAGCCCGCAATATGTTACTTCAAGTGAAAAAAGGACAAAAAAATAGGGAAATGTTTTCATATCATACCTTCTGCCAAGGTATATACCAAGATCATTAGAAATGCTTTCACTGGACATTCAATTTTCTTCCTTCCACACTCTGCAGGATTAAATTGAGCCCTAGATTAACTTCCTTCCACACTTCTGCAGGATTAAATTTTCACACTAGGTAGAAAACTTAGTGCTAAAAATGTAAGAAGACAGAGATCAATATAAATGCATGAGATTTACTAACCTTCTTATAGCAGACCAATAGAGGAAAACAATGTAAGAAGCCATAGTGCCTGAAAATAGAAGGCCTCTATTCACCTGCTCTAATCATCCCAACAACGAAAAATATAAGATGTTTAGTAAATACTTGACAGAAGAGAGCATTTTTCTTAACTAATGTTGTATTGAAACACTTGAAGAAAATTTTGATTGATGACTTCATAGGGATTAGTTGAAGCTTTACATAGGTGAACATGCACTTCTCTAGAATAATTTTTTTTAAAAAAAAGATAGAAATTCTGGAAAGCACACCTTTGAATGTAAGGATATAGCCATCATTACTACTAACAAAATAGCAGTCCAGGTGATGAAAAATATGTTGAGACTGCATGTGGTGTTGGAACCATATAGGGAGTACATCACCCCTATGCCACACAGAGAAGCAATGTAGAATAGGTTTGACATGAATAGCCCAAGAAAGCGGCTATAAATAAAATCGAAGAAATTTTTTAGCAATTTGCAGCTAATAGAACAAGAATAGAAAATCAGAACATTAAAAAGTACAAAGCTCGTCGAATTCTGAACTATTGAAATGTTAGGAGAAATAAGAAAGAATGTGCAAAAATTGATTTTTATGCAGAAGGAAAAAATCGGCATATTAGATAAAAAGGACACTGCAGAGATCAGAAGCTCATACTTTTGTTTTCGCCTCTCATCGGGCATCCAGTAGTTATTCCACCATGTGATGAACTCAATGACACGTACAAGTTAGAGAGCAAGAAAAATCCTGCAGAGTGTGGAAGGAAGAAAATTGAATGCTTGTCATAGATTAAAATTGAAAATTGAGCCCTAGATTAAATTGAAGCAGGATTAGAATTGAAAATTGAGCCCTATATTAACTTCCAGAAAGAAAAAAAAGGTATGAAAGCAGGCAAAACTCACTGGAACTGTGCATACCTCGTCAAGTTTTGAACCGTATTCCTTCTTTGAAAGAAGAAATGGCCTGCGGCTTTAGAGTACGAAGGGGAGAAGCTTAATAATGCCAAATCTTCTTGCCGAGCAAAACGATGTCTGTTATTTTTGCTTCATCTCCTTCAAAGAAGCACCCCAAATCAGATGCAAGCTTAGAGAGGTTCAGATGCAAACCCTAGCTTTTGTTTTCCGGATGGAACGAAAAGAGGCTAAACAGAGAGATGAGAGACGAAGACACTTAATCGCCTTTTTTTTAGCTCCGTGTTTTTCTTCATAACATTTTTAAAAAAAACGTCCAGTTAAAATAAAAAAAATGCCCTTTTAAATAGATAACGTTTTTGTATATATATCTATAACGTTTTTTTTTAAAACGTTGTAAAAAAAATACCACAACGTTTTTATAAAAAACGGTGTGGTTTAAGTGTTATCTATTTAGTACTTTGTACTGGTGATAATACCTATTTTTGTCTTGGAGTATTAATTTGAATAACCTGAGATTCAATGATAAATATTGAGTTTTAAGGAATCGTTCAAATTAAAGGCAATCAATAAGGATAAAAGAAACTATAATTTGATGAATGAAATATATTTTCATGAATTTTCTGATACAGGAAATGAAAAAAACAATGAAAGTTCATGATCTAAAGGCCATGACCAATCGAATTGAAGAGATGGGAATATCTAAAGTTTGGTCATCAATTAAGGCTATCGATCAGGCCTTCAATGCTATCAGGCCTTCAACGCTATCATGCCTTCAATACTATCAGGCCTTCGAAGATATCATGTCTTCAAGGCTATCAAGCCTTTAATGCCATCAGGCCTTCAATGCTATCAGAACTTCGAGGCTATCAGGCCTTCCAGGCTGCCAGGACTTCAAGGTCTTGGGCAGCTGACTCAATTTTGCAAAAGATTGGTCTTCAATTTATCCATGGCATCTTGAAGCTCCTAAAATTTTACATGATGAAGTAAGTCGTTCCCATGGTGACGAGAAGTGACTTCTGAATGAAGTGGAACAGCATGATGATGGGAGAGATCCAACCTAACATGGAAGGAAGACATGTCCAAAGAGGGTTAGGAGATGCCACGGGAGGCAGAAGATCATTCAACCCACCCAAAGTGCTATCCACAATACCCTCCCGAGCAGTCACCAACTTGACGGGATCCTCCTTGGGAGGATGAAAATCAACAATAGTCTAAGAAGGATTCTGCCTCAAAGAAGTAGGAGTCTCATCGGCACCCTTAAAACTGTCATGTGGAGAAGTTGTAGGAAGGCGTCATGTGGCGAAGAAGACTCGATACCCGCTGCCTCATTTGCGATACTCACAAAGAGCCCAATGGGAACATCATCATCCTCTTTATCAGCATTGGTCTTCGACTTCTTGATTCTAAAGAAAAGAGAAATTTCAAGAGAGGTGAAGGATTACATCAAGATTTTCACAATATCCTGTGGGCTCTCAAGGCTCGCCCTTCTAGGGTTTGCTCCCCTAGAGTTTCCCTCTCCTAGGACTTTTATTTTCGAGGCTTACAAAATATCAAACCCCACGAAGTGTTTAGAAACTAGAATCAAGACTTCAACACTTCAATTTTTTTTGCGCGATCATCTCACCAAAGGCGTGACTCACACACAGGGGGCAAAGGCTTACTGATAGATGGCATAGACATCCTCCAGAGTAGAGGTGCGTTCCCCCCAAGAAGTGATGAATATGCATGTAGAGGAGCACCATGATCCTGTTGGATACGAATGTCCCTGCATAGCTGGATGCAACGAAGAATGTTGGCCTTCTCTTTAGTATATCCACATAATCAGCATTCCCAAGTATCTCAGCGGTCAAATGTTGTCATTCCTGAAGGTGGTTAGATGAATAAGACAAGAAGTGAAGGAGAATGTGATCAGAATGGAGAAAGTCATCCCAACTTCCACAAGCCACTGGATATAGAAATAAGCCTTCCTTCTCTGGAGATGGAAAAGTTGTACGGTCATAAGTTTGGACTTGCTTCCAAAACACGTCGAAAAAACCAAAGGAGGGGAACCCTTCCCCAATCATTGAGAAACGGGGCCTCCTTGGTTGTTCCCTTCATCCTTTTAAAAAAAAATAGCCTATAGGGTTCGGCCATGTAGACTTCGGCCACCTAGGGGTTGTTCCTTTCACCCCTTTAAAAAAAAGGAAAAAAAAAAGGTCCTCTATAGGCTTCGCCCACCTAGGGATTATTACTTTTACCCCTTAAAAAAAATTCCTCTATAGGCTTCGGCCATGTAGGCTTCGGCCACCTAGGGGTTGTTCCTTTCACCCCTTAAAAAAATTTTCCTCTATAGGGTTCAACCATGTTGGCTTCGGCCCCCTAGGGTTCGGCCATGTTGTCTTCGGCCCCCTAGGATTCGGCCATGTTAGCTTCAACCACCTAGGGGTTGTTCCTTTAATACCTCCTAGGTCTTGTTGCTCCACGAATCAACTGCTTGGAATGAATCCTCTTTCGCCGCGAAAATTATAACCTTGCTCTGATGAATTCCGAGGGAAAAAACCAAGATATGATCAAGGTAATGGGGCTCGGAAAAACAGAAGAAAAGCTACAATTACCTAGAAAATATATATATATAGATGAAATAATTATGAGGAGTTCAGAAAATCGAAGGTCTTCCAATCCAAGGAGCAGTATAATTTTTGTAACCTCACGCAAATATTCTTGATCCTTGATCCAAGGCGTGTGCAAGAAAGGTTTGGGAGTTGAGGCTTATAATGTGGCAATTTATATAAGCTGCATATATATCACAAGAAGTTTACAAGCCCAACTATTGGATAATTGCATGCAAGCAGCACTTGGCCTAATCATGTATACATATGAAGGAGTTAAACTTTGTTGGCTAGTAGGGGAGTAGCATATACGACTTCAATGGGGGTCCTTCTTATCGCAAATAACACCCAAGTAATGCTAACAATGAATCCCGCCTAACGCAATTCTTGGATGCAAGACGTTCTACTAGTGGATTATGAATATCGACTTCATACTTCTCCAAAATAAGATAAGTAAAGATTTTATTTATTTTTTTTGAAAAAAAATAATAAAAAATAAGATTTTGTTTTAATTCAAAAAATAAAATAAAATAAGATTTGATTTAATTTGATAACAAAATCTCTCTTTTCAAGATCAAATAAAGAAAGATTTTATTTTATTTCTCTGATAAAAAGAAATATTTGATTTTATTTCCAAAATAAAGAAAGATTTCATTTCATTTCCAAAATAAAGAAAGATTTGATTTCATTTCCAAAATAAAGAAAGATTTAATTTTATCTCCAAAATAAAGAGAGATTTGATTTTATTTCCAAAATAAAGTTAAGATTTGACTTTATTTTCCAAATAAAAATTAAGATTTGATTTGGTAAAAGGGGAAGATTTGAGTTACCAAAAGAAGGATTTTATTAGATTAAATTTTATTTGGGGATATTTGATGATCTTTCTTGTTTTAATTTCTAGAAAAATAAGGAAACAAATCTTGGGCAAGTTATGGAAAGATTATTGGAGGATTTCCTAATATGTCCAAGGAAGAGCCTTGTTAGGTCTTGCCTCCCTAGGGTTTAACTCTAAGGGTTTGGCTCCCTAGAGGTTCCCTCTTCTAGGACCATTGTCTTCAAGACCTGTAAACTGAAGTCCCACAAAATTGTTCAAAGGCTTGCAGTTTTCTTGCACGATCGTCTATTTGGAAATGCGACTCTCGCGCAGGGGGTAAATGTGGGCCCAAGTGTAAAATTAGGGTTCACATGACCTAATTGAATTAAATGCGCAATTAGTGTTCCACAACCTCATTAAATGTACAAATTAGGGTTCGCATAACCTAATGGACTGAAGACGGAAAAGCCAAAAATAAATAGGCGAGACCTGGTGAAGCCTCCACGGGTCCCGAGGTAGAAGGCTCGTGGAGGCAGCTCGTTCTGGGAATTGATTGAGGGATTGGATTGGTGGCAAGAAGGACAGGACGATCTGGGCATTACTTTGACGATTAAAAGGGTATTTTGGAATTTTCCTGAAAGCATGTGCCTGGCACATGACTACTTTCCAGAAAACCCTATAAATACCCCTTCCATTCCATTAGGAAGGGGACTTCTATTCAGACTCAGAATTGGACTCTCAGAAGATCAAAGAGGACTCTTTTGGTTACTTACAGGCTTGGAGATTCCACCTAAAAGTACTAAAAGGGTTTGGACTTCTCTTCAGACTCAAGATTTGGACTCTCAGAAGATCAAAGGGACCTTTTTGGTGACTTAAAGGCTTGGAGATTCCACCTAAAAGCACTAAAGGGGTTTGGACATTCTCTCAACTCGAAGGACTCAAGAAAGCTCTTGGAATCCCTGCTACCCTAACACGATTCCCAGATTCTAGGATTTCTGCCACGCGTCGTTGGAGTAATCGCCCATCTGTCATTCTCCCCTCTTCAATCAACCAATCAATTCCGTGCTCTTTGTGGATTTCTCTCCTCCTCAGCCAACACGAAACCCTAACTAGCAAGACATGATTTCCTTGCCCATAGGTTTATCAATTTAACCTTATGGTTTTGTCATGCTACACTATAATTGATCAACAATTAGCAGTACACACATATAGCACATACTTATAGCACTAAAATATAATTAATATTATATTAATTTTCAAATTCCTTATTCAAAATCCAAAATTAGGGTTTTGAACCATATCCGACTTTACTTTCATTCTTAGGCAACTTAAAATTTTAAATTGACTAACCTGCTTAATCTATATCATATAAATTTTAAAATATTATTACTGATACCAATATTAATAAAATAAAATAATAATAATAATAATAATAATAATAATAATAATAATAATTTATTCTTAAAAATACAGATATAATTTTTTGAAAATTTTCGGTCTTTACAATCTTGGTGAACAAGTTAATCCATTGGTAGAACTGGTGATTCATCAACACCAAGTCACACGTCAATTATTCAGTCAGGAGCATGCTAGACTCCTTCCTCTTATTACAAGTAATCCACCACTTACTCTAGAAAGTGAAACACTGGAGGAAAAAATTGCAAAAAGAGAAAAAGCTAAAGCCCGTCGGGATTTCTCCAACAAAAGGGAATTCACCTATTTAGGCCAACCGATGGAAGAGATATTGCATATGCTGATTAATGAGGGGAAAATCACAGCACTACAACCTCCAGTCAATCCACACTCAAGACGGTTTGATGCTAATGGAGTATGTCAATACCACTCCCACTCTTGCAAGCACAAAGAAGAAAGAATGTTGGGCACTCATCATCTTATTCGTAATACGATGATAAATCTGATATGCAAAATGGAAGATAACGACACTATATAATTTGAGAGTAGGGACACATTTCCTCCAAAATGGAAGGGAGTCATAGCAGTTATATCATCTGAAGGAGATTTGGCTGCCACACCACTTATAATTTCACCAATTCAGCTAAAAGGAGTTGAAAACCCTTTAAAAATGGTTGTACCAAAGCCAATCATATTGTCGTTCAGGCCACAGTATCATGTTGTCAGCCTCAAGAAAGTGCCATGGAATTATGGAGAGGCTGAAGGATCTACATCCAACACAACTGCTTTAGTGTCCAAAGAAAATCCACTTTATGTTCCTCAACGGGTGATGAAGCCTATCATCAAATAAAAGGGGAAAGTTCCCGTGGAGGAGATTGAAGAATTCCTCCATACTATGTGACAGAATGAAGCCAAGGTGGTTCTAAGCTTGAAAGAAGTTCCACAACAGATTTCTATTTTGGACTTGGTTTTCTCTTTAGAAGATCATCGGAAGGTCTTACTGAAAATATTAGAAGAAGCCCACTTACCAAAAATAGTGGATGTTAAAAAATTCCATCATCTGGTAGATCACATCTTCAACACCAACGTGATATCCTTCATTGATGATGACATACCTCCTAAAGGGACGGGTTAGTGCAAACCGTTGCACATAGCGGTTATGTGTAATAACCCGATATTTTCTATATAATTAAATCAGGAATTTTGCGTATAAATTTTTTTATTATTATTATTTTAAAGGTGAGAATGCGTGAAAGGTAATGTGTATGTATTTATGTGATGAAAATAAAATATATTTATTACACGAATGATTACAAATAATTTTATTTTAGAATTATTAATCATTATAAATTATATTCTTATAATAATTAATTTTATAGTTGAAATGTTTTTATTATTTATTTTCCATGAAAATAAGATTATTATGTTATTTAAATAATATATAAAATAATTATAGAATAATTATAATAATTATTTTATTTTATTATATGAATTTATTTCAGATTAGTTAAGTTAATTATTTTTAACTTAATTAATAACGTTGTATATGAAAGATAAATCAGATATGGAATCCAAACCCTAATTTTGGATTCTAATCAATGGATGAGAATAATATTATAATATTAAGTATATTTCAGTGCTATAAATATTAACTGTATGTGTGTAATATTAATTTGTGAAACAGTTTTGATGGAACAGTAGAAAACCCTGGTATAATGTCAACGCTTTAGCATTGCTTTAATGAACCATAATTTGAAACTCAAATTAGAGTTCAAGACAGTTAAGTAATTGTGTTAGGTGATTAATGATATGTATTATTGATTATAACATTAATTAGCAAAAACCTAATTATCAGAAACCATAATTCGTAATTATAAACCCTAATTAATATGTGGAGACCCTAATTGATTAGAAACCTTAAAGTCATTTACGACTGTAAGAATTTGTTATGTCGTTTTGTAATCATGATATTGTGATAATATGTCTAATGACAGATATTATGCTTAATTAGGGAAAACCCTAATTATTAAGAAACCCTAAATCTTAAAATTAGAAACCCTAATTATAAATTTGTAACCCTGATTGCTATTGTAAGCCCTAATTACTAAATTAGTAATCTTAATGATAATTTGTGAAACATAAACCTAAATTTTTATGTTTTATGTAATTAGAAAACCTAAATTAATTTAGAAATCCTAATTGATAATTTTAGAAACTAAAAATTTTATTTTTGGCCTAGCTAGAAATCCTATAATTTTGTGCTAAACCTTAGGGTTAAACCCTAAGGGTCAAACCCTAAGGGTTTGCCAAGTTACCATTTAGCCATTAAATTTACAACACAAATGACCCATTTACCCTTTTTAGATTATTTGCACATAACTTGCAAATCTTGCCATGATCTAGAGTTGGTGAACTAACCTAGATATCCCATGTGCCAAAATCTACCCATATCAGCCACGGATTGCCAGCCATATACATTACCACATCATATATATAGATTATGAGAGAGAAAAGTACACAAAATTAGCCCATTTTCTCTCATACACCCAACCAAGTCTCTATCTCTCTAAACCCATGAAAATAAAAAGTTATTCAGTCCCATATTCAAGCCCCACTATCACCATAACAGATCTAGAAGCTCAGAATCAAGATTGATCATGAAAGGTATAAAACCCTAAGCTAAAAATTTGATCTTTGATTTCATGTTAGATGTTAGTTTTTGTATGTTAAACATGTTGTATGGAGTATAACTAAGTGATCTGGACTGATAGATGTTAGATCCATAACATCTATAAGCTCAGATCTAGTGTTTTTGCAAATCTGGAAAAAAATTAAAAAGTGGTCTGACAATGAATGTCAGACCCTGTAAATCTCAGTCTGTTATGTGTTTTTGTTGTTTAAATGTTTAAACATGTTGTCTGTTATGAGGTCTTTCATCTGGTACTTGAATCAAAGTCATAGCATGAACCAATTGGAAGTTATTCATGGTCAAAACCCGTTGACCGGGCATGACCAAATGATTTCTAGGTAACCCAGAAATCGTATTTCAGTGACTGACAACGTTTTTAATCGTTTTGATATGTCAAATGTTAAGTGATTGGTTGATGTTATTGCATCTAGCTTGTAGTGTGTCATGTGGACTCTATGTGCATAGCTTTAAATTCCATAAATATTCAGTAGATCGAGCATAGTAAATGGTCAAACTAAGCCTATCGATCACGAATGACGTTTCTGGAATTTCCAGAAACCGGTTGAACCTTCTTTCGGACATGGTTTAACTGGGAAATATCTAGCGATTGTGTTGTTGTTTTATTGATTTTATGATTAGATCTCTTTACTTATATGTTGTCAACACACTGAAAGTACTAGATCACATAAAGCAAACCCAGAACGCAAGATATAAGGATCGAAAGTGGGCATCTAAGACTGTTCTTCAATTCTGGAAAACCCAGAAATTGAAGAACATGTCTGACAACGTTTTTGAGAGCTAATAACTCTTTGATATGTTGTTATATTTCCATGAAACTTGATTCTAGTTTTAGTGTTACACTAATACTACAATCTGGACACCATAACAAGCCCTGATAACAATAAGATCTAGATTTAATGTCTGGTCAAAGTGAGTACCTCAAACTCTGACATGAGTTTCTGGATAGGCTCAAGAATGCAAAATTCAAGAACACCTATAGCGATAAATAAATACGCTATAGAGACCTTTAGCTTAGCTTATTTATAAAATTGATTATTTTTATTAAATAATCAGTATTAATTAGTTTTTAATTATTAAAAATGCAAAATAAATTACTAAAAATTATTTTAAAGCATAAAAATTAGTTTTTAATAATTTTTAATATATTTCATAAATATTTACTATTTTTAAATATTAAAGGTATTTAATTTATTTAATTGTTATATTAAATAAATTATTTTAAAATGATTTTAATACACTAAAAATCTTTTAAAATTATATTATGGTATAAGAAAATAATTTAAGTTAATTTTAATGACTTTTAATATTTTTATGATGAAATTTCATTAATAAATTAATATTAATGATAAATAAATTATATAATAAATGTATTAAATAAATTATAAAAATATAATTAATGATTTAAAAATTATATAAAAAAATGATTTAAAGGTTATAAAAATATTTTAAGTTATAAAATATAACTTTTGATATTTTGACATGAAAAATATTAATATTTTAATATTAATGATATTAGATTTATTTAATATTTATATTAAATAAATTATTTTAAAATGATTTTAATATTAGAAAAATCATTTTAAATAAAAATAAAGAGTTTAAGAATATTTTAAGTTATAAAATATAACTTTCAATATTTAAAGGTAAATTTCATATTAAATGATATTTGATTTATTTAATAATTATATTAAATAAATAGTTTAAAAATGGTTTTATTAATTTAAAAATCATTTAAAAGGATATATAAATGAATTAAAAATATTTTAAGTTATAATTAATAACTTTTAATATTTTGATAAGTAATGAATTAATATTTAAATATTAATGGTAATTATTTAAAAGTGATTTTAAATATTTTAAAAATCATTTAAGGGTAATATTAGTACTTTAAAATATTTTGAGTTATTATAAATAACTCTAATATTTTAAGCAATGGTTTCATTAATAGTTTAATATTAATTAAATATTAATGATAATAGAATTATTTGATATTTAAATCATTTAATAATTATTCCAATGTTTGAAAAATCATGATAAATTATAATAATTGTTTAAAAATTATTATAATGCTATGAAAAATCGTATGACTAATATTTACAACTATTGAACTACAGTATAGAGTCTTAGACTCGATAATTACCCGATAAAACCGTCGGTATGCCGACATGTTTCAGAAATTGATTTGGACTTATATAATTTGTTTGTATATGTGTTTGTTTGTGATCCAATGACTATGAAACATGTGTGACAATGTGATTAGGTTATGTACTGACTGCAATAAGTAGTATTATGTGTTATGATATGTTATTCTAATCGATAAAATGACCTTGTTAATGATAGGTTGCTATATTAAAGATAAAACTAAGTAGCGTAATTGTAAGCAGCTGACCAGGAAAGTATCCTACCTTTGCATTTACTTTATGCAATGAATATAAGTAAGAAAGTTTCAAAATTATATTATTATTGTGCCAGATTATTAACCCTATTGTTATATATATTATATCCAATTATTATTAGTACAATATTATTGTTTAATTTAGATATTTATTATGTTCGTTAATTTCTAAATATGGTTATACAAGTGTCCCCACTTATATAATCATTGTATTTAATCACATGTTGATATATACTTATTAAATTCCATTATGTATACCTTAATTAAAAGTCGTCTACCTATTTGATCTAGCTAGACACAGATTTAGAAATATCGTTGAATATGATAAAACTTTATTTTATCCAACCGAATTGTTTTGGTTTGGAATCTCGACTAAGTATGAACATCCCGAATATGGGAAAACGTTTATGTGCCCAAGGCGGAAAAGATGAACGATAATATCGTTTTTGCATGCAGTATTGATCAATACAGGGTCCATGGGATGTACACCCTTGCGCCCATAAGTTATGACGGTTTGCAGATGAAGTTCTGTTTAACCTTTTCAAAAATAAAAAACAATGTTCATAGTCTTTTGACTACCCTATATATATAGTCAATGCGTAGTTTCAAAAATTTGATATAGAATTGTTATGTTATTATTATTGGTTCAGTTTACTTCACAACTGTTGATTCGCTGTAGAAGTGTAATACAAAGAAAACATTTATTTCTTTCAGCCTATATTTATAATTGCTATTACTTGTTGGGCACTCAAATGCTTATCCTTGCTTAATTTAAATGTTTTTAGTTAAGTCTGAACAACCAGAAGATTCGGATAAAGAACAAAGGAAAAGGTAAGCAAAAAGAATAAGTGTTATGGTATTCTATGTAATACTATAACTTTATTAAGGCAATGATATTTATTATTATCATGTATTATAATGAATATAGTAAAGGTTGCGTACTTGAGATTAGACTCTGATATATGTAAATTAAGTTTGGTATTTATATTACTGTTATTATTATTAGTATTATTTTCACTCATAGAAATGGTATCGTAAAGCATTGAATTCGGGGTTCAAGTACCTGAATTTGGGGGCGTTACATCATTATATCAGAGCTTTAGGGTTAAAAACCTTAGGTGGGATAGACCTTAAGCTATAACCTTGGGACAGAGGGAAACGTTGAAAATACAAATAACTCATATAGAGTTTAAAAAGGAGATGAATTGAATAAGTTCATCGTCAAATCAAATAAAAGATAACCTATATAAAACTATTGTTTGTTGTGTGTATATATTATGTGCTAATCAAGATAGTTTGTGTGTAGATGTCAAATAGAAAAGGATTAGGATACCCTCAGATCGTAAAGAAGGAGTCAACCTTCATGACCGAGCTAATGTCAAAACCAATAGTTAAAATAGAGGCTCACAGTGAAAGCAACCCTAATGAGGTGGATATTATGGAAAAGTGTAGTACCGGACCCAGAAGCAATAGTATAACTGATAGGTAGAGTATACTTAAAGAATATATGGTCAAGCTCGAGTTCTTAAACTCATATGTTTGTGGTGAGTTTTTTAAACTCATAATGTGTGGTAAGTTTGACGAATTTGGTATAGTTGGGTGTGAATGGATTATTGAGGATAATATGAATAGATAGATTACTAAGCAATTGATCTTTAGTGAAGGCGTAAGAGATAAGTAGTATTAGTATTACATGAATATGTATGATTCTATGTTATGTATATGATAGGTATGTCTATATAAGGTAATGATAAGTGGGTTTTATACCTACTTATTGGATATCAATTTACGCGAATTATGCCCATCTCAAGTACATTTTAGTCTGTTTTAGTCGCATTTCACGATTATTTTGCATTACATGTACTGAGAACTCCTTTTGGCATAAAAGTGCAGGAAATGGCGTACTTTGGTGGTGTTGGATGGCAAGAGGCTATTGGATGCATGGCTCGAGGCTTACAGACACACGACATGAGAATGTAGTGAAGCAAAGGGACTGATAATGAAGGAAGGAAGGAAAAGAATGAACAAGTAGCAGTAGTAGCAGCATGACAGAACCAGAACTAGAGTACAAACTGCAGAAGCCATGCGGCCGCGCGGCAGAACGTGCTTGAGGACGATACTTGTGCGAGCACCGCCGCATAACTCATATACTGCAAGTCTCACACCCGCCGCGGAATATATCTTGGGAAGCAGCGCCGTCACGCATAATAATTTAAATTGGCCGATTTGTTTTATTTTAATTTCCAATTTTAAAGGGTTGTAATTGATTAAAAAACGATATCTGACTGGTGTCAGACATATCATTGATTACTGTTGACGTATTTTTCATATCGTAACTAGGGTTTACACATTGGGAGAGATTCCAATGAAGAACGAAGCCAAAACTTCATCTTTTCTAATTCTTCTTGGGATTCTCTGTCGGTGTGGATTATTATTATTGTTTTGATAGAATTTTTATGAGGAGTTGAACGTTAACTTTGGTTTACAATCTGCAATTGGGTTTGATCATTTCTATCCTTCATCTTTCAATTGTTTGCTTGTGAATCATGTTTATCTTTGATCCAATAATGGCTTTTGGTTCAGTCATGAACTAAACTCCATTATGGGATTCTAACGGATTTTAATATATAGTTTAGTTGCATGCTTGATTGTTGGGGCTGTTTTACATATCATATGGGATTTTTATTATGATTGTTTTGCATGTATGAATACTTGATCACCATTCATTTCAGTACTTGCATTGAATTGACAATGAACACGCAAGTATGGACTGTAATCATGATAGCATATGTATATGGGGCTGTTTTATATGGCTTGTGTATTTTGTTAATGAGATAGACATATACATATTCACCGTATGAGTTAAAATAAGGGTTTGTGCTTAAATTCAGTATGATTGCAATTTCACATAGACATATAGTGATTTTGGTTATATTGATGATTACATGGAGTCTATTATTTGTGGATGCTGTGTAAGTAGGTCATGATGCATTGAAAAATGGCTATGACTCTATTAGTGCTCTTGGCTACTTTCCTGTGCTATGTGAATAATTCTTGCATGATAGTGGTAATTGGATGAAATATTAAATGAAGTTAGGATCCCATTATTTCCAGAATAAGTTTATTTCATTGTTATTTTTGTTTTAATTATTATCTGCAATTAGATTAATTCACCAATTATAGTCATTAGTTTAAGCATATAAGTATAGTGATTTAATTGATGCATAGTAGTTTAAATTTGACAACTTTCTCTATGGGATCGATACTCTACGTACTCTGTATTACTTGTTGACACATGTATGCTTGCATGAGTTAGAGCTCTTTTGTAAGAACTGAAAAAGAGGCAACAAGTTTTTGGCGCCATTGCCAGGGAGAGGCATTAATTTAAATAATTATCATCAGTTTCAAGCTATATTGCATGACTTAGACAATTCTGATCATTTCTCATTTCTATTTTTGTTTTGTTTTTGGTTTCATGTACTTGTAGATCTTTATGCACACGAGATCATCCAACTCAGAATTAACACCAGCGCAGGATAACATCAACGGAAAAGGTTGGAAAACAAGTGTGCGGAGAAATTTGCAAGCTCAGTTAGAAAGTACAACTTTTAATATGGCAGAAGAATAGAGAATTGAGCAAAGAGAAGAGCATCGGGCTCTAAGAGATTATTCCATGCCAAATATAAATGGACTATAGTCTAGCATAGTCAGACCGGCAATAGCAGCGAATACTTTTGAGATTAAACCGGGCACTATTCAGATGGTGCAGAATTCGGTTCAGTTTGGGGGTGTTGTTACAGATGATCCGAACGAACACTTATTGAGCTTTATTGAGATTTGCGATACTTTCAGATACAACGGTGTGACGGAGGATGCTATTAGACTGAGGTTGTTCCTATTCTCATTGAGGGATAAGGCGAGGAGTTGGCTTCATTCTTTGTCGTCAGGGTCAATCACTACATGGGAGGATTTAACACAGAAATTTTTAGCCAAGTTCTTTCTAATGGCTAAAACTGCAAAAATGAGAACAGCTATCTCTCAATTTGAGAAACAACAGGGCGAGTCCTTATATGAAGCATGGGAGAGATATAAAGAGATGTTGAGGAAGTGTCCGCATCACGGTATGCTAGATTGGATGGTGATCTACTCATTTTATAATGGATTGGGATGGAAGTCGAGACCTATTGTGGATATAGCTGCAGGAGGGGCATTATGGGCAAAGAGCTATGACGAGGCCTATACACTTATCGAGACTATGGCTGCAAATGACTACCGTAATCCTATTTCAATGCCACAACCCCAAGGTTGCGGTGTGTTGGAGGTTGATGTTATTACCCAAATTGTTTATTGCAGATGGCGTTGATGGCAAAGAAAATAGATACACTGGCAGAAAGCAAAGTAAAGACAGGTGCCTTCGTATGTGAGATTTATGCAGGGTCACACTCCACGGATCAATGTGCTATCAGCTCAGAGTCAGTACAGTATGTGAGCAACTACAGGAAAGACCAAGGTCAATTTTAGAACACATACCACCCCAACAACCGAAATCATCCAAACTTTAGTTGGTCAAATAACCAAGGACATCAATGAATCGGTTTAATCGAACCAACAGCCTTTGACCATACCATCTCATCCACAGTTTTCATCAAAACCACCGTTTCCACCGGGATTTTCTCAACAACAACAACATCACACTCTAGTTGCACCACAGCCAGAAAAGAAATCAGAAAAGGAGGAGATGTTGTTGAAAGACATGGCAAACACGGAAGTTATGATTAAAAGCCAAGCAGTGGCTATCAAGAATTTGGAGACTCAGATGAGACAAATGGCGAGCATGCTTAACAATAGGACCCGGGGTTCATTGCCAAGTAACACTGAGACAAATCCAAGAAGAGACGGGAAAGAATAGTGTCAAGCAATCACATTGAGATCTGGGAAAGATCTGGCAGGTACTGCAAGTCGCGAGCCCGCGCCCAATTGTACTAAGGAAGTCGCGCGGCCGCGCAAGGCAGAACAGTTGACTAAAGAACAGGAAAATCTAGAAAATTCTGAGGTTCTGCAAAAAGAGAAAGATAAAGTAGGTTCAGAGGAGAAGCTCAAGAGTTCAGTACCACCAATTCAACCTCAAGTACGGTATCCACAAAGATTAAATAAGTAGAGGGAAGATAAACAGTTTAGCAAGTTCTTGGAGGTATTCAAAAAGCTGCAGATCAATATACCTTTCACCGAGGCATTAGAACAAATGCCGAGCTAAGCAAAGTTTATGAAGGGTATATTATCAAGGAAGAGAAGACTAGATGAGTTTGAAACAGTAGCCTTGACAGAGGAATGCAGTGCAGTGCTTCAGCAGAAATTACCTCCAAAGTTGAAGGATCCGGGCAGCTTCACAATTTCGTGCACAATCGGGAAGATGAGCTTTAGTAAGTGTTTATGTGATCTTGGGGAAAGTATAAATTTGATGCCCTTGTCAGTATTCAATCAGTTGGGATTTTCGACTCCAAGGCCGACAAACATATCATTACAGCTAGCTGACAGATCCATCACATATCCACGGGGAATTATTGAAGATGTGTTGGTAAAGGTGGACAAGTTTATCTTTCCGGCTGACTTCATCATTTTAGACTACGAGGAAGACAAAAGTATATCAATAATACTAGGGAGATCATTCTTAGCCACAGGTAGAGCTTCAATAGACGTGCAAAAGGGGGAACTCACAATGCGTGTTCATGATCAAGAGGTCACCTTCAATGTCTTCAAAGCCATGAAGTTCCCAATAGATGAAGAAGAGTGTTTCCGGATTGATTTGGTGGATCGAGGCCTAAATGATGAGGTATAGAAACTAGGGAATTATGGACCGTTGAGGTGTGTAACGGGTGAAAATTCAGAGTTGAAGGTAGATCCATTGACGAAAGCTGAAGTCATTAAATTTCAGGGTGAGGTGGACAAGCAGGAAGTCACCTCAATTCTTCCTTGAATGTGATATTCGTAGAAATAGGTATACATCACCCATCTTGAGTCGCCAAATACATGGTACAAAATTCAAATACAACTAAATTATTACATACAAAACCTTTGTGAAAGAAAGAGGGTTCAAACCGAGGAACGAGATGTAAAGTACGACAAAATACATGTTGTGAGTTTTAATACAAATATTGTCTTCTAGACAATATCCATTCTCGAAAAAAAAGTCCTAATTACATTTATTGTCACACTATTTAATAGAATAGTGAGGACTACTAGCTAATACTATCATCCCACCACCATCACTCCATTCCCCGACTCGTCCGGCCCACGCTTCTCATTTCCTCAAGAGAATAAAGAAAAGAAAGGGTGAGCTCAACTAGCCCAAAGAAGAAATATTATGACTAAGATAATGCGTAATAAATTATCATTAGTCTCCAACAATGTTAAACCGATAAAATATAATAGACATCAAGTTTAACTGCAATGATCAAGCAATCCATTAAAAGAGTCAAGTAGAGAATAAAATCTACTATCTTTTATGATTTAAGAAGTTTTTCATCACTTTTATCACGAGACTCGACAATAAATAATCCACATCATCCCTCGCACTACTACCAAGGATATTCATTAGGGTCACGACCACAAATTCCATGCACTACGGGCCAAGGATATTTGTGTATTCATCAATGGTCATGATCATGCCAACAACTCGTCCATCAATGCACTACGGCAATGAGGACTTTTACCACATCACTTGTTACATTACTACCATGATTACAATCCGAATAATCCTCGGTCATAATCATCATACCAAGTCCATCCATGCTCTACAAAAGCCATAGATGACTTTTAAAAAAATATAAACATGAGGATGATGACAATGATATAAGAATTCAATAAAACAAGTTCACGAATTAATTTATTCAGGAACTAATAACGTCCAAATTGTCAACATAATACTGCTTTGTAGAGTAAAATTCAAGAATGCTCGAAAGAATATTTCCATAAAAAATACTGGATGAAGCGCAAATATCAAGGATATTCCACTAATTTCATGGAGTATAGAAGTTAAAATTTTAACCAACTGAGTATAATAACGAATGGAATAACAAAAGAAATCACCATGCATGCGGTACTTCACATGATGTTATTCCAACGTAATAATAATAATGGAACCGTGTCGTGAAAATTCACAATCGACGGATGTTCCAAATGTAATAATAAGTGCGAATAATAAATAATGGAACCAGTCCCACAGAAAACATGCATGTGATATTCGGCGTAATAATAAATAAAGATTTTAACCAGTCCGTGTAAAACACACGCATGTGATATTCCAAATGTAATAATAACAAAGATTTTAAACCAGTCCGTGTAAAACACACGCATGTGATATTCCAATGTAATATAAAGACAGAATAATAGAAGAATGTCACCAAGTATAGGTAGCTCAGCAGATATAAAGTTATTCCAACAAAATAATAAGGAATGGAATAATGTAAGTTCTCTTCATGAATACAAAAGAATAATATCCCTTACCGTAAAAGAAAAATATTCTGACTGGTAGGGCGAGGATATTCTTTAAGAAAACTTTCACTACGCCAAAGCTTCTTAAAACTCTAAAGAAAATACGCCAAGATTATAGAAGAGAATTTCTCTGAATTTCTGGTGTGATTTCTATTCTAACTAAGCATCCTATTTATAGGAGAATTGAAGGGGCACTGTGTAAGAAAAATTCACGGATGAAAAAATATTGCTAACTCATGGATGCAAAAAGTCCATCCTTCAACCAATAAGAATTAAGCAATTATAATATAATATATATATATATATATATATATATAAACCACATATATGTTTTAATTTATATATAACAATATTATATAACCACCACTTGATTTTTATCCCCCAAAACCAACATCAATCCCCACACCCCCCAAAATCACTTTCACTACACTCTTACACCTTTCACTATCACACACACACCCACATCTTACACACCATCACCCATCATACTCATACTAACTTTCCCACCATTTCCCACTTACACATATATTATATATATATATACACATCATATATATATATATATATATATATATATATATATATATATTCCCTCCCTATACATAAACTCCCATTTCAAAAATTAATTCTTCAACACATATGGGTTCTACATGTGGCCCCCACATGGGGCCCCACCTTTAAATAATTTTCACCGATTATTTTGAAAAATGGGTAAATAGGGGTCCATAAAATAAGCAAAACTTCATAAAAATCACCTTAATAATTTTAACAACATTTATCATCTTTATTACAATTCACAATATTAATCGACTGTGTCGTTCCTGTGAAAGAGGGGCTTTCCAATAAGGATTTCTCCCTATCATGCGCAATTAGGTGACCAAACCTCTCCTCAAGCGTAACTTCTAGACATCGTTAATATTGTAATTTATAATATTAATAACTCTGTCATTTCAATTATTGATTTAATAATATATAAAATATCGATAATAATTGAATCAAATAACGTGAGATACTATGCAACAATTACTATAGCAATAATTGAACAAAACCGAGTGACTTCTCACGTAAGCATTAATAATCAATACTAGTGTACTACTATGCAACCACGCCAGACATCGTACTTTTTACTACCGAGTAGTTCAACAAGATATTATCGATAAAACTTCCGCCATTATTTTCAATAAAATATTTTTGTCATTTTCTTAATCCGACAATAATTCATTGTGGGGTCCACCAATGATTGTGCCATCGTATTTAATATTCCCCGACACAAAGAATATTCCCTGACCAATCGAATATAATACAACAACTTGCATACTTTGCAAAATTTATAAATACTACCCACAACTATAACATTATATCAAATCCACACCATAATATTCAAAAAAATTATTTCGAGAAAATTAAATTTTTATTCATAAAATCTGGGGTCTCACAATCTCCCCTCCTTATGAAATTTTGCCCTCGAAATTTACGTACGTACCTGGTATGCCGAACAGGTGAGGATACCTCGACTTAATTTCAAATTCTAACTCTTGAGGTATAACCTTTGAGTGTTGAATACGATTCTTCTTATCCAAGATTTTAACACATATCTCCTCAAACGTTAAATCATCCGCTATCTCGTCCGGTTCTAAATTAATAATGTGGTTCGGGTCATCCACATATTTATGTAACATCAATACGTTAAAAATGTTATGAACACGCGACATACTTGGCGGTAAAACGAGTCTATATAGGACACGCCCTACTCGATCAAGGATTTCAAATGGGCCAATTAAATTGAGGGTTGAGATTTCCTCTCTTCGATTCTTCTTGCTTCTAGAATAACGCCTCTTGAACCTTCTTCTTCACATTCATCGACTTCGTGTGTAGTTTGAGCGGCTTTAACTTTATCGATTAAAGTCGATTCTACTCAGATATTCATTATCTTCACGTGAGTCCCTAGAGTTTTTAACTCTATCTTCATCATTTGTAAGTTATACTGAAATGGGTCTTTGTTTTAACAACATCGCACTCAGAAACGCATACGAACTTCTACTCAACGCGTCGCCTACCACGTTCGCTTCTTCCACGATGATATTGAATGGTATGATCGTAATCTTCAATAACTTTCGAGCCAACGTCTTTTGGCGCATTATACGTTCGTTTTGGTTGAAGAATATTTAAGGGTTTTAGAAATGGGTTTTGTCTTTGGGGTCAATACAAAATTCGATTTCACGCCTAGGGGTAGGCCGAAGTCTTCAAGAATACGCCAAGAAATTTGTTAACAATAGAAATATCATTCAAAATCGACTCTCATCCAAGACTTGGATAACACGTCACATTGATACCTATCAACTTGCCATCGTCATTCACAACGTCTCCTACGGAAAGTCTGGCTTCGATGCATTCCACACAAGGAAGTCAACAACGAAAGGATTGGGCTCTTTACTTATGGCTTGATATAACAGTGTTTAACTTTAGGGTTTGGTTGCTTGAATTCGTATAACAGGTTGGTTAGGAATATGAAAGCTAACAACCTTACAAAAAGCATGATGAGTAATTAACCAATCGATTCCCAAAATTGCATCAAAGTCAAGTATTTTCAAAGAGATAAGATCGATAGGTAACGTGAAAATGTCGGTTTGAATCAACAAGATTTATAAATAGTGGAGGTAATGAAGGGTCTTACTAACAAAGTTTCAACCAATAAGTCAAAGTCTAACTTCTCTGAGAGTCAAATGTAAACGTTGAGTGCAAGCAAGAGAGATAAAATAATGGGTAGAACTGGTATCTTATAAGGTATAGACTTCGCAAGAATTTATAATTAACTAACTTGCTGCTAAACTAACTTCGTTCGGGTTACTCGCTTTTTGAGAAGTCACAAAAAATGCTCTCTCTTGCACTTCCGGTTTTGACTTTTCTGGAACGGTCTTTGGTGCCTCCATCCTAGCTGAACTTGTCTTTGGTGAACGACAAAATCGGGCTAGGTGACCTTCTTTTCCACAATTATAACTTGCTTTGGACGGCATCCCGCAGCTTGGACTGATATGTCCCTCCCCTCCGCATTTGAAACATATGATAGGTGGTCGTTCTCCTTCCTTAACAACGGGTCTTTGGTCTTTGACGTCTTTCCATCATTGTTGAATTTCCTCTTCTTGAAATGTCCATTCTTATTATTTTTGCCATAATTACCACCGAAGTGGTTACCATTTCTGCCATGTTAATTCCCTTCATGCTTACTGTCACCGCTTCGATGACTGCTATCACTGGTATTATCATTTTGTCGGCTGCTCTCTTTTGGTTGGGTTAACTCACTATCGCGCTCCAGTAACTGAGCCCTATTAACAACATCTGAATACAAACAAAGTTTATGAGAAATGAGGTATTGACGTATCTCGGTTTTCAAACCTCTTAGAAACATCTGCGTCATTCTCTCCTCATTATCAACCAAATGGGACGCAAACCGGGACAACTCGGCAAACTTGGCTTCGTACTGCGATACGGTCATATTATTTTGCTCTAGTTTAATGAACTCTACCTCTTTCATGTGACGAATACTTTCGGAAAAGTACTTGTCGTTGAATGCTTCTGGAACTTCTCCCAAGACATCTTCAAGTGCGGCGGGTTGGGTACGTTTCTGATTCCCACCAATGAATCTCCTCAGCACGCAACATGAAGGGTGGGCAAAGGGAACCTTTGCTCCTCGGAGCAACCCAAGACATCAAATATCTTGTTGATCTGCTTAATCCACGCTTTCTCGCCTTAAGTGGTTTTGCTCTCCAAAGAACTCCGGTGGTCCTAGTTCCTTAAACCGCTTGGCGGTGACCATCCGAGAGTTGCCGGTTGTTTCCACCGCATTTTGGATGAGAGCCGCTCTCCTTTGATGTTGCATGAAATGCATGAAACCCCGAAACATTCCATCGTTCATCATTTGGTCAGTGTTGTTATTTGCCTGAGGAACGTCGCCTTCCTGATGCACATTATTCTGATTATTGATCTGTGGAGACTCAACGGTCTCCTGTGCTCCATTGATGTTCTCAACATTCTCGGATGCCATTTTCAAATACTGCCACAAAACAAGGGTTAATTAACATATCACATATTATCCCTATACTCTGACCAACCAATTAAATAACAAATAAACTTAGGTAGGTCATACTAGCGAAAGAATTCCCGTCTCCTCCCCTAGTTCTTGTCTCACATCTTAGCCAGGGATCATATCCCTAAGCTTTGATACCAATTGTGACGCCCCCAAAATAGGTATACATCACCCATCTTGAGTCGCCAAATACATGGTACAAAATTCAAATACAACTAAATTATACAACAAATGTAAAAATACTTACAAAATACATGTTGTGAGTTTTAATACAAATATTGTCTTCTGCATAATATCCACTCTCGAAAAAGTCCTCATTACATTTATTGTCACACTATTTAATGTAATAGTGAGGACTACTAGCTAATACTATCATCCCAAACCATCACTCCATTCCCCGACTCGTCCCAAACTACGCTCTCATTTCCTCAAGAGAATAAAGAAAAGAAAGGGTGAGCTCAACTAGCCCAAAGAAGAAATATTATGACTAAGATAATGCGTAATAAATTATCATTAGTCTCCAACAATGTTAAACCGATAAAATATAATAGACATCAAGTTTAACTCATGATGAATCAAGCAATCCATTAAAAGAGTCAAGTAGAGAATAAAATCTACTATCTTTTATGATTTAAGAAGTTTTTCATCACTTTTATCGTTTGAGACTCACAATAAATAATCCACATCATCCCCGCACTACGACCAAGGATATTTATTAGGGTCACGACCACAAATTCCATGCACTACGGGCCAAGGATATTTGTGTATTCATCAATGGTCATGATCATGCCAACAACTCGTCCATCAATGCACTACTACCCATGAGGACTTTTACCACATCACTTGTTACATTACGGTCCATGATTACAATCAATAATCCTCGGTCATAATCATACCAAGTCCATCCATGCTCTACAGGCCATAGATGACTTTTTAAAAAAATATAAACATGAGGATGATGACAATGATATAAGAATTCAATAAAATAAGTTCACGAATTAATTTATTCAGAAACTAATAACGTCCAAATTGTCAACATGATACTGCTTTGTAGAGTAAAATTCAAGAATGCTCAAAAGAATATTTCCATGAAAAATACTGGATGAAGCGCAAATATCAAGGATATTCCACTAATTTCATGGAGTATAGAAGTCAAAATTTTAACCAACTGAGTATAATAACGAATGGAATAACAAAAGAAATCACCATGCATGCGGTATTGCAGATAGATAGGTTATTCCAATGAATAATAATAACGGAACCAAAGTCGTGAAATTCACAATCGACAGATGTTCCAATGTAATAATAAGTGCGAAATAATAAATAATGGAACCAGTCCTACGTAAAATGCATGATGCATGATATTCCGGCATGTAATAATAAATAAAGATTTTACCAGTCCTGTAAAACACACAAACAGGATATTCCAATGTAATAATAACTAAGATGGAACCAGTCCGTGTAAAACACACGCATGTGATATTCCAAATGTAATATAAAGATGTAATAATAGAAGAATGTCACCAAGTATAGGGTAGCTCACAGATATATGAGTTTATTCCAATATAATAATAAGGAATGGAATAACAGAAGTTCTCTTCATGAATACAAAAGAATAATATCCCTTACCGTAAAAGAAAAATATTCCGACTGGTAGAGCGAGGATATTCTTTAAGAAAACTTTCACTACGCTCAAAGCTTCTTAAAACTCTAAAGAAAATACGCTCAAGATTATAGAAGAGAATTTCTCTGAATTTCTGGTGTGATTTCTATTCTAACTAAGCATCCTATTTATAGGAGAATTGAAGGGGCACTGTGTAAGAAAAATTCACGGATGAAAAAATATTGCTAACTCATGGATGCAAAAAGTCCATCCTTCAACCAATAAGAATTAAGCAACAATATAATATATATATATATATACCACCACATGTTTTTTTATTTATATATAACAATATTATATAACCACCACTTGATTTTTATCCCCCCAAAACCAACATCAATCCCCCACACCCCCAAAATCACTTTCACTACACTCTTACACCTTTCACTATCACACACCCACTCACATCTTACACCCATCACTATCATACTAACTTTCCCACCATTTCCCACTTACACATATATTATATATATACACACATCATATATATATATATATATATATATATATATATATATATATATATATATATATATATATCCCCTATACGTAACTCCCATTTCAAAAATTAATTCTTCAACACATATGGGCCCCACATGTGGGCCCCACCTTTAAATAATTTTCTACCGATTATTTTGAAAAATGGGTAAATAGGGGTCCATAAAATAAGCAAAACTTCATAAAAATCACCTTAATAATTTTAACAACATTTATCATCTTTATTACAATTCACAATATTAATCGACCAGGTCGTTCCCAGGAAAGAGGGGGCTTTCCAATAAGGATTTCTCCCTATTGGCGCGCAATTAGGTGACCAAACCTCTCCTTGGCAGAACTTCTAGACATCGTTAATATTGCAATTTATAATATTAATAACTCTGTCATTTCAATTATTAATTTAATAATATATAAAATATCGACAATAATTGAATCAAATAACGTGAGATACTATGCAACAATTACTATAGCAATAATTGAACAAAACTGAGTGACTTCTCACGTAAGCATTAATAATCAATACCGTGTGCTACTATGCAACCAATGCCAGACATCGCATTTTTTTACTACTGAGTAGTTCAACAAGATTAATCTGTAAAACTTCCGCCGTTATTTTCAATAAAATTTTTTGTCGTTTTCTTAATCCGATAATAATTCCGCTGTGGGGTCCACCAATGATTGTGCCATCGCATTTAATATTCCCCACACAAAGAATATTCCCCGACCAATCAATATAATACAACAACTTGCATACTTTGCAAAATTTATAAATACTACCCACAACTATAACATTATATCAAATCCACACCATAATATTTTCAAAAAAAAATTTTTATTCATATTTCGAGAAATTAATTTTTTATTCATAAAAGGACATACAAAGTCAGCATCGAATCACCTCAGTATATTCCCAAATGCAAACTGAATTGATATGCAAAGGCATGGAATTTGTATATTTGTGCCAAGCCATTACCGTCGCCACATCAACACGAGATTACAATGCTGAATGAGCCATAATTCTTATAAGGGCATAATCACCGGAAAATATATCAATATGGGCCATCTCATCCACCAAAACATATTGCAGTATCTGCGGGGCAGCACTACAGGGAGCATTCCACACACATCCTTTGTAGCTATGCTATGTGTTCAGTAGGGATGCACTTGGGACAATGAACAGATGCAAAACCCGAGCCATGACATCACTCACGCCACCATTGCGAAATTCAAAGATTGGGCAGGTGGTGAACCGCATCCGTGTGGTAGAGGATTTATTCTCTGACCCATATTTCTAGAACATAACAAAGAAATTTCTGACGCATCGAAGAAGGTCCATCCACCCAAGCACACACTGTTCATGGTGATCGCCAGCTCCGAAGGTTGGAGCAAAAAATCGACGCCATGTATGATAATTTTGGAGCTTTTGCCACTGGTCTCATGCGATCGCTTGCCGAGGCCTTTGCACAGCAAGGAACAATGCTAGAGTGGCCTCAGTTCGGGATCGCAGTGCCTTATCCACCACTAGATTCACCACCCGAGGAGGGTGGTACAGCCGATCATTAGGGGAGTTCTCTTATACCCTTTACCTTCATTCAATGGGGCATTTAATACTTTAAGTTTGGGGGTATTAGGAAGTAGTATAGTAGCATGTAGTTTAGTTTTTGCATGATCAGTTTAAAATTCTACATTTTAAGTTTATTTGTTTTATGTGGTAGAAAATTTTTTATTTTAGTTAGTTTGCATGTCTCACAAAAATTCTTGCTTTAAAGAAATTCTTGCCCAGCCAATGATGTTAGTGAATTATGAAGGATTTTTGAGTATATGGAATAACATGAATGTAGTTATAATGTTTTACATGATGGAATTCATGTTGCTGTTTAAATGCTTTTGATTTGCACGGATGTGTTCACAATCACTTGCAAGTATAAGAATTATGTGTTGCATTGCTTGTTAGAAAATGTAGTTTTAAAAAGAGAAATATTTGGACCATGCATGTAGACTGTATAAAACATTGACATTCAAACTTTAGGAAAACATGGGTATGCTATGTATAAAAAAAATCAAATAGCAGTAACGTGGCTAGTCTTATTTCGGGGCCCTGGATACTTGAGTAAGTACGCCCGAAGAGATTGTCTCTACACCTAGCGCCCTAAGGTCTTTCATGGTTTTTTTTTGGGAGTCGTTGGTTGAAAGCCCGCTAAGGGGTAGCAGTGTTTGCCTAATGGAATAAGACATTGCACAGTCATGTGAAAAAAAAGTGAGAAAAAGAAAAGAAAAATAGCAATAAACACCGCAGGAAAGAGCGAAAAATCGCCCTCATGAGTATCAATAAAGAAGTTAAGCCCATCGTTGAACCTTAGTTTATGTGGATATGTTGGAACAGTCTTCGTTGCATGAGTATACATGATTCTTAATTTAGACTATAATTTTCTGTTTTGAGCAGTTTAGCATGTGTATTCTTTGCTTGAATCAAGTTTTGGTGAACACTATACACACACACAACATCTCTATAGCATGTATGAATTATCTGAGTGTATGATGTTATGACCATAGTTTAGTTTGAACATGTATTCTTGAATCTGGATAATTCGCTGAGGCATTTTGGGCTGAAATTTTGTTTAAGTTGGAATGATGTGAGACTAGTCTGCATAGTAATTTAGCTGCATAGTAATGCTTTTACATTTTCATTATTATTTAGCATGCATTGCTTGAGGGCAAGCAATAGTTCAAGTTTGGGGGTATTTGATAAGTGAGTTTTATACCTACTTATTGGATATCAATTTACATGAATTATGCCCATCTCAAGTACATTTTAGTCTGTTTTAGTTGCATTTCACGATTATTTTGCATTGCATGTACTGAGAACTCCTTTTGGCATAAAAGTGCAGGAAATGGCGTACTTTGGTAGTGTTGGATGGCAACAGGCTATTGGATGCATGGCTCGAGGCTTACGGATGCACGGCATGAGAATGTAGTGAAACAAAGGGACTGATAATGAAGGAAGGAAGGAAAAGAATGAACAAGTAGCAGTAGCAGCAGCATGATAGAACCAGAACTAGAGTACAGCATGATTTGCGCCGCATTTACGTAACACGCTTGAGGACGCGCGCCTGCGTGAGCATCTGGCCAGACAACTCTACATCTTTGCAAGTCTTGCGCTGCCGAGGAATATATCTTGAGGAAGCGTCGTGCGCGTGATGGTTTAAAATCATTTGATTTGTTTTATTTTAATTTCCAATTTTAAAGGGTTGTAATTGATTAAAAATGATATCTGACTGGTGTCAGACATATCATTTATTACTTTTGACATATTTTTCATATCGTAACTAGGGTTTACACATTAGGAGAGATTCCAATGAAGAACAAAGCCAAAACTCCATCTTTTCTAATTCTTCTTGGGATTCTCTATCGATGTGGATTATTATTATTGTTTTGCTGGAATTTTTATGAGGAGTTGAACGTTAACTTTGGTTTACAATCTGCAATTGGGTTTGGTCGTTTCTATCCTTCATCTTTCAATTGTTTGCTTGTAAATCATGTTTAGCTTTGATCCAATAATGGCTTTTGGTTCAGTCATGAACTAAACTCCATTATGGGATTCTAACGGATTTTAATATGTAGTTTAGTTGCATGCTTGATTCTTTGAAATGCTTTTACATATCATATGGGATTTCTATTATGATTGTTTTGCATGTATGAATGCTTGATCACCATTCGTTTCAGTACTTGCATGGAATTGACAATGAACACACAAGTATGGACTGTAATCATGATAGCATACGTATATGGGGCTATTTTATATGGCTTGTGTATTTCGTGAATGAGATAGACATATACTTATTCACCGTATGAGTTAAAATAAGGGCTTGTGCTTAAATTTAGTATCATTGCAATTTCACATAGACATATAGTGATTTTAGTTATATTGATGATTACATGGAGTCTATCATTTGTGGATGCTGTGTAAGTAGGTCATGGTGCATTAAAAAATGGCTATGACTCTATTAGTGCTCTTGGCTACTTTCCTGTGATATGTGAACAATTCTTGCATGATAGTGGTAATTGGATGAAATATTAAATGAAGTTAGTATCCCATTATTTCTAGACTTGGTTTATTTCATTATTATTTTTGTTTTAATTGTTATCTGCAATTAGATTAATTCACCAATTATAGTCATTAGTTTAAGCATATAAGTATAGTGATTTAATTGATGCATAGTAGTTTAAATTTGACAACTTTCTCTGTGGGATCGATACTCTACTTACTCAGACATTTGGTTGTACGACACGATGTATGCAGATGAGTTAGAGCTCTTTTGTCATAACTGAAAAAGAGACAACAGGTAATATTCTCAACTTTTGTATAAGTTGTGGCAGCGATTCTCGACTTTTGAGTCATAAAGAGATAGCGGATGATTAAAGCAGTATGTGCTATGGTATGTCAAGTGCTATGAATATGAATCTATGTTGGATTAATGAAATAAGTCGGTATAAAGATAGTAATTATTTATCTGAACACTGGTTAATATAGTAAACCCAGTTTTCAGAATCTAATATTTTGAATATATGATTATTTGAGTAGGAAATTTCGCGTAATATGTTAAACGTATACGATAAGGCTTAGAATGTAAGATAATAAAGAATAATTTATGATAATGCCGCCAAGGAGACGAAAATGAAACCAAAGGGCAGAAGAAGCTGTCAACAATCCTGGAGAACAACCAGGCCCGATACGAAATTTTGCGAATATGCTTGCTCAAGCTATGCAGAATGGAATACCACCAGCGGGAAATCAGCTAGATAATCGATAAGGGAACTTCAAAGATTTCAAGATGGTCGTACTGCCAGGATTTAGAAGATTAACTGACCCTGTAGACACATTTGTGATAGCTAGGATAACGGAGGGGAACAAGACAACTTTTGCCACCTATACGATGAAAGGGGAGATGAATTATTAGTGGGAGGCAATTCAAGCTAGAGCCGAGGAGGGAGTAGTGGTAGTAGGACTGGAAAAAGGAAAGGAGATAATTTCGGGAATACCAAAAATAGGTCAGGAGGTGGAAAAAAATAGGTTGTGCAGTGTAAGAATTGTGGAAAGAATCATTCTGGTGAATGTTTAAAGGGTAAGTTTATGTGTTACAAGTGCGGGAAGGAGAGACATATCTCTCCCAACTGCCCCAATCCAAGAATATATAGTGGGTGTTTTATTTGTGAATCAATGGAGCATAAGGTGAAAGACTATCCAAGAAGGAGAAAGGAGGCAAGGAATGCGAATACGGGAGAAGACAATAGGACATTGGCGACAACGAGACCAACTTCAACAAATAAACCAACAGAACAACCCGCAAGAGTCTTCAACATGACCGTTCAAGATATCGTGACAGCTGAGGAGGCAACTCCAGGTATTATTCGTATAACTTTTATTTTCTTATATATGATTTTCTTATATATATAGTAAATTATTTTGAACAAGGAAATTGAGTTCTATTAGAAATCAATTTTCCGTTTAATCAGATAGACAAGCTTTATGCTGAATAGTCAAAGATCGGTTCAATCAATTATGATCAAGATCTACTTGGAATGATTGTGTATGCTATGTACTCTTGTATGTATAGGTTTTAAAACGGTGATTCCGGGGACGGAATCCTTATAAGGGAGGGTGAATGTAATAACCCGATATTTTCTATATAATTAAATCAGGAATTTTGTGTATAAATTTTATTTTATTTTATTTTAAAGGTGAGAATGCGTGCAAGGTAATGTGTATGTATTTATGTGATGATAAAATATATTTATTACACGAATGATTACAAATAATTTTATTTTAGAATTATTAATCATTATTAATTATATTCTTATTATAATTAATTTTATAGTAGAAATGTTTTTATTATTTATTTTCCATGAAAATAAGATTATATATTATATTATTTAAATAATATATTAAATGATTATAGAATTATTATAATAATTATTTTATTATATGAATTTATTTCAGATTAGTTAAGTTAATTATTTTTAACTTAATTAATAATGTTGTATATGAAAGATAAATCAGATATGGAATCCAAATCCTAATTTTGGATTCTGATCAATGGATGAGAGAAATATTATAATATTAAGTATATTTCAGTGCTATAAATATGTACTGTACGTGTGTAATATTAATTTGTGAAACAGTTTTGATGGAACAGTAGAAAACCCTAGTATAATGTCAACGCTATAGCATTGCTTTAATGAACCCTAATTTGAAACTCAAATTAGAGTTCAAGACTGTTAAGTAATTGTGTTAGGTGATTAATGATATGTGATATTGATTATAACATTAATTAGCAAAAACCTAATTATCAGAAACCCTAATTAATATGTGGAGACCCTAATTGATTAGAAACCTTAAAGTCATTTACGACTGTAAGAATTTGTTATGTCGTTTTTATAATCATGATACTGTGATAATATGTCTAATGACAGATATTATTCTTAATTAAGGAAAACCCTAATTATTAAGAAACCCTAAAAATTAAAATTAGAAACCCTAATTATAAATTTGTAACCCTAATTGCTATTGTAAGCCCTAATTACTAAATTAGTAATCTTAATGATAGTTTGTGAAACTTAAACCTAAATTTTTATGTTTTATGTAATTAGGAAACCTAAATTAATTTAGAAATCCTAATTGATAATTTTAGAAACTAAAAATTTTATTTTTGGCCTAACTAGAAATCCTATAATTTGTGCTAAACCTTAGGGTTAAACCCTAAGGGTTTGCCAAGTTACCATTTAGCCATTAAATTTTTAACACAAATGACCCATTTACCCATGTTACATTATTTGGACATAACTTGCAAATCTTGCCATGATCTAGAGTTGGTGAACTAACCTAGATATCCCATGTGCCAAAATCTACCCATATCAGCCAAGGATTGCCAGCCATATACATTACCACATCATATATATAGATTATGAGAGAGAAAAGTACACAAAATTAGCCCATTTTCTCTCATACACCCAACCAAGTCTCTATCTCTCTAAACCCATGAAAATAAAAAGTTATTCAGTCCCATATTCAAGCCCCACTATCACCATAACAGATCTAGAAGCTCAGAATCAAGATTGATCATGAAAGGTATAAAACCCTAAGCTAAAAATTTGATCTTTGATTTCATGTTAGATGTTAGTTTTTGTATGTTAAACATGTTGTATGGAGTATAACTAAGTGATATGGGTTGATAGATGTTATATCCATAACATCTATAAGCTCATATCTAGTGTTTTTACAAATCTGGAAAAAAATTTAAAAAGTGGTCTGACAACGAATGCCAGACCCTGTAAATCTCAGTCTGTTATGTGTTTTTGCGGTTTAAATGTTTAAACATGTTGTCTGTTATGAGGTCTTTCATCAGGTACTTGAATCAAAGTCATAGCATGAACCAATTGGAAGTTATTCACTGTCAAAACCCGTTGACCGAGCATGACCAAATGATTTCTGGGTAACCCAGAAATCATATTTCAGTGGCTGACAACGTTTTTAATCGTTTTGATCTGTCAGATGTTAAGTGATTGCTTGATGTTATTGTATCTAGGTTGTAGTGTATCATGTGGACTCTATGTACATGGCTTTAAATTCCATAAATAGTCAGTAGATCGAGCATAGTAAATGGTCAAACTAAGCCTATCGATCACGAATGGCATTTCTGGAATTTTCAGAAATCGGTTGAACCTTCTTTATGACATGGTTTTACTGGGAAATATCTAGCGATTGTGTTGTTGTTTTATTGATTTTATGTATTAGATCTCTTTATTTACATGTTGTCAACACACTGAAAGTATTAGATCACATAAAGCAAACCCAGAACGCAAGATATAAGAATCGAAAGTGGGCATCTAAGACTGTTCTTCAATTCTGGAAAACCAAAAATTGAAGAACATATCTGACAACGTTTTTGAGAGCTGATAACTCTTTGATATGTTGTTGTATTTCCATGAAACTTGATTCTAGTTATAGTGTTACACTAATACTACAACATGGACACCATAACAAGCCCTGATAACAACAAGATCTAGGTTTAATGTCTGGTCAAAGTGAGCACCTCGAACTCTGACATGAGTTTCTAGGCAGGCTTAAAAACAGCTCAAGAACACCCATATAGACAGTTTCGTCGCTATAGGGCCCTTTAGCGACAGTTATTTACAAAATTAATAATTTTTATTAAATAATCAGTATTAATTAGTTTATAATTATTAAAAATGCAAAATAAATTACTAAAAAATATTTTAAAGCTTGAAAATTAGTTTTTAATAATTTTTAATATATTTCATAAATATTGTGACACCCCCAAATCTAGGTACTTTATTCCCACGAGATTTGGTGCTCACTATCCAAACATTCATACTATCTACCCAAATAAATAATATTTAAACCATAAATCCTTCCCTTAAATATGGTTACATTCAAAATTAATCCCAGGTTATCTAACCTTTAAACATCATTCAAGTGCGGAATTAAATTATTACATTACACCATTATTAAAAAGTTTATGGTCATAACAGAAATCAAAAGTACAAATCAGCATCACTTGTATATTTTTCTCTTTCCTTTGCTAGTTGAAGGCTCGTCTACCTTCTCAACTTCAGCTGTAATGAGTATATAACTATGCAAGAGTGAGCAAAATAATTGCTCACTGGATATAATAAAGAATCAACATGAAAATAACAATAATAACTGCCAACGAATAGGCTCATCAAAACTGAATAGTACTCTATCAATGATAATCAAGAACTGGAATCCAAAATATGGAATATACATAACTGAGGGTCATAAGACCATGAACTATGTCCACAGTTGCAAGTAATCTTTCAACTCCAACTTTAACAGTCATAAGACTATAAGGACTCCTCGTACTTAGGGGATCACCCTTCAGTACAATGTATTGTGCACAAATATTTTAACTCTACGCGTAAGTTATCCCCTAATAATAGTAGGGTTGTTCATCTCAGTATTTAGAGTACAAGTCCGCACCAAAGAAAGTTTGGTTTGGATAAGCTTTCAAGGGTAATTTGAAGTTTAATGAACATCAACTAGAGGACTAGTTGAATCAATAGTGTTTGATAATTACAACATAACATAGAACAATTGAGAATCATAAATGAACTGATTATGCATATTAAACTCATGCTTGAAATAACTATATAGCATAAGTACTCAACAAAATGAATAAAGTGATAAACCTTTGCTTGAACAGAAAATAAGCTAAGGTTAGAGTCTTATAACATTAGAAATGAAATTACTGAAAATACATTAACTGATAGCAAGTTGGAAACTAAAAACTTGCCCAACATGGTATTAATTCATGCAAGGATTAAAAACAGTTCAATAATAGAGACGAGAGTTCAAACTGCGTTCATTATACAAGAATATAACTCAAGAACTTGCTTAATCAGAAACAAGTTAGAATGAATCAACAAAAATGAGAATTCAAATAACATTAGAGTTAAAGTTTGCTTGAATGAACTCTAGGGAAAATTAACTTATTAAATCAACAGTTGAAATAGAAAGCTTGCTCAATCAAAGAATAAAGCTACATAATGTAATAATGGAACTAGCTCAACGAAATTAAAGAATTAGGAAACTTTCTCATTGTAAAAGATAGAGTTTAGAAACTTGCCTCGAGCGTAAGCTACAATATTAAACTCACGTTCACCTACATATTGGTTTAGAACCACATTATCTATTAGATATGCTAACATACCATAACATGTACACTTCTAGCTAAACTTATCATTTACACACAAGTCTTTCATTACCACATACGTTTCTGAAATTCTAAGTGCTTTACTTCGCAACACTTGTCTAACGTTCATCACATAACGCGTTCTCAATTTACTAATCACTTTTACAATTTTGAACTCATAATCCACATAACATGACCCTATATAACCTTGTTGTTACATGATTCTCACACTACCATAACTTTAAGCTAAGCTACAAAGGACGAACAAAGTCTGCAAAACAAACAAACTTCAAAGTTCATCATCGGGCACTTTCATGCCACAATGAAGTTTTGTATGGGATGCCAAGATGACAACAAGCAAGACCAAGCGCTTAAGGGTTCATGCATACCACGACTTCTTGAAACTCCGCTTTTCAAGTAACGAGCCATGACACATTTCTTAAGCCAACTAACACGAATTTCACCCATTAAACACTGATAATAACACATAAAATAAATATACAACTATCATAGACATGGTTGCTAACACATACAACCACTTAACACAATTTTACAACCACTAAAACTATTTTAATTTTTCAATTTTCATGTTTTCATGAAAAACTCAATTTTCTTGACATTAACCCTAAAAATCATCACTGTGAATTCAATACATGACCAAATCATCTAATTCAAATTACATTATGCTCGTATCTCAATGAACTAACATATACAAACTTCAATTTATAATTTCACATACGAATTAGCCAATAAAATTGATAATTACTCAAGCCATATGAAAATACACATACTAACATTATTTTCCTCCTACTGTCAATGAATTTAGCATACAAATTTCTTGTTTTAAACATAACTCTAGCATCATAAGCATGTATCATCAGAATTTACCAAGTATATATCCACAATTCACCAATTGATTTTTTACAGAACATGAGAAAATTCTTGTCGTCCAACACATATACATATATATTATCAAAGTTATGAACATACCTTCAAGTTAGCTTGCACAACCTTGCAATTGCAGGCGATTTCCTCAGGTTTCACTCTCAAACTCTCCCAATTCTCTGAACTCTCAATTCTTCTCTTCTCTCTCAGACTTAGCCAACATAGACACATAATGCGTAAAAGAAAAATTGACACCTTAATACGCATACTAATTATATTAACAGTTACAACATATAAACGTATATAATATAAATATATATTATATTTATTATTTTAATTTAATTTATTTATTTTATTTAAATTTAAAAACTAGAAATTCAAAAGCCATAAGGCTTGTTTGGCAAAAACCCTTTAAATTTTAAAGAAATAAAATACCTTTAAACCTTGTTTGGCAAAAATTAATTTAAATCCTTTTTAATTTATTTACATAAACACTTTAGTTTATAAATTATAATCACCTATTATTTATTTGGATCTTCATATCCAATATTGATTCATCAAATTAATCACATACTATATTTTAATTAAATATAGCATTTTAGCAAATATCACAAAATTATAATTTTCATTATAACTTTATTTAATAATCTAATATACCATCTAAATTATTAAATCAAAACAATAATATAACATATCATGTTATACCACTGTTGACTTGGTCATCTTCCAACCTTAGGTTTTGATGATGACTTTCCTATTGTACTAAAATATTTACTCATGCATTTACAGGATATTAAAAGAATTCTTGAAGCTTTGATTTATTAAAGAATTGAGGATATGAAGGCTTGAAGAATTGCTTGAGTCATTAGGAAATACATGTAAGACCCTAGCTTTAATTATTTCTCAATCAAGGCTCTAGGATTGTATTGCATAAAAGGAAAAGGGTTAATTATAATCATGCTATTATTATTATTATTATTATTATTAAAAGGGGATATTTTTTAAAAAAGGGCAGATTATTAGTATAATAGTTTGAAAATAATGTTTATGGAAATATCTTTTAAAATTGTTAACAAGTTGAATATATATATTCCATGCTTTCTGAATTGATTGGGTAAAATGGATAATCTGTAAAATAAGGAAACAATCCTCATGTGATTTAGTAGGATGAAAATTTATTTGAATAAGATATGGGCTGTGATGAGTGTGTTTTATATACACAAATTAGGTACTTTTGAGTTTGATAATTTATAAATCCTAAGCTAGTTTGTTTGGTTTTTATGTGTTTTCATTGTATGGTTGTGTAATATAGTTTTATATTGCTTTTATGTATTTTTGTATTAGTTTTATGTGTTTTTACTTTGTTTTGTAGGAATTGGATGGAATGTCATTTGGGTCGATGGTTGGAATCGCCAAATTCGCATTTTCGGTTTCCCTTTGACATAGCAGTCCCGTAAAGCCCAATTTTTGCCATGATCCAGCCATGATCTGTCCAAACTCCAAGAATTAAAGTTGTAGATCAACGTCTCCTCTGTCCGAATCATCTTGAATCGCCTCAATCGGAGTTCGGATACGAGAGTTATGGCCATTTTCCCAACGGGTGTCAAATCTGGAAACTACCAACTGCTATTTGCATAACAGCCATTATTTCGAAGAACTCAAAGAATGAAAGTTGTAGATCTACTTCTCCTCTTTCCGGATCATCTTGAATTGCCTCAATCGGAGTTCGTATGAAGAAGTTATGGCCATTTTCCCAACAGATGTCCAAGTAGAAAATGGTTTGGCGCCGCAGCGCGACTTGCTAGTGTGTATTCATGGTACCATGCCAGCTACCACTTAGCAAGATACCTCAGCCCCTTTCCCCACTGCATTTGCCTCGCTCAAGCAAATCATGGCTCCACAAATGCTTGCACCCAATTTTGGATGATTTCACTATTAAATGCTCAACCTAATTACCCAAAACCACATTCCTTCACTTCCTTTCATTTTATCTTCATTTTTGCTATCAAAGGGAAGAGGGAAGCGGCTAGACATCAAAGAGGGAGGCCATGGCCTTTGGCTATGGTTCTTCAAGAGCTTCAATGGAGGTGCTCCAATGGAGTTTTATCTACCAAAATGGGAAAGCCACTCCTTTATCTTTTCTTTGTTTTTCCTTTATGTATTTATTAGTTTGGGATCCTTGAATGTAATTGAACCCTTTGCTTAGCTTGTATTGAATAACTTTCTCTTTGATTGGCACCATATGAACCGGTTCTCTATATTTTGTGTTTAATGTTTAATTACTAAGGAATTAGTAATTAATTTGGTAGTCTATATGAAATTGAAAATGGATTGTAGATGTTGACCATGAATATATTGACATGTGATTATGCTTGTTCTACATATGTTAGAATACATAATTTGTGTGTAGGATAGGAATATACCTATATGCCATGTGTAGCCAATTTGAGAATCTAAGCTTGAATTCCTTGTCTAATGTTAATTCACATAGGAATATGATGGGTTATATAGCTAGGATGTTCCTTTTCGTTCTATTCCCTTTTGGGTAGATCTAGAGAGGATATGTTTATATGAACCTTGAAAGAGGCATATGAATACTGATGAATTCTCGGTTGACAATTCGTCGTGACCATTATGATCAATTGGAGAGTTAGGAGATGTAAATTAAGCATTGCACGCCATGTGTTTGACAAAATGCTTGTGTGGGGATATTGTGTTCTTATGTTCCTCTCTTAGACAAATGTTTGTAAATATAGTTAGCTTAGATTAGGGAGAAGTTTTGGTATTTCTTTGGAGCATCAAGAGCAATGAACTACACGGATTGGAGAGCTTGATTTGAGCAGAATGCTTAGAGATTGAAGGGCCTTGACAGAGTTTCTTCTTATCTATTTATTTTCTCTGATTTTGTAATTCATAAATGTTGTCTTTATTGTTACTTGTATTTTGTTCAATAGCTATGAATTGAATATTTGCTCTAAGGTTATAATGGAACCATTTGTTATTTAAATTGATTGTCTTATCTCTTTGATTGGCACCATATGATTTGGTTCGATATATTTGTGCTTAATGATTCTCACTAAGACATTAGTGATGATTTCGATAATCTGCATGATATCGACAGAAGAATTGTAGATTTACACCTGAATATATTGACATGTGATTGTGGGTTTCGACTTCATAAGTTGTGTGTAGAATAGACATATATCTGTGCACCACGTGCGGCCTAATAGAGAGCTTAAGCTTAAATCCTTGTCTCGATCAATTCAGATGACATATGTATGATTGATCAGATTGGGCGTTCTTTTACGCTCTATTCCCAATCGGGTGGATCTCGGAAAGGATATGTTCGTGCATACCTCGACGAGGCGTATGAAGCAATTAAGTGTTCTCATTTACAAATTGTCGTGACCATTAAGACTAGAGAGAGAGGGTAGCTAGTTTGATGAAACATAAAGACGCCAAAGTTCAATGTAATGCCCGAGAGTGGGGTGAAGTTGTAACATTAGCTTGTTATTCCTTAGATTACCATTCGTTATCCTTTTACTTGCTTTAATAATTAGTTATGCTTAGATTAATCACCTTCCACTTGTTTTTATTCAATAAGACTTTAGCAATATAAAGTCGGTGCTTGGTAGATATTAGTGATAGTTCCTCGTGGGTACGACACTCTTCTTATCATCAGACATTTGTTAGACCGCGATATCTTACAAGTGTTTATCGATTGCGAAAATCGACCCAATAAATTTGGTATCATGCTACATATGTCTAACAGTATAAAGCTAAATATATATTCCATGTTTATTGATTAAATCAAGGAACAAGTATATTGGGTCTTAAAAGGAAATAACTGTGTAAATGGTTATGGTATTTTTTGAATAAACATGATTAGTAAACCACTAAAATCATGTTACTCCTTCCACGTGTGTAACGGTAATAATACTATTGAGAAGATCATTTAATAATAATATGACTTTAAATTAATTAATAAAGTGATTGTCTTATATATATATATCATAATTGGTTTAGCACTCTAGCGGATGAATTAGTGATTTTCTCCTCTTGGCTTACAACGGATTGATAGTGTCTATTATAAAGGAGGAATCTTTTTACTTGCATAAACAGACACAACCAAGATTGGGTAAATGAATATTTTTGGAAAGATAATTAGTGAGGGAAAATCTAATTAAATTGGGATTTCAAAATAAACATGAAAATATTTTTTTATTGATACTTCCCATAATTGATGGAGTTGGTTAGTAAATGAGTTTTAAAAGATTATCTCTAACCAATATTGTCTCCATAAATTTTGGAATATGGTCTTTCATTATTGGGTTTGCCATACTCATGAAAGTGACTAATTAATTATAGAATAAATTAATTAGGAATTATGGAAGTGATTACTTAATTATGGAATAATTTAATTGGACTATTAAAATAAATTTGAAAATATTTTAAATTAGTTTGTAAATGGTGAAATTGGCACATTCCTAATTAAAGTAGCTTAAATTGATTATCTAATTGATTATTAAAGATACCAAGTTGCTAATAAAATAGAGTGAATCTCATGTGAACTTGATTTTAGCAACATGTTCCCTAAATTATCTAGAAGTCAATGGGCATTTAAAAGTGTTATCTACTTGGGCTGATCATTCCTTATTTCATAAGAGTGGGTGACTTGCAATGGTAATCTTTATTTCCTTATGAAATGATTAGATTTAGTATATATGCATGATTTAAGCCAACATCCATGTTTGGTATTTACTGGCTATTTAACATGATTTCCTCCTGACTCTCAACGAGTAATATTATTCTAATTGATTGAGAAATATTCATTTTACCGTAAGAAACATAATTGATTGGGTTGTTGTTTTTGCTCTTAAACAGTAATAATTTTTAGGCTATAAAAAAAAGGTATCCTTAAGATAGGAAAAACACTTCACTAAAAATTAAAGAAGCAAAGTTATAATATCATACACTTAGTGCTGCGTGTAAAGAGAAAAATTCAAGTTGTTGTGCAATTTACAATATTTAATATATTCCAACTTGGATTATTAAAAAGACCGTTGCGCTCATCAAGCTTACTGTGAATTTGAGCTTCTCTTTTATTGCGCTTAAATCGGTGATATCTTTATCTTTCATACTTTGATCATTGCATTTTAGTTGAGCCTTGAATTGTTGATATAATTATTGCTTTGATCATAGTTTATTTTGTTGTCATATATTTGATCAATTCTCTAAACATGTGGTAGACTAAGTTGTTAGTCTAAGGTTTCTAGTCCGGGTTGGATTAGGGGTTCTGCAAGCAAGTTCAAGGAAGCATAGGTGCTTCAGGGTGCATAGGTGCACGGGGAGCAAAGGTGCTAGGGAGCAAAGGAGCTCAGGGAGTATAAGTACTCAATGGTTGTGAAACTTGTCTTGTAAAGGGGTTTAATTGTAAACAAAGTTAATTAATAAAGAGAGTCTCCAATACTAGTTTGTATTGGACGTGGATTAGGCCACTAGAATAGAGGGCTGAACCACATAAAAATTCCCTATGTTCATGTGATTGCTTATTGTACTAAATTATCTCATCATTCGGCTAACAATCCAGCAGGCTGCATTCAATATTTATAAACTTAGAAAACTAATTCAGCAAATTATTTTCACATAATCACATTCTGAAAAAGGCATTGTGGTTCCTCCATATCACCTTCACAGAATGTATCACTTTGTTCCTGAGTACTTGTTCTTTCCTGTCAACTATCTGGATAGGAATCTCTTCATAAGACAAATCTTTACTGAACTGCAAGGGTACATATTCGATCACATGTTTGTAATCGAGTTTATATGGTCGCAACACCGACACATGAAAAACATTGTGAACATGCTCTAATTCTGGAGGTAAAGCTACTTCGTAAGCCACCTCTCCCACTCTACGTAGAATTTTGAAAGGTCCAATAAACCTTGGGCTAAGCTTTCCTTTCTTGCCAAAATGAATTTTCCCCTTCCAAGGAGAGACTTTCAGGAACACAAAACTTCCCGCTTCAAATTCATGATTCTGCCTGTGTTGATCAGCATACTTTTTTGTTGATCTTGAGCAGCTACCAGTCTTGTTCTAATGAGTTTGACAACTTCAATGGTCTGCTGAACCAGTTCTAGGCTTAACAGTTGCCGTTCTCCAACTTCATCCCAGCATAGTGGAGTTCTGCACTTTCTGCCATATAACGCCTCGTATGGCGGCATACCAATGCTTGCGTGGTAACTGTTGTTGTAAGAAAATTCCACCAACGGTAGATGATCATCCCAATTTCCTTTAAAATCCATGATGGACGCTTTGAGTATATCTTCAAGCGTCTGGATCATTCTTTTGCTTTGCCCATCAGTTTGCAGATGATTCGTTGTGCTCATCTTCAATTACGTTCCCATGAATTCTTGTAGTCTCTTCCAGAAATTTGATGTGAACGTCGGATCTCTGTCTGATACAATTGATACTGAAACTCCATATCTTGAGACGATCTCTTTAACGTATAATTTCGCCAGTTGGTCAAGATTAAATCTAATCTTTATTGGCAAAAAGTGTGCAGATTTTGTCAATCTGTCCACTATCACCCATATCACGTCGTATCGTTTCTGAGTCGTTGGAAGACCTGTTAGGTTTGTAATATTCAAGAACGCAATCAAATTGCAAAAAATAAGCGAAACGTAAAAAAAATCGTAGTTTTAAAATTTTACAAACCATATACCCGGATCACCCTTTATGCAATTATTAATTAAACAAAAGAAAGAACAAGAATCATACCCTCAAGATCCAAGCTTCCTCGTGTACAAGTTCACCTCCAATCCTTTTCATGCTCAACTTGAATCCACCGGGTTTGGTTCCTTCCTTCGATCAACGTTAGCCACCCAAGTGTTTGGCCTCTAGAGGTGATCCACCAAGGAAGAAGAAGAATTCAAGAAGATGAGTATTTGGCTAAACCCTAGTTTTTCTATCTCTATAGAAAAGGAGCGCATTCCAACCATCGAATTATATCGTCTCAGATATCTCGATATAAGACTCCTCTTATAAAGATATCAAGTAACCCTATTAAAATAAGGTATTATTTAATTAAACCCTTTTAATTAAAGGGGCTCCCAATCTTATTAGAGATAATTAATTAAACTCCTTTAACTAATTTTCCTTCCTAATCCAATTAGGAATAAATGAGAGTATTACTTATATTAAATTAATTCCTAAACTCTTTTAAAATTAAAATAATAATAATAATTGTAATAATATTAATAAGACTCTCTTATTAATTTATATTTAATATTTCTAAAATATTAAATAATAATATTAAGCTATTTAATTTATTCTATCACCATAGATTAAATTAAATATACATAACATATTATTACGATTATGCCATTAACTTCTTAAATAATTATTCTTCCTTTTATGGTGTGACCCTTTAGGTTCTCCATATTAAACCTATTGTGAATAAATCAATTAGAATAATTCTAATCTTATTTAAATAAATAAATTAAACAATTAATTTATTTAAATAAATAATATTTATTCTACAATAGGATAAGCCTCCCTAACGATCAAACGACTTTCCGTATAATATAGATTTCAACATTAATCATAAAAGAACCTTTCGAGTAAATAGTTACCGTATAATTCAATCCTTCCACCATACAATGTCCCAATTAAATATAAGATATGGAATTACTCACAAGTCTTATTTTATTTAATTATATGTATTTCGATCCTTAAATGCACAACTCCAAATAATGCAAATTAGAAACTCCTTTCTAATTTCATTCTCGCCGCCAAGGACTACCGGGTTGTCATTTATCGAATCACATATGACATTTCTCTTCTTTTAATAGAAGTGGTAGATTCTTTATCGATCATACATTATATCCATGTATAACTTATTATACCCAAGCATACCCTTTGATATACCCTAAGGGTCTTAAGGAATAAGTCAAAGTATAACTCATCATACACAAGATACTATGATGATCTCAAGTCCAAGGATCACTTGACTACTATCACTACAGAATTCCTATCGACAGCAAGTAAAACTCCATTAGGTATTCCTTAGCGAGCCAATGCTCAAAGAACTTATTCTCTAATAAGCACCTACATACTCTGCTTTTAGTGTTCCACACAAAATGATCATGAGATCAATCATCCTCATCCAATGAGCAAGTTAACGATGTACCAATCTATCCGGATTCACTAATCCCCAATTTAGTAATCCAACGATTGGGAACTATTTTAATTTTAAGCTTTCAAAGAATTTAGATCTCATTAGAATGATCATCATCATTATTCTAAAAGCATTGCTTAAAACTACGGGTTTATCACATATTATAAAACAAAGATCATGTAGATAATTAAAAGCCTTTAATAAATTAATACTTTTTATTAATAAATGAATAAGATTGTTACAAAGTATATGCTTTATCATCAAACATGATCGGCTTGTGTGCATACTACTTTCAATCTCCCACTTGCACTAAAGCCAATCGTCATGGTATCTCATACTCTTCTTCTAAGTGACGATTATCCTCACATTTGGATAAGCTTTAGTTAATGGATATGTAATGTTGTCCATGAGAGTCCACTATCTCTATAGTGATTTCCCATCTTTCAATGATTCTAATAATCAAATGAAAGTGCCACAACACATGTTTAGATCCAAGATGAGACTTAGAACTATTCCTAGTTCTCAGAATGAACTTTTAATCCAAACAATCAACTCTTGCAGCCTTCATTTATAGCTATATACTTTGTCTTTATCACTAAACCAAAGAACTCTTTTGTCGCTTGGAACCTTTCCAATTCATCGCACCAATCGCTCAAGATAACGCTTTACCTTAAAGTGGATTTTTCATCATCTTGGTCTGTCTGAAAACTTGAGTTTGTTAAGCCCTCTAGTTTTAATTTAGACCCACCATGAATATGATCACATCCTTAGTGCTTGCTAAGCACTTTAAGATGTTTTTCGCTGACTCATAATGAACTTCTCCATAATATGACTGATCAACATCAGGTCTCGTACATTTCATTGCATACATGATTGTCACTCATGCGACCTCTCTTTTCAGGAGTCTGTGGGGACTATTAAGAGAGATACACTCCATAGCTCATCGACATGAGACATCTCTTGAGTTTGCCATGCTAAACGACTTTAGCATCAAATGAATATACATTCCTCGGGTTAAGTCGAGCATCCTCTTAAATCTATCTATATAGATTTATATCCCCAATTAAGATACTCTTCCAAATCATTCATGGAGGAATGTTTAGACAACTTTATCTTTATCGATTGTAGCATTGGTATGTCATTCCTTATCCGTAGTATATCAACATATAGTACTAGGAATGTCACGATGCTCCCAATCGACCCTTTGTACACACTAGGTTCATTCTTATTTTTGATAAAATCAAACTCTTTTGATTGCCTCATCAAAACGAATGTTCCATATTTGAGAAACTTGCTTCAATCCATTTCTCCGAGTGTCTACAACACTTACCTCATCGTATGTAATCGGATCATCATCTTCTATGATGTGTACTTCATCATCATCATCTATGATGAATCCATACCTCCTGTATATCTTCTTGGACTATTCCACATTTACGATTCAAATTGTGGTATAATAGGTCTATCTACAGTTCCTCTTATTCGACTTATAGTATTTTGTGGTTCTTGAACTCTTCAAGATCTATTATCCTCCCACTAGCCCCCTTTTAATGATAAACACCTTTATCTTAGAAGGCAAAGTTTTCAGAACAAATACCTTTTGCTAAGTAGAATTATAGAACATATACCCTAAACTTACTTTTTAGGATGTCCCACAAATCAGACATGTCAAATCTTATCCCAAGCTTATCCTTCAAACCTTTTCACATAAGTTGACAACCCTTTATCTTAACATACTTAAGATTAGAATCCTCCCCGTCCATAACTTTTATGGAGTCTTGGGGTGGATTTAGAGGTTACCTTTTCGTAGATATGCAACCATTTCTAGGACATGACCCCTGTAAGGATACCGGAATGTCGGTAAAATCATTATGGATCGCACTATGTTCAAATAGGTACGATTTTTCCTTTCGTATACATCAATCAATTATTATGTATCGAGAGAGTGTCCATTATGAGAAAACCATTTGAGATGATCTAGAAACTTATCGCACAAGTATTCCTTCCTCGATCCGATCAAAGAATCCTAATACTTTGCCAATTTGTTTCATTTTTGAATTCTTTGAACCTTTCAAATAATTCACACTTGTATTTCAAAGAAATACACACATTCAACTCTTTGAATGATCATCTCCTTTTCTAATACTAGTTTGTTCAATTTGCAAAATATATTTTCACGTAAGTTAAGTATACAAAATCCATTAAGTAATATTCCATTTCTATACAAAATATTATTATTATAAATAGAACAACAATTGTTCTTAATTATAATACCAAAGATTTAATCATCCAACAATAAAATGGAAATAATATTTTTAACAAGAACCGGAATACAATAACAACTTATCGACTTAATAGATTTGCCCGTAGTATTGCTAAACTATAAGTTTCTATAGCTAATACAAAGAACCTTTGCTTCATTTTCCACACATAGATTACTTATCTTTGTTTAACTTTCTACTTCGCTTGGTCCTTCATAAATCTATATTTATGATAACCAAAGCTCAGATCCAATACCCAAGTAGAACCTCGACTTAAAGAAAATTTATTTCAATCATGAACAAAAATCGATTGTAAATCAAACTTCACTAAGCTTCTTTGGTTAGCCTCTGCAAGATGCTTCTCGCGGCTTTTTTCCAAAGTCCGTGCTTATTGCAAAGGAAGCAAACTCCTTTGCTATCCGTGACGCTTTGCTTTTATTATCCTTTGTTTACGCCTTTCTATTTACCTTCTTTGAATCGCTCTTCTTTCGTAAGATCCTTTGGCCCCTACCAAGAAGACTTGATCTTTCTTGGTTGAAAGTGACTCTTAACATTTTTCAATATGTTAAGCAAATCAACAGGTCGATATCTAGCTTGTTCATATGAAAAATTCACAACAATTATGAAAGGAGTCCGGAGTGAGTGCAAGATCAAATCTTGCTCAACTCTCCATCCATGACAAAACTCGTTGTCCTAATTGATCAATCAAATTGATAATGTTAAGGACTTTTATCTGCATCAGAGTGTCATTGGGTCATTCTAGATCTAAGAGCTCCTTAGATATCTCGATATTTATCACCCCCACTTTCCTCACCATCAACTACTTGATGTGCGGAATATAGTAGAAGCATCCATAGTTTCATGCGTTGACGTCAAGCTCAAGCACTCATAGATGCAAGCATGATGCATCGAGCCAATCGCAGGCATCATCTTGCCACTTTCTAAAAGTAGCAATGTCTTCCTCGAGGCATTGTCGCAACCATCATGTGGATAGACGATTAAGACATAAGATAACTTTTCAAATGCATGAGAACTATTCTCAATTCCTTAACCAATCCGCTTAATACGGTTTGGTTAAATAACATCTAATATGTTTCGCAGTTGATAGTAATTTAGACATTGTAAAATTCTCAGAAATGAATTTGTAATTAACAACATTTTAACATACATTCTTTTATTAATTACCAAAATAATTTAGGTCTTGTTTTAAATTGGTATCTCCCACTATTTTCTTCAAACTATATTACCCTCACTTATATAGTTCTAAGAAAATCTAATTAAAGATTTGCTAGTGAGAATAAGGATCCCATTTCAAATGTATATAGCCTTGTGGTGACACAACAAACTATATATAAATAAATAGGTAGACAACTTTTGTCAATTACATCAACTATGCAACTCCTTTTCTTTTGCCTCTTATATTATTTTGATCAAGTGGTGGCACATCCTAATCAAAATTATCCAAGTTAAGTCCACCTAGCACTCCATATATTCAAAAAGAAAAATATCATCCTTGTGGTGACACAACAAAACAATATTGTTCAATTTTCTTTATAAGCATCAAATGTGATAAATTAACATCTTAAATACTTAATACTTTTCAGGTGGTGACACAACAAACTCATATTAAATATTTAATACTCTATTAATTTTATCATGCTAGAAGGCTACGCTCGATATTCCAAATATCTTTGAACGCTTAGGACTTAATATAAAAAAAAAATGAGGGGTTTGTTATTAATTTGTCTCATCTTGTTTAGCGCATATTTATTATATATATATAAAATACGCTTCATATTAATGAACATGCGAAGCATGTTTGCATATATATAATATATATATATATAAGTATAAGCACATATAGATAGAATACTATATTCTACCCGAATTTGATTATGGACTTTTATTCTAGTTTGGTTCACTAGAGCCACCAAGTGAACCAAAAGGTCAAACCCTAGGGGTGCAAGAAATAATATTTAAATATAACTATTACATTTAAACCCTGCTCCATTACAAAACGGGTCTTCAAGCGCTCCTTTCTTCGATCTCCAATTCTTCAAAATTAATTCTAACTATTCCTATTACAAAACTATTTAAAATAAATAGAAACCTCGATCGCAAATCAAGGGAAGTACATAGAGAGAGATAGAATTTACATTAAGAAAAATTAGAGAAGACGAGGTACGCAGACTCCATTTAATAAAACCCATACATTCATGCATCCAACTAAAATAAAATCCAATCACATCGTCAATATTCCAAAATCAATCCCATTTATTATCATACATATCACCATACGATCAATACATAACATTCATCTCATGAATAATAAACATTCAATATATATATTGATATCATTTAATGGGCAAATTTAGTTAAGTATAAAATCTAATTTTGAATCAAAATAAACTCCTTTATTTTAATCAAAATTTAAATTAAAATAAAACCATTTTATTTTAATTTATCCATTTTTGAATAAAATAAACTATTTTATTTTAATCAAAATCTTTAATCAAAATAAACTCTTTTATTATAATTAATTATGGAATCCAATTCCATGTAAAAAAAAAAAATCCTTTATTAAAGGAAACACGTATTTTCTTTCCTATTCACAAATAAACTCTTTTATTTTGAATAATATGAAATCTTATTTTATATCTAAATAAACTCCTTTATTTAAGGAAAGACTCGATTCTTTTTCCTATTCACAAATAAACTCCTTTATTTTGAATAATATGAAATCTTATTTCATATCTAAATAAACTCCTTTATTTAAGGAAACATAGAATCCAATTTCAACTCCAATTAGTTATCATGGAATCCAATTCCAACTCTAATTAGTTAGCATGAAATCTAATTTTAAAATTAAAATAAACTTTTTATTTTAAGATTAAAATAAACCTTTTATTTTAAAATTAAAATAAATTTTTATTTTAAGATTAAAATAATTAAAAAATTATATATATATATATATATATATATATATATATTATACAATATATATATATATATATATATATATATATATATATATCATACTATATATACAAGCCATTAACCACGTGAAATAAACTCGATTCCTGTAAGCTCGCCACTCAGATCAAAGTTATCCTATAGTATGATTACTAACCACCATATATATATTAAATATAATTCTAATCTTGCAACCTTATATAAAAGTACAGAACATTCATTTTGAAAAAATGAAATCATTCATGAATTATTATATATATGAAAAATGCCTTGGTTTTTTTTTTTTTATATAAATTTTATACAACAAATATGCCCAATTAAATTGTTCTAAACACATATCAATATATATATATATATATATATATATATCAAATTAAACAATTAATAATTCGTGATAAAGGTTCGGCGACTCGATGCCACTGTTAGGTTTGTAATATTCAAGAACGCAATTAAATTGCAAAAATAAGCGGAAACGTGTAAAAATCATAGTTTTAAAATTTTACAAACCATATACCCGGATCACCCTTTATGCAATTATTAATTAAACAAAAAGAAAGAACAAGAATCATACCCTTGAAGATCCAAGCTTCCTCGTGTACAAGTTCACCTCCAATCCTTTTCGCTCAACTCAATCCACCGGGTTTGGTTCCTTCCTTTGATCAACGTTAGCCACCCAAGTGTTTGGCCTCTGAGGTGATCCACCAAGGAAGAAGAAGAATTCAAGAAGATGGGTATTTGGCTAAACCCTAGTTTTTCTATCTCTATAGAAAAGGAGCGTACTTCCAAACCATCGAATTATATCGTCGCTCTGTATATCCGATATAAGACTCTCTTATAAAGATATCAAGTAACCCTATTAAAATAAGGTATTATTTAATTAAACCCTTTTAATTAAAGGGCTCCTAATCTTATTAGGGATAATTAATTAAACTCCTTTAACTAATTTTCCTTCCTAATCCAATTAGGAATAAATGAGAGTACTTATATTAAATTAATTCCTAAACTCTTTTAGAAATTAAAATAATATTAATAATTGTAATAATATTAATAAGACTCCTCTTATTAATTTATATTTAATATTTCTAAAATATTAAATAATAATATTAAGCTATTTAATTTATTCTATCACCATAGATTAAATTAAATATACATAACATATATTATTACGATTATGCCATTAACTTCTTAAATAATTATTCTTCCTTTTATGGTGTGACCCTTTAGGTTCTCCATATTAAACCTATTGTGAATAAATCAATTAGAACAATTCTAATCTTATTAAAATAAATAAATTAAACAATTAATTTATTTAAATAAATAATATTTATTCTACAATAGGATAAGCCTCCCTAACGATCAACGACTTTCCGTATAATATAGATTTCAACATTAATCATAAAAGAACCTTTGAGTAAATAGTTACCGTATAATTCAATCCTTCCACCATACAATGTCCCAATTAAATATAAGACATGGAATTACTCACAAGTCTTATTTTATTTAATTATATGTATTTTCGATCCTTAAATGCATAACTCCAAATAATGCAAATTAGAAACTCCTTTCTAATTTCATTCGCTTTAAGCCAAGGACTCATGGGTTGTCATTTATCGAATCACATAGACATTTCTCTTCTTTTAATAGAAGTGGTAGATTCTTTATCGATCATACATTATCTCCATGTACAACTTATTATACCTAAGCATACCCTTTGATATACCCTAAGGGTCTTAAGGAATAAGTCAAAGTATAACTCATCATACACAAGATACTATGATGATCTCAAGTCCAAGGATCACCTATACTACTATCACTACAGAATTCCTATCGACAGCAAGTAAAACTCCATTAGGTATTTCTTAGCGAGCCAATGCTCAAAGAACTTATTCTCTAATAAGCACCTACATACTTGCTTTTAGTGTCTCCACACAAATGATCATGAGATCAATCATCCTCATCCAATGAATAAGCAACGATGTACCAATCTATCCTGGATTCACTAATCCCCAATTTAGTAATCCAACGATTGGGAACTATTTTAGTTTTAAGCTTTCAAAGAATTTAGATCTCATTAGAATGATCATCATCATTATTCTAAAAGCATTGCTTAAAACTACGGGTTTATCACATATTATAAAACAAAGATCATGTAGATAATTAAAACCTTTAATAAATTAATACTTTTTATTAATAAATGAATAAGATTGTTACAAAGTATATGCTTTATCATCAAACATGATTGGCTTGTGTACATACTACTTTCAAGACCTACCACAAAATCCATTGTGATATGCTCCCACTTCCATTCCGGTATCTCCAACGGTTGAAGTAATCCTCTTGGTCGTTGATGCTCGTCCTTCACTTTCTGACATGTCAAGCATTTTGCAACGCATTTTGCAACGCATTCTGCAACGTCTCTTTTCATGTTCGGCCACCAAAAATGACGTCACAAATCTTGATACATTTTCGTACTTGTGACACCCCCAAATCCGGTACTTCCATTTCCACAGGATTTAGTGTTCACTGTACAAACATCATCTATCTATCTACCCATAAATAAAATGCAAACCATACAATAGATAGAAATAATAATAAAATCTCTCCCCTTATGGGGTTACATCAACTGAATAATAATAAATCCCAGGTTACTCTAACCTTAAAAAATCTGTGCGGAAAATATAAATAAATAAGTCTTAGTAACATCAATTCTAATTACATCACATAACCACATTAATAAAACACTCTTCATTACTTGCTAATCTTGCCATTGCCCTTACTAGTGGAAGGTTCATCTGCTCTTTCGTTCTTAACTGCAATGTTATTATTACGCAAGAATGAACACGATTGCCCATAAGTATAACAATATAACAATGAATAATAACATGCGAGAGAAATAATAACTTCTGATATAAAGCTCAACTTTTGAATCAAGAATGGATAACAAGAATCAAAAGAAATTCTGAGGGTCATAAGACCTTGAACTATGTCCTAGGTTGTCAAGTGTTTATACTTGAAACCTTTACCAGTCATAAGACTATGGACTCTTCTTCTCGTACTTAGGGGGATCAGCCCTTAGTACCATATTGTGCACAATATCTTAACGCTAAAGCGTAAATAATCCCCTATACAGGGTTGTTTATCTCAGTTTGACATTCGAGTCCGCACCAAAGGAAGTTTGGTTTGGATAATTCATCAAGGGGTTCTGAAATTTAGAACGCTCATCAACTATGGACTAGTCGAATCAATAAAGGTTCGCTAGTCTAGAAAGGTTTAACAGTGAATGAATATTTAACTTGAATAACATCTAAAAAGGTATACAATAGAATAATTATTGTATAGCAACAACATGCTTGAAGATTGATAACTTTAATATATAAGACATGCTTGATCAATAATAATGAGAACTTGCTTAATATCGAAAGATGAATTAATCAATTTATATAACAATAACAAGTAGGGTTAGAAAACTTGCTCAACAAAAGTTTAGGGTAAGAAACTTGCTCAACGTAAATGTAGAGTTAGAAAATTTGCTCAATGTAACAAGATAAGGTTTAGAAACTTGCCTCGTGCGTAGATTACACGTTAATGAAACTCGTTCTTTGAATTAAATCCTACATATCATTCATGTTCACAACACCAATCAATTATCACGTAATAAACATCACAAGTTTATTCTTTGTCTAACTCGAGTTCATGACTATACTTAGTCAATTACTACACTTATTTTCAAAAATTAAGACTTCACAAACAATAAGGTAACTATGAATTTGATCATTCAGTTCACACGTAATTGTGTTATGGACATGTTAAGAATTTATTTTAACATCTCATTATAGGTCTAACAAGTCTTTATATTCATTAGACTAAGTTACTAACTCATTTCTATACTTGAACATTAAAAATTTGCATTTTCTAGACATTCTGCTAAGTGGAAATTTGCCACTTTGTACTTTTATCTCAACTCTTGGCATTGCACGAGAAATGAACTAGGAGTTGGCTGGCGGCTGACGAGACTCAGATTCGCTTCTGCAATTCATAAAAATTGCGAAACACTTACTAAAAATTTCAATCAACTTATTTTTACACGAATTTAGACATACCCACATGCTAGAATTCATAAATAATCAATACTTAACATTTATGGAGTGATTTTCACCCATTAAAACACATAATCACGTAATTAAAGCATGCAAATTGGACTGTTCTTGATGTTCTTGAAGTTCTTGAACAAAAACATGGATTTTATTGCTACAGATTCGTTATAAGGCCAAATCTAACCATTCAAGTTTCATTTTGTTCATTTTAACATGCATAATCATATCAATGTGTGAATTTTGCAAAATAAATTATATTTGACATATAAAAATCACGTATAAGGCAATATGGCCATATAACATACTCTAAAATCTTTTACTGTATAATTTCATGAAACTCAAGATATGAAAACCCATATAATATATATAAAACATACTATGATGTTATATATTAACACATAATCACATAATTGTTACCCTTTCCAACTACGAAACTTTACGTAAAAACTTAGGCCATATTCATGAAAACTTAAAAAGACGTAAAATAGGAATTTCGGTTGGAGAGAATTACCCAAAGCGTAAAGCGTAGATTAGTGTGTGAATGAATTCCTTCTAAACTCTTCTTCAATCTCAATTCTCCCTCAACACTTCTCAATCTCTCTCTGAAACTCTCTCTGTTTCTATTTTTCTAGACTTAGGAAAAATGAAGAAGAAGGCGTAATAAAGAAAATCAACTGACGCGTTGTGGTCAGTTACCCAGTCATGGGTAACTTCCCTCAACTCCCATTAAAGCCATGTTTGGCTAGCATACTAGGTTTCAAAACCCATTATTTTAATAAAATCTTATCATATAGTTTAAAAAAAATATCACATCCATTATAAAATAAATCAAATATCTAGTTTAATTTACTTTAAATAAAATATAATAATTTCTCATTAATACACATAGTCACATAATTCAAATTCTCTTTGATTAATAATGTCAATTTATTAAATCTCTAATTAATAATTAAATTAATTAAAATAACATAGGCTTATTAAATATTTCTTTTAATTCAATAAGCTCACATAATCACATACTTCGAATAATAAAAATTCTCCATATTAAATTAATAAATGTAACACATATAATTAAATTACTCTAGCACAACTTCATCAATTAATTATTTAATCTAATAATTAAGTCATCAAAAAATATTTATTCAATCAAATAAATATTAAAATTAAATTATAAAATTACGGTTGTCACATCTTTCCCCTCTTAAAAGGATTCTGTCCCCAGAATCATAACTCAAACAAGTCGTTCCGTTACATTCTCCCCCCCCCCCCCCTTATAAAGATTCTGTCCCCAGAATCGCATATAAAAATCTAAGTAAATAAATGAGGATAATTCTTCATCATATTCTCTTCGAGTTCCAACGTAGCTTCTTAAGCGTTGTGGTTCCTCCAAATTACCTTAACAGAAGGTATTACTTTATTTCTCAGAACTTATTCTTTTCGGTCGATAATTTGAACAGGAATTTCTTCGTAAGATAAGTCTTTGTCGAAATGTAGGGGTTCATATTCAATCACATGCTTGTAATCGGGTTTGTAGGGTCGTAGGACTAAGACATGGAAAACATTGTGGACATTCTCCAGAGATGGAGGTAAGGCTACCTCATAAGCAACTTCTCCGACCCTTCGTAGAACTTCAAAGGGTCCAATGAATCTTGGGCTTAATTTCCCTTTCTTTCTGAATCTGATCTTTCCCTTCCAGGGAGAGACCTTTAAAAACACATAACTACCCGGTTCGAACTCAACATTCTTACGGTGTGGATCAGCATATTTATTCTGTCTATCTTGAGCTGGTGTCAATCTTGCTCGGATCACTTTGACTATTTCTGCTGTTTGTTGTACCAATTTCTAGCCTAGTAATTATCTTTCGCCCACTTCATCCCAGTATAGTGGAGTTCTACACTTTCTGCCGTATAGTGCTTCATATGGTGGCATGCCAATACCAGCGTGGTAACTATTGTTGTAGCTGAACTCTACGAGAGGTAGATGGTCATCCCAATTTCCTTTAAAATCCATTATACAAGCTCTTAACATATCTTTCAATGTCTGAATTGTTCTTTCACTTTGTCCATCTATCTGAGGGTGATATGTTGTGCTCATTCGCAACTGTCGACGGAGTAGCAATCTTGGAAAAATCTTGAATAAATCGTCTATAATAGCCTGCCAAACCCAAGAAACTTCTTACTTCTGATGGAGTTCTTGGTTGTTCCCAATTTATCACAGCTTCAACTTTTGATGGATCCACCGAAATCCCATCCTTATCAATTACATTCCCAAGAAATTGTACATGTTCCAGCCAAAATTTACATTTAGAGAATTTTGCGTACAACTTTTCCTTTCTTAGCATCTCCAACGTCAGACGTAATTGTTCCACGTGTTCCTCTTTATTTTTAGAGTTCACCAATATATCATCGATGAACACCACCACAAATTTGTCCAAAAACGGTTTAAACACCATGTTCATCAAATCCATGAACGCTGCAGGAGCGTTTGTCAAACTAAATGACATCACTAAAAATTGTAATGTCCATACCGAGTGCGGAATGCCGTCTTCGGTATATCTTCCTTCCTTACTTTCAATTGATGATAACCACTTCTCAAATCTATTTTTGAGAAATATCTAGCACCCTTCAATAGATCAAACAAATCATCTATTCTTTGCAACGGATATTTATTCTTAATAGTGACCTTGTTCAATTCCCTGTAATCAATGCAAAGATGCATTGACCCATCCTTCTTCTTCACGAATAACACCGGTGCTCCCCACGGTGATACGCTCGGCTGAATATACTTTTTATCCAGCAGTTCTTGTAGTTGCACCATTAGTTCTTTCATTTCCACAGGAGCCATTCTGTACGGGGCCTTCGATATCGGAGCGGTTCCTGGCGCTAAGTCGATCACGAACTAGATTTCTCTGTCAGGCGGAAGTCCTGGAAAATCCTCCGAAAACACATCCACGAACTCCCTAACCACCGGTATTTCCTCCAATTTCATAACCTTTTTCTTTTGAGTATCGACTATGTAAGCTAAATACCCTACACAGCCCTAACTTAATAACTTTTTGGCCTGCATCATCGTCAGACATTTCATTTATCTAGGCAATTTGCTACCATGAAAAACTACCTTTGATGGAGTCATAAGGTTTACACACTTCTTTTGGCAGTCAATTATCGCTCCATAATTGAACAGCCAATCCATTCCCAAAATAACATCAAACTCTCCGAGTCTTATCGAAATTAAATCTACTTTCAAAATATTCCCCTTAATGTTCACCCTACAGTTCTTGTATACGAACCTAACAAGAATCACTTCCCTATTCACAATTTCTATGTTTAAAGGGAAATTCAACTCTTCACAAGGTATTTCTAACTTCTTAGCAAAATCATCAGATATAAACGAGCAAGTTGCACCCGAATCAAATAGTACATATGCATTTATATCATTGATTGGGATAATACCTGACACGACATCTTTTGATTGCATCGCGTCCTGAACCGTCATGTTGAAAGTTCTAGTTGTGGGCTTATTTATTGATGTTGGTCCAGCAATAGCCAGTGCACCTCCACTAGCATTTCCCTTGCTCCCATTTGTCTCACCAGAACTCTTTTTAGGGCATTCACGAGCAAAGTGATCCTTGGATCCGCACGTGAAGCACACATTCTTCTTAACTTGAGTGCAATTTGGGGCGATGTGACCCTCCAGGCCACAATTGAAGCATACTCGCTTCCTCATCAAGCACACACCCTTGTGAAACTTTCCACACGTAGCGCATGCTTCGAACCTCCTATTTTGTTGGTTTCTTTGCTAATTTCTAGCTCCCCCATTCCCATTCCACTTCCTCTTCAAATTGTTGCCATTTCCGCCGTTACTACCACCTCTCTTAGCTTCTCCTTCACTTTTCTTCTTCCTCTTCTCCTGGTTATGTTTTGTTACTGCCTCGCCTCCACTTTCAACGAGAATTGCTTCTCCATCACTGCTGCAAATGTCTTCAATTGGAATAGGGAGACTCTACTATACAACCAGGGTTTCAGTCCCTACTCGAACCTCTTTACCTTGCGCTCATCTGTGCTGACTTGATATGGCACAAACCTCGCCAACTCGTTGAATTTTGCAGCATACTCAGACAACGACATTGTTCCCTGCTTTAGTTCCAAAAATTGAACTTCTAGTTGGCTCTTCGAACTCTCTCGGAAATAGGTCTCGAAGAACAGCTCCTTAAACCTATCCCAAGTCATCAGTCCTAGTCCTTCTTGAGTTTTATTGGCCTGCCACCAATAACTAGCCTCTGCTTTCAACATGAATGTTTCAAAAGCAGTCTTCTGGTTATCCTCAACCCTAGCAACATCAAAAAACTTCTCGATTTCCATGATCAAGGTCTATGCTTCAACTGGATTCATGGACCCACGGAATTCTGGTGGTCCAACTGCCTTGAAATCCTTAAACGTAGTACCTTGATTCAGAGGTTGATTCTACAAAGCACCCGTTAGTAACGTCACTAGCTGCTAAACAGGGTTTCCTTCCACATTGTTGTCTTTTTCCTCAACGGTTCTCTGTCATGGTGGTTGATATCTTGGAGGCATTTTCTGTTAAAATGCATCCATTAGCTTCTATTCAACCTTTTAAGTATTATATACTTAAGTTGCACATCATAAAAGTTTATCACATAACACTTAACACTTTGAATAAAACAATAACTTTTATTCATTCATAATTTTTTTTAAAACATCAAAACAATAGCATCGCTGCTATTTACATTACTTTCCTGAACTATAACAGTTGCAGGACAACATCATCAACACCTATCCCATTAGTCATATCATAACCGGGATTTATATTTCATTTATTTTCAAACCACCTATCAAATACATTTTCTACAATGTCCTACTAAGATAATGCGTAGCCTTACGACGCTCTTCCTCCATGATTCGGAACATTGTTCGGCGATCTAATATGTATGATGGTAGCGTCTCGAACTGAATCGGATAACCCATGACTCGATCTTGAGCTCGATTGATCACGATTTTGAATACGTTGTTCATTTCTTCCATCTTGCCCTTTTTGTAGATTCTTTTTTCAACTTGTCCTTCAACTCTGCAATCTCTGCCATCATTCGCTCGTTCTCTCCTTTAGTGTGGACCAGCTTCTCTTCAACGTTGTTCAGTCGTTCTTCTCGATCCTAGATCTCATCGTCTTTCTGTACCATCGAGGTCTGTTGTTCAGCTACTATCTCCTGTAGCTCCTCGACGGTGTCTTGAAGTTCCACATTGCATTCATACACCTTGTCATACATACTGGCAGCTATCGAACTAAGTGGAAGCTCTTCCTCCTCATCCGACTATGGAAACTCCACAAGGTCCTCCTCATCCGTCTCTATCTCATCCTCCTCATCAGGTAGTCTCTCCCCTTCAACTCATCATGACCGACTTTAATCTGCTTCAGCGATGGTTGTTCCCACATCACCTAAATATCTTGAGGCTCCGCGTCTCTAGCCTGACTGGATCCTCCTATGTTAGCCATCCTGTCAACCAAAGTTTATGTTTTAATTACTAATCATTACTACTCGACACTCACGAGCACATAAGTTGTAATCACATAAGTATATAAGTATTTTATTACTTTCTCTTTCTTAAAACTCGATGAGAGTTTATCATTACTATCTTTTCAAAGGTTACTTCCTAAGGCTTTTTCCCCACCTAAGGTTCATAACCTAAAGCTCAGATACCAACCTGTGACACCCCCAAATCTAGGTACTTCATTCCCATAAGATTTGGTGCTCACTATCCAAACATTCATACTATCTACCCAAATAAATAATATTTAAATCATAAATCCTTCCCTTAAATAGGGTTACATTCAAAATTAATCCCAGGTTATCTAACCTTTAAACATCATTCAAGTGCGGAATTAAATTATTACATTACATCATTATTAAAAAGTCTATGGTCATAACAGAAGTCAAAAGTACAAATCAGCATTACTTGTACATTTTTCACTTTCTTTTGCTAGTTGAAGGCTCGTCTATCTTCTCAACTTTAGATGGAATGAGTATATAAATATGCAAGAGTGAGCAAAACAATTGCTCACTGGATATAATAAAGAATCAACATGAAAATAACAATAATAACTGCCAACGAATAGGCTCATCAAAACTGAATAGTACTCTATCAATGATAATCAAGAACTGGAATCCAAAATATGGAATATACATAACTGAGGGTCATAAGACCATGAACTATGTCCACAGTTGCAAGTAATCTTTCAACTCCAACTTTAACAGTCATAAGACTATAAGGACTCCTCGTACTTAGGGGGATCAGCCCTTCGTACAATGTATTGTGCACAAATATTTTAACTCTACGCGTAAGTTATCCCCTAATAATAGTAGGGTTGTTCATCTCAGTATTTAGAGTACAAGTCCACATCAAAGAAAGTTTTGTTTGGATAAGCTTTCAAGGGTAATTTGAAGTTTAACGAACATCAACTAGAGGACTAGTTGAATCAATAGTGTTTGATAATTACAACATAACATAGAACAATTGAGAATCATAAATGAACTGATTATGCATATTAAACTCATGCTTGAAATAACTATATAGCATAAGTACTCAACAAAATAAATAAAGTGATAAACCTTTGCTTGAATAGAAAATAAGCTAAGGTTAGAGTCTTATAACATTAGAAATGAAATTACTGAAAATACATAGACTGATAGCAAGTTGGAAACTAAAAACTTGCCCAACATGGTATTAATTCATGCAAGGATTAAAAATAGTTCAATAATAGAGACGAGAGTTCAAACTGCGTTCATTATACAAGAATATAACTCAAGAACTTGATTAATCAGAAACAAGTTAGAATGAATCATCAAAAATGAGAATTCAAATAACATTAGAGTTAAAGTTTGCTTGAATGAACTCTAGGGAAAATTAATTTATTAAATCAACAGTTGAAATAGAAAGCTTGCTCAATCAAAGAATAAAGCTACATAATGTAATAATGGAACTAGCTCAACGAAATTAAAGAATTAGGAAACTTTCTCAATGTAAAAGATAGAGTTTAGAAACTTGCCTCGAGCGTAAGCTACAATATTAAACTCACGTTCACCTACACATTGGTTTAGAACCACATTATCTATTAGATATGCTAACATACCATAACATGTACACTTCTAGCTAAACTTATCATTTACACACAAGTATTTCATTACCACATACGTTTCTGAAAATCTAAGTGCTTTACTTCGCAACACTTGTCTAACGTTCATCACATAACGCGTTCTCGATTTACTAATAACTTTTACAATTTTGAACTCATAATCCACATAACATGACCCTATATAACCTTGTTGTTACATGATTCTCACACTACCATAACTTTAAGCTAAGCTACAAAGGACGAACAAAATCTGCAAAACAAAAAAACTTCAAGTATTCGAATATGGGCACTCATGCTACCACGCTGAAGTTTTGTATGGGATGTTAAGACCAAGACGATAATCTGCTAGCACATGACTTGCAGAACTCAGTTTTTGCATAACAGAGCCACGACACATTTCTTAAACCAACTAACACGAATTTCACCCATCAAACAGTGATAATAACACATAAAATAAATATACAACTATCATAGACATGGTTGCTAACACATACAACCACTTAACAAGATTTTACAACCACTAAAACTATTTTAATTTCTCAATTTTCATGTTTTTATGAAAAACTCAATTTTCTTGACATTCACCCTAAAAATCATCACTGTGAATTCAATACATGACCAAATCATCTAATTCAAATTACATTATGCTCGTATCTCAATGAACTAACATATACAAACTTCAATTTATAATTTCGCATACGAATTAGCCAATAAAATTGACAAATACTCAAGTCATATGAAAATACATAAACTGACATTATTTTCCTCCTACTGTCAACGAATTTAGCATACAAATTTCTTATTTTAAACATAACTCTAACATCATAAGCATGTATCATCAGAATTTACCAAGTATATATCCACAATTCACCAATTGATTTTTTACAGAACATGAGAAAATTCTTGTCGTCCAACACATATACATATATATTATCAAAGTTATGAATATACCTTCAAGTTAGCTTGCACAACCTTGTAACTGCAGGCGATTTCCTCAGGTTTCACTCTCAAACTCTCCCAATTCTCAATTCTCTGAACTCTCAATTCTTCTCTTCTCTCTCAGACTTAGCCAACATAGACACATATTATGACGCCCCCAAAATAGGTATACATCACCCATTCTGAGTTGTCAATACATGGTACAGAAACAACTACAACTTTATTATTACAACAGTAAAACTGTGAGTTTGAATACAAATATTATCTTCTATACAATATCTATACTCAAATAAATCCTCATCACATTTATTGATACATTATTTTATAAAAATGGTGAGGACTACTAAACAACTCTCTCTAGAACCTTCATTCCATACCCCGACTCGTACTCGCTATATTCTCGCCTCCTGAGAAGAAAAATGGAACAAAAAGGAAAAGGGTGAGCTCAACTAGCCCAGTAAAGAATATTATGACTAAGATAATATACAACAAATTATCGTTAGTCTTCAACAGGGAAAAATCTAATAGAATACAATAGACAACAAATTTTAAATCAATATTCGCAGCAGAAATAATAATTCATTAGAAGAGTTAAGTAGAGAATGCAAACTACTATCTTCTATATATGAATTTAAAATTTCATCGTTCATCTTTTATTCCCGTAACATCAATCAATATATATCTCGAATCAAATATTCATCTTTGCACTACTGGGCCAAAGATATTCATCGATTAATTCATGTTCATCTAAACACTGGTCATCTTTGCACTACGGCCAAAGATATTCTTCAGAAATCATTCATCTTTGCACTACAGGCCAAAGATATTCAATAATATCATCATTTAAGACTGAGGATGATGAAAAATATTTTTAAAGAAACGAATCCAGTGAAACAAAATGACAAGGATTAAGGATTAAGGATTCGTACTTTGTTTTATCCATGTCCAAAATACCTCAAAAATAATCACAAGTGGTGTAAAATTCAAGAATGATCAAAACATGGATACAATCAAAGCTAGTATCCGAATAGATATTTTGGACGAAAAGGAAAATTTTCATTTTTCGATGAATAGTGTAGTATTATTCGTGAATAGATCAGATATCGTGAATAATGTCGATATCGTGAATAAGAACCCCGACACCAAAAGTTCTAAATTTGATAAAAACTTCAGATCAATATTTCAAAGATAATGATATTGAAGAAATAATATCATTACGAAAAAAAATAATATCCCTTACCTCGAAAGATTAGTACTTCTAGGTTGGAATACCGGTATAGTCTTCAAGGGAACTTACCTTGACCGCCTAACAATACTCAAAGTATACTCAAAATACTCACAAGAATACGCTCGATAATATAGAGAGAAAACTTCGATTTTACGGTGTGATTTTAAATTCTAACCTAAGCACCCTATTTATAGGAAAATCTTTAGAACACCAAAGCGTAAAATTTAATAAAATATTAATATATATTATAAATTTCCTTAGCCCATCTTTGAAGATCTGATTTCAACAATTAATATCACATGTTAGCCCACTTAAATGCAAAAAACGTTTTCTTTAAAATAATAATTAAAACTTTCAAAAATCAATTATTTCAGAGCTTCGGAACTTCAATAATTCACAATAAATAGCCCTTTTATCAGAAAATTTGAATCTCGCGACTTTTTATAGGAAATTCAATTCTCTACAACTTTACAGAAGAAAGTTTTTCCAAATTCAAACAAAATTGACCGAAATCCACAAACGGGTGATTTTATAAGTTATAATCAAATTTCATTCGATAAATGGGGTCCACGACATGTTTAAACATGTTTTAAACATTTATTGCAACAAAAATACTCTTCCTCCTCGTATACTCATATATCCCACATTCGTTTGTAAAAATATCACCATTATTATATATTTAAAATATAATAATACATTTAAATGAATTATCTTATCGTAAAAAAATAAAATTTCAATTTTCAACAATTGTCACATTAAAATTTTCTCCATCTATATCCACATAGAATCAATATTTTCCTCATCATATGAATCAATAATTAATTATTCACAAATAATATTACGAATCACAATATTAACAATCGTGGGTTCCTGTGAAAGAGGGGCTTTCCAATAAGAATTTCTCCTTCTTGGCGGCCAAGAACTAGGTGACCAAACCTCTCCTTATGCAAACTTTCTAGACATTGCCAATAATGTTATCTAATAATATTATTCAGATAATATGAATTATTGCATCGATAATGAAAAATACTTGTGTAATGACATTTATTGAAACAACGAATATAAAATATCAACGCAAAGAATTATTAAATCAATAAAATAATCGAAGCAAAGAATTACGTAACCATTATTAAGTAGTGCCTTCTTACGTAAGAATCAATAATTGGTGCGAATACTGGTGTAACTCTTGTGTTTTAACCACCGAGTATTTTAACAAGATAATTGTAACAACTTCTGCCAGATTATTTTTAAACCACTTATATTTATCGCTTTCTTCATCCAATGGCTTTTTAGTTATGGGGCCCACACATGGTCATTTTACTGGCAGTAAATTTAATATTCCCAGGACAGTGCGAATATTCCACGACCAAACGAATATTCCCACAACAATGAATATTTTATAACCACTTGCTTATTTTGAAATATTTGCATATTTTACCCCTAACTATCCAGATTAATCAAATCAACCCTTACTATTTCAAAATAATAAATAGAGAAAATTAAATTTCATTAATAATAAGTTGGGGTCTTACACATATTGCGTAAAAGAAAAATTGACACCTTAATACGCATACTAATTATATTAACAGTTACAACATAAACGTATATAATATAAATATATATTATATTTACTATTTTAATTTAATTTATTTATTTTATTTAAATTTAAAACTAGAAATTCAAAAGCCATAAGGCTTGTTTGGCAAAAACCTTTAAATTTTAAAGAATTAAAATACCTTTAAACCTTGTTAGTAAAAAACTAATTTAAATCCTTTTTAATTTATTTACATAAACACTTTAGTTTATAAATTATAATCACCTATTATTTATTTGGATCTTCATATCCAATATTGACCCATTAAATTAATCACATACTATATTTTAATTAAATATAGCATTTTAGCAAATATCACAAAATTATAATTTTTATTATAACTTTATTTAATAATCTAATATACCATCTAAATTATTAAATCAAAACAATAATATAACATCTCATGTTATACCACAATTCTCTAAATTATAAATTAACTTAATTTAGAATACTATCTAATAAATTTATATTCATAAATATTTACTAACAACCAACACATAAATAAAATATTTTTTCATCAATTCAACAATTGACACATCAAATAAATATTTATATTATTCAATAAATATTTAATATTACAATTTGAAATTTAGGATCGTTACAAATATTTACTATTTTTGAAATATAAAAGGTATTTAATTTATTTAATTGTTATATTAAATAAATTATTTAAAAATAGTTTTAATACGAAAAATCATTTAAAATTATATTATGGTACAAGAAAATATTTTAAGTTAATTTTAATGACTTTTAATATTTTTATGATTAAATTTTATTAATAAATTAATATTAATAATAATTAAGTTATTTAATAAATGTATTAAATAAATTATGAAAAATAGAATTAAAGATTTAAAATTATATAAAAATGATTTAAAGGTTATAAAAATATTTTAAGTTATAAAATATAACTTTTGATATTTTGTCATGTAAAATATTAATATTTTACTATTAATGATATTAGATTTATTTAATATTTATATTAAATAAATTAGTTTAAAATGATTTTAATATTAGAAAAATCATTTTAAATAAAAATAAAGAGTTTAAGAATATTTTAAGTTAAAAAATATAACTTTCAATATTTAAAGGTAAATTTCATATTAAATGATATTTGATTTATTTAAAAATTATATTAAATAAATTGTTTAAATATGGTTTTATTAATTTAAAATCATTTATAGGGGATATAAATGAATTAAGAATATTTTAAGTTATAATTAATAACTTTTAATATTTTGATAAGTAATTCATTAATATTTAAATATTAATGGTAGTTATTTAAAAGTGATTTTAATTATTTTAAAAATCATTTAAGGGTAATATTAGTACTTTAAAAATATTTTGTGTAAAATCTCAAATTTTACGAATAAAAATTTAAATTTCTCAAAAACAATTTTTGAATATTATGGTGTGAATTTAATATAATGTTATAGTTATGGTAATATTTATAAATTTTTGCAAAGTATGCAAGTTGTTTTATTATATTCGATTGGTCGGGGAATATTCTTTGTGTCGGGGAATATTCGTACGACGGCACAATCATTGGTGGACCCCACAACAAAATTATTGTCGGATTGAGAAAATGACAAAATATTTTTATGAAAATAACTACGGAAGTTTACCGTTATCTTTGTTGAACTACTCTATTAGTAAAGAAATACAATGTCTACGCGTTAGTTGCGTAAGAAGCACACGGTATTGATTATTGATGCTTACGTGATAAGTCACCAGTTTTTGTTTTATTGATATTATTAATGTAATAAATGTAAAAGTTTTTATATAAAATGTAATACTTTTATAAAGTTATTCTATAAATAGAATATATTATATTCTATTATGCATAGTGTTTTGCATAGTAAAATCTTTTATATAAAAATGTAATATTTTTATAAAGTTATTCTATAAATAAAATATATTATATTTTATTATGCATAAGTGTTGCATAGTGCACGATAGTGTTTTGCATAATAAAATCTTTTTATATAAAACAGAATACTTTTATAAAGTTATTCATTTTATTAGATTATAAAAAGAATATATTATATTTTATTTAAAAGATTTTGCTTTAAATCTGTACCGTCCGATTAAAAGTAAATCAATCTAGATCGTTCATGAATTAGTTACTATGAAGTCCATTCTTCTATAAATAGAAGCTCATTCCTTCATTATTTCTTACGAATTCACTGAAACTCTAGAGAAAGAAACTATAGAGAGAATTCTTCTTCTATAATCTTGAGCGTATTTCTTTGGAGTTTAAGAAAGCTTTGAGCGTAGTGTAAGTTTTCTTCGAGTATATCCTCGTCCTACCGGTCGGAGTACTCTTCTTTCAAAGGTAAGGGATATTATTTGTTGTACTCGTAAGGGGTATTACTTTTGTATTCATGAAGAGAACTTGTATTAATCCATTCTTTATTATTTTGTTGGAATAACCTGTATACGCGGTCTACCCGATATTTGGTGAAATTCTTTTGTTATTCCATTCTTTATTATTATCAGAAGAATATCTTGTTCACATGCGTTTCTGTTTAATTCACAGTTCCGTCTTTATTATTCTATTGGAATATCCTCTCATGCGTTTTACGCCGGACCGAGTTCCGTTATTTATTATTCTCGTTGAATAACCTATCTGCTCTGTCATCGCATCTGCGTACGGGTGATTTTCGTTGTTATTCCATTCTTTATTATTCATTGGAACATCCTGTCGATGCAATTTCACCTAACTTGGTTCCGTTATTTATTATTCTATTGAATAACTCGCCTACATCTTTACGTCTGCATGCATGGGTGATTTCTTTTGTTATTCCATTTTTATTATTTTGTTGGAATATCCCAGTCCGGTTCAGATTCGCCTTACCCGTTCCGTTATTTATTATTCTGTTGGAATAACTTTATGCTCATCGCCAAGTCCGCATGCATGGTGATTTCTTTTGTTATTCCATTCTTTATTATACTTAAATTTTTGACTTCTATACTCCATAAAATTAGTGGAATATCCTAAATATTTGTGTTTCATCCAGTATCTTTTCATGGAAATATACTTTTGAGCATTCTTGAATTTTACTCTACAAATAAGTATCATGTTGACAATTTGGACGTTATTAGTTCCTAGATAATTTAATTCTTGAACTTGTTTTATTGAATTCGTATATCATTGTCATCATCCTCATGTTTATATTTTGTTGAAAGTCATCTGTGGCCTATAGTGCATAGATGGACTTGGTATGATTATGACCAGGGATTATTCAGTATAATCATGATCGTAATGTTACAAATGATGTGGAAAAAGTCCTCATTGGCCCGTAGTGCATTGATGGACAGTTTTTGGTATGATTATGGCTATGGATTCTCTTCGGCCAATGGTGCAAAGATGAATTGTTTTATGGCATGATCAGGACCGTTGATGAAAACACAATTATCTTTGGCCCGTAGTGCATGGATAATTTGTGGTCGTGATACTAAATAATATCCTTGGCCTGTAGTGCAGGGATGAATTGATGATGTGGATTATTTATTAAGCTGAGTCTCAGCGATAAAAGAGATGAAAAACCTTTTAAAATCATAAAAGATGGTAGATTTTATTCTCTACTTGACTCTTTTAATGGATTGCTTGTTCCGCTGTAGTTAAACTTGATGTTTGTTATATTGTATCAGTTTAACACCGTTGAAGGCTAATGATAATTTATTCTGCATTATCTTAGTCATAATATTTCTTACTGGACTAGTTGAGCTCATCCTTTCTTTCACTGTTCTCTTCAGGAAATGAGAATATAGCTGGGACGAGTCGGGGAACGGATTGACAGTCCAGATGATAGCATTAGTAGTCCTCACTATTCTATTAAATAATGTGATAGTAATTGTAATGAGAACTCAATAGAGTGTGGATATTGTCTAGATGACAATATTTGTATTAAAACTCACAGCGTATATTTTATCGTATTTTAAACGACAGTTGTATAATTAGTTTGTATTTGTATTCAGTACCTTGTATCTGGCGACCCAAGATGGGTGATGTATACCTATTTTTGGGGGCGTCAGAGTTGGTATCAAAGCTTAGGGATATGATCCCTGGCTGAGATGTGAGACAAGAACTAGGAGGGGAGAGACGGGGAATTCCTTCGCTAGTATGACCTACATAAGTTTATTTCGCATTTAATTGGTCGGTCAGGGTATAGGGATAATATGTGATGTGTTAATTAACCCTTGTTTTGTGGCAGTGTTTGCAAATGGCATCCGAGAATGTTGAGAATAGCAATGGAGCACAGGAGACCGTTGAGTCTTCACATATCAATAATCAGGATAATGTGCATCAGGAAGGCAACAATCCTTAGGAAAACAACAACACTGACCAAATGATGAACGATGGAATGTTCAGAGGCTTTATGCAATTCATGCAACAACAGATAAGAGAGACTCCTATTCAAAATATAGGTGGAAATAATGGCAACCCACTACGCCAACACCGCTAAGCGATTCGAAGGAGCTGGGACCACCGGAGTTTTTGGGAAAGCCAAAACCACTTAAGGTGGAGACGTGGTTAAAGCAGATCACCAAGATATTTGATGTCTTGGGATGCTCAGAGTAGCAAAAGGTTCCATTTGCCACCTTTATGTTGCATGAAGAGGCGGATTACTGGTGGGAATCTGTAAAACGTACCTAGACTGACGAACTCAAGATGTCTTGGGAGAAGTTCCAAGAGCTGTTCAACGACAAGTACTTTCCCAAAAGTATTCGTCACATGAAGGAGGTGGAGCTCATCAAGTTGGAGCAAAACAATATGATCGTGTCGCAGTACGAGATTAAGTTTGCCGAGTTGTCTCGGTTTGCATCCCATTTGGTCGATAATGAGGAGCGAATGACGCGAATGTTTCTAAGAGGTTTGAAACCCAATATACGTTAATACCTCATTTCTCACAAACTTTATTTATATTCAGATTTTGTGAATATGACTCAGTTATTGGAGCGCGATAATGAGTCAGCACAACAAAAAGGCAACAACCAACAACACGATAATAATCGTACCAGTGGCAACGGTAATCGGAACATGATAACCATCGTGGGGGAAATTATCATGCCAAGAATGGTAATCACTTCGGTGGTAATCATGGCCACGATAATTGAAGTTGAAATTTCAAGAAGAGAAGGTTCAATAATGATGGAAAGACAATGACACCAAAGACCGTTTCAAAGGAAGAAGAACGACCACCGGTCGTATGTTTCAAATGCGGACAGGAGGGACACATCCGTCCAAACTGTATGCAATAATCCAAAGCGTGATTTAATTGTGGAAGAGAAGGTCACCTAGCTCAATTTTGTCGTATGGTGAAGTCAAGTCTAGTTGGGATGGTGATGCCAAAGGATGTCCCAGACAAGCCAAAGTTGGTAGTTTAAGAGTGAGCATTTTTTTTTCGTGACGAGGAACCTGAAAAAAATTATCACGGGTAAGTTAATCATAAACTCTTGTGAAGTCTATACCGTGTTAGATACCGGTTCTACTCACTCTTTCATTTCACTTAGTTGTGTTCAATGTTTGAATTTAACTCCGGAGAAGTTAGACTTTGATTTATCTGTTGAAACTCAGTTGGGAGAAACCTTCGTTACCTTCACTATTTATAAATCTTGTTTGATTCAAATCGACACTTTCACGTTACCTGTCGATCTTATCTCTTTGAAAATACTTGCCTTTGATGTGATTTTTGGAATCGATTGGTTAACTACTCATCATGCTTTTCGTAAGGTTGTTAGCTTTTATATTCCTAACCAACCTGTTATGCGAATTCAAGCAACCAAACCACTAAAGTTAATCACGGTTATATCAAGCTATAAGTAAAGAGCCCCGATCCTTTTGTTGTTGACTTCCTTGTGTGGAATGCACCGAAGCCAGACTATTTGTAGGGGACGTTGTGAATAACGATGGCAAGTTGATAGGTATCAATGTGACGTGTTATCCAAGTCTTGGATGAGAGTCACAGTTGTGAATGATATTTCTATTGTTAATAAATTTCTTGATGTATCCTTGAAGACTTCTTAGCCTACCCCTAGAGCGTGAAATCGAATTTTGTATTGACCGCAGTACAAAACCCATTTCTTAAACCCTCAAATATTTTCTTCACCCAAAACGAACGTAGCATGCGCCAAAGATGTTGGTTCGAGCTGTTGAAGATTACGATCGTACCATTCAATATCATTGTGGAAGAGCGAACGTGGTAGCTGACGCGTTAAGTAGAGGATCATATGTGTTTACGAGTACGATGTTGTTAACACAAAGACCCATTTCGTATAAATGATGAAGATAGAGTTAAAGACTCTAGGGACCCACTTGAAGATAAAGAATATACGACTAGAATCAACTTTAATCGATAAAGTTAAATCCGCTCAAGCTACATACTCAGAGCTAATGAATGTGAAAAAGAAGGTTCAAGAGGGCGTTATTCTAGAAGCAAGAATCGATGAAGAGAGGAAATCTCAACCCTCGATTTTATTGGCCCATTTGAAATCCTCGATCGAGTAGGAACTGTGGCCTATAGACTCGTTTTACCGCCAAGTATGTCGCGTGTTCATAACATTTTTCACATATCGATGTTACGTAAATATGTGGACGACCCGAACCACATTATTGATTTAGAACCGGACGAGATAGCGGATAATTTAACGTATGAAGATGTACCAGTTAAAATCCTGGAATATATTCTAAGATTAAAGGTTATACCTCAAGAGTTAGAATCGGACGAAGTGTCCTCATCTGTTCGACATACCAGGTAGGTACGTAAATTTCGAGGGCGAAATTTCATAAGGAGGGGAGATTGTAAAATCCCAAATTTTACGAATAAAAATTTAAATTTCTCAAAAAAAAAATTTGAATATTATGGTGTGGATTTAATATAATGTTATAGTTATGGGTAATATTTATAAATTTTTGCAAAGTATGCAAGTTGTTATATTATATTCGATTGGTCGGGGAATATTCTTTGTGTCGGGGAATGTAAGACCCCGAAATTTTTTAAATAAAAAAGGAATTTCCTTTATTTATTATTTTGAAATAGTAAGGGTTGATTTGATTAATGTGGATAGTAAAGGGTTAAATACGCAAATATTTCAAAATAAGCAAGTGGTTATAAAATATTCATTTTTGTTTGGGAATATTCGTTTGGTCGTGGAATATTCGCATCTTTGTCGGGAATATTCGCATTTACTCCAGTAAATGACCATGTGTGGCCCTATAACTGAAAGCGATTGGATGAGGAAAAACGACAAAGTTTGGGTGGTTATAAATAACGGCGTAGTTGTTACCAAGTAAGATCGTAGTTGTTACTGCTTAAGACCGTTGGAATACCCGGTGGTTAAAATACTGAATACTGGCGTGGTTGCACAAGAAGTTATTACCAGGTATTGCAAGATTGTTGAATTATTGATCCTTACGTAAGAAGGCACTACTCAATAATTATTACATGAGTTCTTGTTCAATAGTTTATTTTATTGATTCAATAATTCTTTGCGTTGGTATTTTATATTATTCTTTGTTTCAATAATTGTCACTACACGATATTTCCCATTATCGGATCAATAATTCATATTATTTGAATAATATTATTAGATAACATTATTGGCAATGTCTAGAAAGTTACATCTAAGGAGAGGTTTGGTCACCTAATTGCGGCGCCAAGAAGGAGAGATCCTTATTGAAAGCCCCTCTTCCTGGGAACAAACTGGTTGTTATAAATGTGATTACGTAATATTATTTGTGAATAATTAATTATTGATTCATATGATAAGAAAATATTTATTTTATATGAATATAAATGATGGATTATTTATGTGGTTATTAATGAAGGAATTAATGTTGAGGTGTTTTATCGAGATTTTATCTGATTGGAGGTATTAAAAATCAAATCGGGGTTTTGAGATATATTATGGGGTTATAATTTTTAATCCGATTTGTTGGATTGTGGTAATTTTGGGTATGTTATACATACATAAGTTGAGTATATGTCCACAAATTTTGAACCGTTAAAAATGCACGAATGATTTGTTGTGAATTTTAAGAGGTGTCTGATTCTAAATTAGGTTTATAATTGATTTTGGTGGAAAATTCTAGAATTGAGTGGGCCCCACTTGTGGTTGGTGAAGAAATGTGCTGAATTTTATTTCAAATGTGGTGGTGGGAATAGTAGCGGTAAAGCCATCAGTCAGCGAGTTAAGTCTGCTTGAGCGTGCTAACATTTTCCTATAAATAGAGGGCTAAGTTAGAATTGAAAATCACACCGTAAACAAAGTTTTCTCTTTCTCTCTCTATATTATTGAGCGTATTTTGTGAGTATTTAGATACTTTGAGAGTTCTTTGTTCAAAGATAAGTTTCATTCAAAGATCACTTCCGACCTTTCCTTCCGGCAATCTTGATTCTTTGAGGTAAGGGATGTTATTTTCTTCTCAAATGATATTATTTCTTCAATATCATTATCTTTGAAATATTAGTTGGAACTTTTTATCAAATTTGGAACTTTTTCTTGTTTGGGTTACTATTCATGAGTTACTATTCACGAGTTACTATTCATGAGTTACTATTCATGAGTTACTATTCACGAGTACTATTCATGAAGTGTGAAGATGTTTTTTGTGGAATTTCTATCTTTTGGTGTGTGAGTTACTATTCACGATACTCGGACTATTCACGAATACTGGACTATTCAATAGAAAAATGAAATTTCTTCTTTTAAGTCTAAAATATCTATTCGGATACTAGCTTTGATTGTATCCATGTTTTGATCATTCTTGAATTTTACACCACTATGATTATTTTTGAGGTATTTTTGGACGTGGATAAAACCAAGTATGAATCCTTAATCCTTGACATTTTGTTTCACTGGATTCGTTCTTTAAAAATATTTTTCATCATCCTCAGTCTTAAATGATGATATTATTGAATATCTTTGGCCAGTAGTGCAAAAGATGAATGATTTCAAGAATATCTTTGGCCTCATAGTGCAAAGATGAGCGGTGTTTAAATGAACATGACCGATCGATGAATATCTTTGGCCTGTAGTGCAAAGATGAATGATTTCTGAAGAATATCTTTGGCCTGTAGTGCAAAGATGAGCAGGTGTTTAAATGAACATGACCGACTGATGAATATCTTTGGCCTTTAGTGCAAAGATGAACAGGTGTTGAGATGAACATGACCGATTGATGAATATCTTTGGCCTCAGAGTGCAAAGATGAATATTTGGTTTGAGATGAATATTGATTGATGTTCTGAGGATAAAATATTGATGATGGATCTGTTAAATTCATAGATTGTAGTAGATTTCATTCTCTACGTAACTCTTCTATGAATTATTATTTTCACGAATAATATTGATCCGAAACTTGTTGTCTATTGTATTCTATCGATTTTTCCTGTTGGAGACTAACGATAATTTGTTGTATATTATCTTAGTCATAATATTCTTTACTGGGCTAGTTGAGCTCACCCTTTTCCTTGTTGTTCCATTTTTCTTCTCAGGAGACGAGAATGTAGCGAGTACTAGTCGGGGTATGGAATGAAGGTTCTAGAGAGAGTTGTTTAGTAGTCCTCACCATTTTTGTAAAATATTGTATCAATAAATGTGATGAGGATTTATTTGAGTATAGATATTATCTAGAAGATAATATTTGTATTTAAACTCATTAAGATATATTGTCGTATTTCACACGACATTTGTATTATTAAAGTTGTAGTTTGCTTCTTGTACCATGTATTTGGCGACTCGGAATGGGTGTTGTGTATACCTATTTTTGGGGTCGCCACACGGTTAATATCAAAGCTTAGGATATGATCTCCGGCGGAGATCGGGAATAGAACTAGGAGGGAGAGACGAGTAAATCCTTCGCTAGTGTGTCCTACCTAAGCTTATTTGTTGGTTAGTCATAATATAGGGTATTATGTGATTTGTTGATTTCCTTAATTAACCATTGTTTTATGATAGTTTTTTTAGAATGGTCACGAGAACGTTAACAATGGAGTGAATGAGATCGTGGAGACACCTCTAATCGCCAACCTGTGATAATGTGATGTCGGTGAAGAAGGAATTAGAGATATCCATGTGGTGAGTGAAGAATTGATAGTTGACCTTTAGATAATCGCAGAGGTAACAAATTGAGAGTGAGGAAGAAGAGGAAGAAGAGGTACCAAGAGAGTTTATTAGAGGTGTTTTATGATCGAAATATAGAATTGCAAAATCGTATTCATGAGTTAGAAGAGCAAAGCTAAAGAATTGCGAGGCGATGTGGAGCAAAAGGATGCAACGATTCAAGCTTGGTTACCCGATACGTGATGCTTGAATGTAAGCACTCTTTGGCGAGTATAAGATGATAAAGTCGGAATCGAAAGCCGAAAGAAGAAATAATCGAACGAGTGAGAATGAGTGATGCATGGGTAAAAGTCGCATTTACGCGTTGATATTATGGAAAGAGATGTCCAATCTAAAAGAGAAGATTTAACGATGACGGAAGACGTCGGCGAAGAACATCAAAGCACCATCAACAAATTCTAGGGAAGAGAACGATCGCCGGTTAGATGCTACTGAGATGTGGAGAGGAGGGACATATAAGGTCAAACTGCTCAAAGCCTTCCAAGGTATGCTATAATTGTGGAAAAGAAGGACATATCGCCGAGATTATGCGATATCGAAACCAGATCCAGCGTGAATGGTGACTCAAAAGGATGTCCCAGAAAAAGTCAAAGTCAACGGTTCTTGGAAGAGCGTTTGTCGTGACCAAATCAAAATGCGAGGAACTCAACGAAGTTAGCACGGTTAGTTAATTATAAATTCTTGCGAAGTTTATACCTTACTAGATACCTGGGCTCTACCCATTCTTTTATCTCTCTTGCTTACGCTCAACGTTTGAACTTGACTACGGAGAAATTAGACTTTGACTTTATTTATGGAGACTCAGTTAGGAGAAACTTTCATTACATCTGTTGTTTAGAAATCTTGTTTGATTCAGTCAGCACTATCACATTACCGTTAACCTTATTTCTATAGAGATATTTGCTTTTGATGTGATTTTAAGGTTAACTACTCATCATGCCAAATTGATTGCTTTTGTAAGGTTGTTAGTTTTCATATTCCTAAGCAACCTATTATTCAATTCAAGCAATCAAACCATTGTAATCAAACATTTTCATATCAAGCCATGAAGTCATTCGCTTATTACGGATGTCAAGTTTTCTTAATCCATGTTATGGATTTGAATAAAGACACGCCGATTTGAATAATATTCTTGTTGTTATTGATTTTTCCCATCGTATTTTCTCGAAGAATTTCTTGGCTTACTCCCAAAGCTCGATATTAAATTTTGTATCGACTTTGAACTCGGTACAAAACTCATTTCTAAAATCTCATATCGAATGGCTCTATTGAACTTCGTGAGTTAAAATTCAACTATAGAATTTGGTACTGAGCCTTTATCTTGTGACTTCCTTTGTGGAATTCACCTGCCGAACTCTCTGTAGGGTACGCCATATTCGATGCGATAGTAAATCGATAGGTGTCATTGTGACGTCTTATCCAAGATTGGGATATGAGTCACAATTGAGAGCAACCTAAGTCAAGAATCGAAATACGTAGCTTTCAGGCTTAGTTGGTTATTATCGGAGATTCGTTGAAGGATATTCTCGAATCGCTATTTCATTATCGCAATGACTCGTGAGATACAAAATTCGAATGGAGCAAGGAATGTGGGAAGAGCTTCAAGAACTCAAGAGGAGACTCATTTCAAAGACATGTTCTCGACCATGCCATCCTCGAAAAGCGAACGTGGTAGTGGCGTGTTGAGTAGAAGATCGTATCTGAAGTACGAGTACAATATTGTCAAAGACTCATTTCAGTATAATATACAAATAATAGAGATGGAGATGAAAACTCTAGGTACCCACGTGATGATATACGAGTGCGTGATGATATACGAGTATAATCGACTTTTAATCGATAAAGTTAAAGTCGCTCAAGCTACACACCGAGTGATGAATTTGAAGAAGGAGGTGCAAGAAGTTGTTATTTTAAAAGTGAGAATCGGTGAGGTGAGGAAAGCTCAAACCTTCGATTTATTAATCCATTTGAAATTCTCGATCGAATAGGAACCGTGGCCTATAGACTCGTTTTACCACCAAGTATGACGCGCGTGTTCATAACGCTTTTCACGTGTCGATGTTACGTAAATATGTGGACGACCGAAACACGCCATTGAGTTAGAACCGGACGAGATAGCCAAGACTTAACGTCGAGGAGGTACTGCCAAGATTTTGTAGAGGAAAGAACACGACCTATGTACCGAGGTTATACCATAAGTTAAAGTTTTGTGGAGAAACCATGCTATTGAGGAAATGACCTGGGAGTTGGAAACGAAAATGAAAGCGAGGTATCTTTACCTTTTTGAAACACCAGGTACGTACGTCAATTTCGAGGACGAAATTTCATAAGGAGGGGAGGTTGTAAGACCCCGAAATTTTTTTAAATAAAAAGGAATTTCCTTTATTTATTATTTTGAAATAGTAAGGGTTGATTTGATTAATGTGGATAGTAAAGGGTTAAATACGCAAATATTTCAAAATAAGCAAGTGGTTATAAAATATTCATTTTGTCGGGGAATATTCGTTTGGTCGTGGAATATTCGTCGCTTGTGGGAATATTCAGATGCGACAGTAGCAAAGTCATGTGTGGGCCCCATAACTGAAAAGCGATTGGATGAGGAAAAACGACAAAGTTTGGGTGGTTATAAATAACTTGGCAGTAGTTGTTACCAATTAAGACCGTAGTTATTCATACTCATTAAGATCGTTGAATACCCGTGGTTAAAATACGATGAATACGCGTGGTTGCCAAGACAGCACACCTGTATTACGCATAAAGATTGTTGAATTATTGATCCTTACGTAAGAAGGCACTACTCAATAATTATTACGAGTTACCTTGCTCAATAGTTTATTTTATTGATTCAATAATTCTTGCGTTGGTATTTTATATTATTCTTTGTTTCAATAATTGTCACTACACAGATTTCCCATTATCGGATCAATAATTCATATTATTTGAATAATATTATTAGATAACATTATTGGCAATGTCTAGAAAGTTACGCTCTAAGGAGAGGTTTGGTCACCTAATTGCGCTACCAAGAAGGAGAGATCCTTATTGAAAGCCCCTCTTCTGAACAACGACTGGTTGTCATAAATGTGATTCTCGTAATATTATTTGTGAATAATTAATTATTGATTCATATGATAAGGAAATATTTATTTTATATGAATATAAATGATGGATTATTTATGTGGTTATTAATGAAGGAATTAATGTTGAGGTGTTTTATCGATTTTATCTGATTGGAGGTATTAAAAATCAAATCGGGGTTTTGAGATATATTGCGGGGTTATAATTTTTAATCCGATTGTTGGATTGTGGTAATTTTTGGGTATGTTATACATACATAAGTTGAGTATATGTCCACAAATTTTGAACCGTTAAAATGCACGAATGATTTGTTGTGAATTTTAAGAGGTGCTCGGATTCGGAATTAGGTTTATAATTGATTTTGGTGGAAAATTCTAGAATTGAGTGGGCCCCACTTGTGGTTGGTGAAGAAATGTGCTGAATTTTATTTCAAATGTGGTGGGTGGGAATAGTAGCAGTAAAGCCATCGAGGTTGCGAGTTAAGTCCGCTTTGCGTGCTAATATTTTCCTATAAATAGAGGGCTAAGTTAGAATTGAAAATCACACCGTAAACAAAGTTTTCTCTTCTCTCTCTATATATTGAGCGTATTTTGTGAGTATTTAGATACTTTGAGAGTTGTTTGTTGATCAAGATTTTCATTCAAAGATCACTTGACCTTTTTCCTTCCGAAATCTTGATTCTTTGAGGTAAGGGATGTTATTTTCTTCTCAAATGATATTATTTCTTCAATATCATTATCTTTGAAATATTGGTTGGAACTTTTTATCAAATTTGGAACTTTTTCTTGTCGGGGTTACTATTCATGAGTTACTATTCACGAGTTACTATTCATGAGTTACTATTCACGAGTTACTATTCACGAATACTATTCATGAAGTGTGAAGATGTTTTTTGTGGAATTTCTATCTTTTGGTGTCGAGTTACTATTCACGATACTCAAGCACTATTCACGATACTCTGACTATTCACGAATACGGCACTATTCAATCAAAAAATGAAATTTCTTCTTTTAGTCTAAAATATCTATTCGGATACTAGCTTTGATTGTATCCATGTTTTGATCATTCTTGAATTTTACACCACTATGATTATTTTTGAGGTATTTTGACGTGGATAAAACCAAGTATGAATCCTTAATCCTTGACATTTTGTTTCACCGGATTCGTTCTTTAAAAATATTTTTCATCATCCTCGCCTTAAATGATGATATTATTGAATATCTTTGGCCCGTAGTGCAAGATGAATGATTTCAAGAATATCTTTGGCCCAGAGTGCAAAGATGAGCGTGTGTTTAAATGAACATACCACCGATCGATGAATATCTTTGGCCCAGAGTGCAAAGATGAATGATTTCTGAAGAATATCTTTGGCTGTAGAATGCAAAGATGAGCGTGTGTTTAAATGAACATGACCGATCGATGAATATCTTTGGCCTTTAGTGCAAAGATGAACAGTGTTGAGATGAACACGATGGATTGATGAATATCTTTGGCACAGTAGTGCAAAGATGAATATTTGGTTTGAGATGAATATTGATTGATGTTACAGGATAAAATATTGATGATGGACCTTTAAATTCATAGATTGTAGTAGATTTCATTCTCTACGTAACTCTTCTATGAATTATTATTTTCATTGCGAATATTGATCTCGAAACTTGTTGTCATTGTATTCTATCGATTTTTCCTGTTGGAGACTAACGATAATTTGTTGTATATTATCTTAGTCATAATATTCTTTATCGGGCTAGTTGAGCTCATCCTTTTCCTTGTTGTTCCATTTTTCTTCTCGTGAGACGAGAATGTAGCGAGTACTAGTCGGGGTATGGAATGAAGGTTCTAGAGAGAGTTGTTTAGTAGTCCTCACCATTTTGTAAAATATTGTATCAATAAATGTGATGAGGATTTATTTGAGTATAGATATTATCTAGAAGATAATATTTGTATTTAAACTCACAAGATATATTGTCGTATTTCACACGACATTTGTATTATTAAAGTTGTAGTTTGCTTCTTGTACCATGTATTTGGCGACTTCGTAATGGGTGTTGTGTATACCTATTTTGGGGTCGCCACGAGGAATATTCAGACACGAAGCACAATCATTGGTGGACCCCACAACAGAATTATTATCGAAATTAAGAAAACAAAAAAAATATTTTTTTTAAAATAACTATGAAGTTTACCATTAATACTTGTTGAACTACTTGGTAGTAAAGTACGTATGATGTCTGGCGTGGTTGCATAGTAGCACACGGTATTGATTATTGATGCTTACATGATAAGTCACTCAGTTTTGTTTTATTAATATTATTAATGTAATAAATAGAAAAGCTTTTTATATAAAACAGAATACTTTTATAAAGTTATTCTATAAATAGAATATAATATATTTTATTATGCATAGTGTTGTATAGTGCTTGCATAGTGTTTTGCATAGTAAAATCTTTTTATATAAAATAGAATACTTTTATAAAGCTATTCGTTTTATTAGATTATAAATAGAATATATTATATTTTATTTAAAAGATTTTGCTTTAAATCTGGATCGTCCGATTAAAAGTAAATCAATCTGGACCGTTCATGAATTAGTTACTATGCAGTCCATTCTTCTATAAATAGAAGCTCATTCCTTCATTATTTCTTACGAATTCACTAAAACTCTAGAGAGAGAAACTATAGAGAGAACTCTTCTTCTATAATCTTGAGCGTATTTCTTTGGAGTTTAAGAAAGCTTTGAGCGTAGTGCAAGTTTTTTTCGAGTATATCCTCGTCCTACCGGTCGGAGTACTCTTCTTTCAAAGGTAAGGGATATTATTTGTTGTACTCGTAAGGTGTATTATTTCTTTTGTATTCATGAAGAGAACTTCTATTATTCCATTCTTTATTATTCTGTTGGAATAACCTGTATAAGCGGTCTACTCTATACTTGGTGAAATTCATTTTTTATTCCATTCTTTATTATTCTGTTAGAATATCATGTGCATGCGTTTTGCCTTGGACTCGGTTCCGCTCTTTATTATTCTCATTGGAATATCCTCACGTGCAGACGCTTTTACGCCGGGACCGGGTTCCGTTATTTATTATTCTCGCTTGAATACCACATACCTCTGCGCGGTACCGCATGCACGGTGATTTTTCGTTGTTATTCCATTCTTTATTATTATGTTAGAACATCCCGCTTGGCAAATTAATTTTGACCTCGACCGTTTCCGTTATTTATTATTCTATTGGAATAACCTGTCTATGCGACATACCGCATCCATGGTGATTTCTTTTGTTATTCCATTCTTTATTATTCTATTAGAATATCCTGTCGGTGCGTATTACGCCTGACCTAGTTCCGTTATTTATTATTCTGTTGGAATAACCTGTCTATACGAAGTACCGCATGCATGATGATTTCTTTTGTTATTCCAGTCTTTATTATACTCAATTGGTTATAGTTTTGACTTCTATACTCCATGAAATTCAAGGAATATCCTTGATATTTGCGTTTCATCCAGTATCTTTTCATGGAAATATACTTCTGAGCATTCTTGAATTTTACTCTACAAAAAAGTATCATGTTGACAATTTGGATGTTATTAGTTCCTGGATAATTTAATTCTTGAACTTGTTTTATTGAATTCTTATACCATTGTCATCATCCTCATGTTTATATTTTGTTGAAAGTCATCTGTGGCCTATAGTGCATAGATGGACTTGGTATGATTATGACCAGGGATTATTCGTTATAATCATGATCGTAATGTTACAAATGATGTGGAAAAAGTTCTCATTGGCCCGTAGTGCATTGATGGACAGTTTTTGGTATGATTACGACTATGGATTCTCTTCGGCCAAGGGTGCAAAGATGAATTGTTTTATGGCATGATCAGGACCGTTGATGAAAACACAATTATCTTTGGCCCGTAGTGCATGGATAATTTGTGGTCGTGATACTAAATAATATCATTGGCCTGTAGTGCAGGGATGAATTGATGATGTGGATTATTTATTAAGCTGAGTCTCAGCGATAAAAGAGATTGAAAAACCTTTTAAAATCATAAAAGATGGTAGATTTTATTATCTACTTGACTCTTTTAATGGATTGCTTGTTCTGCTGTAGTTAAACTTGATGTTTGTTATATTGTATCAGTTTAACACCGTTGAAGGCTAATGATAATTTATTTTGCATTATCTTAGTCATAATATTTCTTACTAGGCTAGTTGAGCTCACCCTTTCTTTCACTGTTCTCTTCAGGAAATGAGAATATAGCTGGGACGAGTCGAGGAACGGATTGACAGTCCAGATGATAGCATTAGTAGTCCTCACTATTTTGTTAAATAGTGTGATAGTAATTGTAATGAGGACTCAATTGAGTGTGGATTTTGTCTAGATGACAATATTTGTATTAAAACTCACAACGTATGTTTTATCGTATTTTACACGACAGTTGTATAATTAGATTGTATTTGTATTCAGTACCTTGTATCTGGCGACCCAAGATGGGTAATGTATACCTATTTTTGGGGGCGTCACATTTTGAGTTATTATAAATAACTTTAATATTTTGGCAATTGTTTCATTAATAGTTTAATATTAATTAAATATTAATGATAATAGAATTATTTGATATTTAAATTATTTAATAATGATTCCAATGTTTGAAAAATCATGATAAATTATTATAATTGTTTAAAAATTATTATAAGGCTATGAAAAATCGTATGACTAATATTTACATCTATTGAACTATAGTGTAGAGTCTTAGACTCGATAATTACCCGATAAAACCATCAGTACGCCGACATGTTTCAGAAATTGATTTGGACTTATATATTTTGTTTGTATATGTGTTTGTTTGTGATCCAATGACTGTGAAACGTGTGTGATAATGTGATTAGGTTATGTGTTGACTGCAATAAGCAGTATTATATGTTATGATATGTTATTCTAATCGATAGAATGGCCTTGTTAATGATAGGTTGTTAATGATAGGTTGCTATATAAAATATAAAACTAAGTTGCGTAATTATAAGCAGCAGACCAGGCAAGTATCCTACCTTTGCATTTACTTTATGCAACGGATATAAGTAAGAAAGTTTCAGAATTATATTATTATTGTGCCACATTATTAACTTTATTGTTATATATATTATATTCAATTATTATTTATTAGTACAGTATTATTGTATAATTCAAATATTTATTCTGTTCGTTAATTTCTAAATATGGTTATACAAGTGTCCCCACTTGTATAATCATTGTATTTATTCACATGTTGATATATATATATATACTTATTAAATTACATTATGTATACCTTAATTAAAAGCCGTCTAGCTATTTGATCTAGCTAGACACAGATTTAGAAATATCGTTGAATATGATAAAACTTTATTTTATCCAACCGAATTGTTTTGGTTTGGAATCCCGACTAAGTATGAACATCCCGAATATGGGAAAACTTTTATGCGCCCAAAGCGAAAAAGATGAACGATAATATCGGTCTTGCATGTAGTATTGATCAATACAGGGTCCATGGGATGTACACCCTCGCACCCGTAAGTTATGACGGTTTGCAGATGAAGTTATGTTTAACCTTTTCAAAAATAGAAAACAATGTTCATAATCTTTTGACTACCCTATATATATAGTCAATACGTAGTTTCAAAAATTTGATATAGAATTGTTATGTTATTATTATTGGTTCAGTTTACTTCACAACTGTTGATTCGTTGTAGAAGTGTAGTACAAAGAAAACATTTATTTCTTTTAGCCTATATTTATAATTGCTATTACTTGATGGGCACTCAAATGCTCATCCTTGCTTAATTTAAATATTTTCAGTTGAGTGTGAACAACCAGAAGATTCGGACAAGAACCAAGGAAAAGGAAAGCAAACAAAATAAGTGTTATGGTATTCTATGTAATAGTATAACTTTATTAACGCAATGATATTTATTATTATCATGTATTATAATGAATGTAGTAAAGGTTGCGTACTTGGGATTAGACTCTGATATATGTAAATTAAGTTTGGTATATATATTACTGTTATTATTATTAGTATTATTTCCGCTCCTAGAAATGGTATCGGAAAGCACTGAATTCGGGTTTCAAGTACCTGAATTTAGGGGCGTTACATTATGTCTTCCGGATATATGGTTGGAGGAGTGTTAATAGATGGAGGATCATCCCTAAACATCTGCCCCTATGCCACATTAGAGAAAATGAATATCAATCTCAACAGGATTCGAAGCAGTCATACAATCATCAAAGCTTTTGATGGATCTTAGCAAAATGTTGTCGGAGAGATTGAGTTACCCGTGGAAATTGGTTCACATACATTCTACATATCCTTCCAAGTGCTTTAGATAACTATAGGATACAACTTGCTGTTAGAAAGACCATGGATTCATATGGCTGGAGTTGTCCCATCCACTCTTCATCAAAAACTCAAGTATATCATCAACAATAGTTTGTTCATTGTCAGTTCTAAGCCAGAATGTCCTGTTCAAGGTGATATACCACTTATCAGTTTCAATACAAAAGTTGAGCCTGTCAACTTCCAAGCCCTTGAGCAGAGCAACACTCACTATCAACCCATTGGGGCGCCACCTCTGAAACCCAGAGTTTCTGCCGAGGTAATGTCGACAAGTCAAGAGATGATATCCTTGGGTTTCCAACCTGGATAGAGGTTAGGGAAAGATCATCAAGGAATCAAGTGCCCAATTCAAGTTCCCAGCCAGACAAGGACAGCTGAACTAGGCTACTCATCTGGGTCCAATCACAGGAACCTGCATAAGCATAAACAGGTTCCTTCATCTACAAAGTGTCTGCCTAAACCTACATATGACAATCCTGTGTGGCCTTTACTAAAGTTCCCTGTCCCTGTGGTAGGTATGTTGTTCCCTAAGTCGATACTGGTCAAAGGAAAAGAAGTCCTAATTCCAGACCCAGAGAAGGAGCAAAGGAATCAAAAACGCAAACAAGAGATATATAAACATCTGTCAAAAATGCGTGTTCTGGTCTATACGGAGGGTATGAACAGAGACATCCCAGATGATTGTCCAGACATCATGGTCATCATTCAAGAGAAGGAGGACGATAACATCCCCTTCATCACAGCTGTCCACCAAGACTTCACTCTTGTGATGCCCCCAAATCCGGGTACTTTCAACCCACCGATATGGTGTTACACGGTACTCATCACTATACATTCATTCCATTGAATCAACATCAAAATGAGTGTATTTACTACATTATTATTACAATAGTAATGAATCCTTTCCCAGGTTCTATAACTGAATACATTCTTCATTTATCATAGTATAATTCATACAGACATACTAGTCTATTACAGGATAATCTACTTATCCATCTTAGCCTTGCCTTTATCTTTACTAGAACCCTTGGTTCGCTTGGCCTTAGCTGCAATCATATAATTCAAGTAAGAAGTAAGCATAACTAGCTCAACAAGTCTAGCAATGTATAACACAAGTACCACGTCAAGAATTATATGAGTATTCTTCATCAACTGAATAAGTAGTTATGAAGTACAATGAAACAGTAAAATAGCACTTTTCATTTTAGAAAACAATTCCAAAGTACTTATAGTAACTTAGGAATTCTGAGCTGGTCGAAAGATCATGAACATCCTCTTTTGGTTTTCATTCATGAAAAAGAACAACCCGACACTAAGTCCGATATATCTTACGAGCACTTCTAGGTGATCAGCCTATAGTACTCTATGTTGATCAACATTCATCTACTAAATGTATCTACGTTTAAGTTTTAGCAACCTCACGTGCCCATCGAATAATCGATAAAAAATACATTTGTTTGTTCATACACAAGCTTACCTTAAATCCGTACCAAACAATTGGCATAGGATAGCGTTAATAATACTATATCAAAAGACTTGTAAACAAATCAATCAAACTTTTAAGATTAGTCTAGTCGAGTTAAAACTGGCACTGACTCTTTCATAAAACAATTCATGCATCTCATAACAAGAATCACAGAAAACTTAAATAACACGAAGGTTAGACAAGCGTTAAGAAAACTTGCCTTCCAACGCCTCCAATTAAATATTCAACCGTTCTTGATCTTTACAGTTTCTACATGATATATTCACAGCACACAAAAATTAGCTACCAAACAATCTAATCACATTGTTTTTACCAACTTCTTTCTCTTCTATAACTTAACCGAATTTATTTCATTAATAAAACATGATTCATATTACTATTCTTCCTTATGGCTTGTTAACGTTCTCATGTACCTCAATTAATATTCAAAGACCCTTGGTTAAATACCATAGTGGTTGAATACGATTCAGTTTCTCACTCTTTACATTCTTCATTTAATTACTATTAAACAATGTTCATTTCCTACAGTCATCACTATATAAGTGATTTAAGAATGGTCTTATAATGTATACTAAGTATATACATGCTCCATCATTGTTGAGTAAACAATTGGGTTCATAAATAACTTAATCAGACATCTTTCCTCCCTCAGCGCTGCGGCACCATCCTTATGCACAACATTAGCATTGCGGCGCCAACTAACAGTAGGCAAGCCCTCGTCTCAGCGCTACGGCGTGAGACTTACTATACATAAGTCGCACTGTGGCACCAACTAACAGTAGCCCATCCCCCAACCTCGCGTTGCGGCGCGAGGTTTTTAAGCTTGGGGTGGTGATGCGGCGCCTACCCTAAGCCCTTGAAATTTTTTTAAATTTTCCAATTCAATTCTTTATGGACTCCTAATTTGATCATTATAAATCGAAATTGGCTCGTTCAAAAGCCGTTTTCTTACACATTCCATGTACTTCAATTTCATCCAGATAAAAGTAGTTTTTAAATCCATTAACAATGAATTCATTATTTAACATTCTATTACGCGTTTGTTTAACGTTCGTGAGCATTCATAACTCGTTTTCTTTGTTCTAAGTCAAAATTCGACCATTCTTGAGTCCACGACTCGTTAATCCGTTGGTCTATGTTATGCCGTCGAAAACTAGGGTTTCCAAGTTAAACGGTGACTTTAGACTACTAATCCGAAAATTCTACGATTTCAACATTTAACGCCTAATCTCGTAAATTTTACCATAACTTCGTTACTCGAGTTTTATACGCCAAATCAAATGGAACCAATCCATTGATTCATTGTCCACAACCTAACCAAGAAATATGCACATAACCTATATATATGACGGTTTTCAATTTGTCCATCAACAACCAATCAACCCTTAATGGTTTCTTCGATTAAACTTACTTAAACGCTTATGATTCTTACTTATACATGGCTTATCAATGTTTTAATTCACTAATAGCCATCCTTATTTCTCCAGAAGAGACATGCTCTATCAATTCAGACTTCTCTACAAAAAATAAATAGAAAAGGATCGAAGACAAAGGTTTACGTATTATTACCTTAACGTTCTTCGCGTTCTTGAATAAAGCTTGAATGTTTTGCTTTGGATGCTCTTGATTACTTGTTAGTACACTTTTCTCTCTCTCAATATATATTGTTCAAGTTGGTGAAACAACCAAATGAACCACCCTAGCCTCTCTTATATAGAAAATCCAATGGAGGGCAAATTGGTCAAGTGGTTCACCTCCTTACTATTCATGTCTTAGCCACCAAGTAAAGCCACTTTATTTGGCCACCAAGTGGCCGACCACATGGCCTTTTGGGTCCCACATGGGTTGCCCCCATGGGTTTTACCCATGTGGTGATCCATCGGGTCGATCTACGGTTCGGTTTCTTGGTTCGGGCTTAGGATTAAATCATATTGGGCCTATCTTGGGCTTGATTTAACCTAACATTGGGCTTTGATATAACTCATTCTTGGGCTTCATTCTTTTACTAATTGGGCTTGACAAAGTATAGATCCAATAGTTAAATTCCATTAAGACTTCATCGTATTCTACTTGTATAACTCTCGTATTCTCTTTGTATATAATTCGTACGATATTCATATTATACGTCATAATATTCTTCATACTATACTCGTATAATAATTAGTACCATACTCGTATTTCTCACGTATAATAACCCTAATCATTATACATAGTCATTTTATTTTCGAAACTCAATTTTCCTAACCCTTAGGTTTTAAGTCCACAGGCAAAAACTTCGTTTGCCATAACTGAAATATTATTGGATATTCCATCTCGTCTTAAAATTCTATCATTACACGTTTCTCAGAAATTCATAAGTAATTCTCGAGCAGAAACGGATGAATAGTGTTATTACGAAAATTTCTCGAAAAACTTTTATTTTTTTCTTAGAAATTTAAAACAATTAATCTTAGCACATAGTCAGAATCCTAACCACATCCGCACATTCTAGGTCATAGAACGACCTTCAAACAGCTTACTCACATAAATAAACAATTAAATTCATTTAATTCAAAATAATCAAATAAAATTTAATTCACATAAAAATCCAATTTTCTCGGGCATTATAACTCTTTGCAATTGGAGCAGCACTCCTTGCATTTGCCGACAAGGGTAAAAAGGGCAAAAACTCCTTCTGCCCTATAAATAGCAATAATTGCTTACTTTTGTTGTATAGTTTTAGCAGTTGTTTTTGTCATTACTTACTAACACTTTGTATGATTGAACAGTTTCATATATTAAGTGAAAGCATTTTGTTTCAGGACTCTAAAGTTAGGTTTGCCTAAACTTCCTGATGAGGTGCCTATTCTTCATAAGGACTATAACTTTGATGTAAAGTTGGACTCAGACTTGATGGAGATTGAACAAGAGGACTATGAGATACCTCGGGAGATCAAAGAATGGGTCAAAGATAAACCCAAGCCAAATCCTGATCAAACCACCTCTTTTAACCTTGGAACCTCATAAAACCCCAAACAAATCCAGATTGGTACGGACCTTACTCCAAACCAAAGGAATGACATGGTTACTCTATTGACCCAATTCCAGGATGTGTTTGCATGGTCTCATGAAGACATGGTCGGTTTGTCAACTGACATCGTCATTCATCGCCTCCCTATCAAAGAGGGATTCAAGCCAGTCAGGCAGAAGCTCAGGTGATTAAAGCCTGAGTGGAGTTTAAAAGTTAAAGAAGAAATTTTGAAGTAATTTCAAGCCGACATCATCATAGTATCAACATACCCTGATTAGCTATCCAACATAGTCCCCGTGCCTAAACCTAGAGGGAAGGTTGGAGTTTGCGTGGATTACAAGGATCTGAATAAAACTTGCCTTAAAGATAGCTTTCCCATACCATTCATCCACATACTCATTGACAATACAACTCAGTATGATAGGTATTCCTTTGCTGATTGTTTTGTGGGGTAACATCAATCATGGTTTCTGAGGAGGATCATGAGAAAATAGCATTCATCACTCCTTGGGGAACCTTTTGCTACAGACGGTTGTCATTCGACCTCATCAATGCCAGAGCTGCCTATCAGCGGGTCGTGATGGCTCTTTTCCATGATCTAATATACAAAGTAATAGAAATCTATGTGGATGATATCATTGTCAAGTCCCGAAGGGAGGAAGACCACCTAGATCATCTCAAAAAGTTCTTCAATCGGTTGCGTAAGTACAACTTGAAGTTGAATCTAGCCAAGTGCGCCTTTGGCGTTAAATCAAGAAAGTTGCTAAGATTCCTAGTCAGCCATAAAGGGATTGAGCTAGATCCAACAAAAATCCTGGCCATCACGGAAATGCCCATGCCTCAGACAGAGAAGGAAATACGGGGATTTTTGGGAAGAATCAACTTCATCAACTGATTCATATCTCAACTCACAGCAACCTGTGAGCCCATCTTCAAGTTATTAAGGAAGAACTCCTCTATGAAATCGAATGATGAATGTCAAAGAACCTTCCTTCTCATCAAAGAGCAACTAATCAAAGCTCCTGTATTGGTACCACCTAGGGATGGTTTTCCCTTGTTTATGTACCTGTCAATCAATGACAATACCATGGGCTACATGCTGGGATAGAAAGATGATAGAGGCCAAGAAAGAGCTATCTATTACCTCAGCAAGAGATTCAGCAGCAGTGAATACAAATACACTCTGATTGAGAAAACTTGTTGTGTTTTAGCATGGGCTTTCCAGAGATTATAGCATTATCTCCATGATCGCACAACCCATCTCATATCCCGCCTGGATCCTCTCAAGTACGTGTTCAGGAAACCCATGTTGAATTGTCGACTGTCCAGGTGGCAGTTGATCTTACATTAATTTGACATCATTTACATGACTCAAAAGTCCATCAAAGGTCAAGGAATTGCGGATCAACTGGCCTCCGCACCTGCAAGGGATTTCAATCCCTTGGAAACCTACTTCCCCGATTAAGGGGTAATGACAGTTCAGCAACACCATCAGGACGATACACACCAATCATGGAAGATGTATTTTGATGGAGCGGTAATCATGGAAGGTTCTGGAGCTGGAATAGTTCTAGTATCCATTATGGAGGAGCAGTATCTTGTTGTCGTCAAATTATAGTTTGCCAACACCAACAACACAGTTGAGTATGAAGGTTGTATCATGGGGTTAAAATTATACCAATCTATGGGCATCAGACGGTTAGCTATTTTTGGAGATTCCAAATTGGTAATCAGATAAACCACTGGGATCTATCACACCAAAGAGCTACATTAGCTGCCTTACCACGGCAAGTTATCCAGATAGCGTCGGAGTTTGAAGAAATAACCTTCCTCCATATTCCTCGAAATAGGAATGACTTTGTGGATGCACTAGTAACTTTGGCCTCCTTGATCAACATACTTGATAAGGAAGACATGCCAAATATTATATTTGACTTGCAAAAGGCTCGAGCCTATGGGAACTATATTGGAAAAGTAACGGATGAGCTGCCTCCCATCCAACACCCTTGGTATCAGGATATCAAGGAGTATCTGCGAGATGGATCTACACCCGCTGAGGCGAGTCCAGCTGAAAGAAAGCGAATCCATAGAATGGCAATAAAATTTTACCTGAACGGAGATGCACTCTACAAAAGAGATTTAGTATTAGGTCTTCTAAGATGTCTGGATAAAGACCAAGCTCAAATTCTTATAGATGAAATCAATGGTGGAGTATGTCGCCCACACATGAGCGGACCTCTACTTGTCAAGAAAATCCTAAGAACAGAGCATTATTGGCTCTCTCTATCTCTCAAGGCTGACTGTGATGATCACGTCAAGAGATGTTACCGATGTGAAATTCATGGGAATGTTATCCACGCCCCTCCAAGGGAGCTCCACAATATGAGTTCGCCTTGGCCCATCTCAATGTGGGGAATGGACGTGATCGGGCCCATCGAGCCCAAATCCAGCAATGGTCATCGGTTTATCTTTACCATGATCGACTACTTCACCAAGTGGGTAATAGCTGCCTCTTCCCCCAGGGTTACTAAAGAGGTTATCATTTGTTTCATCAGAAAAAATGTCATCTGTCAATATGGGCAACTTGAGGTGATTGTGTCAGACAATGCTAAATACCTTAAAAATCAAATGATGGAGAAGTTATGGAGTAAATTCCACATCAAACATCTCAACTTCGTCATCTATCATCCAAAGATGAATGGTGTTGTTGAAGCGACTAATAAGAATATCAAAAAGATCATGTAAAAGATGTCCGCCAATCACAAAGGATGTCCTGACATGTTGCCTCTGACTCTATTAGCCTGCATAACGTCCATGCGCACTTCCACTGGGGCAACCCTCTTATTCATTAACCTATGGGATAGAAGTAGTTCTCCCCATAGAAGTGGAAATGGTATCCCTCTGGGTGTTGATAGATGTTCAGCTGGATGAAGATCAATAGTTATAAGATAGGTACAACCAATTGTCTCTGATAGATGAAAGGCGGGCTGCAACCATCTTCCATGGTCAGTTATATCAACAAAGGGTCACTAGATCTTACAACAAAAAAGTCTGGCTACGACAGTTCAAAGAACATGACTTAGTCTTGAAGAAAATTCTTGACAACCAAGATCAATCTAAAGGAAAATTCACCCCAAACTGGGAAGGCCCGTTTGTTGTCAAGGAGGTATTGGCAGGAGAAGCTCTCAGATTACAAGAAATAGATGGCGATGAATTTTCGCAACTTATTAACTTGGACACCGTGAAACAGTACTATATCTGAAGCCACCTGCAAACTAACATTCTGGTCCTGGATCATCAAATCCCCAGTCAGTTAAGGTTTTCAAAACCCTTCACTACATACAATCCTTCTTCGCATTCGTTTTCCCCATCAGGGACAAACATACCTTTCAAACCAGCAGCCTGATTCCAAATCATCAGATCCATCACTCAACTCACGTTTTCAAAACCTTTCACACCTTCAGTTTATCCCACCAGGGATTAAACCTCTCACACCTTCAGTTTATCCCGTCAGGGATTAAACCTCTCACACCTTCAGTTTGTCCCACTAGGGATAAAACTTTTCATCTGCAGTATGTCCTGTACATGGGGTAAACTACGCAGACCTGATCTCCCCAGTACACGGGAGTACGTAGGCAGCCATTTTTATGGTCCGATCTAACCACAGAAAAAACAAAAAACATCTCTACACCCTTTTCACCACTTACAACTTTGAACCTTTTCACGCTAGGTTCGAACTATGCAGACCTGATCTCCCCTCTTCAATGGGAGTACGTAGGCAGCCATCCATGGTTCGGTCTCACCCCCTACCAAAATATAAAAACTTATCAACGGTACTGGGATCATCCTTCACACCATACATCATTGGCTTAGACCAAAGGGATGGAACTACCTGGCCTCCCCATGCTAATGGGAGAACCGACGACCGTCTAAGCTGCGGTTGAGTCCTCAAAGAGAAAAACCAATACATAAGAGATGGAACTACCTGGGCTCCCTAATACAAAGGAGTATCGGCGACCATCTGTGGTGCAGTCAACCTCAGAGAGGAAAGCCAGACTCCTCTCCATAACCACATACAGAAACCAGTCCCAAGACACCAAAGGGTTGGGAATACACATAGATCAACAATCCATTCTAAAATATCCTGAGACATCTCAATGTCCATCCATCAAGGGGGAGTTTAGAATACATCAAGATCACAAGCCTTGGAGAAACAGTCAAATATCAAGCAAGTAACAAGGTATAACTAAAAGGGAAGTGAATTAAAATATATTTTCCTGCAATATATAATACTGTTTAATATATACAATGTGCACTATACATGACAAAAATGGTTAAGCTAGTCTGTGCATGAAAATACAAGCCCATCTACAAATCAGTGAATATGCGTGCTATCAAATCCAACATAGAATCCCTCTCCGAAGAACGGGGTAAATTTGCGAGCTCTTGCCTAAAGGTATCAACGCGAGCTAAGAGATCCACAACCATCTGCATGGTGACACTATGCTCATCAATGAACGTGTTCATCTTTGCGATGATATCAGTAGTGTGGGACCTCGATGCAGTACTATCTGTGATATTGGGGTCTCGGGCAAATATAGCACCATCTTGCTCAATAACAACTGTATCTCTAGATGATCTAGCCACATCCCGCTTAGTAACAGCGGTATCTCTATGAGTTAAAGCATCATCTCTCTCAGCTAGAGCGGCATCTCTCACAGAAAGAGATGTCAGCATCAAGGCCCTAGCCTGATCTCTCTCAAATGTCATCATATGCAGACTCTGCTCTAAATACTCTGCCGAATATGGAGTCACAGTAGCAGCACTGGGAGAATCAACAGAAGCTACTGGCAACCCCATAAATAGCTCATCCTCGATGGGAAAATCAGTGTCCTCCATAGGCTCTACACTGTCAGAATCAATCTCTTGCTCTGTGGATACAACCCCAGTCGATGGGATCTCTGCCTCCATCCATGTAGAATACTCTGTGGAATGACCTGGATGGCTAGTAGTGAACTCAACCCTCTCACGCTGGGCCCAACAGGTATAAACAATGTATCTATCCTCTGCTGATAAATGCCGAGAAGATAAACGCTCACCCAATGCCCCTTCAAAAGGATGAACATCCTGAAACTGGTCGAACTGTACCATCACAACCAGCGGGTGATACGTGGTCATGCCCCTTAAACTGGCCAAGGGGAGATAATCCATGCCAGATACATAAGTAATGAAGCTGTAGGGAGAACGAAGCCGTGAACACAGCAAAATATCAAATGGATCCTCGATCCCTGCCAAGAAAATTAACCAAGAAGCAGTGTTTGTACACTCCACTGGCTGAAAGGAGTAAGACATTGCTATCTCATGGAAAAAGCAAAACCCATGACATCAGAATGTGCCAATCAGTCTCAGGTGTGACATGAACCACACATACAGCAAGACCAAGCTGCCTGAAAACACCCATGCAGGATGGGTATAGCAATACGTGGCCGACCTCAAGGTCTCTGCCACAATCATCGGCAAAATGGTATGTCCCTCTCGGAGAGCCTGCACTGCCATAATCACACCGATGTCTAAATGATCCATGTATAGTGGCATGTACAGATAAGCCACTATGCACATCAAAAGTGTGTCTACTCTGGCAACACACCACTCATCCTCTGATGTGGTGAAATCCCCAGAGTGTTGTGTATAACTGTCTAAATAGCAAAATCTATCTATCAGAAAATGCACATACACTATATGGCTGGATGTGATCTCACCTTGGGCTACTCTACGCCTTAAACCAGTGAGAGTTATAAACTGTCAGCTCATATCTCCGATAGCCATCTAAGCACAAGGCATGTCCATAGGAAAATCTGTCAGTCGCTCATACTCCTCTAAAGTAGGGGTCAACTCTTGGGTCTCAAATCAGAACACATATCTGTTCGGTACCCAGTGCTCCAGCATGCCCTCTACAAAACTTGTAAGAACCTGGAATATCAGGAGAGTCATGGAGTGCTGCAATAGCTGGTCTATAGTCACCCGATCTGGAGGTGACAAAATATCATACCACGATCTCAAACATGAGGCCACTAATACTGGTGGGGTGTGATCAATGCGACTAACTATCGAGGAAGACATTTGTGTGGGCCGTATCATAAGACCATCCAGGGGTTAATGCTGAACATCTCTAGACATACATATGAATAACATAATACATGCATGATATAATAATAGATGGCAATATGATGTAGGGAATGGAAAACAGTATATATACATTCCTAAGTACATCATCATCTAATACATCATCTCTATATACAGCTAAAAAATACAGGGAAATGGGGGCACTGCCTCCCAATAACCAACAGAGGCCTATCAAAAGATATAACAAGAATGGGGCACAACCACCTAGTATCTAACAAAGGCCTATCAAAAGATATAGCAAGAAAAATACATCAGAAGAAGTTGATAGTGTTGATATCGATATCATCCAACCTATCTACCAGATGTAACTCCTCCAGAGTCACTGAATCTCCTCCAAGAGGTATATCAGGCCTATACAATGGAAGATCTGCACTGGCATAACCATCTAAATATAGGCCACCTGAAGGGCTAGCCCCTGAGCTGAAAGGATCAAAAGTATCTGCCTCTGAAGGATCTCTGCACAGATGAAAAAATGTGCATGGTCTCTAACTGCCGGGTCAAGCTATCAATCTGCATCAAATGAGTGGGCTCTCGGACGCAGGCAATCCAATCTATCATCATCACAGGTCTAGGAACCATATCCCCCATGATCTGAGTGGCGCGGATCTGGGCTCCGATAGTACGAGAAAACCACCAGAGGCGGAATGCCTCCTGAATGAATGGTCCCTCTGACAAATCAAAGTCGTCAACTTCCATCAACGAGATATCACTGATTGGCGACTGTGACATAGGCCAATAACACTTGGTAGAAGGACAGATCGGTAAATGGATCTCTCCTGTAGTGCTCCTGATAGGACGCTCTCCCAAATAGAGCTCTCATCCTCCATCTATGAAGAGAAGAATCTGATGGGTGGACATCAAATGCTCGACACCAGTCGGGAAACTACCCTCAAAGTCAACTGTCATATGGTCCCCAGAATAGGGAACCCATAAAATGTCATCAGCTGTCAATAACTCCAACTGTAAATGGCAATGGGTGAAACCCTCAGCTACATAAACCTCCGCCAACGTGGAGTGATGCCATCATCGTCCCCGTGGGTAGGTGTCTAAACCTAACATGCTAATGGGACATAAACATGGAAGCCTCTCATAGGCCCAAAACTGCCAAAGTAAATATCTGCGGTTAGTCAACACTCTTAACCTATACATGGAAAATCAAAAGAGAAATACTCACCAGCAAAAATGGGTAAAATCCTAGCCAAGCCTCTTTCAAGCCCTACGAACGCATTCCCATTCCCCTGAGGAAATAAGGAAAGGTGTAGGAGCCCCAATCATACTCTCCAATATGATCCACCTCATGTGTGGCACTAACTAAAGCGAATGACACCGTGGAAGCGTTATCCGCTATGAAACAACCCCGAAGGATGACCAGGAACAATCACCGAAGAATGCAATCCCTGAATCTCACATCATCGGGTATGGGCTCACTCAAGGCCCCACTCATAGCATCTATACTCAAAGGACCAGTGCGGACTGTCATGCCTTTAAGCGCCTCAGCTGGGACTCCTAGTAAGGATCTAACGGCAGTCGGGGTAATGTTCGCCACACAAGGCACTGGCGCCCCTCCAAACTCCATACTGGTGATAAACCGCTAATCCATCTATGTCATCATCACCTTGCAGTCTAGAAAATGGAGAGACTGAGTCTGGTAAAACCAGCGCTCAGACAACGCCCTGAGGTGACCCCAAGGACAATGACGGGGGAGGATGGAAAAGAATGCCTCAAAGCCCCAACTATGCACAATCTCTCAATACTCTGGATGAATAGTCTGATATAGAGAGTGTATGTTGAACCAGTTCCCTCAAGGATGTGTGAAGCTGGGAACCTGCATCACAAATACAAACCAACATCAGAACCCTTGCTCCTCATCAATAGGAAAAAAGGAAGATCAAACGCAGCATTACCTCGTTCGCGTGCAAGTAGATCGAGGGGTGGTGACTCAAATCATCCAGCAGCTCTGGATTCACCACATTTATAGCTGGCAATTCTCTACAGGGAATAGAAGCAGCAGGAGCAGGAGCCGCGATCGATACATCATCCTCCTCCTCCTTAAAATCTGGTACCTCAACTTGGATAGGACGAATCACTCCCTCCACCAACCGACGAGGCTGTCGGGCTGGACGAGGTCGAGGCACATCAGAAGCTCTCATCCTCACACCTAAAGAGGTCCTACAGGAACTACTCGACTGGTCTGGATCCATAGTATCTGGACACAAGTCTCCAAATCACCTCAAAAAGGGTGTGGTAACTTCTAATCTGGAGCTTTTCAAATGCATTTTATGTCTATATGCATGTATTACTTTAACATACGCCTATAGTAGAGTTAAAAATGCATGTTCATTCAATGCCTAGATTCTTGGAAAAATTTTGCCAGAGTCTCTTTTGTAAAAAGGATTATCCACATGCATATAGGCATGACTAGGTGGCCATTCAGTAGCACACTAATCCAAAGTCAAAAACATCCTATATGCATAAAAACATTAAAGTCATAATCTGTAAGGGTAGTTTAATTACCAGGATTACTTTATTTTACCACATTTGCTCATTTGTCCTCAAATAGGATAAGAATAGCAGAAAAAGGTGCCAATTTGACTGTTTCAAAAGTCAAATTTTTTCACATTATTATATTTAGCATGGTTAAATACTAACATTTACTATGTTGAATATTTTTTATCAAGTCATATGAGCATACATATTCATTACTATGTGTTTAGAAGCATTTTATATGATAACTCATTTTCCAACGGACAAAAACTGGAAAAGAAGACATAATACATTACCAGGATAGTGCAGAACACTTGTACGATGACAAATTTTGCAGAAAGCAGCCCGAACTCAGTAGATTTGAAGAAGAACTCTCGGATTCTCTGTGTGGCGCGACTTGAAAATGACTTATGAAAGGGAAATGACCATCAAATACACCTACGGATGGCCGCAGCTGTATCTTCAGCTACCGCAGGTCTACCTGTGGTTGTCCCAGGTGGGTCCCACCCCCTCCGACTCGATCCATTTTAAGTTACAAAGGAGGTCCCACAAGCTAAAAAGTCAAATCAGGAAAAAAGACGCTACACGATTAAATGGAAAAGCCTAAAATGCTTATTTTCAGAGACCAAACTGCGGGTCTACATATCACTCATTTGTATTCACCCAAACACAGGATTCACAACACCGATGATCACAGCTGTTGCAAACTACATTTGGCAATACCTCATAAAGGTCCAGTGCCATCAACTTGGGGTTATGATTCCAGTTGCAACCATACGTTTCATCAAAAACCTATCCCCATCGGATACTTCATACAACTTTCATCCATTGAAGTACGTTTCAATGAAGGTCAAGTAACCTTGACGTTATTCAGTCATTGGCAAGTAAATCCAGCGAAGCATCGATGATGATCCGATGATTTTATCCGTTGAAGTACGTTTCAATGAAGGTCAAGCAACCTTGACGTTATTTAGCCATTGGCAAGTAAATCTAACAAATCATCGGTGATGATCCAATGATTTCACCCATTGGCAAGTAAACCCAACGAAGCATCAGAGGTGGTCCGATGATATTAGTCATTGAAGCACATTTCAACGATGGTCAAGTAGCCTTGACATTATCATCCATTGGTAATTAAACCTAGCGAAGCATCAGAGATGATCCGATGACATTAGCCATTGAAGGACATTTCAATGAGGGTCAGGCAACCCTGACAACACAAACTGTTGGCAGTAACTGCAACAAAGCACTAGAAAGACCTGGCGATGCAAACAAGGGAAAACCATCCTCATCGGGGAGGACTGATGATAGAATCTGTTATATACAAGTCTTCATCAGATAAGGCACAATTCCCCATAAGTCTCTCATACTTGAGAGGTACATCCTCGGTGGGATGGTTGTACTCAGGATTAAGGACTTTTTTTATAACCCCAATGTCAACATCCTGGAGGTTCCTGTGGACTTTGGAGTGGACATCCTAGCAGTTCATCAGGGTCATCAGTGATAACTCCAATCCCCAACAGAAGGCATAGGAGCATACAGTCATAACATTCCATTAGAAAACGGTCCAATAAACTACATCTCAGCATACATTTGTATCATGTTGCATTACATTGCATCATGATTATCTTGTCACATTTCAAGTGTCTAGTATTTTTTATCTTATCCATGCCATTATATTGCATGAATATGATAAAGAGGGGCATCTGTAGACATTCAAATTTTACATTCCTATCACTAACCTTGTAGGAAGGCAAAATCGCCTTCTAGAGATAACCCTAGAAGTCAAATCAGCTCAATCCCAAAAATAACCCTGGGATACTCAATTTTCCATCTCGGAGATAACCCTGAGATACTCAATGTTAATCCCAGAGACAACCCCAGGAGATTCAGTCCTAACCTCGGAGATAACCTCAAGGGATGCAGTTCTAGTTCCGAAAAAGTCCGTTTTAACCTCGGAGATAACCCTGAGGCACTCAATTCAAACCCCAAAGATAACCCCGAGAGGTCAAGCACACCTTAGAGACAACCCTGAGGATATTCAATACTCACAACAGCCCAATCTCAAAGATAACCCTGTGCAACGATTGCTAAATCAGTCCAGAGCCAGAGATCACCCCGGTGAGGGGAAAAATGTCATTTTGCCACCTTGATGCTACATTTACACTGTCTCAACAACAATTTAACCCACATTCTACACAGAAGTGTCCTACAAGAACCATAGCTCAAAATCCTGAGTGACTACTACGCAAGATAGTACACCAGATAGAATTTGAAGACTTAAAGATTTGGGCATGGACCCATCTTCCTGGCTTCGTACAGCCTCTTATCCCATGTCATTATGTAGCTCACAACAATAGCATTCTGGAAAGGTATCGCACGCCTCAATTGGATGCCCAGATTAAAAGTTATGAAGGTTCAAGCGAACAACGCGTTGCATGTGTGCACGTACTTTCAGACGGCGGCGCCCACGGAGCCCGGGGCACTCCGGGTAGCCGCAGGTGGACCTGTGGCTCCCCCCTCTATAAATAAAGGGCTTGGGGTGGCCATTTTAAAAAAGAAAAAAGGCGATAAAGCCCTGCCCATTTTAGTCTGTACACACTTTAAACTTAGTGATATCTTTTCCCAAACACTAGCGAGCTCGTATTTTGCTATATTTAACCGGTGGAAATCGAGTATTCATTCATTAAAAGTCACCTGAAGTCTTCTTGGCAGCCCACTGTAAGACATCTCAGATTTTTTAAGCCTTTTCTCACTTCCATCCATACATACTTATTCACGTTGAGAGTCGTGTTGTGTGCATATATGCCCGGATCGTCGATCCGTGGTTTTATTGCTTTTGTATATATATAAACACTTATATATATTGAACTATGCTTCTATTGAGCCCGAATATAATATTCAGAGTGTTTACTGCTTTCATATATATATAAATACTTGTATATATATCTCATGTCATCAAACTCTATTTGATTGAGCCTAGATTTACATCCGAAACGTTTACTTCTTATATATATATATATATATATATATATATATATATATATTATTGAAATTCGATTCGATTGAGCTTTGGTGTGATATTCAAAGATGCGTTTGACTTTTTTGTATATATATATATATACAACTTTTATATATATAACTGTTTCTCAGCCTGCAGCTTATATAGGCCTAAATCTGGCTATTTCTCAGTTTAACCGGTTCATGGTGACTAAACTGGAACCGTTGAAGCTAGAACGCATAGATTTACTCAAATCTAATTCATTTTCTAGCATTTGCTACGGGCTAGATTTGTTCTAATCTGGCCATTTCACACTTTAACCGGTTCATAGTGACTAAACTGGAACCGATAAAGCTGAAATGGTTTAGGTTTCTTCAAATCTAGTTCTTATTTTAGCTTTTGTACATATTGCTTTATCATATGAGCCTAGGAATCATGTGATCACAGATTCAGTTTCTGAATCTAGATTCGGCTCCCATGATGGACATTTTCCGCTGCAGCCAGCTTGTAAATTATTCACGGTGTCTGAATTTCCTTATATAACTCTCATGCCCACAAGGAGTTCGGTGCTTCTATGTATCTTATTTTCTCAAAGATGCTTCACATCTCAAAAATAATAAAATTAATCAGGCCGAACACATTAAAAATGGAAGTATCAAAGGAGACTGCAGAGAGTCAAAGGACGAGCAAATTTATGTTCAGCAACTAATTTCACAGTCTCCAGCACCTTATGGACAAGAGGGATAAAGAAGCCAACCGATAGATGAAGCGACTGGCAGCTAGGCAGGACCATATGTTCAATGCCATGAACACATCCTTTGCCTCGCTAAATGCGGCCTTACAGACTCTGAATCCAGCTGCGGCCGTACAGTTTCTATACCAGCCGCCAGAGCCCATGCCACAATTTCCACCATCTGATTCTGACAATGAAGAGCGCCGACTTTATGAGCCATGACTGCCATCACCACCATCACCTCAACCTTAGATGATTATAAGGAAGTCCTCTTACACTTACTGCTTTATTTCTACAATGAGGACATTGTGATTGCTAAGTTTGGGGGAGTTAGTTTAGTTTAGTTTTATTACATGTTTAGTTTAGTTTGTTATATTTTTGCATATGTTGTCATGTTTAGTTTTAGGTTCATTATGTTGCATTTAAGTTTCTTAACTGCATTATAGTTTAGTATTGTATATAGTTTTGTTTTTATTTAGTTTCTTATATTGTTGTTCAGTAAAAAAATGGAAAATTTTGGAAAATTGCAAAAATAGTAGTTAGTTTATTGTGTTTATATTGCATTTAGACTATCTTGCATAAGTTCAGCTGTTTGATAAGTTACAGTTTGTTTTGGCCTATGGTGAGACTGACTTTGAGTAGCCAAGTATAGTATTGACTATTAGAGCTTTGATGTGATTTCTTGTTAAGAAACGAATATTTTTCTGTCTAAAATGGGTATAAAAAGGTTAGTACAGTAAAAACAATTATTTTGGTTGATTGCGTTTAAATTGATATATAAGGGACCTCTAAAAGGATAATGCTAGTTTGGATGAGAGAATAAAAAGAATAGGCAGTGAAGCTAAAGTTAGACAAGAACCTAAGTTTGGGGAAAGATTTGGGGTATATAAGCTATTTAAAAAAAAGAAAAAATATATATATGAATAAACATCATGGCTAGTCTAGTTTCGTGACCTTTGTTACTTAAGTAAGAAAGCCCGAGGGGATTATCTTTACACCTAGCGCCCTAAAGCCTTAATGGTTTGGGAGTCGTTGGTCGAAAGAACGTTAAGGTAGCATTAAAAAGCCTAAGGGAATTAGACATTGCACAACCATGAGTATAAAAAAAAGAATAAAACAGGAAATAAGAGCAAAAAGCCCCCATAAATGAAAAATAAAGTATAAGTACCCTATTTTGACCCTTGATAATGGTAATTATTTGATTTTAGTTGGATCTTGACTATTTTTAGATTTCTTGAGTTTACACTGTATGATGCCTTCAAAGAGACCTAATATGTGTTAAATTTGATGTTATATCAGTTGGCGTAGTTGCTGAGCACACACGCACTATATCAATGATATCAGTTTAAGATTTGATGATTAGTGAGGAATTTACTGATTGGTTTTGATATGAAGTATTGTCATGTTTACTTGATTTCTCTGAGGTCGGTTGAACAGACTTGTTTCTGTCATGACTACTGCATTCATAGGCATGTAGATTAGTGTCATTCCATTGCATTGCGTTGCATTTTTTGTTTTGTTTTGTGCTCGAGGACTAGCACGGTTTTAAGTTTGGGGGAGTTTAATAAGTGGGTTTTATACCTACGAATCGGCCTCTAATCGGACTTAAACTGTGTTGATCATGTATATTTATGTTCATTTTTACTTGTTTATGTTTGTTTTATGATTAGGTGGCATGGCGTAGCATTTGTGGCATAATGGTGGCTTTGTGACAGGAAGTGGCATCAAAATGAACAAAAAGTACAAACAGTTAGAACTACCCCCACCGGCGAGGTACATGATCAGTGTAGAAGACCCTCCTCCGCCCGGCCGTATGGACTATATAGAGTAGAAAAAACCCCTTGGCCCGAAGTGCGGCCGAACAAGAGTTTTGTTTCAATTAGAGTTCTATAGCAACGTGAAGGGGGCAAGTTGGCATGGCTTGGGACTTCAATTCATGTCGGTTTTATGACTAAATACATGACTGATGATCAGATAATAACAACAACAAGGAAGACATAACATCAATCAATCAACTAAACAAGAACCCTAATTTGAGTGAAGAACATTGGAGGAAAGAATTGAAGGTCAAAATCACAAAGATTGCAAGTTGGAGAGAAGAAGAAGGGTGGTTTTGTATCTATTCTACTTCTTTAATTCAATTATTATAATTTGGATGATGAATTCTTTTATTATTTCAGTTTTTATTTCATTCATGATGAACTAAATTACTTTTTAGGCTTGTGATGGATCTTTATTGTTGAGCGATGATTATCATACCTTGAATTCAGTTTAATAATCTATCCATTTAGTTTATCTATTGTGATTTGCACTTTAATTTATGAATTTCTTGATCACCAATTCTGTGTGGATTTGTATGAATTCGAGAGATGATGTATGAATCTAGACTTAGTCACTTTTATCATGTGTTCTTGAATTTTGTGTTTTAATGGAATCTTGATGAATGATAGGATAGAGATATACCTAGAATCGCATGTAATCGAGTAGAGAACTTGAGTTTAAACCTTATTTGATTTTAATTCACATAGTGATATAGTGAGTTAGTTGATTAGGGTGTTTGGCTTAATTCTATCAAATTTGTGGATTGAGTTGATACGGTGTTAGTGCATCGAGAGATGACTAATTCTACATGAGTGTTCTTGACTAATAAACTGGGACAATGAATTAAACTGGAATAAGGTGTGATAATCGGAGTGAGACTTAAAGTGAAGTTGTAAGCCTAATTCTCTATTATTTGCTTGAAATTACGGTTTTTAAGTTGTGTTGATTGATTGGTATTTTCAGTTTCTTAGTTTTTCTTAAATACAATCATTAATTTGGATAGTTTAATAAAATTGGGTTAATATAAAAATGGTAATTGTCAGGATTAATTTCTTACTATTCTCTATAGGAACGATACTTTTCTTATTACTATATTACCTGTTGACCATGTGCACTTGCGTGTGAGCGTATTTAAAATTCGACCAACAGTTTCCACCGGTTAAATTTTAGTATGTAGCAAAACACGAGCTTACAAGTGTTTAAAAAGAAGAATCACTCAGTTTGGAGCACTCTAGAAGTGTTTACACGCTAAAACAGAGAGAGTTTTCTCTCCTTTTTCTCTTTTTTTTATTTTTTATTATGAGCTGCCAAAGGCTCATATTTATAGACCATGGAGTCGCGGGTCTACCTGTGGCTACCTGGGGTGCCTCGGGCTCTGCGGGTCCTGTCGTCTCAAATTACGTGCACTTGAGCAATGCATTGTTTGTTCGAACCTTCATAACTTTCAATCCGGGCATCCGATAAAGGCGTGTTGTACCTTTTTAGAATGCTATTGTCGAGGGCTACACAATGACATGAGATTAGAGGTTATACGAAGACGGGAAGATGGGTCCATGACCAGATCTTCAAGTCTTCAAATTCTATCCGGTGTGCTGTCTTGTGTAGTAGTCACTCGGGATTTGAGCTATAGTTCTTGTGGGACGCTTCTGTATGCAGTGTTGATTGACTTATATTGAGATGACGTGAATGTAGTATCGAGGTGGTAAAATGACAATTTTACCCCTCACCGGGGTTATCTCCGACTTTGCGCAGATGTAGCAGTCGTTGCTCAGGGTTATCTCTGAGGTGTGTTTGACCTCCCGGGGTTTTCTCCGGGGTAGAACTGAGTGTCACGGGGTTGTCTTCGGGGTTGAAACTAACTTTTTCAGGGTTATCTCTGGAACTAGAACTGCATCCCTCGAGGTTATCTCCAAGGTTGGAACTAAATCTCCCATAGTTGTCTCCGGGATTGAAACTTAATATCTCGGGGTTGTCTCCGAGATTGAAGTGAGTATCCCGGGGTTGTCTCTGGCATTGAGCTGATTTAACTTCCAGGGTAATATATGGAAAATGATTTTTCCCTCCTGTAAGGTTAGTAAAAGAAATGCAAAATTTTGAGTGTCTACAACTGGTGATCATGGTCGTAGAGGGTAGATTCCGGCTGAAGAAGTCTCGGACCAGGATCGTAACATTTAAGACGCGATGATTGAGGATTTACCGAGATAGGTTATAGTGTTAACCAAACGTCTTAAGGCGCTGACTCGGGGTCGTCGTGGAAAGGTTGTGAAGGAGGAAGTCCCCCAACTTATTATCGTGGATAGTTTCCAGCTGAGGAAATCCACATCTTGATCATGACGGGGAAGGGTATTATTCTCGTGGACAGTATCCGACCAAGGAAGTCCTAGTCTATTTCTCGCACCTTGATCATGATGAGGAATTTATAATTTTAATTTCGATGAAAAATAGTTGGTTGAGGAAGAAGTAGATGAGTACGGAGAACCTGTATATGAAAAATATGTAGATGAAGAAGAAATATATGATGAATATGCAGATGAAGAAGAAATTTATGAGGAATATGCATATGAAAAAGAAATTTATGATGAATATAAAGATGAAGGAGAACCATATGGAGAACCTGAGTATAACGAATATGATGATGCCGACGAAGAGGAGAATGGATCGTATGAAGATAGACAGGAGACCCTGATCTTTTTCAAGAGTCTACCAACTCATAAAGGTGATTCCGAAGAGGATTGGTTGAAAACTAATATCCTTCAAACAACTTGCACCATAGCAAATAAAGTCTGCAAGTTAATCATTGATGGTGGCAGTTCTGAGAACATAGTGTCCAAAGAGGCTGTCAAGAAACTGCAGTTGAAAACAGATCGGCATCCTAAACCATATAAGTTATAGTGGTTAAAAAAGGCAATGAAGTAAGAGTGGATAAAAAGTGCTTAATGTCTTTTTCCATTGACAATAAATATTTTGATAGTGCGTGGTGCGATGTGGTGGCAATGGATGCATGTCATGTGTTGTTGGGCTGACCTTGGCAATATGACCGAAGAGTCATTCATGATGGTTAGAAGAATACGTATTTCCTTCGTTTTAAAGGAAATAAGGTTGTACTAGCGCCTCGATGAGAAGGGGACAGTTCGCTCAAGCAGTCGGGAGTCCAAACCTATTATCCATGACTAGATTCCTAATAGAGGTCGATCGTGAAGGTGTGGTGTATATCCTACTTCCTTGTGGGAGTGGCTCGACAACTGAAAGCACTAAAGTGTCAGCCGATATACAGGAATTGCCCGAGGAGCTTCCATCAGCACTACCGACGATGTGGGACATTCAACATCAGATATATCTTATCCCAGGATTGAATCAAAAGGAAAATATTTTAGTTGTCAAAGTATCTTCTCGTATAGTTTTCATTCTATCTGTGTAGAACTCGAGGACGAGTTCTTTCTAACACGGAGAGACTGATGCAGGAGGATTTCTAGTCGAAGATCCTGAATGGTCGGATATTATGATGATGATGTTAAAGGACCAAAAGCTAAGGGATCAGCGCAACAGTATCGGTTGACTTCGGGATCAAGCGTTCGGTTCGTGTCTTCGAGGTCGAAGTTCGACTTCGGATGGCGTTATGACTTTGGCTTCGGATAGCGTCATGACTTCGGGTGTGGCAAACTTCTTCCAAAGAGGCGTCATTGTTGCCTCTTTTTTTGATTCTAACAAAAGAGCTCTAACTCATGCAAGCATACATGTGTCAACAAGTAATACAGAGTAAGTAGAGTATCGATCCCACAGAGAAAGTTGTCTAATTTAAACCACTATGCATCAATTAAATCACTATATTTATATGCTTAAACTAATGATTATAATTGTGAATTACTCTAATTGCAAATAACGACTAAGACAAGAATAATAAGGTAATAAATCAAATCTGGAAATAATGGGATCCTAACTTCATTTAATACTTCATCTGATTACCACCGTCATGCAAGATTGTTTACATATCACAGAAAAGTAACCAAGAGTATTAATGTAGACATAGCCGTTTTTCAATGTACTAGGACCTACTTACACAGCATCCACATGCGATAGACACCATGTAATCATCAATATAACCAAAATCACTATATGTCTATGTGAAATTGCAACCATATTGAATTTAAGAACAAGCCCTTATTTTAACTCATGCGGTGAAACAGTATATGTCTATCTGATTCACGAAATATAAAGCTACACAAAACAGCCCCATATATGCATGTTATCATTATTACAATCCATACCCGCATGTTACTTTTCAATTCCATACAAGTACTTAAAACGAATGGTGATCAGTCATTCATGCATGCAAACCAACCATGATAGAAATTCCTTATGATATGCAAAACAGATTAGCATTCAGGCATGCAACTAAACTACATATTAAAATCCGTTAGAATCCCATAATGGAGTTTAGCTCATGACTAAACCGAAAGCCATTATGGGATCAAAGCAACGCATAGAAAATAAACAAACAATTGAAAGAGAGAAGATAAAATTGATCAAACCCAATTGCTAATTACAATCCAAACGTAACGTTCAAATCCTCACTAATATCCAGCAAAATAACAGTAGTTCATCCACAATGATTGAAATCCAAAAGAAGAAGTAGACAATAACGAGTTTTTGCTTGGCTTCACGTTGGAATTCTCTTAGAGTGTAAACCCTAGTTCTCAATATGAAAAACACGTAAAAACTAATGAATTCCCCCGTCTGAGACCAGTCAGAATCATTTTTAATTAATTACATCTCTTAAAATTAAAAATTAAAATAAACAACAAATGACTTGATCATTCTTGGCGAGCGTGCAATCTTCTATTTATTTTTCTCGTGGCATGGCGCTTGTAAGTTCTGGTCCAAATAGTGTGGTCGCTGCAGCACGCGGCGTGTGTTAGCTCAGACAGACGCCACGCGGCTTCTACGATCTGCGTTCGGTTTTGCTTACGGTTACGGTTTCTGCGGTGTTCTTCTTTGCATCTTGATTTGCTCTCTTCGCTCATTCCTTTCATGTTTGGTCTCTTTACTCCACTAAATCCTCACGCCATGTATCCATTAGCCTCATGCCATCTAACATCACCAAATCATGCCATATCCTGCACTTTTACATCAAAGGAGTTCTCAGTACATGCAATGCAAAAATAACATGAAATGCAACTAAAAACACACTAAAATGTTCTTGAGATGGGCATAGTTTGCGTAAATTGATATCCAATAAGTAGGTATAAAACCCACTTATCAAATACCCCCAAACTTGAACTGTTGCTTGCCCTCAAGCAATGCATACAACATAAACAATGAAAATGCTCTACATGCTATGCTACTAACTTATGATGTAAACTAGTCTCACATTGTTCCAACTCTAACAGAATTTCAGTCCAAAATGCCTCAGCGAATTATCCAGATTCAAGAATACAAATTCAAATCAAACCATAGGCATAATATCATACACTCAGATAATTCATAAATGCTGTAGAGATGTTGTGTGTGTGTGTGTGTTGTGTTCACCAAAACTTGATTAAGCTAAATCAAGACTCATGTATACTTATGCAACAAAGACTGTTCCAACATATCAAAACAAACTGAGGTTCTACAATGGGTTTAACTGCTTTATTGTTACACACGAGGGCGATTTTCGCTCTTTCCCGCAGTGTTTATTACTATATATTTTTTTTCACATGACTGTTCAATGCCTTATTCCATTAGGCAACACTGCTACCCCTTAGCGAGCTTTCAACCAATGACTCCCAGACCATGAAAGACCTTAGGGCGCTAGGTGTAGAGAAAATCCCCTCGGGCGTACTTACTTAAGTAGCCAGGACCCCGAAATAAGACTAGCCATGTTATTGCTATTTGACTTTTTATTTTTATTTTTTTTGCAAAGCATACCCATGTCTTCCCAAAGTTTGAATATTAATGTTTTATACAGTCTAAGATCATTTTCCACATATTCCTCTTTTTAACACTACATTTTCTATCGAGCAATGTAACACATACTTCTTATACCTATAAGTGATTGTGAACACATCCGTGCAAACTCAAAGCATTTAAACAGCAACATGAATTTCATCTTGTAAAACATTATAACTCAGTTCATGTTATCCAACATACTCAAAAATCTTTCAAAATTTACCATCATCATCGGCTAGACAAAATTTTCATAAAGCTAGAACTGTGAGACATGCAAACTAAAAAAAAAATTCTAGCACATACACATATAAACTATTAAACTAAACACAAACATGCAAATAAACATGCAAAATTTAGACTATTCATGCAAAACTATATGCTACTATATTACTATCCCAATACCCCCAGACTTATAATATTCAATGTCCCAGTGAATGAAGGTAAAGGGATAAAGAGAACTCCCCTAATGATCAGTGGTACCACCCTCCTCAGGTGGTGAATTTGGTGGTGGATATAGCACAGCTGTCCTGAATTGAGGCCACTCTAGCATCGTCCCCTGCTACGTGAAAGCCTCGGCCAAGGCCCTCGTGAGACCCGTAGCAAGCGCTCCGAAGTTATCGTACATGGCATCGACTTTTCGCTCCAACCTTCAGAGTTTTCGATCCCCTGTAGCAAAGGGAACTTGAGTTGACAGGCCTGCCTCGTCTGTCTGCGAGGGCTGCTGTGGTGGCTTTGGAAATGTGGGCTGGATGATAAAACCTAATCCTCGCGGGTGTGGTTCACCACCCGTCCAATCCTTGAACTTGGAAATAGTTGCATGAGTGATGTCATGGCTTGGGTTCTGCAGTTGCTCGTTATTCCACGGGACTCCTTGTTGGGTACAAAGCATGGCTGCCACAGACGCATGTGGAATACTCCCAGGTGGAATAGTGCTCCCCCATAAATAACGCAATATGTTTTGATGAATTAGGTGCCCTACGTCAATGTACTTGCCTTTGGTGATGCCCCACAAAATGATAGCCCGCTCAGTGGTTATTTCATGCTGGTGAGCTGACGGAACTAATTTGGCACAAATAAATAGATTCCACGCTTTAGCATATCGATTCAAGGCGGACACTGGAAAAGATTTTGGCTCATTCATCCCTGCCTTATAATTCCATTTGGTGCCCGGAATGCATGATTCAGCAATCACTACTGCCAGATTCATTTTTAAATGCGCACCTTCTACCCAATTAGCAGACCTGGTCGGTGGTGCGTCATTTATTCTGAAGAATGCTCTGATCGCTGAAGGTTGAAAATCCACTTGTACTCCTCAAACCAGCGTTATCCCTCCTTTTATGTCCTTAACATTCGCGTAGAACTCTCAAACAACCCCCATGGGAATAGGCATAGGAGTTACAGCCAAGCCAACCCAGCCTCTTTCTCGTATCATATTCCATAGTTGGCCGTCTCGCTTCTCAGGTTTAAACCCTCGTTCCTTCACAAACGATTTGGCCACGATTCGATAATATTCCTGCTGGGCTTCCAAACTGATAAATTTCCTGTGGTCCACGACATCCTCTTCTTGGTTACTGGAGGAAGATACTGATGATGAAGAGATGGATATGGAGCGTGCTCTCTTTTGACCCATTGGCAGATGATAGAGAGAATGAAGATGATATGCTTGAGAATGAATAAGAGTTGCTGATGAGAATACCCCCAAACTCGTTTCTACTTTACTCAATTTGAAACCCTAGATGTATGCCAGTGGATGAGATCGTGGGTCTGAGATTTGAATGTGGAGAGAATCATGGGTATGAACTTTGATGAGAGATGAGGAGTCGTGCGGTTATGGGAGAATAAGAAGAATACGATTCTATTATGTCAAGTGAGGGACCAAATAAGCCACGACTCGGTTTTAAAAACTTTAAAAATTTTCAAGTCCAAATGATCGCTGTGGCAGCTTGCTGATTTGTCAATGAATATGTTACATGGCGGGAGCCTTGAAATGACTTGACCTTTGCTTGGATTCCCCTATAGCTATGTGGTAGCGATTTCTTAAGCATGTTCATGTGCGATCACATGAGGTCGGTTCCCTTTCCAAGGTGTACATGTACCCTCTTGCGGACGATGATTTTTTGTTACACCTACATAAAAACAAATCTCCCATGTCAAAGTGTGCACTATTGAATAAGTATAAATGACCAAATAAACGCTAAATTAACATCAAATGCTACCATATGCAAATTTAACTACACACTCATTTAAGCAACACAGAAATCTATCACAAATGCAATGCACTCACTAAAGCAACCTAAGCTAACTAAATAAAAAGAAAATAGAGATAGAAATAATGGGTTGCCTCCCATCAAGCACTAAGTTATAGTCAATTAGCTTGATTGTCTCTGAATCTCACGTGAATGAAAGAATTGAGGTTACTTTTTGTCTGTCCACCTCGCCACCAAAGTAATGCTTTAATCGCTGTCCATTCACCTTAAAAGGCTTGTCCAAAAACTGATCATATACTTCAATTGCACCATGCGGAAAGACAGTCTTCACAATAAATGGACCTGACCATCTCGATTTCAGCTTCCCGGGAAAAAGTTTAAGTCTGGAGTTATAAAGCAAAACCTTTTGTCCCGGTTCAAATGTCCTCTCCATGATCTTTCGGTCATGCCATTTCTTTACCTTCTCCTTGTACAGCTTTGAATTCTCATATGCTTGTAATCTGAATTCATCCAACTCATTGAGTTGGAGTAGGCATTTCTCCCCTGCAGTGTTCAAATCGAAATTGAGCTTCCCAATTGCCCAATATACCTTATGCTCTAGCTCCATAGGAAGGTGACAGGTTTTTCTGTATACGAGCTGAAAAAGTGATATACCCAACGGAGTCTTGTATGCAGTTTTGTAAGCCCGTACTGCATCATCCAACTTTAACGACCAGTCCTTCCTCGTGGGATTCACAACTTTTTCAAGGATTCTCTTGACTTCTCGATTCGACACTTCAGCTTGGTCATTCATTTGTGGGTGATAAGCTGTAGCAATGCGATGGTTCACCCCATACTTAGCCAACAAAGCTGTAAACTACCCGTTGCAGAAATGACTGCCTTCGTCACTGATGATGGCCCTTGGAGTCCCAAACCTCGTGAAGATACTTTTGTGTAAAAATCTGAGGACAACCTTGGCATCATTTATCGGAAGAGCTGCCACTTCTACCCATTTCGAGACATAATCCACTGAGAGCAAGATGTAGAGATTTCTGCATGAAGAAACAAAAGGTCCCATGAAATCAATCCCCCACACATCAAAAATTTCTACTTCGAGGATCGTATTCAGGGGAATTTCATTTCTTTTTGAGATATTCCCCACTCGCTGACATCTATCACACCGCTGGACAAAACTGTATGCATCCTTGAAAATTGTCGGCCAGTAGAATCCTGCTTGTAGTACTCTAGCCGTTGTTCTTTCTCCACCATAGTGACCTCCATACACAGTAGAATGACAATCCTGTAGAATCCCCTCGGTCTCGCTATACGGAATACACCTTCTTATCATTTGATCATAACACTGTTTAAATAAATAAGGCTCATCCCATATATACCATTTGACATCATGCAGAAATTTCTTCTTTTGATAACCCACCAAGTCAGAAGGTACCATCTTACTCACCAAATAATTTGCATAGTCTGCGAACCATGGCACTTCCCCTTTCACCACAAACAACTGCTCATCTGGAAAGGAGTCATTGATCATAACATTATCGTCTGCCTTCCTTTCCAGATTCTCTAGTCGCGATAAGTGGTCTGCCACTTGGTTTTTGGTGCCCTTTCTGTCCTTGATCTCTAAATTAAATTCCTGCAGTAATAAAACCCATCTGATCAACCGGGGTTTTGCATTCTTCTTTGCCACTAAATGTCAAATTACCGCGTGACCCATGTATACAATCACCTTTGTGCCGATCAAATATGCTCAAAATTTGTCAAAGGCATATACCACTCCCAATAACTCTTTTCTCAATAGTGGTGTAGTTCAACTGTGCATCCGTGAGGGTCTTGCTGGCATAATAGATCACATGAAATATCTTTTCCTTCCGTTGCCCCAAAACAGCCCCTACGACATATTCACTGGCATCACACATCAGCTCAAATGGCAAAGCCCAATCTGGTGCAGTAATCACTGGTGCTGAAGTTAGTTTCCTCTTTAAGTGCTCAAATGCTGACATGCAGCCTCCCTCTCCAATAGACTGCATAGTGTTTTAGTTATCTTGGAGAAATCCTTGATGAATCTGCAATAAAAACCTGCATGTCCTAGAAAACTACGAACACCTTTTACTAAAGTAGGGGTGGCAAGTTCTCAATAGTTTCCAACTTCGCCCTATACACCTCAAGTCCCTTCTTCAAAACCTTGTGTCCCAGTATGATTCCTTCTTGTACCATGATATGGCACTTTTCCCAGTTCAGCACTAAGTTCGCTTCAACACATCTCTTCAAAACCATAACCAAATTTTCAAGGCATAAATCAAACGAGTCCCCGAAGACTGAGAAGTCATCCATAAATACCTCCACATTCTGTTCCACCATGTCTGAAAATATAGCCATCATGCATCTCTGAAAGGTGGCTGTAGCATTGCACAATCCAAAAACATCCTTCTAAAAGCAAAAGTGTCATATGGACATATGAAAGTAGTCTTTTCCTGGTCTTCTGGAGCTATCATAATCTGATTATAGCTTGAATACCCATCCATAAGATAATAATACTCATGACCCGCTAATCTGTCCAACATCTGATCAATGAATGGGAGTGGAAAATGATCTTTCCTTGTAGCTTTGTTAAGCCTGCGGTAGTCCATGCAGACTCTCCACCCCGTCACTATTCTTGTTGGAATCAACTCATTATTCTCATTAGTCACGACTGTCATACCACCCTTCTTCGGTACACACTCCACTGGTCTCACCCATGAGCTGTCTGAGATAGGATAGATTATTCATGCATCCAACCATTTCAGCACCTCCTTCTTGACCACTTCTTTCATTATCAGATTAAGTCTTCTTTGTTGCTCAACCGATGACTTACTTGCATCTTCCAGCAATATCTTATGCATGCAAAACGAAGGGTTGGTCCCTTTGATATCTGTTTTGGTCCATCCAATAGCTGATTTGAACTCTCTAAGCACTTGTAACAATTTTTCTTCCTGAAAAGATGTTAGTACAGAAAAAATAATCACAGGTAGCTTTGAATCTTTACTTAAAAATGCTTACCTGAGATGTTCTAGAAGTGGTTTTAATTCAATCTCTGGAGGTGTCTCAAGAGATGGCTTTAATTTTACCGATGATTCTCCAGCGTTTGTCAATGGCTCGACAGGTGTTCTGAATTTTCTGAATTATGGAGTGCTATCCAGATATTACACAAGTTCATCAAGTTCCTCGTCCTTCAAATCTGAATTTTCAGTGATTACACTCCTCAAAGGTTCATCATCCATTAGACTCTGTACTTCATCATTTACGACCTGATTCACCAAATCAAGTTGGAAACATTCCTCTTCATCTGCTGGAAACTTCTTGGCTTTGAAGACATTAAAGGTAACCTCTTGATCATGAACACACATAGTGAGTTCCCCTTTCTGCACATCTATCAAAGTCTTTCCTGTGGCTAAGAATGGTCTCCCCAGTATGATTGGTATATTTTTATCTTCCTCATAATCCAAAATGATGAAATCAACTAGAAAGATAAATTTGTCCACTTTCACCAACACATCTTCAACTATTCCCCGTGGATATGTAATGGATCTGTTAGCTAACTGCAATGAAATATTCGTCAGCCTTGGAGCCGGTAATCCCAACTAGTTGAATACTAACAAGGGCATCAAATTGATACTTGCTCCAAGATCACATAAACACTTACTGAAATTCGTCTTCCCGATCGTGCATAGAATTGTGAAACTGTCCAGATCCTTCAGCTTTGGAGGCAATTTCTACTGAAGCACTGCACTGCATTCCTCTGTCAAGGCCACTGTCTCAAACTCGTCTAATCTCCTCTTCCTTGACAATATACCCTTCATGAACTTTGCATAACTTGTCATTTGTTCCAATGCCTCGGCGAAAGGTATGTTGATTTGCAGCTTTTTAAATACCTCTAAAAACTTGTTGAACTGTTTATCTTCCCTCTGCTTATTCAATCTATGCGGATACGGAACCTGAGGGTGAATTGGTGATACTGAATTCTTAAGCTTCTCCTCTGAACCTAGTTTATCTTTCTCTTCCTGCTGTACCTCAGAATTTTCCAAATTTTCTTTCTCGGCCAGTTGATCGCTGTACTCTCATGCGCTGCGGTCTCCTTTATAAATCGAGCCGCAGGCGCATGCGACTCTTAGTTCCTGCAATGTTTTTCCCAGACCTCAACGTGATCGCTTGACACTGTTCCTTCCCGTCTCTTCGTGGATTTGCTTCCGTATTACTTGGCAATGAACCCTGGGGCCTATTGTTAAGCATGTTCGCCATTTTCCCCATCTGAGTTTCTAGATTTTTAATAGCCACTGCTTGGCTTTTGATCATAACCTCCGTATTTGCCATGTATTTCAACATCATCTCCTCCATTTCTGATTTCTTCTCTTGTTGAGGTGCAGATGTATCATGATGTTGTTGTTGTTGAGAAAATCCCGATGGAAACAGTGGTTTTGGTGTAAACTGTTGCTGCGCTGGCTGAGACTGAAATTGGTTATTCGGCTGAAACTGATTCTTCTGATTCCCTTTGTTATTTGACCAACTGAAGTTAGGATGATTGCGGTTGTTGGGGTTGTATGTGTTCTGAAACTGTCCTTGATCTTTCCTGTAATTTCCCACATATTGTACCGACTCCGAGCTGATAGCACACTGATCTGTCGAGTGCGAACCCGCACAAATCTCACATACGAAGGCAACTGATTTCACTTTGCTCTCTGCTAATGTATCTATTTTCTTTGCCATAGCTGTCATCTGTGCCGACAACTGAGTAATAGCATCCACCTCCAACAAACCTGCAACCTTGGGCTGTGGCATCCGAGATATAGGATTTTGAAAGTAATTTGCTGCCATAGTCTCGATAAGGTTATAGGCCTCTTCATAGCTCTTTGCTCATAATGCCCCTCCTGCAGCAGCATCTACAATAGGTCTCAACTGCTATCCCAATCCATTGTAAAATGTGTTGATCACCATCTAGTCTGGCATACCGTGATGTGGACACTTTCTTAACTTCTCTTTATATCTCTCCCATGCTTCATATAAGGACTCACCCTGTTGTTGCTCAAACTGAGAGATAGCTGTCCTCATCTTCGCAGTCTTAGCCATTGGAAAAAACTTGGCTAAGAATTTCTGTGCTAAGTCCTCCCATGTAGTGATTGACCCTGACGGCAAAGAATGCAGCCAACTTCTCGCCTTATCCCTCAATGAGAATGGGAATAACCTAAGTCTTATAGCATCCTCCGTCACACCGTTGTATCTGAATGTATCACAAATCTCAATAAAACTTAAAAGGTGTTCATTCGGATCATCCGTAGAAGCACCCCCAAACTGTATCGAATTCTGCACCATCTGAATAGTGCCCGGTTTAATCTCGAAAGTGTTTGCTGCTATCGTCGGTCTGACTATGTTCGACTGAATTCCAATAATATTTGGCATGGAATAGTCCCTTAGAGCCCGATGCTCTTCTCTTTGCTCGATTCTTTGTTCTTCTGCCATACTAGATGTTGTACCCTCTAAATGTGCTTGCAAATTTCACCGCACACTCGCTTTCCAACCTCTTCCGTCAATATTACCCTGTGCTGGTGTTAATTCGAAATTAGATGATCGTGTGTGCAAAAAAATCTACAAGTACCTGAAACCAAAAAACAAAAACAAAAACACAAATAGAAATGAGATAAGATTAAATTTGTCTAAGTCATACAATATAGCTTAAAACTGATGATAATTATTTAAATTTAAACGCCTTTCCCCAGCAAACGGGGCCAAAAACTTGTTGCCTTTTTTTTTATTCTAACAAAAGAGCTCTAACTCATGCAAGCATACATGTGTCAACAAGTAATACAGAGTAAGTAGAGTATCGATCCCACAGAGAAAGTTGTCTAATTTAAACCACTATGCATCAATTAAATCACTATATTTATATACTTAAACTAATGATTATAATTGTGAATTACTCTAATTGCAAATAACGACTAAGACAAGAATAATAAGGTAATAAATCAAATCTGGAAATAATGGGATCCTAACTTCATTTAATACTTCATCTGATTACCACCGTCATGCAAGATTGTTTACATATCACAGAAAAGTAGCCAAGAGTATTAATGTAAACATAGCCGTTTTTCAATGTACTAGGACCTACTTACACAGCATCCACATGCAATAGACACCATGTAATCATCAATATAACCAAAATCAGTATATGTCTATGTGAAATTGCAACCATACTGAATTTAAGAACAAGCAATTATTTTAACTCATACGGTGAAACAGTATATGTCTATCTGATTCAGGAAATATAAAGCTACACAAAACAGCCCTATATACGCATGCTATCATTATTACAATCCATACCCGCGTGTTATTTTTCAATTCCATACAAGTACTTAAAACGAATGGTGATCAGTTATTCATGCATGCAAACCAACCATGATAGAAATTCCTTATGATATGTAAAATAGACCAACATTCAGGCATGCAATTAAACTACATATTAAAATCCGTTAGAATCCCATAATGGAGTTTAGCTCATGACTGAACCGAAAGCCATTATGGGATCAAAGCAACGCATGGAAAATAAACAAACAATTGAAAGAGAGAAGATAGAATTGATCAAACCTAATTATTGATTACAATCCAAACGTAACGTTCAAATCCTCACTAATATCCAGCAAAATAACAGTAGTTCATCCATAATGATTGAAATCCAAAAGAAGAAGTAGACAATAACGAGTTTTTGCTTGGCTTCACGTTGGAATTCTCTTAAAGTGTAAACCCTAGTTCTCAATATGAAAAACACGTAAAAACTAATGAATTCCCCCGTCTGACACCAGTCAGAATCGTTTTTAATTAATTACATCTCTTAAAATTAAAAATTAAAATAAACATTTCAATGACTTTTTAAATATCAGCGGTAGCGCTCCTCCTCGTGTATTTCTCGTCATGGTAGCAGCGTGTGCAAGTTTTGGTCCAGCCGTGGTAATGATTACAGCAGCGGTAGGCGTGTGTTTCTCTGTATAGCCGTGCGGCTTCTGCAGTCTGCATTCTGGTTTTGCTTCTGGTTCTAGTTCTGCTGTGTTGCTGCTGCTACTGATTTGCTCTGCTGCTCATTCCTTTCATGCTTGGTCTCCTTGCTCCACTAAATCCTCACGCCATGCATCCATTAGCCTCATGCCATCTAACATCACCAAATCATGCCATATCCTGCACTTTTACATCAAAGGAGTTCTCGATTACCTTAATGCAAAAATAACATGAAATGCAACTAAAAACACACTAAAATGTACTTGAGATGGGCATAGTTCGCGTAAATTGATATCCAATAAGTAGGTATAAAACCCACTTATCAGTCATAACTTCAGAAGTTGATGGACTTTATTATTATTATTATTATTATTATTATTATTATTATTATTATTATTATTATTATTATTATTATTATTATTATTATTATTATTATTATTATTATTATTATTTAGTTCTTTATAGTAATTGTATTTTATTAGGTAGTAAATCTATTATAATAAGTTGTTATTTTTGTTAGGATATCTTTCCGTATCTCTAGGAAGTTTGTTAGAATCTTTTTCACATCTCTAGGAGGATTTTATTTTTATTTTTTTTATTTTCATATCTCTAGGAAGATTCTAGACTGATTTGTAGAGAAAGTTTTGTTAACTATATTTAAACCCGACTTGTGGGTTCAATCATATAGACTTTGATTTTGATAAATACAAATTTACATATTAGAGAGAGTTTCTCTATGTTTTTCCGGTGAATCTCTTGTTCCTTTATTTGTGAATTCATTTGTTTACCAGCCCGCAGGATAATCGTTATCCCGCCTAGCGTCAATCATCAGAATGTTTTGCCTTTACTTACACTTTCTATCTGTACTTGAGAAAATTATTGAGAAGGGCCTTGAGAAGGGATTGACATAAAATCACTAATATAATCCAAATTGAAACATTCTAAAATTTCTTCATTTTGAAATATATCATGGGCATAATTTTGAGCTATTCACAGATGTCAATAAGAATTCGAATAGACCAAAATACGGGAAAAAGTACATTTATCCCATTGTGGTCATCGTGTTTTAAACAATTAGTCACTTTGCTTTAAAAAAATTCAGTTGGCCCAATGTGGTTTTTAAAAATGCTTAATCAAGCCATTCCGTCAAATTTTGCTCACGGACGTTAAGAAATTCCTACGTGGCAAGCTAGTCAGCCAACTTCCTACCTTTACCCCATTGTGTTCGTCGAGTTGTAAGCATTGAGCCACTGTACTTTAAAAAAATGTAAATAAGCAGACACACGTGAATATGGTATGCAAATGTTAAAAATGAGGTAAAAAATATTTATAATATGTATAATATTAATAAAAATTAATATTATAATATTCATAATATGTATGTTTTATTTTAAAAATAAAAATAAAAATACTTTTATGTTTTAAAATACTTATAAAAATTTTAAAAATAAAAATACTTTTATGTTTTATTTCTTTTTCTTTTTCTTTAACTAATTATTTATAATATGTATAATATAAATAAAAATTAAAATTATAATATTTATAATATGTATGTTTTATTTTAAAAATAAAAATAAAAATACTTTTATATTTTAAAATACTTATAAAATTTTAAAAATAAAAATACTTTTATGTTTTAAACATACATAAAAGTATTTTATTTTTATACATAAAAGTATTTTTATTTTTATTTTTAGCAGAAAGAAAAGAAAGAAAATAAAATATAAAATTATTTTATTTTAAAATTTTATAAGTATTTTAAAAAATAAAAGTATTTTTATTTTATTTTTAAAATAAAACAAACATATTATAAAAATTATTTTAAAAATAAAATAAAAAAAATTATGTATGTATTAAAATACTTATTAAATTTTTAAAATAAAAATACTTTTATTTTTATTTTCTTTCTTTTACTTTAATTAAATATTTATAATATGTATAATATTAATAAAAATTTATATTATAATATTTATAATATGTATGTTTTATTTTAAAAATAAAAATAAAAATACTTTTATGTTTTAAAATACTTATAAAATTGTAAAAATAAAAATAATTTTATGTTTTAAACATACATATTAAAAATAAAAATACTTTTATTTTTAAATTTTTATTTTAAAAAGTATTTTCATTTTTATACATAAAAGTATTTTTATTTTTATTTTAGGTAAAGAAAAGAAAGAAAATAAAAATAAAAGTATTTTATTTTAAAAATTTATAAGTATTTTAAAACATAAAAGTATTTTTATTTTTATTTTTAAAATAAAACATACATATTATAAATATTATAATATTAATTTTTATTAATATTATACATATTATAAATATTTTCTACCTCATTTTTAGCATTTGCATACCATATCCGCATATGTCTGATTATTTGATTCCACGTCATTTCCTTGATTTTCTTTTTTTTAAATGTCATGTAAGAAATAAATAAACAGACATCCATTAAATTTGACGAAATGGCCTAATTAAGCATTTTTAACAATCACAGTGGGCCAATTACATTTTTTTAAAGTATAGTGGCTCAATGCTTACAACTCAACGAACACAATGGGGTAAATGTGTTTTTCAAGTACTAGGAATTTGGCTGACTTATGACGCCCCCAAAATAGGTATACATCACCCATTGTGAGTCGCCAAATACATGGTACAGAACTTAAATACAAAATTAAATATGCAACATGAGCTGTGAGTTTTAATACAAGTATTGTCTTCTAGACAGTATTCAAACTCAAAATAAGTCCTCATTACAATTATTATCACACTATTTCACATAATAATGAGGACTACTAATGCAACCATCTGGACCGTCAATCCATTCCCCGACTAGTCCCAGCTATATTCTCATTTTCTGAAGAGAACAGTGAAAGAAAGGGTGAGCTCAACTAGCCCAGTAAGAAATATTATGACTAAGATAATGCAGAATAAATTATCCTTAGCCTTCAACAGTATAACAACTAATAGAATATAATAGACAACAAGTTTTAGATCAACAAACTGCAACGAAATAAGCAATCCATTAGAAGAGTCAGTAGAAACGTAAAATCTACTATCTTCATGATTTAAAAGATTTATCATCAATTTTATCGCCGAGACTCAACTTAATAAATAATCTACATAATCGAATCATCCACTTTTTACTGGCCAGGATATTCTTTAGTATCACGACCACGAATTATCCACGCACTACGGGCCAAAGATAATCGTGTTTTCATCAACAGATCGTGATCATGCCATAAAATAATTCATCTGTGTACCCTTGGCAAGAGAATCCATGGCCATAATCATACCAAAAAGCGTCCATCAATGCACTACGGGACGATGAGGACTTTTACCACATCATTTGTAACATTACGGTCCATGATTATCTTAAGAATAATCCTCGGTCGTAATCATACCTCAAGTCCATCTATGCACTTCACGGCCAAAGATGACTTTCATAACAATATAAGCATGAGGATGATTACAATGACATATTAATTCAATAAAACAAGTTCAAGAATAAATTTTAAAGATTTATAATTTAATTTATCCAGAATTCAATAACGTTCAAATTGTCAACAATTTCATAGAGTATAGAAGCCAAAAATTTAACAAAATGAATATAGAATTCGAAATCTGAAACGAAATAATATTACTTACATACTACAGAGTATGGAAGAAAATATTATTTCAAGCGAATATTGAACAAAAATAACATCCCTTGCGAATATTAAACGAATATAATATTCATTACAAATATTAAACGAAAATAATATTCATTACGAATATTAAACGAATATAATATTTCTTGCGAATATTGAACGATATAAAATTTCTTACGAATACAAAAAATAATATCGTAAGCGAATATAAAATAAATAATACCCCTTATGAGTATTGAAAGAAAATAACTCTCTTCATGAATACGAAAGAAATAATACCTCTTACCTCAAAAAGAAGAGTATTCCAACTGGTATAGCGGATATATTCTTGAAGAAAACTTTCACTATTTTCTACACTCAAAGCTTTCTAAAACTCGAAAGAAATACGCTCAATATTATAGAAGAAGAATTCTCTGATTCTGGTGTGATTTTCAATTCTAACTAAGCATCCTATTTATAGGAGAATGGAAGGATACTATTCGAAAAGAATTCACGGGTGAACAGAAGATTTTATTCACGGGTGAACAGAAGATTTTATTCACGGGCGCGAATTCGTTGATTTCACGTGAATTTTCTAATATTCACTATTCATTACTATGCAATAAAATATTTTAATAAAACAAAAAATTTAAATAAAATATAATATATTCTATTTATAATCTAATAAAATAAAATTTTATAATATATATATATATATAATACATTCCCTCCCTTCCAAGTCGTCTCCCCCCCTTCTTCTTTTCTTCCCACCACACATGCACACACAATTTTATATATATATATATATATATATATATATATATATATATTCACACACACAATTTTCATTTTTCCAGTAACATGTCACTTTCACACACATCACGCTCACTTCTTTTTCACTAGTTTCCACTCACACACACATCATATACATATATATATATATATACACACATCACATACTTATATATATAAATTCCCTCCCCTTTACGTATACTCTCCCCCTCCCCCCATTTCCAAAATTATTTCTTCCATACATGGTCCCCACATTTGGCCCCCACCTTTATTATAAAGAATAAATTTCAACCGATTATTTAAAAAAAAGAGTAAATGGGGGTCCAAATAATACGCCAATATTTATAACAAATACTTCATAAAAATTACCTCAATATTTTTAACAACATTTATCATTATTATTATAATTCGCAATATTTAACAACCAGGTCGTTCCCAGGAAAGAGAGAGCTTTCCAATAAGGATTTCTCCTTATTGGCGCGCAATTAGGTGACCAAACCTCTCCTCGACAGAACTTCTAGACATTGTCAATATTGCAAATAATAATATGAATAACTTGTCATCTCAATTATTGATTTAATAACATAAAATATTGACAATAATTGAATCAAATAACGTGAGATACTATGCGGCAATTACTGTAGCAATAATTGAACAAAACTGAGTGACTTCTCACGTAAGCATCAATAATGAATACCGTGTACTACTATGCAACCATGCAGACATTCTTTTCTTTTACTAATGGGGTAGTTCAGCAGTTTAACGGTAAAACTTCCGCCGTTATTTTCATAAAAAGATATTTCTGTCGTTTTCTCATTCCGACAATAATTTCGTTGTGGGGTCCACCAATGATTGTGCCGTCGTACGGATATTCCCCGACAAAAAGAACATTCTCCGACCAATCGAATATTTTATAACCACTTTTTACTTTTCAAAATTTATAAATATTACCCACAACTATAACATTATCTCAAATCCACACCATAATATTAAAAAATTATTTCGAGAAAATTAAATCTTTATAAAATTTGGGGTCTTACATGACTGGCTTGTCACGTAGAAAATAACTTGTTTTGTTTTTTTTTTCAAAAGCCACGTAGGAAAATTGGTCCAATTTCTTAACGTTCGTTCAAAAAATTTGACGGAATGGCATTTTTAAAAATCACAATGGGTCAATTGAATTTTTTTAAAGTACAATGACTAATTGCTTAAAACACGACAACCACGGTGGGGTAAAGGTGTTTTACCAAAATACCATATTACAAGACAAATTTAGTTAGTCCCTAAGTGCCAAAACAGACGTTAGCTTAAATTTGTCATGGAGAATATGGTGTATTCAATAAATCCATTAGCTAATCTTAGGATTTTAGACAACATTACAAGGATATATAGAATAGCATAAGAATATAGTTCCTCTTACTTCGCACATAATAAAAGTGGGGAGGATGGTTTCAAATTTTCCTTTCTTTGGTGATATAGTGGAATTGAACATTAATGCATTGATATATGAAACGTTGCCCCTTAATTTGGGACATCACAATTTAAAAAACCAGGGGAGTGACCTAAACAAGGAACGATGAGTAAATAATTAGCCACATCCATAAAAGGTCCACAAGATCTTGTCAAATACAATAATGAAATGGGTTCATTTTTGTATTGCAGGATAACAAAACTGTACTTTTAAAAGTTTCCAAAAATTTAGCTCAACCCAACAGGCAACAACACGCTCAGTGTGTGTATCAATGTGTACAGGAGAAATATAAAGAGGGAAGTAGAGAAATATCAAAATTGAGGTTCAAGTCGCCTTGGTGCTTTCACCGAGATAATCAACATCCGACTGGGTGGAGGAAGTGACGTTGAAGAGCTCTCCTTCTCCGGCGGCCGGAACAGAGTTGGTGCACCGACATATCATCATGACATAAATTGTAATTTAAAATTTATTATATTAAAAGTTAAGAATAATATAAGAATTATAAAAATATTACTTATTCTATCTTATTTTTCGTGGTCAATTTTGTACGGAAAATTTTGGCGGACCAAATTTTCTATCTATTTATTTTCTTTTTAATTTATTAAAAACTCAAAAATATAAGAATTGAAAAGAAAACTTAAATTTTCTATCCATTTCTTTTTTTTATTCATTTTATTACTCAAAAACAAAGTGTTAGTTATTGGTGATGACTGCGAAAAAAACACCAAAAAAAAAATACAAATAAAACTATTTTAATGAAGGATAATGTATAGATAAGTATATCTTTAGCAAATTTCTAAAATTATCGTATCTCTATTTCTATTCATCTATATCTATATTATAAAGCGAGAAAAAGGGGAGGAGTCGCGTACTATTTTTGAGTTCTAATACCCTTTTTCAAATAATAAATAAATCTTTTTTTTACTTGCAAAGTTTTCTAACACCCATTTGTTTTGCTTTAACTGCCACAAACTGACTTGGTCAAAAATACCAACGTGTTTAATTCTCATTGAATTGAACATGCGCCTCTCCTGTCACCCTATATAACACTACCCCAATGTAACGGTTGTACTGGTTTTTCGAACAATTTATGCCCCCCACCCACTCTTTAATTTAAAAATAACTAAGCCAAGTACATAGAATTGAAGGACAAAAAATTACAAGAGGTTGTGTGAGAGAAATTATTCATCAAGATTCAAGAAAAATGACAATGGAAACTAGTGTTGATGTTGTTACTTCTGATGCTACTACTACTACTAATACCGCACCTGCTGGAGGAAGAAACATGGAAACCCAAAAGAAGAATAGAATTCAAGTTTCCAATACTAAGAAGCCTCTCTTCTTTTATGTCAATCTTGCTAAGGTACCATTGTCTCATCCTCTTTGTGCAATTGTGTTTCTATCAATGTATTGTTTATTTTGAATCAGGTCAGGATGAAATTTTTGTTTCGATGTATTGTCTATTTTGAATATGGTTAGGGTGTCACGATAAAGTTTTATTGTTCTGTTGCATTTGTTATAACAAACGTCGCATTTTTATTTTCCCTCTGTCTCACGATAAAAGTTCAAGTCGACCTTTTTTGCATATTAAGAAAAAAGATAAAATAACTACTAATACTCCATAAATATGCATATAAAATATAAATATAACAATTAATATTAATGGTATTATAAACAAAATATTGTAAAAAATAAATTATTTAAGATGAGTAGACATTTAACTTACAACAATACTACTATCACATAATAAATGCTCACATAATGCTCACATACACACACATGCATACTGTGGACCCCCGCCTGACATGTGGGGCCCGCAATATGCATGTGTGTATGTGAGTATTATATAACCCTTTTTTTTATGTGATAGTAACATTATTTTTTAACTTATAACTACTTAAAATATTAAAAATGCCTTTTATCCTAAGACGAAGAGAGTACAACAAATGCTGCAAAAAATTAGAGAACTTCTGGTACGTAGCGTGACTACTTTTCTCTAATCGGATACATTTATTTTATCAATAAGTCTTGCCGGACAGGAAAGCTGGATAGGATTATTGGACAGGCGAATTTTTTTTATTTTTTTGCTTGTGACTCCAAAAAATGTGTAGTATTTATTCTAACCCTGTTTTTGTAGTCTGTATAACCCTATTTTTGTATGTGTATCCAAATTACACCTAAAACACTATATTTTATAAAAATTTCTGTTAGAATAAATACTACACATTTTTTGGAGTCACATGCAAAAAAAAAAAAAAAAAAAAAAAATTCCTGTCCAGCTTTCCTATCTGTAGAAGCATCGTTATTTTATTGTCTTGAAATGAAAAATATTTGGCGATATTTCGACAAGTTTCAATCATTTTGGGTTAAATTTAAGGGTTCTTTACATAAGTATACAACAAATAGAAAGTAATTACAAGAAAAATGCATCAACCAAATAATTACAAAAAGAAGAACCATATTACAAAAATAGTACAATTCACATTAATAAGGAAACCTAAAATTAAGGACAAATAACTGCCATAATTAATAATTCAAATTTAAATATTTGGATCTAACAACAAAAACAAATTCAAATTCAAAATAATAATTCAAATTCAAATCTTTATCTCCCTCACATACACTTTGAAATAATAGTTCACCGCTACACCGCCGCGAATCTCCGTTGTCTAAAACGCCAATGAGAATAAGGAGAAGATTCGCCCTACAAAAAGTTTAAAAATAAATAGATGTAACTAATAATGTTCTGAAATTTTTTTATAACTATTTTGTTACTCATAAATAATAAAATGGATACCTTTGTATGAATGGTTGGCTACCAACTGCATCACATTCAAACAAAATTGGTAACTTAATAAAATTGAATTGGTTACCTTAGTCTGAAAGTTTGACAACCAACTGAATGAAGGTTTGGCTACCAACTAAATGAAGGTTTGGTTACCAACTAAATGACATTCAAAATAATTGGTAACTTAATAAAACTTAATTAGTTATCTTGGATACCCACTGCAATATGAAAAAGCTGAAGGTGAAAAGGTGAAAAGATTGAAGGTGTGCCGTATGAATTGGTTACCTTTGTCTGAAAGTTTGGCAACCAACTAAATAAAGGTTTGGCTACCAACTGCATCACATTCAAAATAATTGATAACTTAATAAAACTGAATTAGTTACTTTAGAACCCACTGCAATATAAAAAAATTGAAGGTTTGTCGTGGATGGGGGTGAGGAGGACGTCGGAAAAGCAATTGATTATTCCGGCCGACCATCGTAGGGAGACGGAGCAGAACGATGAACCCGACCCGGAGAGAATCACGACTCGCACGGAATCGTCAGCGTCGAAGCTCTTGAATGCTCTGGCCAAATCCCCCATCATGCCCCTCGTCAGCGAGTTTAGTGACTTGGGACGATTAATTGTCACATACACCACCCTGTTCGATTCTCGGCTTACTAGTATCAACTTTTCCAGCGAGGAGTTTTCCATTTTGGATTCACAGATTTGAGATTTCAATTTATTTTGTACTATCAAGTACTCCTATATATATATATATATATATAGAGAGAGAGAGAGAGAAAGAAAGAATACGTTGAATGAAGAAGAAGGGTGATGCAGTTGTTATAGATGAGAAGAGAGAGAAGAAGTCATGGGTATAACTAATCTCTAAATTAAGAAATTCTAATTAAATACTAATTTCCTAAATTAAGGAATCTTAATTGCACAAATATTGTAAATAAATATGGAAGTGTATTAGTTGTGTAGAAATTTTATGAGTGGACTATTGTTGTAATTATTTTTAAAAATATAATAGAATATGTAATTCATCCTAAATTTAATAGTTTAGGCCTTTTCTTCTCCTTTTTTTATTTATCAAACACTTTGCATAAAATCAAAGTGGATCGCTCCCTCTTACTTTACCTCGGTCTTTTTTTCGTGCACTTAGCATCGATCAAAAATTCTGAATTGGATTTTGATGTACTGTTTATATTGATCGACTTGAAATTAAAAATATTTTGGTAATATTTGGTGATATTTTAATTAAATTTGGTCATTTGGCATTACACTTACTAGTTTAGCTTTTCTTTTTTAAAATTTTTTTAATCAAACTCTTCTCCAAAAACAAAGTGGATCATCCCTAAACAAACTGGCTAGGTGTTGATTGTTTTAATGTTAAAGGATCATTCTATTTTCTCAGTTTAACTGTTTTAAAAAATAACAAAATTTTGGAATTTTTCAGCGATTTTGATAGTAACTTTAAAACATGGTATATTGGTATTTAGAGAGCGGGATAGAGACTATTGACATTGTTATTTGTTATCAGTTTTCTCTTATATGCATTCTTGCATAGTGTATTTTAATTTGAAGGTAAATTAATACAAAAGATTAGAATATGAAGAGAGATGTAAAGCTAATATTGTATTATGTTTTCTTGTATATTTTTACAGCAGAGATATCCTCTTTATATATACATATATGATAACAACTAAAGCTAAAATCAAAGAATCAAATATTCTAAGATGACATGAATCAAGGAGTCAAATATTCTAAGGAGATGATTGTAAAACTTCAAAAACAATATCTAATCTAATTGCTAATTATTAGATAGTGCTGATATCCCCCCGCAAGCCAAAGGGTAGTCTGGAAGACACTTTGAGCTTGTTCCGGTTGTACAAAAAATGGCTGGTTGGAAGTGGTTTGGTGAGAGCGTCGGCTACATTATCTTGAGAGGAAACAAACTGAATAGAGGCCTGTTTGTTCGCAACCATTTCACGAACAAAGTGGTAATCGATCTCGATGTGTTTCAAATGACGGGCATGGAAGGCGAGTTGGAAGCAAGGTAAGAGGCACCAAGATTATCACACCACAACACGAGCAAGTGATGAAGGGCGATCAAGAACTCAAGTGAGCGAGGAACAAAACCATTTTAGGTCTGCAGCTGCGTCAACAATGGCTTTATACTCAGACTCTGTAGAAGAACGGGCAACAGTGCGTTGTTTTCGGGAAACCCAGGAAATTAAGTTGCTACCCAAGAAGATTGCATTTCCGGCAGTGGATTTTTGATCATCTATGTTACCAGCCCAGTTCGCATCTGTAAAGGCATGTAGAGTGTGAGAGGCCTTTGCTGAGAAAAATAAACCATGGGACAAAGTGCCTTGTAAGTAGCGCCGGATTCGTTTTACTGCAGCCCAGTGGAGAACAATGGGTTTATGCATAAACTGACAAACTTTTTTTACAGCAAAGGAGATATCCGGCTGAGTGAGACTGAGATATTGAAGTGAGCCAACAATTTGTCGATATAGAGTAGAATTATCAAACAAGGTGCCTGAGGAGGTGGATAATTTATCTGATGGAGACATAGGAGTTGGTTGGGGTTTACAGTGTGATATAGATGCACGAAGTAAAATATTATGTATGTATTTTTTCTGAGAAAGAAGAAGACCAGCCTCATTTCGTACAACCTCGACATCCAAAAAATAGTGTAAAAACCCTAAGTCTTTGAGAGAGAACTCCGCACCGAGAGTAATCAGCAGATTAGAAAGAGATTGTCTTGAATTGCCTGTGATTAAAATATCATCAACATATACAAGGACAAATAAATGAGTGTTAGAATCTTTATAAATGAATAAAGAAGTATCATTTTGAGACTGGTGAAAATTGTGAGTCAGAAGGAAGGAAGAGAGACGTGAAAACCAGGCCCTGGGTGCCTGTTTTAATCCATATAGCGACCACTACAGTTTACACATATAATCTGGATGTTTGGCATCAATAAAACCTTGTGGTTGCTGCATATAGACAGGCTCTGTTAAAAAACCATTGAGAAAAGCATTGTTCACATCAAGTTGGCGAATGGGCCACTGGTTGGTAAATGCCAAGGATAAAATTAAGCGAATGGTCGTCGGTTTGATAACCGGACTGAAAGTTTCAAAATAGTCTATCCCAGGTTGCTGATGAAAGCCTTTGGCAACAAGACGTGCTTTGTATCGGGCAAGAGAGCCATCAACGTGGGTCTTAATGCGAAAGACCCACTTATTTCTGATAATATTCATGTGAGGAGATTTAGGCACCAGAGACCAGGTTTGATTTTTGTACAAGGCAGTGAGTTCATCTAGCATTGCTTGACGCCAAACGGGACTTTGATTTGCTATTTGGAATGAGGTAGGCTCTGTGGTGAATACGGAGATATTGTGAGCTTGTTTATGAGAGCGAAGAACCATGGGGTGTAGTCGGTGGAGAGATGATTATTGTGCAGTAGAAGGATTAGTAGAAGAATGGGATGAAGAAGCTAATGCAGGCATATGAGAGGTATCATTTGAAGGAAGTTGCAGCGGAGTATTGGAGGAGGAGGATTGAACAGGAGGTGAGAAAGATTTTGGTGTGGGCAGAGATTGTGATTGATCAGAATGTGGGGATTGAGAACCAGGAGGAGGGAGAGTACGAGCATAAATAGCACTTAAAGGGGAAGTCCGATGAGGATGAACGGACGAAGAAGAAGACGCAGTGTGAGAATGTGGCGAAAAAGGAGGTAGTTGTTCGCCAAACTGTTCGGATTGAGTCTGATGGTGTCCGGATAGGGTAGCAGACTGTTCGAATTGGTTCTCAGGGTGTCCGAATTGGGTCTAAGGGTGTCTAGATTGGCTGGAGTACGAAGCAGAGTGACGGAGATTGTCTGGAGTTTGTCTGGATGTGGAAATGAATGGTTCGGACTGCCCGGAGTCTGCAGATTTGAAAGCTGAACCAGGTGAAAGAAGTGGACTTGATAAGAATGGAGGTGTAGGAGGAGGATGAGACTTAGTGGACAAAGGTGACAAAGTCAAAGCGTGAGAGTGAGAAAAAGGAAATTGACTCTCTTCAAATCGTATATGATGAGCATGATAATTTTTTTGTGATTTTGGTTCAAAACAATAGTATCCTAAGTGAGTAGAACTGTAACTCAAGAAAAAGCATGGGAGAGACCGGTATTCAAATTTGTGTTTATTGTATGGCCTTAAGAAGGGAAAACATAAACACCCAAAAATTTTCAAAAAATTGTAATTTGGTGGCTTGGAAAATATTTTTTGAAAAGGAGAGAGATTGTGGTTAACTGAAGATGGCATGCGATTTATTAGATAAGTTGCACATTCAAAGGCATAGTCCCAAAAATCCAAGGCCGAGGCTTGAGCCAATAATGTTAAGCCAGTTTCAACGACATGACGATGACGTCTCTCAACAAGCCCATTTTGAAGTGAAGTATTTGGACATGAAATACGATGAATGATGCCATTTTGAGAAAAATGAGACTTAAGTGGTAAAAAATCCTTAGCACCATCAGTTTGAAAGATTTAATTTTGGAATGAAAAAGACGTTCCACCGTGGATTGAAATTGTAGAAATTTAGAGGGACCTTCACTGCGCAACTTAATAAAATAAATCCAAGAGAATTTTGTATAGGCATCGACAAAAAGTACATAATATTTATTTCCATGCAAAGAGGTGAAGGGAGCAGGACCCCAAACATCACAAATTATTAATTCAAGAACATGTTGGGCAGAAAATGAACTACTATTAAGAGGAAATCGACAGGCCTTGCCCATATGACATGCCATACAGACAGAAGACCCTTTATTAGATGACACACCTAAACTATTTTTGGAAATAATGTGACGAAGAACACGTTCATGAGGATGACCCAGACGTTGATGCCAATCCAACAGAGTGACCTTGGAAGCAGAAAGAGCATGGAATGAATGAGGAATTTGTAGAGTATAGAGGCCATCCTTAGTTGGGTCGCTGAGAAGCGTTTTCTGCGGGACGAGATCCTTAACATGAAAACAAGATGGGTGAAATTCAAAATAGACATATTATCTCGACAAAATTTATTGATAGATAACAATTTTTTTGAAGCGGATGGAACATGCATAATTTGAGAAAGATGAAAATTTTTATTTTTGGAATTGAATGTGGTGGAACAGAGATTATTTATAGGAGCAATATTACCATTGGCAACTTGAAGATGATCCAATCCATTGTACTCATCAACATGATTGATACCCGCTAAGTCTGGTGTAACATGATAATTAGCTCCTGTATCAGGATACCATTGGAGAGAAGAGAGGGATGGTGATGACAGGTTGGAGGAATTCATGGGTGCAGTAGCAATAAAGTTAGCAGCTGGAGGCGAGGAGACAGGAGACGGACCAAGGAGACCTGCAGAAGTGGAGGATTGAGGGCGAAAATAACACCTGTACGAGTCATGATTGGAGCCACCACAAAACACACAGCGTGGATGAATAAAATTGGAGGAATACGGAGGGATAGGTGGGCGGAAATTTCCTCGCCCACGACCTCGGGTACCACGGCCGCGACCACGGTGGTTGTTGAAGCGTGGAGCATTGGTGGGGAAACGTTGGACATTATTGGTCGATGGTGCAGAGGGAGGATCAACTAAAATATTTGGTTCGGTAATGAACTCGTGGCTAAGACATTTGCTGAGTAACGCAAAGAATGACAAAGGAGTATCAAGCATGGAGAGTGAGGATTTGAGGGACGCAAATTCAGCACGAAGACCTTTTAAAACATCAACTAGGAAATCAGATGGAGAGATGGGTCGTGCAAAGGCTGATAATTCATCAGAAATTCTTTTTAGACGATGAAGATAGGCACTTAGAGTTTCATCATGTTTTTGCGGAGAATGCAGTTCCATAGAGAGACGACGCATACGTGTGTTGGAAGGATTGGCAAACGCTGCAGAGAGGGTGGACCAGAGTTCAGCAGATGAAGTGAGTCTGATTGCAAGGGGTACCACATCTTCACTGAGGGAGGAGATGAGTAGCCTCATAAGAAGTTTGTCTTGTGTATCCCATGTTTGTGTCGTGGGGTTGGATATAGGAGAAGTGATAGAAGTAGTGGAGGAAGGACTGGGTGGCAGAAAAGATGGAGGGCGGGCGAACTCGCCGGTGACATAACCAAACAGATTGTGGTCTTGCAAGTATGGATCAATTTGTGTACGCCATAAGAGATAGTTGGAAGAATTTAGTTTTAGTGTGATATAGTGATGGTCTTGAGAGAGAATAACAGATGAGGAAGGAGGATTGAAGATTGTGGTAGAGGAGGTGGACATGGGGAAAGAATGAAGTAGCAGGATAGTGAAGAATTGCCGTTAGGCTCTTGGCTTTGATACCAGAATAGAATATAAAGAGAGATGTAATGCTAATCTTGTATTATGTTTTCTTGTATATTTTTACAACAGAGATGTCCTCTTTATATATACATATATGATAACAACTAAAGCTAAAATCAAGGAATCAAATATTCTAAGATAACATGAATCAAGGAGTCAAATATTTTAAGGAGATGATTGTGGAAATTTAAAAACAATATCTAATCTAATCGCTAATTATTAGCTAGTGCTGATACAAAAGAACATTTTTTTTGTTCTTTTATTGTCGAGTAAAATTATTCCGTCATTCGACTTATACATGCACATTATTATTGAATTGAATTATATGTATAATCATTCTGTATATTTGATCTGTCAATCGAAATAGATTATTTTAACCGTAACATAGAATGTTCACTTGGTATAATTTAAGAGAAAATTGTCAATAGATGACAAAGGTAAGTAGTCCATCAATCAATTAAATTGAATTTATCTAGTCATGTCTGGCAATTGAATATATCCAGTTGGCGTGTGGGATTATTTAGGGGAAGAAAATTGAAAAAAGAAATCACTTGTTTGAAGAAATACATTTTAACATTTTAATATCAATTTCACAAAATTCTAAAATTCAAAATCAATGAAAATTATTAGATTTCTTAAAGCTATAATTGAATATAAATTCTAAGAAATCTTCTAACATGGACCTTTTAAAAAATTTGCTTTGTACTTTTCCTTAATCCTCAACATAATTTGTTCATGGAATTAATATTTCACAAGTAAAAGTAATATTTACACAAGATCTATCATATGAATAGTAAATGAGTCTTATACTCATAAAATAGAACTTGTGAAAATATCAAATTTTATTTTTGAAAACATAAATTCCCTTTGTTTTAAGCTTTTTCCACTCTTACAATAGATGAAAGTAAGGTTTCAGATTTTATTAGTTGACTTAATTTTCCAGCCTTGATTTTCATTTTATGTAGGTAGTTTGCATACTGCATTAGGAGAATGATATGGAGTACTATATTGCAAAAAAAAAAAAAAAACCTTTTGTGAAACAAAAAACATAAGCTTTTGTGCCAAGAAACAATGAAAATGTCCTCAAAAAATAATTACGTAAATGCCATGCACTATCGGGCCATTAGTCGAAAGTCTCCCACATTTAAAATATTCAGCTGTTGTGCGTGCCTTCAGCTATGTTCTAGATAGTGTTAAAAAAATGTCCTTGAAATTGATGATGTATAGAATGACTTCGTGGTTACACAACATATGCTGTTTTTAGTGTTTAAAATTTAAATGTATTTAAAATTTTTGTTCATCTAATAACATTTTATTTTAAGCGCACTTTATTTAACTTAAAAATACAGCGTTTGATACTTAAATACAACGCATTAATTGTAATGCAGTGCATTTGGAGGTCCAAACGCTGCAAACCCTAATAGTTGAACAAACCCATATTGTCCTAAAGTTTAACACAATTTCACTTACATATCACCACTACTAAACAAAACTAATACATCAGTAAAGTTTGCAAAGTTTACAAATGAGAGTCTTTTTATAGAAAAAAGTATTATTTACAAGTCTTGCAATTGTATGTAGTCAACACAAAAGTCCACAAAGACCCCTGCATTATCACTATCAGGCTACTAGTCAAAAATCTCCCACATTTAAGATATTTAGTTATTGTGTTTGCCTTCAAACTTTTTGGTTTTGGTATAGCTAGCAATAAGCCTGTTATAAAATGAAAAATAAGAACAAAACGAAACAAAATTTATTTCTTTTTGTCATTTAAAGGTGTTAACGCCAGAATCTTCTGCCACGTCCCAATCACTTAAGACGTCCTGATCCTGCACAGTAAACACAATCAACACTAAAAGCTTAACGGCTTGGACCGTCGAGATAAATTTCGCGTGAGAGTCGATGATTTGTTCACAAAGGTTAACAATGGAGGATAATAATATCTAGTGTATTGAGAGAGAGAATTATTAGTTGAATGTGTGTGTACGTACCGTTTGTTTGAAGACTTCCTTGCTTTAGGTTATCTTTCTCTTGTCCCCATCGTTCTGCCACTACACCCTCTTGTCGACCGACTCCCCACTCCTCGATGGTCTCTCTGATTGCATCTGTGTGTCACCTTTCTCATGCATCGTTTGTGCCGTACCATTATAATCCCATCCACATTAATGCGTTGCAGTTACAACAGTCAACAGCCTTCCTTTTTCATCATTACAAGTCAAAGATAAAGATATTAAAATATCTAATGGGTCGATCCACTGATCCGACCCAATCTTAAAAGGGGCCCAACAGGAATAATATAATGACCAGGCCCATCCTAATCCTTCCACGTTCTTCAGGAACAAAGAACAGTACCCCCATGCTAATACTCCATCAACGGTCATGGAAATAGAGCTACAAAGGATTCGGATTCGCTATCAGATCCCTGCTACCCATTTGGTGAGAGTTCCTAGGTCTGAGGAGAGAATGTACCAACGGCCTGAAGGATGGACGGGCGTCCAGGTGACTATCCTGGAGAAGGGGGTCCGATTTCCACTCCACATCTTTTTAGTTACTCTTCTGGGATTTATTGGCGTCGGGTTTGCTCAACTGGTGCCGAACTCCTACATTCATATTCTCGCCTTTATTGCATTTTTTCACGAAGTCAGAGTAGAGCCCATGCTTGATTTTTTCTTTACTGTCTATAAGGTTGCCCAATCCCGAGAAAAGGGATTCAAGGTCTTGAGTAAACAGTCGTCGAAGGCAAGCGAAAAATTTGAAAGAAAATCACTGATTTCCACCCCTTCCAGCAACAAAGGATGGCATAAGGGGTGGTTTTTCGTCAAGGGGCCAAAGATCTCTTCTCTGCCAGACCGGACTACGCAAGATAAGGTTTCTGCTGATTTTGGTGATATTTTCGATGAGCGGATAAGTGAAATGATTGAGCTCTTCGAGAATTTCCCATCGAAGGAATGAGATTACGGTCTTCTCACCAAACAAGCGTGGTTATATGATCACAAATATAAGTTCCGAATCATTCTGACACATACTTACTTGAAACTTTTAATGATATAAATGTTGATATGTGTTCTGCTTTTTGTAGTGTCTTTGATCAAGCCAACATCTTCGGATGTAAGGGATCTTGAAGATTTCTTGGACGGGAAGTCTGCGAAAAACACTGTTGAACCTCCACTACTAGAGACTGCACCCGAAGCTGATCCAACCCATGAAGCACATACCACTGAACCCCAGGTAGAGGAGCCAGAAGCTGATGAACCTCCCCTACTAGAAGAGGCTCTTCAACCCCGTAGGAAGAAATGAGCTATTCTAAAACCTCGATCCATTCCCACCCCAACAAATCCTGAGCCTACCCCAGAACCTGAATCGACTACCAATCCAGCCTCCCTTCGAGGAGGTTTGCTCAATCTACCTGCCCATGATCAAAAAAACCTTATTCGAGTGAAGAAATTAAGAACCAAAGTTACCCCTTTATCAGCAGAAGAACTTAGAATACCTCCCTCCTCAACCAAACTCCCTCCACCAATCCCGGTTGAGATTCAAGTTTCTGACGAAGAAGAACGAGTCGAAATCGTGCCAGCATTGTCTAGGAAGAGGAAACATCCTTCTGGCAGTCATCCAAGTTCGGTTTTCGCCCCATCTCTACCACGTGAATCCATTCCGGTTCGATCCCCTTCACCTGAAAATGTGTACATGGATCCCTCTCCACCTTATGACCAAACCATGCCTTCTCCCCCAAGGCCCTCGTCACAAGAATTTCAGAATGATGCAATGGGATCACCGACATTATGGCCTCGGTTCAATGCCAATTTCCCATTTCAGCTCTTTGATACCTTCGTTCGGGAAATTGACGATCACCGATTCGGTAACCATTCGAACGGGGATCTGCTTGATGAAGGAATGAGCTATTTGGCGAAGGTAAGTGATAGTATTCTTACTTATACATTTATTTTCTGGCTTGAGTATCCAAAACTGATTGGATATTATTGAACATATGCAGGCAAATGCAGTCTTCGGGCATTTACGTCCTAGACATGTAAATGCTGAGGCCGAAGAGGAGGCCATGAAAAGAGAAATTAATATGTTGAAGGCATCGTTGGCTCGGGAGAGAAGCGAACACGAAGACGTTCTTCACACTAATGAAGGTATTTGGAAAGACTTAACTCAAGCCAAAGAGGGCCTGAAGGCAATTGAAGAGGAATTGAAGGCGACCAAGGCCATTTAGCAGTCATTAACTGATATGAATGTCGGGCTGGTTGAAGAGAATTTGATTCTGAAGACCAAAAATGAAGAACTCGCCTCAGCCAATCGAAGCTTGGCGATTCAACTTGGTGAAGTTCAGGCAAAGGCTCAGGACGACAAGGAGGCATATAGGGCCAAGCGTCATAAACTTCGTCGCTAGATAAAATCGCTTGAGGAGCGAGGTCCTCTTCTGACTGAAGAGGTTTGCAAACAGATTCAAACTGAATACCGGGCCTCTGATGAATTAAATGATGAAATTCTGAAGGTTTATTTTGAAGGGTATGAGGTCTGCCGAGATCGAGGCAAGGAAAAGCTAGCTGCAGCTCAATTGGATCCAACCCTTCTTGACTCCGAAGATGAAGGTGATGCCTGAGTCTGATATTGCTTCGTTTTAATATTAGGACTTTTTATTGTAAAGATCTCTTCCCTTTTTGTGTAAACAGTTATTATATTAATGAAATTCCAACTTTCTTTTCTTATGACTTCTGTTTAATTCATTTCTTATCAATAATTCAGTATCAATCATCGTTAAAACTGTATAAGATTCCTGTGAACTTAACTTAGGCTATGAATCAGATAAGGCATATAACAGTTAAGTTAAGAAATGAAATGAACTGAATTCAATGAACTGAACTGAATGAACCGAACTCAACACTTGAACAAATTAAAGTAATGCATACTTATCATTTCCGAAGTGTGAGACAGGCCATGTGTAAGGTGAATTCGGCTGATCCTCTTTGCACCATCAAGATCTTGTTTACCGCTCGGGGTAGAACAAGTATATAAGGACATTTGTTTACCACTCGGGGTAGAATAATTTTATAAGGACCATAAAACTTGCTTACTACTCGCGGTAAGACAAATTCATAAGGACACACCTGACAATAAGGCTGCCATCGAATGGCCAGCGAGTCCGACCATACCTCCTAACTTCGGTGAATTTTGTTTACCACTCGAGGTAAAGCAAAATTAGAAAGAGTAAGGAATTTGTTTACCACTCGCGGTAAATCAAACCCATGAGGACACTCCTGCCGAAGGTCCATCATCGAATGGCCAAATGAGTCCACCCGAATCCTTACACTTGGCAGATGAAGTTTGCCTACCTCAAAGGGCTGACAAATTCATAAGGACCACCTTCCGAAAAGGCTACCATCGAATGGTCAGTGAGTCCCCCCGTCCTCCTTACTCCATTGTGAACTTAGGACAAATAGGAAGAAGATCAATTGTGAAAAGGTGAATCTTTTATTGATGATGATCCACCACTTACAGACTTCCGATAAACTGACTCGATCTCTATTGGAAATATTTCTGAAGTCTGCCGGCATGCCAAGTGTTCTTGATCTCGGATCCGTCCAATGCCTTTAACCGATAAGTCTTGGGCTTCGGTACTTCAATTACTTCATACGACCCTTCCCAATTCGGCATCAGCTTTCCTATGTTCTGAGGCGTAGACGCTTCGACTTCTCTGAGAACGAAGTCCCCCACTTCAAATCTACGAAGCTTAACCCCTTTGTTGTAATGTTTGGCTACTCTCCGTTGAAATGCTGCTAGCTTGATTAAAGCCACCTCTCTGACTTCTTCCAGCAGATCTAAGTTGACCTTCAGTCCTTCATCATTGTAGATCTCTTTAAACTGACTAACCCGAAGACTTGGAGATCCAATTTCAACTGGGACTAAGGCATCAGTGCCGTAGGCCAATCTAAAAGGTGAATCCCCTGTGGTAGTCCTCGGTGTAGTCCGATAAGCCCACAATGACAATCGAGCGACTCCTCGGCCATCTTCCTTTAGCTTCGTCCCACCTCTGCGCTTGATCCCGCTTCAATGAGCGCTTACGCTGGTCACCTCAACTTGCCCATTCGACTGTGGATGAGCTACCGAAGTCTTCTTATGCTGAACTCCCAGCTCTTTCAGAAATCCTTCAAACTTCGATCCCACGAACTGGCGTCCGTTGTCCGATATCACCACCTTAGGAATTCCGAATCGAAACACTACGGGCTCCTTCATGAACTTCAAGCACTCTTGCTCCGTTATCAACCGAAGTGGCTTCGCTTCTACCCATTTGGTCATATAATCGATAGCAACTATGACAAAACTGACCTGACCTTTAGCTTTCGGCAACGGACCCAGTATATCTATCCCCTAGACAGCAAAGGGTATAGGAGATAATATCGAGTATAGCTCTTCTGGTGGCTGATGTGGGATCGGACTGTTGAGCTGGCACTTCTCACACTTCTTCACATACTTTGTAGCTTCCTTGAAGATCGTAGGCCAGTAGTACCCCTGCCGAAGTACTTTGTAAGCTAGTGACTTAGCAGCCATATGGTCGCCACAAATACCTTCGTGAACCTCCCAAAGAGAATACTCGGCCTCAGACGGAACCAAACACTTTAGCAACGGTGACGAAAATGCTCTTCGATAAAGATCCCCATCAATAAGAACAAAGTTGGCACTCTTGTACTTGATCTTCTTTGCCAGCATCTGATCCGAATGAAGGACACCATCTGCCAGATATTCAATGTAAGGAGTCATCCAACAGTTGGAACATTCAATGCACATCACGGCTTCATGCCGAATACTCGGCTACTGCAAAACCTCCAAATAAACCGACCCATTAAAAACATCCGCGTCCGTAGTGGCCAGCTTCAACAATGCATCGGCAATGGAATTGTCGTTATGCTCTATGTCCTGAAACTTATAAGAGACGAAGTACTGAAGCCGGTCTTTCAACTCTGCCAAATATTTTATCATCCTCATCCCACGAGCTTCATAATCTCCTGACAACTGCTTGACGACCAACCGAGAGTCATTGTAAATGATCAGCTTCTGAACTTCTAGACTCTTCGTTAGTCAAACTCCTGCTAGCACTGCTTCGTACTCGGCCTCGTTATTCGTTGCTTTGAACCCAAATCTGATGGCCTGCTGCACTTTGAATCCCTTTGGACTTGTCAAAATAATCCCTACCCCACTGACATTCATAGTAGAAGACCCATCTCGCATACAAATATCCATGAGTTCATTGTCTTTGAAGAAGCGCCATCGCTCGATCGTGACGTTTAAACCGGCGGCATTTCGGCATCTCGCTTGAGAACGAACATTCCACCATGAAATCGTCCAAGGCTTGACCTTTGATAGCAGTTCGGGGGTGATACTCGATAAAGAATTGGGATAATTCCATTGTCCACGCTGCTAATCTCCCCGAAACCTCTGGTTTGCTCATCACCTTCTTTAGTGGTTGATCCGTGTAGACGACCAGGAGCCGACCTTGAAAATATTGCCGAAGCTTTTGACTAGCAATTATCAAAGAAAAAGCAAAATTTTTAATATTCGGGTACCTGGTTTCAGCATCTCTTAGGACATGGCTGACATAATAAACCAGATGCTGCTTCCCTCCTGCTTCCCGAACCAAAATAGCTCCCACCGCCAACGAACTAGCTGCCAGGTATAAATACAAAGTCTCAGATGGAGCGGGCTTCACCAATAAAGGAGCCGAAGACAGATATGTCTTTATGCCTCGGAAGGCGTCTTTGCATTCTTCGGTCCCTTCAGTGTATCGAAGAATGGCAAGCACCTCTCTGCAGATTTGGACATGAACCTCCTCAAAGCTGCAATCCTACCAATCAGACGTTGAACGGATTTGAACAACTGAGGAGTCTTCATGTCGAGAATATCCTGGATCTTCTTTGGATTGGCCTTAATGCCGCTTTGACTGACCAGATAACCCAGGAAATTCCCTGCACCGAGTCCGAAAGTACACTTTGCAGGATTGAGCCTCAACTTGTGATGACGGACAGTCTGAAAGCATTCCTCCAGATCATCCAAGTACTTCTGAACATTCATGCTCTTCATGATCATATCATCCACGTACACCTCCATGTTCTCCCCAGCTGCCTCTCAAAGATGAAGTTCATCATTCTCTGGTAAGTGGCTCCAGCATTTATCAGGCCAAAGGTCATCTTCTTATAGGCATACACCGAACGGTGTGTGATGAAAGTTATCTTCGGAATGTCCTCCTTGCACATGGAGATTTGATGATAACCTGAAAAAGCATCCATAAAGCTTAGGTAATGCATACCCCGAAGTGGCATCGATGAGCTGATCAATGTGGGGCAGAGGGTAGAAGTCCTTCGGACAGGCTTTGTTCAGGTTCGTGTAGTCGATGCAAACCCACCACTTTCCATTGTGCTTCTGCACCAACACCACATTAGCCATCCACTCTGGGTAGTCGATCTCAAAGATGAAGTCAGCAGCTATCAGCTTGGCAATCTCCTCATCAATAATCCTCTGACGCTCATGTGCAAAGATCCTCCTTTTCTGCCCAACTGGCCTCTTCGAAGGATCTACATTCAGTCGATGCTCGGCGATCTTTCGGCTGATTTCCGGCATGTCTTGTGGCTCCCATGCAAAGATGTCCGCATAGCAGCGAAGTAGTTCCATAAGGTTTGTCCGGAGAGGTTCCGGCAGACCCGAACCAATCTTCACTATTTTGTCTTTCTTTCCAAGGACCAGCTCGATCTCCTCTGTCTCTCCTGCAGGAATAACCAATGGCTCCGAACTGCTTTCAGTGAAGAGCTCGATCTCAATTTCCATGGTTTATTTTTGCTTGCTGACCCCTACCCCCGAGGAAATAACAGCATTCCGGTAATAGCGCCAGGCCAGATCTAAGTCCCCCGCCACCTCCCCAACTCCGTGTGATGTGGGGAACTTGATCTTGAAGTGAGGGATGGAGGTCACTGCTTAGAGAGCAGTCAAGGTAGGTCGTCCCAGTATGGCGTTGTATGCTGAATCTACATGCACAACATAAAATTTACATGTTATTTGTACCTGCTGAGGAGCTGTGTCGAAGACCACTGGTAATTCGATAGTGCCTGCAACTTTGACTGGATCGTTGCTAAAACCATAAAGGGGAGCCTCCTACCCAACTTCCATCTTTCGTCCATCAAGATGCATCCTTTGATAAGCGTGGGCATACAGAATATCAACGGAAGACTCGTTGTCAATCATCATTCGCTTCATATCCACTGAACCCACTTGTGTTGTGATCACCAAGGCTCCTTCATGGGGTTCGATGGGCTTCGAAGGATAATCTGCATCGCTGAAGGATATAACTGTTCTTGGAAACGGTCTGTCGTTCTTCGGGGGAGCACCCGCCATGGACATGACTGAGTCAAGATATCCTCTCCTCTTCTTCCCTGCCAATTTTCCTGCCGTCCCATCGGTTATTACATCAACGACGTGCCTTGGTGGCTGATTCAGAGCAGGTTGCACGGGGGGAACCGTTTGAACCGTCTGAACGATATGGTCAACATTCTGCTGCTCTTGCTGGTCCCTCCCGACCACATATTGAACCAATAAACCGCTTTGAACCTTCCTCTCCACAAAATCTTTCAAATTGCAACACTCATTAGTGTCGTGACCTGCAGCTTGATGATAGCCACAATATTTCCGAGCATTTCCCTGTCCTGGCTTGAAGTTATCACGAGGTGGTTCAAAGAACGGCTGGCCCCTAATCTGATCCAGAATCACCGACCTATCCGTGTTCAGTTTGGTGTAAACCTTGTTCACCTTCAGGGTAGGAGCAGGTGGGCGATTACTTTCCTGTCGCCATGAGTTGTTATACTTCTTCGAACTACCCTCAGGTCGATCATTATACCCTCCCCCTTTCTTCTGATCGCCTTCAGCCTTAGGAGCATCTGCCTCCTTCATTCGGTCCGAAGAAGGACGTTCCAGGCTATTCATAGCCTCCTCCACTTCAATATAACCTTCTGCTTTGTCGAAAGCTTCGGCCAAGCTCTTCGGATGGTGAAACATCAACTTCTTCACCAACTTTTCGGACTTCACCAGATCTAGCCCGTTTTAAAACAGCCCTACAACTTGCAGATCGTTAAGGTCCGCCACCTGGCCAACTGCTTCCCTGAACCTCTTCATGTACTGACCTAAGGACTCATTGGTGAATTATTTGACTGTGCCCAAAGAACCCGTGGGCTTCCCCTTCTTGCTAAGCTTCAGTGAATCGGCATGAAACTTGTCGCATGTTTTTCGGACCATGATGAGACCGAATCTGCAAGTAGAGTCCCCATCCACTGCCTCGCATCCTTCCTCAATGTTGTAACAAACGTATGGCACTTGGTAGCATCGGTAAAGTCATAATAATCCATCAGCCGGTCGAACGCCTGACTATGATCATAAGGGTCCCCGGACCCATCGTAACTCTCTATGTGAGGCAACTTCTTGGTGGTGTCTGCCTTCTCCTTAAGGATATTCGAGGATAATGGAGATGCCTTCTTTCCCGGAGTGTCCTTCACCTGTTGAACCTCAGCTAACTGCTTTCGGAGTTCCTTCAATTCCTTCACCAAAAAATCCACACCTTCTGGCTGTGAGGAGACTTCTCTCTCCGGCGACTCCTTCTTCTTCGGAATGGACCGACCCTCCCTACCAGAAACCACCGCCCTTGATGGGCTTCTGGACTTGCTCCGGCGTGTGGTCCTTCCCTCACGATGAGAGTGCTCATGACTCTACTCTCTCCTTCTACTTTCTGGCCACCATCCTGGCCTTGAGAACCGACGATAATAAGTGCTCCCTTCGATGCCTCAGGAGTTCTGCTCCTCGATCTCCTTTGGTTATGGGAATGGCCTCGAGATACATGCATGGAATGCTCTGGTTCCTTCCCCTCTCGCCGTGGTACCTCCTTATGCCTGCTACGCCTCTCGGATTGGACATAAATGGACGCCTCATCCTTCAGATCGGCCATCTGAAGCATTTGCACAGCTATATCTTCTCTCTGCTTTAGAAGAACTTCCAAAGCTTTATCCGCCTCTTCGACCATCTTTGCTAACTTGGCAGTTCTGTCATCTCGACCACTTCGGTGGTGCATTTTAGGCGGAGAACCCTCCATGTGACGCCCCCAAAATTAGGTATACGTCACCCATCTTGGGTCGCCACTTACATGGTACATAAATTCAAATACAACTTACTAATATAACTGCATAGTATAATATTGACATAAACCGTGAGTTTGAATACAAATATTGTCTACTAGATATTATACAAACTCAAAAGGAGTCCTCATTACAACTATTATCACACTATTTCACGTAATAGTGAGGACTACTAATGCTATCCTCTGGACCATTACTTACGCTCCCGACTCGTCCCGGCTATGTTCTCATTTCAAGAGAGAACGATGAAAGAAAGGGTGAGCTCAACTAGCCCAAAGAAAAATATTATGACTAAGATAATGCGAGAATAAATTATCATTAGCCTTCAACAATGTTAAACCGATAAAATATAATAGACAACCAGCTTAAACTGCAATGGAATAAGCAATCCATTAAAAGAGTCAAGTAGAGAATAAAGTCTACTATCTTTTAGGTTTTAAAAGGTTTTCATCAATTTTTATCACGAGACTCAAATTTTATAAATAAACCACCACATCTAATCATCCTCGTACTACGGTCCAAGGATTTCATCAAATTATCAATGGTCATGACTATACCGAATCACCCATGGTCATAATCATACCAAAAACTATCCATCATCGCATTACACAAAGCCAATCGAGGACTTTTGTCACATCATTTATATCAAGTCATGATTATACCGAATGATCCTCGGTCATAATCATACTAAGTTCATCTATGCACGTAAGCCAAAGATAACATAATATAACATGAGGATGATGACAATGACATAATAATTCAATAAAACAAGTTCAAGAATTATTTAATCCATGAATTATTAACGTCCCAAATTGTCAATATGATCTTTATTTACGTAGAGTAAAATTCAAGAATCTTTGAGAAGAATATTTCCATGAAAGGATACCGGATGAAGCGCAAATGTCAAGGATATTCCACTAATTTCATGGAGTATAGAAGTCAAAGTTTTAACTAACCGGGTATAATAAAGAATGTAATAACAAAAGAAATCACCATGCATGCGATAGATCAAGACAGTGAGTTATTCCAACAGAATAACAAATAATCGGAACCCAGTCCAAGTAAAAAAACGCATGCATGTGATATTCCAATGTAATAATAATAAAGATTTTAACCAGTCCGGTGTAAAACACATGAACGGGATATTCCAATGAATAATAATAATAACGGAACCAGTCGTGAAATTCACACCCGAAGCAGGATGTTCCAATGAATAATAAAGATGGAACCGGATCCTGTAAAACACACGAGATAGGATATTCCAATAGAATGATAAAGATTTTAACCGTGTCCTGTAAAACACATGCATGTGATGTTCCAGCGGAAATAATAATAATAAAACCGGAACCAGTCCGGTGTAAAACATGCATGCAGCGTGATGTTCCAAATGTAATAATAGAAGAATGTCACCAAGTATAGGGTAAACTGGCAGCAGATACAAAGTTATTCCAATGTAATAATTAAGAATGGAATAACATAAGGATTTCACCAAGTATAGGGTATGCCACGTGTATCACAGGTTATGTATAGGGTATGCCACTTTTTACAAAAGTTATTCCAATGAGAATAATAATGAATGGAATAATGTAAGTTCTCTTCAAGAAGAAAGAATAACACCCTTACCGTAAAAGAACCTAATATAGAAGTAGTGAAGTAGCGAATACTCTTCTTCTTTCTATAACTTTCTCTCTATAGCTTCTCTCTATAATTCTCTCTCTAGAGTTTCAATGAATTCGTAAGAAAATAATGAAGGAATGAGCTTCTATTTATAGGAAAATGGAATGCATAGTAACTAATCCATGAACGTCCGCATCGATTTACTTTAATCGACGGTCCATATTTAAAGAAAAATCTTTTAAATAAAATATAATATATTCTATTTATATAAAAACATTTTACTATGCAAACACTATGCAATACTATGCAAAACACTATGCAAAATACTATGCAACACTATGCATAATAAAATATAATATATTCTATTTATAGAATAACTTTAATAAAGTATTCTATTTTATATAAAAGATGTTTCGCTTTTATTACGTTAATAATACTAATAAAAAACAAAACGTCATTATCGCTATAATAATTCATATTATTAATCGATAATAATGGAATCAAACCGAGTGACTTTTCACATAAGCATCAATAATCAATACCGCAGTGCTACTTACGCAACCACACGTATTCATCGTATTTTTTACTACCGAGTAGTTCAACAGTAACCACGGTAAAACTTCCGCCGTTATTTCAATAAAATATTTTTGTCGTTTTCTCAATCCGACAATAATTCTGTTGTGGGGTCCACCAATGATTGAGCCGTTGTACGAATATTCCCTGCTAAACCGAATATTCCCCGACCAATCGAATATAATATAACCACTTGCATACTTTGCAAAATTTATAAATACTACCCACAACTATAATATTATCTTAAATTCACACCATAATATTAAAAAATTATTTCAACAAAATTTAAATCTTTATTGATAAAATCTGGGGTCTCACAATCTCCCCTCCTTATGGAATTTCGCCCTCGAAATTAGGGTACGTACCTGATATGATAAAGAGGTGAGGATACCTTGAATACCTTTATCGTTGAAAATATTAAGTTCATCTTTGCAATCCGGCCAAAGATATTCATTAACAATTCATCTTTGCACTACAAGCCAAAGATATGTAAATCAGAAAACCAATAATACCGAGACTTAGCTTAATAGTATCACGACCACGAATTATCCATGCACTCATCGCCAAGGATATTCGTGTTTTCAATCTGATCATGATTATACCGAAATAATCCGTGGTCATAATCATACCAACTCTATCAATGCACTACTACCAAAGATGACTTTTTTACCACATCCATGAATTAATATTTCATTCTTTGAGACTCAAATTTCAATAATTAATCCATATCATCGAATCATCCCCGCACTACGTGCCAATGATATTCATTAGTATCACGACCACGAATTATCCATGCACTACTACCAAAGATAATTGTGTATTCATTAAGATCACACGACCACAAATTATCCATGCACTACTACCAAAGATAATTGTGTATTCATTAAGATCACGACCACAAATTATCCATGCACTACTACCAAAGATAATTGTATATTCATTAGTATCACGACCACAAATTATCCATGCACTACTACCAAAGATAATTGTGTATTCATTAAGATCACGACCATAAATTATCCATGCACTACTACCAAAGATAATTGTGTATTCATTAAGATCATCACGACCACAAATTATCCATGCACTACTACCAAAGATAATTGTGTTTTCAATTACTGATTATGATTATACCGAAACAATCCCTCGGTCATAATCATACCAAGTCCATCTATGCACTACAGCCATGATGATGACTTTCAACATAATATAAGCATGAGGATAATGATATAAAGAATCAATCAAATGAGATAAAGGATAAATATTAAACATTTATAATATAATTTATCCAGATTCAAGAATATCCCCATGTTATCAATCACTTAATAATCTCATAATCTAATAACATTAATATTATAACAATATTTTAATCACTTCTTAAATTTATAAACAATTTATCTTAATTGTTTACGCTTTTACCATATAATGCATTTAATCATTCAAAATGCCATACTCATAAAATATCATCACCAATTATCAAATCCTCATCAAAAATATGCATATACTCTATATAGGATTCTTTAGCCATAAAATCCTATTTTCAACTTTGTTACTTCACATAACATATTTAACTCATATGTTCAGAATTAAACTATTTTCATGAAAAATACCAAATCAGTCCCAAAAATATTTCTTTTCTGGGATTTAGCATAATATAGTCCCATGATGAAAATATATTTTCTCGGAATTTTAAAATTCATTTACTATTTTTCAAAATCAATTTCTAATTAATTTCTTAAGAAATTAGCTACCTCAAGTTTAACTCCAAAATTTCCAAATCTTGGCAGGACCTTACACATGTTAACGTGAGCTTCTAGTTTAAATTTCATGGTCATCGGAGTTATAGAACTCCTAAGTTATAGCGTTTTTCATCTAAAAAACCTAAATATTGAAATAGGCATAACTTGCTCATTTTAAGTCAGAATGAACTCATTTTTGGACAGGAGGTACTTTATACCATATACCTTCATGTCCCAAAAGCCCAGAATTTTTCTCATAATTTAAGTGGCCGAAACAGTCCCTTAAAGTTTCTGGGCAGTAGCATTTTCGAAATTTACAGCTTTGGCCTCCTTTGCTAAAATCAGTCCCCACAAAAATCTAGAACACCTTTTCCAGTAATTCCACTTGGATTAGTTAGGTAACTCATAGATCTAACTCTATGACTTGACCACATTCAAAAATTCAAAATATAATAAGAGATATAGTCAATTGAATTTCATGTTACGTTTTTCACCAAAAATCGATTTTCAACTCTTTGTGATTTCTAAGAAACTTTCATGTTTTCACATACTAACCAACATAACTCATCATAAAACTTACTAATACTTCATATACCCATGATTTTCATTAGTCCAATGCTTTTATTATGACTTTCATCATAATCCTCGTAAAAATGATCCTTTTAGTTGAAGAAATATTTGAGGGTTTAAGAAATGGGTTTTTGTATCGGGGTCAATACAAAATTCGATTTTACGCCTAAGTAGGCTAAGAAGTCTTCAAGAATCACGCCAGAAATTTATTAATAATAGAAATATCATTCAATCTCGTGACTCTTATCCAAGACTTGGATAGTACGTCACATTGATACCAACTGTGACTTCTATCCCTTAACCTAGATAGCACCTCACAATGATACCTATAAACTTGCCATCTTCATTCACGATGTCGCTTTGCAAAAAAAGTCCGCTTCGTGCATTCCACACAAGGAAGTTGACAACGAAAGGTTCGGGGCTCTTTACTTATGGCTTGATATCACAAAAGATTAACTTTAGGATTTGGTTACTTTGAATTCGTATAACAAAGTTGGTTAGGAATATGAAAGCTAACAACCTTACAAAAAGAATAATGAGTAGTTAATCAATCGCTTTTAAAAATTACCTCAAAGGCAAGTATTTTCAAAGAGATAAGATCGACAGTAACGTGAAAGTGTTTATTTGAAACAACAAGATTAATAAACAAAGGAGGTAACGAAGGTTTCTCCCAACGAAGTTTCAATAGATAAATCAAAGTCTAATTTCTCCTGAGTCAAATTTAAACGTTGAGCACAAAGCAAGAGAGATAAAAGAATGGGTAGAACCAAATTATCTAATAAGGTATAGACTTTGCAAGAATTTATAATTAACTAACCCGTGCTAACTTCGTTCGAAGTTACCCACTTTTTGAGAAGTCACGAAAAAACGCTTCTTCCTGAAAAACCACCGACTTTGTTTTGTCAGATCCGCCTTTGGTGCCACTATCCCAAATTGGACTTGACTTCTTGCACACAACAAAATTGAGCTAAATTAGCTTCTCTTCTTGCAATTTCCACTTCTATTATCTTTGCCATGATTACCACCAAGTGGTTACCATTCTTAACATGATAATTTCCCCACGATGGTTATCATTGTTCGATAGCCAAGCTGCCACCAAAGATGATTATTATCGTATTGTTGGTCGTTACCTTTTGTTTGAAATCAATCAACACTCTCATGTGCTTCATTGCTTATCTCAAAGATTTTCGGATATCATTCTCAAACACCGCACAAAACAAGGGTTAATTAACATATCACATATTATCCCTATACTCCGACCGACCAATTAAATACCAAATAAATTTAGGTAGGTCATACTAGCGAAGGAATTTCCCCGCCTCTCCCCTCCTAGTTCTTATCTCACATCTCACCCGGGGATCATATCCCTAAGCTCGATACCAATCGCGACGCCCCCAAAATTAGGTATACGCCACCCATCTTGGGTCGCCACTTACATGGTACATAAATTCAAATACAACTTACTAATATAACTGTCAGGTACAATACGATATAAACCGTGAGTTTGAATACAAATATTGTCTACTAGATATTATACAAACTCAAAAGGAGTCCTCATTACAACTATTATCACACTATTTCACGTAATAGTGAGGACTACTAATGCTATCCTCTCGGACCATTACTTCGCTCCCGACTCGTCCAAATTATGTTCTCATTTCAAGAGAATAAAGTGAAAGAAAGGGTGAGCTCAACTAGCCCAAGAAGAAATATTATGACTAAGATAATGCGTAATAAATTATCATTAGCCTTCAACAAAGTTTAAACCGATAAAATACAATAGACAACCAGGTTTAATCAGCAGCAATTAATAAGCAATCCATTAAAAGAGTCAAGTAGAGAATAAAGTCTACTATCTTTTAGGTTTTAAAAGGTTTTCATCAATTTTATCACCGAGACTCAAACAATAAATAAACCACCACATCTAATCATCCTCGCACTACACTGGCCAAGGATTTTCATCAAATTATCAATGGTCATGACTATACCGAATCACCCATGGTCATAATCATACCAAAAACTATCCATCAACGCATTACGTGCCAATCGAGGACTTTAGTCACATCATTTATATCAAGTCATGATTATACCGAATGATCCTCGGTCATAATCATACTAAGTTCATCTATGCACGTAAGCCAAAGATAACATAATATAACATGAGGATGATGACAATGACATAATAATTCAATAAAACAAGTTCAAGAATTATTTAATCCATGAATTATTAACGTCCAAATTGTCAATATGATATCGTTTAAGTGAGTAAAATTTCAAGAATCTTCGAGAAGAATATTTCCATGAAAGGATACCGGATGAAGCGCAAAATGTCAAGGATATTCCACTAATTTCATGGAGTATAGAAGTCAAAGTTTTAACCAACCGGGTATAATAAAGAATGTAATAACAAAAGAAATCACCACGCATGCGATAGATCAAGACAGCAAAAGTTATTCCAACAGTAATAACAAATAATCGGAACCAGTCCCATGAAAACGCATGCATGTGATATATTCCAATGTAATAATAATAAAGATTTTAACCAGTCCTGTAAAACACACGCATGTGATATTCCAATGTAATAATAATAATCTAACCAGGTCGTGTGAAATTCACACCGAATGTTCCAACAGTAATAATAAAGATGGAACTGCATCCTAAAACACACAGATAGGATATTCCAATAGAATGATAAAGATTTTAACCAGTCCTGTAAAACACATGCATGTGATGTTCCAATGTATAATAAAAATCTAACCAGTCCTGTGTAAAACACATGCATGTGATGTTCCAAATGTAATAATAGAAGAATGTCACCAAGTATAGGGTAAATCATGATATACAAAAGTTATTCCAATGTAGAATAATTAAGAATGGAATAACATAAGGATTTCACCAAGTATAGGGTATGCCACATACAAAGTTATGTGTATAGGGTATGCCACTTTTACAAAAGTTATTCCAATGTAATAATAATGAATGGAATAATGTAAGTTCTCTTCAAGAAGAAAGAATAACACCCCTTACCGTAAAAGAACCTAATATAGAAGTAGTGAAGTAGCGGAATACTCTTCTTCTTTCTATAACTTTCTCTCTATAGCTTCTCTCTATAATTTCTCTCTGTAGTTTCAATGAATTCGTAAGAAAATAATGAAGGAATGAGCTTCTATTTATAGGAAAATGGAATGCATAGTAACTAATCCATGAAACTATCCAGTATTGATTTACTTTAATCTAACGGTCCATATTTAAAGAAAAATCTTTTAAATAAAATATAATATATTCTATTTATATAAAAATATTTTACTATGCAAACACTATGCAATACTATGCAAAACACTATGCAAAAATACTATGCAACACTATGCATAATAAAATATAATATATTCTATTTATAGAATAACTTTAATAAAGTATTCTATTTTATATAAAGATGTTTCGCTTTTATTACGTTATAATAATACTAATAAAACAAAACGTCATTATCGCTATAATAATTCATATTATTAATCGATAATAATGGAATCAAACCGAGTGACTTTTCACATAAGCATCAATAATCAATACTGTAGGTGTTACTATGCAACCACACGATTCATCGTACTTTTTTACTACTGAGTAGTTCAACAAGAACCACGGTAAAACTTCCGCCGTTATTTCAATAAAATATTTTTGTCGCTTTCTCAATCCGACAATAATTTTGTTGTGGGGTCCACCAATGATTGAGTAGTTTATATTTAATATTCCCTCGCTAAACCTAATATTCCCCACCAATCGAATATAATATAACCACTTGCATACTTTGCAAAATTTATAAATACTACCCACAACTATAATATTATCTTAAATTCACACCATAATATTAAAAAATTATTTCAACAAAATTTAAATCTTTATTGAAAAAATCTGGGGTCTCACACTCCATGTAAGACCTCGAAATTTTTAAATAAAAAAGAATTTCCTTTATTTATTATTTTGAAATAGTAAGGGTTGATTTGATTAATGTGGATAGTTAAGGGTTAAATACGCAAATATTTCAAAATAAGCAAGTGGTTATAAAATATTCATTATCGTCGGGGAATATTCGTTTGGTCGTGGAATATTCGTCTTTATCGGAATATTCGTATTTACTGGCAATGACCCATGTGTGGGCCCCCATAACTAAAAGCGATTGGATGAAGAAAACGATAAATATAAGTTGTTTTTAAATAACTACGTAGTTATTCTGCTAATTATCACATTGGAATACCCGGTGGTTAAAACACACTAATACGCCATTGTTGAACAAAGAAGACACCAGTATTGCACCAATTATTGATTCTTACGTAAGAAGGCACTACTCAATAATGGTTACGAGAATTACTGCTCAAAGATTTTTTATCGAGTTAATAATTGTCATTTGATATTTTATATTGTTTGTTGTTTCAATAATTGTCATTACACAAGATTTTCATTATCGAAGCAATAATTCATATTATCCTAATAATATTATTAGATAACATTATTGGCAATGTCTAGAAAGTTCTCGCCTAAGGAGAGGTTTGGTCACCTAATCAAGGCCGCCAAGAAGAAGAAATTCTTATCGAAAGCCCCTTTCTCTGAACCGCCTTGTCAATATTGTGATTCTCAATATTATTTGTGAATAATTAATTATTGATTTATATGATGAGGAAAATATTGATTTTATGTGGATATAGATGGAGAAAATTTTTAAATGACAATTGTTGAAAATTAATATTTTATCTTTTTCCGATAAAATAATTCATTTAAATATATTATTTTAATAATATATTAATCTGTGATATTTTTACAACGAATGTGGGATATATGAGTATACGAGGAGGAAGAGTATTTTTGTTGTAATAAATGTTTAAAACATGTTAAACATGTCTGCGGACCCCATTTATTGATTGAAATTTGATTATAAATTTTGAAAAAATTGCCTGCTTGTGGATTTCATCAATTTCTATTTGGAATTTAGAAAAACTTTCTTCTGCAAAGTTGTAGAGAATGAAATTCCTATAAAAACTCGCAAGATTCAATTTTCTGATGAAAGGGCTATTTATTATGAATTATTGAAGTTCAAGTTCAAATAATTGATTTTTGTAAGTTTTAATTATTTATTTTATGAAAAACGTTTTTATCATTTCTTTCTAAAAGGTTGGCATGTGGAAATGTTGGGATCTGATTTCCAAAGAGGCGAGGAAATTTATTAATAATAATATATTTTATTAAATTTTCTGCTTTGGTGTTCTAAGCATTTTCCTATAAATAGGTGCTGCTTAAGTTAGAATTGAAAATCACACCAGAAATCAAGTTTTCTCTCTATATTATCGAAATATTCTTGTGAGTATTTTGAGTATACTTTGAGTATTGCTATACTGGTGCAAGTCCAAGTCATAGCCTATATCCTGTGTTTCAAATTTAGAAGTCTTCGATCTTCGAGGTAAGGATATTATTTTTTTTTCAGAATGATATTATTTCTTCAATATCATTATCTTTGAAATGTTGATCCAAGTTTTTATCAAATTTGGAACTTTTTCATGTCTTGTTACTATTCATATTCATGAGTTACTATTCACGAGTTACTATTCATGAGTTACTATTCACGAGTTACTATTCACGAGTACTATTCATGAAGCGTGAAGATGTTTTTGTGGAATTTCTATCTTTTGGTGTCGAAGTTACTATTCACGATACTTATACTATTCACGATATATGGTACTATTCAATTTAAAAATAAAATTTCTTCTTTTCGTCTAAAACATCTATTCGGATACTAACTCCGATTGTATCCATGTTTTGATCATTCTTGAATTTTACACCACTATGATTATTTTTGAGGTATTTTTGACGTGGATAAAAGCAAGTACGAATCCTTAATCCTTAATCCTTGTCATTTTGTTTCACCGGATTCGCTTTCTTTAAAAAAAATATTTTCATCATCCTCGCCTTAAATGATGATATTATGGAATATCTTTGGCCAGTAGTGCAAAGATGAATGATTTCTTAAGAATATCTTTGGCCCAGTAGTGCAAAAGATGAATGATTTCTCAAGAATATCTTTGGCCCAGTAGTGCAAAGATGAACAGTGTTTAAATGAATACGACCAATCGATGAATATCTTTGGCCTCAGTAGTGCAAAGATGAATATTTGATTCCGTATGTATATCGATTGATGTTACAGGATAAAAGATAGACGATGAACTTTTAAATTCATACATAAAGATAGTAGTTTGCATTCTCTACTTAACTCTTCTAATGAATTATTATTTCAATGCGAATATTGATTTAAAATTTGTTGTCTATCAGATTCTATTATATTTTTCCTCGTTGAAGACTAACGATAATTTGTTGTATATTATCTTAGTCATAATATTCTTTATCGAGCTAGTTGAGCTCACCCTTTTCCTTTTTGTTCCATTTTTCTCGTGAGGCTAGAATATAGCGAGTACGTAGCTCCTGGGTATGGAATGAAGGTTTTAGAAAGGATTGTTTAGTAGTCCTCACCATTTTTGTAAAATAATGTATCAATAAATGTGATGAGGATTTATTTGAGTATAGATATTGTCTAGAAGATAATATTTGTATTCAAACTCACGCTTTACTGTTGTAATAATAAAGTTGTAGTTGTTTTCACATCACGTATTGACAACCTCGTAATGGTGATGTATACCTATTTTGGGGGGCCACAATTGGTATCGAGCTTAGGGATATGATCTCCGGCGAGATCGGGAATAGAACTAGGAGGGGAGACGAGTAAATCCTTCGCTAGTGTGTCCTACCTAAGCTTATTTGTTAGTTGGTCAAGATATAGGATATTATGTGATATATTGATTTCCTTAATTAACCCTTGTTTTACGATGATTTGAGAATGTCGAATCGAGAATATTAACAATGGAAATGAGACCGTGGAGATGCCTGTAGACTCACCAACGAGGAGAACGTGCAACAGTCGGTAATGTTCCTCCCGTGAACAACACCATCGAAAGCGAGATGATGAACGAGGGATGTTTAGAAGTTTTTTGCGCTCATGCAAAATCGCATTTAGGAGACTCGTGTTCAAAATACGGTGAGAAAATGATAGCAATTCACTGGTTTGTCACAAATGCAAGCTTCAAAGAGTCAGGACCACCGTAATTTAAGGAAAGCCGATCCGATCATGGCGGAAACATGGGTCAAACAAATTACCAAGATATTCGATGTCTTGGGATGCACGGAGAAACAGAAGGTTCCATTCGCCACCTTTATGTTCCGTGGCGAAGCGGTATCATCGGTGGGAGTCTCAGAAGCGCACCCATCCACCAAGCACTCAAAGATGTCTTCGGGAGACGTTTGAAGCTATTTAATGACAAATACTTTCCTGAAAAGTGTTCATTATACGAAGGAAGTAGAGTTCATCGATTGAACAAAACAACACGACGGTGTCTTAAAGACGAGGCAAAGTTTGCATAGAGTTATCCGTGTTCAGACCTCATTTGGTGGAGAATGAGGAACGATGACGCGGATGTTTCTTAGAGGTTTGAAACCCAAGATACGCCAAGATCTCATTTCTCATAAATTTTCTCTTTATTCAGATGTTGTAAAATGTGGCTCAATTATTTGAAGCGAGATAACGAGTACTGGCCAACCGAGGGACCACAACCAGATCGTGATCGTAGATAGCGAACAATGTAATAATGATAACTCATGAGAAAGAAACAGATTTTATTTAAATGGTAACCACTCTGGTGGTAATCATGGCCATGAAAATAGAAGAAGCGAAGTCGAGGAGATTTTAAAAGAGGAGATTTAACAACGACCATGTGAAGACGACAAAGGTTTAAAAGAATCGGTTCTAAGGAGGAGAACGACCACCCATTATATGCTACAAATGCGAAAAGAGGGACATATCACCAAACCGCCCACAACAGCTTCAAGGTATGCTATAATTGTGGAAAGGAAGGACATATCGCCGAGATTGTGACAAGAGCGAAAACCTAGTTCAATGGGGACGGTGACTCAAAAGATCGTCCCTGTAAAAGTCAAAGTCAACGATTCCGGGAAGAGCGTTTGTTGTGACCGGTCATAATGCGAGGAACCCAAACGAGGTGATCACGGTAAGCTATTTATAAATTCTTGCTAAGTTTATACCTTACTTGATACCTGGTGCTACCCATTCATTTATCTCTCCCGCATGTGCTCAACGCTTAAACTCGACTCGGAGAAATTAGACTTTGACCTATCTGTGGAAACTCCGTTAGGAGAAACTTTCATCACATCCACCGCTTATAAATCTTGTTTGATTCAAGTTGGCACCATCACCTTACACCGCCGACCTTATCTCTTTAAAGATACTTGCTTTTGATGTGATTTTAGGATTGATTGGTTAACTACTCATCATGCCAAAATTGATTGTTTTTGTAAGGTTGTTAGTTTTATATTCCTAACCAACCTATTGATTTAATTCAAGCAACTAAACCATTAAAATCAATCATCGCTATATCTAATCATAAAGCTATTCGCTTATTAAAAACGGATGTCAAGCTTTCTTAGCCCATGTTATGGATTTGAATAAAGACACGCCAAATTTGAATAATATTCTGTTGTTATCGACTTTCCCGACGATTTCAAGAACTTCCTTACCTACCCCTGTAACGTGAAGTTGAATTCTTTATTGATCTTGAACCCGGTACAAAGCCTATTTCTAAAACCCCATATCGAATGGCTCCTATTGAACTTCAGAGTTAAAGGTCCAACTACGAGAATTGTTGGACATCGGTTTCATTCGTCTCTAAGACATCTCCTCGGGGTGCTCCTGCTTTATTTGTAAAGAAGAAAGACGGAGTATGCGACTTTGTATTGACTATCTGAAATCGAACCATGTCACCATCAAGAATAGGTATCCTCTACCTCGTATTGATGACTTGTTTGACCAACCGCAAGGCACAATTCTTTTCAAAAATCGATCTTCGCTCGATATATCATCACCAAGATTAGAATCGAGGATATTCCAAAGACCGCCTTCGTAACTCCCAGATGGGCATTATGAATTCTTAGTCATGTCTTTTGGACTAACTAATGCTCCTGCGGCTTTCATGGATATGATGAACCGAGTATTCAAGGAATATTTGGATCAATTCGTTGTTGTCTTTATTGATGACATCCTCATATATTCCAAAAGCCGTGAAGATCATGAGCACCATTTGAAGCTGGTACTCCAAAGGCTTCGTGAAAACCAACTATATGCCAAATTGAAGAAATGCGAGTTCTGGCTTGAGGAAGTAGCATTCCTTGGGCACGTGGTGTCGAAACATGGAGTATCCGCTGATCCGTGAAGATTGAAGCAATACAAAGTTGGGAGCAACCAAGTCGGTGGATCAAGCACGTAGCTTTTGGGCTTAGCCGGTTATTATCGGAGATTCGTGGAAGGGTTTTCTCGAATCGCTACTCCATTAACTCAAATTTAACTCGGAAGGATACAAAATTCGTTTGGAGCGAAGAATGCGAGAAAAGTTTCCAAGAGCTTAAGAGGAGACTTATTTCGGCACTGTTCTAACAATACCATCCGGTTCGGATGGATTTGTTATCTACAAATGATGCTTCGTGCAAAGGGTTAGGATGTGTTCTCATGCAACGTGGGAAAGTCATAGCCTATGCCTCATGACAACTTAAAGAGTATGAGAGGAATTATCCTACTCATGATCTAGAGTTAGCGTGAAAAGCTTTCTTGCGCTAAAAATATGGAGGCACTATCTATATGGGGAGAAAGTGGAGATATATTCGCACCATAAAAGCCTTAAATATTTCTTCACTCAAAAAGAACTCAACATGCGGCAATGACGCTGGCTCGAGCTATTGAAAGACTACGACCACACTATTCAATACCATCCCGGTAAAGTTTAACGTAGTAATGACGCGTTGAGTAGAAGATCATATGCGAACGAAAAGTGCGATGATGTCAAGTATACGACAGAGACAACTTTAATAGAAAAGTTAAGGTTGCTCAAGCCACCGAATCTTGAAATGATGCGTATGAAGAAGAAAGTACAAGAAGGAGCTATTCCTAAGCGAGAATTGATGAAGAAGGAATACTTGAGTCCACTCTGACTTTGTGTTCCTAACGACTTTGATTTGAAGTACAAGATTATGATGGAGGCACACAATACACCATTTGCAATCCATCCTCGAAGTACTAAAATGTATCGTGATCTTCGACATACATTTTGGTGGAACAATATGAAGAGAGAGATTGCAAAGTTTATCTCAATGTGTTTAACTTGCTAACGTAAAGGCGAGCATCTTGTACCTAAGGGTCCGTTGCAACCACTTGAGATTCCTAATGGAAGTGGGAACACATTACTATGGATTTCATTACGGTCTTCCTACGGTTTCTCAAGGCATCAATGCTATTTGGGTTATTGTTGATAGATTAACCAAGTCCGCTCATTTCTTGCCGATATGGGAGACTTATTCCTCGAAACGCCTTGCTAGTACGTACGTGAATGAGATTGTGAGGTTGCATGGCATGCCCAGTATCCATAGTTTTGATCGTGACCCAAGATTCACTTCAAGATTTTGGGTTAGCTTGCAAAAAAGCTATGGGCACGGATTTGCGATTTAGTTCAAAGATACCATCCCCAAACTATTTGGGACAATCGAGAGGACTATTCAAACTCTTGAAGATCTATTAAGACTCGTGTCCTGACTTCAAGGGTAGTTGGGATAAGTATTTACCATCAGTGGAATTCTCCTACAACAACAGCTTATCGTGCAAGTATAGGTGTGGCTCCATTCAAGCATTATATGGACGAAAATGTCGCTCTCCAATATGTTGGGATGAGGTGGGTGAAGCAACATTGTTGGGACCCGAGTTAGTACGTATATGACTACCAAAAAGATCCAAATGATTCGACAACGATACAAATGGCACAAGATCGACAAAAGAGTTATGCGGATCTTCATCGAAAGGACGGAATTTAGTGTAGGGGATCATGATTGTCATGAGTTGCTCCATGGAAGGGAGTTACAAGATTTGGGAAGAGAGGAAAGCTCAATCCACGATTTATCGGTCCATTTCAAATTCTTGACCGAGTAGGAAATGTAGCCTATAGACTTGCGCTACCTCAGTATGTCTCGTGTTCATAATGTGTTTCACATATCCGTATTTCAGAAATATGTGAAAGACCCGAACCACGTTATTGAGTTAGAACCGGACGAGATAGCCAAGACTTAACGTATGAGGAGGTACTGCCAAGATCTTGGATAGGAAGGAGCATGTCCTACGCCAAGAAAAGGTCATACCACAAGTTAAAGTTTTGTGGAGGAATCATGCTATAGAGGAAATGACCGGGAATTGAAACGGAAATGAAAGCGAGGTATCCTCACCTTTTCAAACACTGTGTACGTGACGTCCAATTTCGAGGACGAAATTTCATAAGGAGGGAGGTTGTAAGACCCTAAATTTTTAAATAAAAAGGAATTTCCTTTATTTATTATTTTGAAATAGTAAGGGTTGATTTGATTAATGTGGATAGTTAAGGGTTAAATACGCAAATATTTCAAAATAAGCAAATGGTTATAAAATATTCATTATCGCTTGGGAATATTCGTTTGGTCGTGGAATATTCGTATCGCTTTGTCAGAATATTCGTGACATTTACTACAGACCATGTGTGGGCCCCATAACTTGGAAAGCGATTGGATGAAGAAAACGACAAATATAAGTTGTTTTAAATAACTAGGCAGTAGTTATTCTATAGTAATATCTTGCTGGAATACCCTTCTATGGTTAAAACACACTAATACGCTTGTTGAACAAGAAGACACACCAGTATTGCACCAATTATTGATTCTTACGTAAGAAGGCACTACTCAATAATGGTTACAAAGAATTACTGCTCAAAGATTTTATCGAGTTAATAATTGTCGCGTTGATATTTTATATTGTCATTGTTTCAATAATTGTCATTACACAAGATTTTTCATTATCGAAGCAATAATTCATATTATCCTAATAATATTATTAGATAACATTATTGGCAATGTCTAGAAAGTTCTCGCCTAAGGAGAGGTTTGGTCACCTAATCATGGCGCCAAGAAGAAGAAATTCTTATCGAAAGCCCCCTTCCTGAACCGCCTCGGTTGTCAATATTGTGATTCGTAATATTATTTGTGAATAATTAATTATTGATTTATATGATGAGGAAAATATTGATTTTATGTGGATATAGATGGAGAAATTTTTAAAATGACAATTGTTGAAAATTAATATTTTATCTTTTTCTCGATAAAATAATTCATTTAAATATATTATTTTAATAATATATTAATTGGTGATATTTTTACAACGAATGTGGGATATATGAGTATACGAGGAGGAAGAGTATTTTTGTTGCAATAAATGTTTAAAACATGTTAAACATGCATGTCGGTGGACCCCATTTATCGATCGAAATTTGATTATAAATTTGTTAAATCGCCTGCTTGTGGATTTCGGTCAATTTCTATTTGGAATTTAGAAAAACTTTCTTCTCGCAAAAGTTGTAGAGAATTGAAATTCTTATAAAACTCGCGAGATTCAATTTTCTGATAAAAGGGCTATTTATTATGAATTATTGAAGTTACAAGTTCAAAATAATTAATTTTGTAAGTTTTAATTATTTATTTTATGAAAATGTTTTTATCATTTCTTTCTAAAAGGTTGGCATGTGGGAAATGTTGGGATCTGATTTCCAAAGAGGCGAGGAAATTTATTAATAATAATATATTTTATTAAATTTTCTGCTTTGGTGTTCTTAAGCATTTTCCTATAATAGGGTGCTTAAGTTAAAATTGAAAATCACACAAGAAACTCAAGTTTTCTCTCTATATTATCGAAATATTCTTGTGAGTATTTTGAGTATACTTTGAGTATTATTATACTGGTCAAAGTCCAAGTCATAGCCTATATCCTGTTTTTAAATAGTAAGTCTTCGATCTTTCGAGGTAAGGATATTATTTTTTTCAGAAATGATATTATTTCTTCAATATCATTATAATTGAAATGTTGATCTGAAGTTTTTATCAAATTTGGAACTTTTTCATGTCGGGTTACTATTCATGAGTTACTATTCACGAGTTACTATTCATGAGTTACTATTCACGAGTTACTATTCACGAGTACTATTCATGAAGCGTGAAGATGTTTTTGTGGAATTTCTATCTTTTGGTGTTTGAGTTACTATTCACGATACTAAGACTATTCACGATACTCTGACTATTCACGATATATGGTACTATTCAATTTAAAAATAAAATTTCTTCTTTTTCATTCTAAAACATCTATTCCGGATACTAACTCTAATTGTATCCATGTTTTGATCATTCTTGAATTTTACACCACTATGATTATTTTTGAGGTATTTTTGGACGTGGATAAAAGCAAAGTACGAATCCTTAATCCTTAATCCTTGTCATTTTGTTTCAATCGATTCGCTTTCTTTAAAAAAAAATATTTTTCATCATCCTCAGCCTTAAATGATGATATTATGGAATATCTTTGGCACAGAAGTGCAAAGATGAATGATTTCTTAAGAATATCTTTAGCTTTGTGTGAGTGCAAAGATGAATGATTTCGAAGAATATCTTTGGCCCAGAGTGCAAAGATGAATATTTGATTCCGATGTATATCGATTGATGTTACAGGATAAAAGATGATCGATGAACTTTTAAATTCATACATGAAGATAGTAGTTTGCATTCTCTACTTAACTCTTTTAATGAATTATTATTTCACTGCGAATATTGATTTAAAATTTGTTGTCTATCAGATTCTATTATATTTTTCCTCGTTGAAGACTAACGATAATTTGTTGATATTATCTTAGTCATAATATTCTTTATCGAAACTAGTTGAGCTCACCCTTTTCCTTTTTGTTCCATTTTTCTCGTGAGGCGAGAATATAGCGAAAGACGCAGCTCGGGGTATGGAATGAAAGTTTTAGAAAGGATTGTTTAGTAGTCCTCACCATTTTGTAAAATAATGTATCAATAAATGTGATGAGGATTTATTTGAGTATAGATATTGTCTCTGTAAGATAATATTTGTATTCAAACTCACAGTTTTACTGTTGTAATAATAAAGTTGTAGTTGTTTCTGTACCATGTATTGACAACTCAGAATAGGTGATGTATACCTATTTTGGGGGCGTCACACTCCACCTGTCTCCGATCCTGATCACAGTCTTTATCATCAGCAAACACCAACCTCCGCCTGGTCCACCATGAGCTCTTGAACGAGAACCCTTGGAAACATGTTTTGAAGCAGTGCTCTCACTTTCATGAGCACTCTTCGAAGGACCCAGACGATCCTTGACAGAATGTGTCTTTGGATGTAGACGAGTGACAACCCCTACCGTGTCCTTCCCAAAGATATATGCTCTACTCCTCACCATCTTCCGATGTAGAACAAATAAATCTTTGTGATTGAAAATTCCAAGACACTAGAACTCATCCCTCCTTCTAGCGCCAATGTTAATGCCAGGATCTTCTGCCATATCCCAATCACTTAAGACGTCCTGATCTTGCACAGTAAACACGATCAACACCAAAAGCTTGACGGCTTGGACCGTCGGGGGATAACTCAGGCGTGAGAGTCAGTATCGGTGTTCACAAGGGTTAACAATGGAGGATAGTAATATTTTGAGAGAGAGATATATTAGTTGAATGTGTGTGTACGTACTGTTTGTTTGAAGACTTCCTTACTAGGTTATACTTTGAGAGAGAGAAATATTAGTTGAATGTGTGTGTACGTACTGTTTTTTGAAGACTTCCTTGCTAGGTTATACTCTCTTGCCCGGTTTACCGTGCCACCCACTACCGTCTGACACAGCTCCCCACTCTTCAGTGGTCTCTACCGACTGCATGTAGGCTGTCACCTTTTTCATGCACTGTTTGTGTCGCCGGCCGGTTATAATCACATCCACATTAATGCGTTGCATTTACAACAGCCAACAACCTTCCTTTTTCATCATTACAAGTCAAAGATAGAGATATTAAAATATCTAATGGGTCGATCCACTGATCCGACCCGATCTTAAAAGAGCCCCAACAGAAATAATATAATGACCAGGCCTAGTAACTTGAGAATCCAATAATCGCGGACCCGATTCTTACTAATAGGAAGGCGCCCAATCCATTCTACCAATAAAAGAAATATCATGACCCAACAAAAGGGAAACAATAAACTGTATGGTTTTAGTTCTAATAGCTTTGTCAAATGCAGAGGTACATACAGCAGCACGACGAGGTTGAGCTTTCTGCTTTGGGCATGGGTACTGCTCTTTAAACCTTCCTCCATCTTCCTTCTCCCCTACTCAAATAATTGACTTCATGATATGATACATAACTCTTTTTTCTAATTTAAAAAAATAAACACACAAAACTAATCCTTGCCATAGCACTCTCCAAATATAACGACAAAAAAATTATTCAATGGGCACAAACTATAAACAAATACTATTACCCTAAGCATTGAAGAGTAAAAATTGATGTAAAAGACGAATAAACAGTAATTTAAATGGTAGGTCCCACATAAACCTTTTGACTTCTATTTGTTCTTGACCGTTTGTGCACATAATCTATTCGATGATAAAATACTGAACTGGAACTATTGCTTTTACAGCTATCACTACCGTTGTTACTATTGCTGAGATTCTGAAGAATAACGGACTAGCTATCGAGAAGAGTAAGTAGCCATTTTTACTGTTTTATGATTTATTCAACTTCTAGTGTTATGTGCAAATGGTTGAGATTTTGAATTCGACGGATATTTTTTTGGGGAAAAAACCATGTTTGATGCTAATATGTTGTTGGAGTGAACAGAGGTTATTACGTCAACTGTTGGCATGAAGGATGAAACCAGGGGCCGTCTAGTTCAGAAAGCCAAGGTTAGTAAACATTCAACTGGTATATATATATGGGTATAAACTATAAAGCCTGTCCCAAAAATAAGATTCCCATTTAAATTTTAAATTTTTTTATTCACATAAATTTTAAAAATATTTGTTCCCATATTACGATTCAATTGTTTTATTACGATATGTTGGAATCAGTTCACAAATGGAAAAATATGGGTAAAAAGGCCTCAAATACTAATTTTTGGGACCAGGGATGTAGATTCACAAACTAAAACAATTAATAGTTTCCTTTGTGCGCTCCTTATTTGCCCTTTCCCTCGATTGCAACAGATTGAGATTGTGCTGGGAAAGACGGAAAAGTTTGAGAGTCTGATAACTAATACCCCGGCTCCGGCGGCTGCGCCTGCACAGGGGCACACAAATGCAACTGAAAAGGTTGAGAACAAACAGTAGCATCCTTTTAAGCTTCACTTGTTGTACTATAATGTGTTTATTTGTTACTGTACTTTGAATCTATTAGATATGAGTGTAGTTTTAGCATTTTCCAGTTGAAACTCGAAACTGCTGCTAATCTGCATTTGTTTTAGGCAGCAAAGAGTGATCAACCCAGCCTATGATCACCTAGTCCTGCTATGTCAATGCAAGATGATCTGTTGTAGGATATATATAGAGGTTGTTAGCCTTTTTATTTTTGTTTACAAGAGTTATGAACTTGTACCATTTCAGATTACTGAATGTACGATGATTATCTCATTATGAGTGAGACAACTAATCAAATAATTCTCGCAAAGTTTACAGTTTGTATATTTATTATATCAAGGGTTTCTTGTTCTGGTCACGCAACTAAATATTCACTAGTCATTTTTTTTCCATTTGCCTGATTTTTATCACAGACAAATATCAATTTTCAAATAAATGTTCATGAGGTAAAATATAATTTTCAACCAACATCGGAACAAGTATTTATGCAAAATCTGAATTTCATATGGATTCTGAATGTATTATAAGATATATGCTACCATTATGAATGGCTGAATAACATTTCTCTTCTTCCAAGTTGTTACTCACTTTTAAAGTCTTACCTAAAGTTTAGTTTTCGTCAGTTAGGTCCTTAAAGTGACATTTTCTGGCGTTTCGGTTCCTCTTACCCATTTTTCCCTAACCCGACCCATTTTAACAAAATTTTGACATAATCCGACCCAAAATTTTAATATTTAAATAAAATAATTGTTTTTAATATTTTAAAATAAAATAATTATTTTAAAAATAGTTATTTTAAATATTTTAAAAGAAAATATTATTTTTAAAATAATAATTATATTTAATATTTTAAAACAAAATATTTTTTTAAAAAATTAAATAATAATTTAATTTAATATTTTAATACAAAATATTTTCTTAAAATAATTCAAAAATAATAATTCTTTTAATATATATTTTAAAATAAAATATTATTTTTAAAAGTTTTAAAAATAAGTATTATTTTAAGGAAAAATATTAGAAACTTTTATTTTTTCAAAAATGAGTAAAGTTTCAGAAAATATAGATTCAAAAAAAGTGAAGTTGGATTATTTTTATGAAAATTTACACATCTTTAAAAAAAATTATTTTTGTTTTATGAAAATAAATTTTTATTTTTTTGAATATATATTTTATAAAACCTTACTCATTTTTTTTAAGAAGAAAGTTCAGGATTTAATACTTTTAATGGTTTTGACGCTTCCCACTTATGGCATGTAGTCGATGAAAGTTTACATTTAAACTCTCGATTTTTTGAGTTGAAGTGAATAAATACTTTCTGTCTTAACTCCGTTACTTTATTTGGCTAAAGACTTAATTACCCTTCGTATATATATTGAAAACCAAACCATGTTTTGCCAGTCTTCTTGTTCATCAGATCAGTCTAGAATTTGCATTCTTTTGAACTGATTTCATTTAGGGTTTTGCAGTCAGGTTTAATGGATATCTCTCCTAAGGTAGCAGCCAAATATAGCATTCTTTCTTTCTTCTGTTGACATGGGTTTTGGTAGAGATTTGGAAGAAAAGTAAAGGTGAAGATAAGAATTAACAGAGTGCAAGTGAGAGAAAATCAATCCACCGTAGTACTCGATTTGAGGCTCAATCTAATAACTGTTGGTCATCAAACTAAAATAATTACAGCTTTGTTCAACCAATCCACCGCGAGTACAAGCATTCAACAAGCCAATAAAAGTAACTACATCTGGCTTTATATCACCATCTGACTTTATATCACTCTTACCAAGCTGAAGCATACCAGTGTGTCCACAAGCCGAAAGCGAGCAGACAACCGTAACCGATTCCATCTATTGATTCTAATCATTATACTAAAAAGCAATATTTCCTCAGAGAACAACCCATTTTGGGTGTGTACCGGCAATGACAGCATTCCAGGATGGAGTATCTCTCTTTGGCATCTTTTCAAATAGCAATGCGACATTACCCACAAGGGTATGTCCAACTTCCACAAGGGTAAAAGAATCCACGAGTTCCAGATTCGGATTAACAATTAAAAAAAGACCTAAAATCACAAATAGAAAAATAAATTGACAAATCTACGAGTTTCAAATCCGGTCAGTAAGTTCTGAGAAAGATTTAACTGCTCCAGAGACACATAAAGAGATATCGTCGGAAATCGTGGACTTAATCGGGAAGGGTCCGGCGATGTTGGCGCTGGAGAGGTAGATTGAGCCTCTGATTCAACCTTGGAGTCGGCCTTTAATTCCATTTCATTAGCATCTACCTTGGAATCAGCCCTTAATTCCATTTCATAAGGATCAACCTTGGAATAAGCCTTTAGTTCCATTTCATTAGCATCCTCCACCCCATATCCACTGCCCTTGACCTCACTCACCGCCTCAACACCACCGAATTGCAACTCACTCAACTTGGTCACAAAATTCCCGCCACCAGCCACCACACTCATTTCTCTCTCCTCCCCTGCCACCTCCATTTTCTCCGTACCCTCCATCCCCAAAATATTCACCTCATGACCACCAACTCCAGAATCCTCCACCTCAGTTACCAAATTTTCCATTTTGTTCACGGCACTCAAACCCTCGTCCTCTTTCATAAGCACCGAATCCTTAACAACACTCACAAATTCATCCAATTTGGGAACAGAATCGGTAACAAAACCGCATTCGTTAGTGATTTTGAGTTCTTCGGTCTCAAACAAAGTGTCTCCCTTGTCAAAAATCGGAGATTTGTTTAACTTTGATGAAGCCTCTTCATTTTCTTCCATGGCTAAACACAAAGTTCGTAAAATCTAAACCCTAACCCTTGAATTAATTAATAAATATCAGGTGAGAAAAGTTGGGAGTGAGTCACTTTAATAACTTTGTTAATAACAAAGAGGAAGAAGAAGGGCTATTTTAGACATTTACCAGTTATTTTTGACTCACATGCAATTTCCTCACGCTTTTTAAATGTAGCTTTAATTCGAAAAATGAAAGTTTAAATGTAAACTTTCTTATTCTACAATTGCAGAATTATGTGAAAAGCACCAAAATCCTGCCATTGGTCGTTCGAACTTTACTTTTTTTTAAAAATGAAAATTTTTCCAAATTTTTTTCATGAAAATAATAATTATTCTTTAAACTTTTTAATTTTTTTTTTAAAGTTGAATTAGTTTTTTTTAAAACCTTACTCATTTCTATTTTTTACTTTTTGTTTTTAATAATTCTATTATTAAAGATACATATAATAATAGTAAATATATTAACTTTTTTTTTTCTTCTGAAAATTAAGTTTTCCATAAAAATAAAAAAAGTCTACTTTTTTTTTAAAAAAGTTTTTTTTGAATCTATATTTTAGGAAACATTACTCATTTTTGAAAAAATATAATATTTTTCCTTAAAATAACAATTATGTTTATAACTTTTAAAAATAATATTTTATTTTAAATATAACAAATAATAATTATTTTAAAATAATTTTTTATTTTAAAATATTAAATATAATTATTATTTTTAAATTAATAATTTATTTGAAAATATTAAAATTATTTATTTTATTTTAAAATATTAAAAAAATGGGTTGGGTCAAATTGGGTCAGGTTGGGTCAAAATTTGGTAAAAATGGGTCGGGTTGGGATCAAATCGGGTTGGAGGAGTGAAATACCAAAAAATGTCACACCTAATTGACGAAAAATGAATTTTAAGGATGACTTTGAAAATAAGTGGCAACTTAGAAGTACAGAAGTGTAATCCAACTAGTATAAATTGAGCCCAAAAATGGACTTCTGGTCAAGGTAGGAGAAAAGGTGGTAGTACCATTACCTTGCAGAGAAGACTTGCCATGTGTGGTAAAGATAGTTTTCTTGAATCGAATATTTTGGTGCTGCCTGTAGAATCCACAACCTTCGGCTCTAATTGTATATTAGAGCAATCAAAATCCAATACTGTTATAAAAATTTCAATAATGGAGGAAGACTGGAGGTTTGTTGTGGGAATTAATTAGGTAAGAGGTAAGTAAAGTTGGGTTTGAACTCTGAGGCATATTCTAAAGGTAATTTGCAGAATATTTTTTGGGGAAAGATATAGAGCAATCTGTTGGTTGATTGTGCTTCAAAATTCTTAGTTTTGGCAAAATTCCATGTTAGAGTTTGTTTATTTAGGCCCAGATGATACGGTGGACCATAGTCCGCATTGAGTTAATTACCCCACGTCGGAACCTTTTTGGGCAGTTGATGATTTGAAGGAATCTAAGATTCCTAACTATATTTGATTTCCATCTCCTAAGAAAAGAGTCTGGATATAGTCCAATTTTCTTTCATCAATAAGATTGACTTTAATCTCATTAATTATCTTACCTAATGAGGAATCATATTCCTATATGGGGAATTAAGTGCTTGGAGAAGGTGGTGTGATCATTATAAATACAAGATTACACCCTCATTATCAGGTACAACTTTATTTTACATAACTGGAGCATTAAGTCTCCATTATTAAACCTTATTAAGTCTGTATTTATTCTCACACCGGAACTATCCCCCAGCGGTCCAACCCGTCAAGCTTTTGGTGTGATTTCTTTTTTGTGCAGGATTTAACGCGCTTTAGTGATTTAGACGTGTGGACGAATCTTGACGTTAATATTGGCGCTAGAAGGAGGGTCTTTTCTAGTGCTTTTATAGTTTTTCAATCACAAGGGAGTTTAGGTTGTAGTCATGGTGACAAGTAAGATAGTTTTTGGACATGGAAAGTCAACGGCTGTCTTATCTGCTCAGCCGGAAGGATTAGTCAAGGACAGGTTGGGTCCTTCCAAAAGCATCCAGGACACATCATCCGAACGTCTCTCGGCATATAGGGAGCAAGCATCGAAGTCATTATCAAGAAAGGAACAGGCACTAAAGCCGCTCACAGGAAAGGAACCGGTCCCGAGGCTGTTCACAGAAGAGGAGCAAGCACCGAAGCTGCTCCCATGGAGCAAACTCAGAAGGTAGAGGAAGATTAGAATGAAGAAGGCGAGTCACCTTTTCAGAACATAGGTTTCAGGACATGCGAAAGTCATCCCCCAAAATAGATGGAGTAGAGGCATTAGCTCAAAAACTAGCGGATCTAGAAAAAAAAACTAGTCGAAGTCAACCAAGAGAAAGTGAATACAGCCAAATCATCATTATCGCTTTCCCTAGAAATAGATCGGGAACGGGCCAATCCGAATAAGAAGGCCCCACATGTCGACGTCGGGATTTTTATTTGTCCCTTTTTCTGTTCTTGTTCTTTGGTGTTCTCATGTTATGTGAGATTTGTTTGAAAAAATAAGTGAAAAAGGTCCAACATATATATGTCGACGATTTGACTGTAAGAGTCGCCAGTTGGTGTTTTTAACTAGTTACACCAATGCAACCGAGAAAAGGTTTGCACATTGACCCAGTGATGTGACACTACTAAACGGGTCTATGAAACCGAGATTCATTTGAGTTCGGGGGCTTGATTATGAGGAGGGAAGGTGTTAGGCACCCCCCGACATCCGTGTTACCACGGTGACCGCCAGTTTTTAAGAAAATGTTATATGAATGTGTGTGTGCGGGGAGGGGTCAATGTCTTCATTATTTGGAAGTAGTGCTAGGCCTCGTTCGCACCTATATACACAAGGTTTGAATTTATACAAAAATTCAGTTTTAAACAAGATATAGCAATGAGGTTTTGTAAAGAGGTTTTTCAAACCTTGTGCTCAATAGTAATTGAGGCCTTTGATACTTCTATTTTATTATTAAATGTTTGGCTTGGTTGCTTTTATTTTCGAGATGTGAAACATCCTCGAGAAAATAATATATAACAGTGCCGAAATCCTCATGGGCATGAAAGCCATCTAAGGAAATTCAAACACCGTGAATAATTTACAAGCTGCTTACAGCTGAAAATGTCCATTACGGGAACCGAATCTAGATTCAGTAGACTGAATCTGTGATCACATGATTCCTAGGCTCACATGATGTCGCAGTTTATATGAAAGTAGTAAGCAGTTATATATATATAAAAGATGTAAATATATATATATATATATATATATATATATATATATACAAACATGATCAACCACCACGAAGCACTTCCATGGGGGATCAGAAATATAAATATATAAAAGCGGTATAGAGACATGATCAACCACCATGAAGCACCTCCATGGGGGATCAGAAATGTAAATAAAGCAGTAAATGCGATCAACCGCCATACAAGTAAACTCCAAAGTGAATTTGAATGTAAATAAAGCGAAGAAAATGATCAACCGCCACGAAGTAAACTCCAAAGTGGAACGGAATGTAAATAAAGCAGTAAAAGGCCACGAAGTAAACTCTATGCCAGACAGAAATGTAAATATATATATATATATATATATATATAAGCAAATAAACGCTCCGAACGTGAGTCCAGGCTCAATCAAGGCATAACTCGATAATGTTAGTCCATATATATATATATATATATATATATATATATACAAACAAAATGAAAACCACGAACTGAAGTCTGGGCATACACACACAACACGACTCTCAACGCGAAGAATAGTGTGTGCAAAGATGAAGAGAAAGACTTTATAGTGTGTAAGAAGGCTTACAGTGGGCTGCTAAAGAAGACTTCTATAGCTTTAAGTGGATGAACACTCGGTTCCCGCCGGTAAAAATATAGCTATATGTGAGCTTACAAGTGTTTAAAATGAGAAAGCACTCAATATAGGGTGTGTACAAAGAAAATTTGACAGGGCTTCCTCGCCTTTTTTTCTCTTGAATATGGCCACCCCAAGCCCTCTATTTATAGAGGAGAGTCAGCAGTGTACTGCCAGAGGCAGCAGATGCACTCTACGGTGCCGGGTGCCCCGGCTCCATGGTCTCGTCGTCTTAAAGTTCGTGCATGCGTGCAACGTGATGTCCGCTCGAACTTGCAGAACATCAATCTGAGCATTCGATTGAGGTGTATAAGACCTGTTTCGGACTGCCATTATTGAGAGCTACGCAATGACATGGGATTAGAGGTTGTACGAAGTCAGGAAGATGAAACCATGTCCTATCTCTTCAAGCTTCAAATTCAATCCGGTGTTCTGCCTTGCGTAGTAGCCACTTGGGATTTCAACTCCTTGGTTGTTGTGGGACATTATTGTGTAGAATGTATGTTGAGATGTTTATTTGTTGAGACGACGCCATGTGGGGTTGAGGTGGCAATTTGGCAATTTTTCCCTTCACCAGGGTTATCTACGGTTTTGGCTGATAAAGCAGACGTTGGTCAAGGTTATCTCTGAGATTGGGCTACTGCAAGTGTTGAATGCCCTCAGGGTTGTCTCTGAGGTGTGCTTGTCCTCCTGGGGTTATCTCCAGGTTTGGGAGTTGAGTGCCTCGGTGTGAGTCCCGAGGTTGAAGCTGACTACATGGGTTGAAAGGAGCATCTCCGGGGTTATCTCCAGAACTGCAACTGCACTCCTTGAGGTTATCTCCAAGGTTGACATTGTCTTTCCCGGTGTTGTTTCTGGGACTAAGACTGAACATCTTGGGGTTATCTCCAAGATGATTCGACCTTCTCCGGTGAAATTTCCAGTATTTGCACTGCTTTCCCTGGGGTTATCGTTGAGGTGGGAAAATGATAATCCCGGTGTGTTTTCCGGGGTTGAAACTGAACTTCCGATGGTATTTTCGGGATTAAGCTGAGCTGGCTTCCAGGGTTATCTCTGAAAGAAGATTCTGCACTTTCTACAATGTTAGTAACAGGTAGGCAGAAAATTTCGAGTGTCTACAGATGCCCCTCTTTATCATATTCATGTAATGCAATGGCATGGAGAAGATAAAGAATACTAGACACCTGAAATGCAACAAAATGATTGCGATGCAATGCATAACAACATGATGCAAATGTATGTGGTTTGTTAGATTGTTCTCCAACATGATGGGATGATTGTCGGCTCCCTGTTGCTTCTACCGAGGGAGCACTACATAAGTAGCCTAATGAAATGTCATGGACGCATGATCCATAGCTACCAGGAATCTCTAGGATTGTTGACTTTGGGGTTATCACCAAAGTCTTGAATCCTTGATACAAACTTTATCCTGAAGATGCATCTCTCATGTACAAGAGATTCTGTGGGGATAGAGCTTTGTCTATTGAGGATGTGTATAACATATTCCATCATCGGTCCTCCCCAATGAGGATGTTCTTCCCTGGTTTGTACCGCCAGGTCTTTCCGCTTCTTTGTTAGAGTTACTGCCAACAGTCGGTGTTGTTAGGGTTGCCTGACCTTCATTGACATGTGCATCAACGGATGAGATCCCTGTTGGGGATAATGTCAAGCCTGCTTGACCTTCATTGACGTGCGCATCAATGGTTGAATTGAGTGAAACTCCACTGGGGAAAAAGAAGGATTTAGGGTTACGACCCTGAATTGATGACATCGGACTTGCGCAAGGTATTGTCGAATGTAATTTGTAACAACTAAGATCATCAGTATAGTGTACCCTGTGTTTGGGAGAAGACCAATGAATGATATGTACAATCATAGTTTGGCCCGTGAAAACTAGGATTTCAGGCTATTCCGCTCAATCACGTAGTGTTTTTATTCCTGATTTGGCCTTTTTAGCTTGTAAGTACTCCTTTGCAACTCGAACTGGACCGAGCCGGAGGGGTGGGCCCCATTCTCGCTATATCTTTTGATAGGCCTCTGTTAGTAGTTGGGCAGCTGTGCCCCATTTCCCTGTATTTCTAGCTGTACATAAATGTATTAGATGATGATATACTTAGGAATGTATGTACAGTTTTCCACTCCCTATATCATATTGCCATCTATTGTTTATCATGCATGTATCATGTTATGCATATGTATGTATGTCCATAGATATTCAGCATTGACCCCTGAATGGTCTTATGACACGGCCCGTACATATTTCTTCTTCAACAGTTAGCTGTATTGATCATACCCCACTAGTATTGGTGGCATCCCATCTAAGATCGTGGTATGATAGTATGTCACCTTTATTGTGGTGATCAGAGATCGATTATTAAAGATATCTATGACTTTCCTGATGTTTTAGGTTCCCGTAGGCTTCATAGAGGGTATGCTGGAGCATTGGATACCTGAGAGACAGGTCTTCTATTTTGGCATCCATGAGTTGACTCCTACTCTGGAGGAGTATGTGTAAGACCCCAACTTATTATTAATGAAATTTAATTTTCTCTATTTATTATTTTGAAATAGTAAGGGTTGATTTGATTAATGTGGATAGTAAGGGGTAAAATACATAAATATTTCTAAATAAGCAAGTGGTTATAAAATATTCATTGTTGTTTGGGAATATTCGTTTGGTCGTGGAATATTCAAATCTTTGTCGGGGAATATTAAATGCGAAGCAGCCATGTAATGTGTAACGAAAATGTAGCGATTGGATGAAGAAAACGACAAATATAAGTGGTTTAAAAATAATCTAGGCGTAGTTATTCTGAAGATTAATCTTGTTAAAATACTAAATTGGTTAAAACACGATTAGCACCAGTATTGCACCAATTATTGATTCTTACGTGAAGAAGGCACTACTTAATAATGGTTACGATAATTCTTTATTCAATATTTTATTGATTTAATAATTCTTTGCGTTGATATTTTATATTCTTTGTTGTTTCAATAAATGTCATTACACAAGATTTTTTATTATCGATGCAATAATTCATATTATCCGAATAATATTATTAGATAACATTATTGGCAATGTCTAGAAAGTTACATCTAAGGAGAGGTTTGGTCACCTAATTGCGTGTCGATGAGGAGAAATTCTTATTGGAAAGCCCCTCTTTCACAGGAACCCGCTGGTTGTCGATATTGTGATTCAGTAATATTATTTGTGAATAATTAATTATTGATTCATATGATGAGGAAAATATTGATTTTATGTGGATATAGATGGAGAAAAATTTTAATGTGACAATTGTTGAAAATTGAAATTTTATCTTTTTGTTGATAAGATAATTCATTTAAATGTATTATTATATTTTAAATATATAATAATGGTGATATTTTACAACGAAAGTGGGATATATGAGTATCTGAGGAGGAAGAGTATTTTTGTTGCAATAAATGTTTAAAACATGTTAAACATGTCAATTGGACCCCATTTATTATTCGAAATTTGATTATAGCTTATAAAATCGCTTTGTTTGTGGATTTCTATTCAATTTACTCGCTTTGGAATTTGTAAAAAGCTTTCTTCTGCAAAGTTGTAGAAAATTGAATTTCCTATAAAAACTGAAGATTCAATTTTACGATAAAAGGGCTATTTATTGTGAATTATTGAAGTTCAAATAATTGATTTTTGGAAGTTTTAATTATTATTTTAAAAAAAAACGTTTTTTACATTTAAGTGGGTTAACATGTGATATTAATTGCTGAAATCGATCTTCAAAGATGGGCTAAGGAAATTTATAATATATATTAATATTTTATTAAATTTTACTTTTGTGTTCTAAGCATTTTCCTATAAATAGGGTGCTTAGGTTAGGATTGAAAATCACACCGTAAATCAAGTTTTCTCTCTATATTATCGTAGCGCATTCTTGTGAGTATTTTGAGTATACTTTGAGTATTGTTAGACGGTCAGTAAGTTCCTTCAAAGACTATATACCTTATTCCAAATTTAGAAGTACTAATCTTTCGAGGTAAGGGATATTATTTTTTTTCGTAATGATATTATTTCTTCAATATCATTATCTTTGAAATATTGATCTGAATTTTTATCAAATTTAGAACTTTTGGTGTCGGGTTACTATTCACGTTATCGACCTTTATTCACGTATCGATACTATTCACGAATACGGCCTATTTATCGAAAATGAAAATTTTCCTTTTCGTCCAAAATATCTATTCGGATACTAGCTTTGATTGTATCAATGTTTTGATCATTCTTGAATTTTACACCACTTTGTGATTATTTTTGAGGTATTTTTGGACATGGATAAAACAAAATACGAATCCTTAATCCTTAATCCTTGTCATTTTGTTTCACTTTGGATTCGTTTCTTTAAAATATTTTTCATCATCCTCGGTCTTAAATGATGATATTATTGAATATCTTTGGCACAGAGTGCAAAGATGAATGATTTCTGAAGAATATCTTTGGCCATAGTGCAAAGATGAGCAGTGTTTAGATGAACATGACCAATCGATGAATATCTTTGGCACCTTGTAGTGCAAAGATGAATATTTGATTCGGATATATATTGATTGATGTTACGGGGATAAAAGATAGACGATGAACTTTTAAATTCATACATAGAAGATAGTAGTTTGCATTCTCTACTTAACTCTTCTAATGAATTATTATTTCATTGCGAATATTGATTTAAAATTTGTTGTCTATTATATTCTATTAGATTTTTCCCCGTTGAAGACTAACGATAATTTGTTGTATATTATCTTAGTTATAATATTCTTTACTGGGCTAGTTGAGCTCACCCTTTTCCTTTTTATTCCATTTTTCTTCTCGGGAGGCGAGAATATAAGCGAAATGCAGTTCGGGGTATGGAATGAAGGTTCTAGAGAGAGTTGTTTAGTAGTCCTCACCATTTTTGTAAAATAATGTATCAATAAATGTGATGAGGATTTATTTGAGTATAGATATTGTCTAGAAGATAATATTTGTATTCAAACTCACAGTTTCTTGTTGTAATAATAAAGTTGTAGTTGTTTACATGCATGTATATTGACAACTCGGAATGGGTGATGTATACCTATTTTGGGGGCGTCACGGTTGGTATCGAGCTTAGGGATATGATCTCTGGTGGAGATCGGGAATAGAACTAGGAGGGAGAGACGAGTAAATCCTTCGCTAGTGTGTCCTACCTAAGCTTATTTGTTAGTTGGTCGATATATAAGGATATTATGTGATATATTGATTTCCTTAATTAACCCTTGTTTTATAGCGGTATTTGAGAATGTCGATGAGAATATTAACAATGGAAATGAGGCGTGGAGACGCTGTACTCACCAACGAGGAGAACGTGCTGTGCAGTGGCAATGTTCCTCCTGTGAACAACACCTTGAAAGCGATGATGAACGAGGGGATGTTTAGAAGCTTTTTGCGATTCATGCAAAATCAAACGAGGAGACTCGTGTTCAAAATATAGGAGGAAATGATAGCAATTCACGGGTTGTCACAAACAAGCGATTCAAAGAGTTGGGACCACCGAAATTTAAAGGAAAGCGGATCCGATCATGGCGGAAACATGGGTCAAAAAATTACCAAGATATTCGATGTCTTGGGATGCACGGAGGAATGAGAAGGTTTCATTCGCCACCTTTATGTTCCGTGGCGAAAGCGACTCTTGGTGGGAGTCTCGTGAAGCGTACCCATCCGGTACTTTTCGGATGTCTTGGGAGACATTTGAAATTATTTAATGACAAATACTTTCCCGAAAGTGTTCGTCATATGAAGGAAGTGGAGTTCATCGATTAGAACAAAACAATATGGCGGTGTCTCTCGATGACGAGGCAAAGTTTGCAGAGTTATCGAGTTTGCACCTCATTTGGTGGAGAATGAGGAACGTTATGGCGCGGATGTTTCGATAGGTTTGAAACCCGTACGATAATATCTCATTTCTCATAAATTTTCTCTCTATTCGGATGTTGTTAATGAGGCTCAATTGTTAGAGCGAGATAACGAGTATGTTCAATCGAGGACCATAACCGAGGATCGTACGGAGATAGCGATCAATGAATAATGATAACCAACGAAGAAAGAGCGGTAGGACAAAAATGGTAACTACTCGGTGGTAATCATGGCCATGAAAATAGAAGAAGCGAAATGGGAGGAGATTTTAAAAGAGGAGATTTAATAACGACCATGTGAAGACGGCAGTCTTGGCAGAAAGAACTCGTTCTAAGGGAGGAGAAACGACCACCGGTCATATGCTACAAATGCGGAAAAGAGGGACATATCGATCAAACCGCCCACAACAGTTTAAGGTATGCTATAATTGTGGAAAGGAAGGACATATCGCTCGAGATTATGCGATGCGAAACCCTAGTTCAATGAGGACGGTGACTCAAAAGACCGTCCCGAAAAAGTCAAAGTCAACGATTACGGGAAGAGCGTTTGTTGTGACCGGTCAAAATGCGAGGAACCCAAACGAGGTGATCACGGGTAAGCTATTTATAAATTCTTGCGAAGTTTATACCTTACTTGATCCGGTTGCTACCCATTCATTTATCTCTCTGCATGTGCTCAACGTTTAAACTTGACTCGGGAGAAATTAGACTTTGACCTATCTGTGGAAACTCCGTTAGAGAAAACTTTCATCACATCCAATCGCTTATAAATCTTGTTTGATTCAAGTTGGCACCATCACCTTACCTGCTGACCTTATCTCTTTAAAGATACTTGCTTTTGATGTGATTTTAGGGATTGATTGGTTAACTACTCATCATGCCAAAATTGATTGTTTTTGTAAGGTTGTTAGTTTTCATATTCCTAACCAACCTATTATGCAAATTCAAGCAACTAAACCATTAAAATCAATCACCGTCATATCTAATCATAAAGCTATTCGTTTATTGAAAAACGGATGTCAAGCTTTCTTAGCCCATGTTATGGATTTGAATAAAGACACGTCAAATTTGAATAATATTCCCGTTGTTATTGACTTTCCCGACGTATTTCAAGAACTTCCTTGGTCTACCCCGAACGTGAAGTTGAATTCTTTATTGATCTTGACTCTGGTACAAAACCCATTTCTAAAACCCCATATCGAATGGCTCTATTGAACTTCGAGGAGTTAAAGGTCCAACTACGAATTGTTGGACATCGGTTTCATTCGTCCTAGTACATCTCCTTGGGGTGCTCTGTTTTTTATTCGTAAAGAAGAAAGACGGGAGTATGCGACTTTGTTTTGACTATCGGGAATTGAACCATGTCACCATCAAGAATAGGTATCCTCTACCTCGTATTGATGACTTGTTTGACCCGATTGCAAGGCACAATTCTTTTCAAAATCGATCTTCGCTTCGGATATCATCAATTGAAGATTAGAATTAGGCGAGGATATTCCAAAGACTGCCTTCAGAACTCGGTATGGGCATTATGAATTCTTAGTCATGTCTTTCGGACTAACTAATGCTCCTGCGGCTTTTATGGATATGATGAACCGAGTATTCAAGGAATATTTGGATCAGTTTGTTGTTGTCTTTATTGATGACATCCTCATATATTCCAAAAGTCGTGAAGATCATGAGCACCATTTGAAGCTGGTACTCCAAAGGCTTCGTGAAAACAAACTATATGCCAAATTGAAGAAATGCGAGTTCGGCTTAAGGAAGTAGCATTTCTTGGGCACGTCAGTGTCAAAACATGGAGTATCCGTGGACCCTACCAAGATTAAAGGAATACAAAGTTAGGAAGCAACCAAGTCGGTGATCGAAGTGCACGTAGCTTTTGAGCTTAGCTGGTTATTATCGGAGATTCGTGGAAGAATTTTCTCGAATCGCTACTCCATTAACTCAGCTGACTCGGAAAGATATAAAATTCGTTTGGAGCGAAGAATGCGAGAAGAGTTTCCAAGAGCTTAAGAGGAGACTTATTTGGCACTGTTCTAACAATACCATCTGGTTCGGATGGATTTGTTATCTACAAACGATGCTTCGAGCAAAGGGTTAGGATGTGTTCTCATGAAGCGTGGGAAAGTCATAGCCTATGCCTCGCGATAACTTAAAGAGTATGAGAGGAATTATCCTACTCATGATCTAGAGTTAGCAACAATCGTTTTCGCTAAAGATATGGAGGCACTATCTATATGGGAGAAAGTGGAGATATATTTAGACCATAAAAGCCTTAAATATTTCTTCACTCAAAAAGAACTCAACATCGCGGCAAACGTGACGTTGGCTCGAGCTATTGAAAGACTACGACCATACTATTCAATACCATCCTGGAAAAGCGAACGTGGTAGCTGACGCGTTGAGTAGAAGATCATATGTGGGAACAAGTGCGATGATGTCAAGTATACGTATAGAGCCAACTTTAATAGAAAAAGTTAAGGTTGCTCAAGCCACCGACCCGGAGCTGATGCGTATGAAGAAGAAAGTACAAGAAGGAGCTATTCCTAAGCGAGAATTGATGAAGAAGGAATACTTGAGTCCACTCTAGACTTTGTGTTCCTAACGACTACGATTTGAAGTACAAGATTATGATGGAGGCACACAATACACCATTTGCAATCCATCTTGGAAGTACTAAAATGTATCGTGATCTTCGACATACATTTTGGTGGAACAATATGAAGAGAGAGATTGCAAAGTTTATCTAGATGTGTTTAACTTGCCAACGTGTAAAGGCGGAGCATCTAGTACCTAAGGGTCCGTTGCAACCACTTGAGATTCCGAAATGGAAGTGGGAACACATTACCATGGATTTCGTTCTGCTGGGTCTTCCTACGGTTTCTCAAGGCATCAATGCTATTTGGGTTATTGTTGATAGATTAACCAAGTCTGCTTTCATTTCTTGCCGATCACGGAGACTTATTCCCTTGAACGTCTTGCTAGTATGTACGTGAATGAGATTGTGAGGTTGCATGGCATGCCAGTATCCATAGTTTCGGATCATGACCCAAGATTCACTTCAAGATTTTGGGTTAGCTTGCAAAAAGCTATGGGCACGGATTTGCGATTTAGTTCGGCATACCATCCCCAAACGGACGGACAATCAGAGAGAACTATTCAAACTCTTGAAGATCTATTAAGACTCTGTGTCCTAGACTTCAAGGGCAGTTGGGATAAGTATTTACCATTGGTGGAATTCTCCTACAACAACAGTTATCAGGCAAGTATAGGTGTGGCTCCATTCGAAGCATTATATGGACGAAAATGTCGTTCTCCAATATGTTGGGATGAGGTGGGTGAAGCAACATTGTTGGGACCCGAGTTAGTACGTATGACTACCGAAAAGATCCAAATGATTCGACAACGTATACAAACGGCACAAGATCGACAAAAGAGTTATGCGGATCTTCATCGAAAGGACGTGGAATTTAGTATAGGGGATCATGTATTGTTGCGAGTTGCTCCATGGAAGGGAGTTACAAGATTTGGGAAGAGAGAAAAACTCAATCCACGATTTATTGGTCCATTTCAAATTCTTGACCGAGTAGGAAATGTAGCCTATAGACTCGCGTTACCTCCGAGTATGTCTCGTGTTCATAATGTGTTTCACATATCTGTACTTCGTAAATATGTGAAAGACCCGAACCACGTTATAGAGTTAGAACCGGATGAGATAGCCGAAGACTTAACGTATGAGGAGGTACCATCAAGATCTTGGATAGGAAGGAGCATGTCCTACGCCAAGAAAGGTCATACCACAAGTTAAAGTTTTGTGGAGGAATCATACTATAGAGGAAATGACCTAGGAATTGGAAACGGAAATGAAAGCGAGGTATCCTCACCTTTTCGAAACACCAGGTACGTACGTCAATTTCGAGGACGAAATTTCATAAGGAGGGGAGGTTGTAAGACCCCAACTTATTATTAATGAAATTTAATTTTCTCTATTTATTATTTTGAAATAGTAAGGGTTGATTTGATTAATGTGGATAGTTAGGGGTAAAATACGCAAATATTTCAAAATAAGCAAGTGGTTATAAAATATTCATTGTTGTCGGGAATATTCGTTTGGTCGTGGAATATTCGTCTTTGTCGGGAATATTCGTGCATTGACCAGCGACCATGTGTGGGCCCCATAATGGAAAGCGATTGGATGAAGAAAACGACAAATATAAGTTGTTTAAAAATAATTCAGCGTATTTGTTCACAATTATCTTGTTAAAATACTCCTGCGGTTAAAACAACTTTGCAGCACTTTGCAGTATTGCACCAATTATTGATTCTTACGTAAGAAGGCACTACTTAATAATGGTTACGATAATTACTTATTCGAAGATTTTATTGATTTAATAATTCTTTGCGTTGATATTTTATATTCTTGTTGTTTTAATAAATGTCATTACACAATATTTTTCATTATCGATGCAATAATTCATATTATCTGAATAATATTATTAGATAACATTATTGGCAATGTCTAGAAAGTTACGTCTAATGAGAGGTTTGGTCACCTAATTGCTTGGCGCCAAGATGGAGAAATTCTTATTGGAAAGCCCCTCTTTCCTGGAACCGCACAGTTGTCAATATTGTGATTACGTAATATTATTTGTGAATAATTAATTATTGATTCATATGATGAGGAAAATATTGATTTTATGTGGATATAGATGGAGAAAAATTTTAATGTGACAATTGTTGAAAATTGAAATTTTATCTTTTTCGATAAGATAATTCATTTAAATGTATTATTATATTTTAAATATATAATAATGGTGATATTTTTACAACGAATGTGGGATATATGAGTATACGAGGAGGAAGAGTATTTTTTTTGCAATAATTGTTTAAAACATGTTAAACATGCTCGGTGGACCCCATTTATTAGTCGAAATTTGATTATAGCACAGAAAATCGCCTGCTTTATGGATTTCGGTCAATTTACATTTGGAATTTGGAAAAGCTTTCTTACGCAAAGTTGTAGAGAATTGAATTTCCTATAAAAACGCCATGAGATTCAAATTTTCTGATAAAAGGACTATTTATTGTGAATTATTGAAGTTCAAGCTCAAAATAATTGATTTTTGGAAGTTTTAATGATTATTTTAAAGAAAACGCGTTTTTTTGCATTTAAGTGGGCTAACATGTGATGTTAATTGCTGAAATCAGATCTTCAAAGATGGGCTAAGGAAATTTATAATATATATTAATATTTTATTAAATTTTACGCTTTGTGTTCTAAGCATTTTCCTATAAATAGGGTGCTTAGGTTAGAATTGAAAATCACACCGAAATCAAGTTTTCTCTCTATATTATCGGCGTATTCTTGTGTGAGTATTTTGAGTATACTTTGAGTATTGTTAGATTGCAAGTTCCCTTCAAAGACTATACCCTAGATTCCAATTAGAAATACTAATATTTCGAGGTAAGGGATATTATTTTTTTTCAGAATGATATTATTTCTTCAATATCATTATCTTTGAAATATTGATCTGAAGTTTTTATCAAATTTAGAACTTTTGGTGTTGGGGTTATTATTCACGTATACTGTATTATTATTCACGAATCGACACTATTCATCGAAAAATGAAAATTTTCCTTTTAATTCAAAAATATCTATTCGGATACTAGCTTTGATTGTATCCATGTTTTGATCATTCTTGAATTTTACACCACTGTGATTATTTTTGAGGTATTTTTGGACATGGATAAAACAAAGTACGAATCCTTAATCCTTAATCCTTGTCATTTTCTTTCACTTTGGATTCGTTTCTTTAAAATATTTTTTATCATCCTCGGTCTTAAATGATGATATTATTGAATATCTTTGGCACATAGTGCAAAAGATGAATGATTTCTGAAGAATATCTTTGGCCATAGTGCAAAGATGAGCAGTGTTTAGATGAACATGACCAATGATGAATATCTTTGGCTGTAGTGCAAAGATGAATATTTGATTCGGATATATATTGATTGATGTTACTGAGGATAAAAGATGAGCGATGAACTTTTAAATTCATACATAGAAGATAGTAGTTTGCATTCTCTACTTAACTCTTCTAATGAATTATTATTTCACATGCGAATATTGATTTAAAATTTGTTGTCTATCAGTATTCTATTAGATTTTTCCTGTTGAAGACTAACGATAATTTGTTGTATATTATCTTAGTCATAATATTCTTCTTCGGGCTAGTTGAGCTCACCCTTTTCCTTTTTGTTCCATTTTTCTTCTTAGGAGGCGAGAATATAACGAGTACGAGCCTGGGTATGGAAATGAAGGTTCTAGAGAGTTGTTTAGTAGTCCTCACCATTTTTGTAAAATAATGTATCAATAAATGTAATGAAGATTTATTTGAGTATAGATATTGTCTAGAAGATAATATTTGTATTCAAACTCATAGTTTTACTGTTGTAATAATAAAGTTGTAGTTGTTTCTGTACCATGTATTGACAACTCAGAATGGGTGATGTATACCTATTTTGGGGGCGTCACAGTATGCACTGTTGACGGTGCTGACTTTTGATAAGTTGATGTTATATACGTGAATCAGTGTCCATTTCATGCTTATTTGTTGCTAAATTCTTGTGTTCATGTTCATTTTCATTTGTTTTATGTTATTTTATATGTAGGATGGTTGTTGCGGCATTTAACGTGTATTTGGATTTAATTGGGATGATTTGGAGTCAATTGGGGCAAGTTTGGAATAAATCATGAAGCTCAGCAAATAACAGAACAGACCCCCGCCGAGGCAGGCCTATTTGTAGTGTATACCCCCACCGGGGCGGGGGGTCTTCATCAGGAACTAGCAGAAAGGTAGCCCACCGGGGCAGGCATGTTTAGCACCTACACCCCCGCCGGGGCGGGGGGTCTTCATTCCTGATTGCAATAGTCTAGCCCGCCAGGGCGGGGGGTCCCGAATTTTGGCACTCCTAATGTTATGCTAATAATGATGGAACTTGAATTTTTGAGTTCGCATAGCAATAGGACTCTAGTTGGCATGGAATTGAGCAGAGATTGTGGTTGTAAAACATATAACTACTATGCAACCACAAGATGAATTGGGGAAGGATTGTTTTGATCCAATTGACTCAATGACTTCCAATAGGACTTAAAGACATGTAAAAAAGCTTATAAAAGGAGGAGAATAACAAGGATTAGAGGGGAGATTAGAGGAGAGAAAGATGATTCCATTAGATTAGATTAGAGTAGATTAGATCAAAACACTAGTTCTAATTAGATTTGGAGATTGAAGCAATGTGGAGACCATTGAAGATTCAAAGTAGGAGCAAGGAGAAAGCATCGGATCTACAGATAATAGATTCTATCTTCTCATCTTCTTATATCTTTATTTTTTTAATGTGTATTCAAGTGTGGATTCTTAGTTTTAATTCAATGAACTAATTCTTTATTTGAGATTACAATGGATCTTATTGTGTAGTTTATTTTAATATTCTTCGTTATCAATTATTATGTTCTATTGTGAGGATTGTCTATTGTGATTTGGACTTAATTGCATAATTTCCTAGCTAACAATTACCGTGATAATCTATATAAACTCGAGAGATGAAGTATAGATTTAGATCTTATCATGATAGCATGTGTTTGTGATTTCTGCATAGATAGAATTCATGATTCGTGTTTAGGATAGAGATATGCCTTTACGCCATATGTAATCTTATAGAGAACTTGTGCTTTAAATCCTTTTTAATTGTAATTCACATAGAGATATAGTGGATTAGTTAATTAGGGTGTCTTGCTTAATTCTATCATCTGTGGATTTAAGTGAGTATGAGTATTATGCATCGAGAGATGTTTTTATCTACTTTAGTGTTCTTGATTAACAATTCGGGATAGAGAATAATTGATGAGAAGTGTGTTAACTTAAATGAAACAATAAGTGAAGTTGTGATCTTAAATCTCCATAATATTAATTTAACTAGTGGAATTTAAGAGTAGTTTAATTTATATAATTTGAAATTCAATCATTTAAATAAGATTGAGTAGGTTACGGGTTAGTACTTGGTGATTTTTATTAAATAATTCTTTGTGGGAACGATACTCAACTTATCACTTTATTACTTGTTGACCACGTATACTTGCGTGTAGTGAGTAATTAGATTTTACCCAATAAGTTTTTGGCACCGTTGCCGGGGAATTAGTTTAATATATTTTTGCCAATATTAGCTTCAATCAAATTAGTCTTAATTTAAATATTTTTTTTTCTTTCTTTTCTTTCTTTATTTTTATATTATTTTATTATCTTATTCTTTTTCTCGCGTTTTAGGTACCATGGCTGGATTCAATTATTAAAGGCCATATTCGAGTATGACTCAACCAAGGGGAGCGAGGATTGATGAACTTAATGTATTTTCTACATTATCAGCACAACTTGAGACACTTTCAAGGAGGTTGGACGTTGTTGCAGCCCAATGTAATCAAAGGATAGTAGTTACTTGCAATTATTGTGCTGGCAATCACTTGAGTAATCATTGCACCATCAATCTTGGGCCAGTACAGTATGGTGGTAACTACCTCAACAACTATTCTTATCCTAGTTATCATCAAGTTTGGGGGTATCACCCGAATTCTTCATGGAGCTATAATTATCAAGATTAATACTCTACTCCAAATCCAACATACACGCTAGAATTCTCATATCAACCTCCATTAAAAGAAGAAAAGTCAAAGTTGGAGGAATTACTGTCAAAGGTCATAGCAAACCAAGAGGAGAGGATGATGAGTCAAGAAATATCGAGCCATAATTTTCAGCACCAGATGGAACAACTCATCACCACCTCAACCAATGGTCCTCAATACATGGCTTCCAAAACTGAGACAGATAATTTGAGATTGGAGGAATTGTTTTCCAAGTTCATAGCATCAAATGAGGAGAGAAAGATTAATCAAGAGAAGTCAATTCAAAATTTGCAGAACCAGACGGATCAAATGCTCAAAGCCTTGAACAACTATCCTCAAAACAATTGGTGTTATGACGAGGATTCCGAGATTGATGAAGTGCCCGAGCCAAATCTATAACTAGATGAGACACGAGATGTTGAAAAAGAGGAGACAAGTGGGGATAATGAAAATAAGGTCAGTGAAGAACTAACTATGAGTACCAATGAGGATGAGCCGATGTTATTAGTGCCCCAAGTTCCTTCTCTGCCAAAGATCAAGGGTCTAGTTAGATTTGCAAAACCGTGCCCGCTTGGTAGTCATGTCATCGGCAAGGCTCTTTATGACATGAGAGCTAGTACAAATGTGAAGCCATGGTGGGATGATGAGGAAAAGATAGAAGAAGAGCCCGTTGTTCTTGCCAAGCCTCAAAGCCCCAATCGAATCATAGGCTCAACAGACGGAAAAGCACCTAGTTATTCAACATTCTCAATTGGGCACATATTTAAACAAAGCATGCTAGGTGACTTTAACTCAATAGCCATCACAAATGGGAACCTACCAAAAGCTACATTATTTTTGATGGATGGAGGGTTCCTCAACTTTCGAAGAGGAATTGGATAACGTTGACCAGACAAAGTCAGGCTGAAAGACTGTAAATCAAGCGCTGATTGGGAGGAAAACCAGGAATTTTTATATTTATATGCTTTACTAGTTTATTTAGTAAATATGAATTAATTTGCTTATTAAGTTCTCTTACCAATCCAAGTGCTATTCTAATCTATGTTATCTCTCTTCATTGTAGGTATTGGAGGTTTAATGGATAGGGAAATGATCGTCGCCGCCATCGCCACCATCACTTCACGCTTAGCTGATTACAGGGAAGTTCTCTTCTACTTATCGCTATATTCTTACAATGAGGACATTGTAATTGCTAAGTTTGGGGGAGTTTAGTTTAGTTCTTTATTGCACGTTTAGTTTCATGTTTATGTTATGTTATTTTGCATATGTTGTTAATTTAGTTTAGGTTCATTATATAAAAAAAACCAAATCAAAAATTCAAAAATAATAGTTAGTTACTATATTCATCTTGCATGATTCCATCTGTTTGATAGTTCAAGTTTATTTTGTCCAATGATGAGATTGGGATTGAGTAGACAAGTATAATACAAATTCTTAGAGCTTTGATGTGATTTCTTGTTATGAATTGAATCTTTTCCTGTTTAAAACTGGTATAATCAAGGTTAGCACGTTAGAGACAACTTTGTTGACTGATTAAGTTTAAATTGATACATAATGGATTTCTTAAGGATAATATTAGTTTGAATGAATGAAAGACATGAATAGGCGGAGATGGCTAAATTTAGACAAAAACTTAAGTTTGGGGGAAAATTTTGGTATATATAAGCTTCAAAAAAAAAAGAAAGAATAAATAACGTGGCTAGTCTTATTTTGGGGCCTTTGTTACTTGAGTAAGTACGCCCGAGGGAGTGTCTTTACACCTAGCGCCCTAAGGTCTTATATGGTTTGGGAGTCGTTGGTCGAAAGCTCGCTAAGGGGTAGCACTGTTAGCCTAATGGAATGAGACATTGCACAGTCATGGTTACAAAAAAGAAAAAAAAATAAAAAAAATAAAAAAAAAAAATAAAACGGGAAAAGAGCAAAAAGCCCCCGTAATGAAAAGTAAAGCATAAGTATCCCAGATTGGACTCTTGAATTTGGTGGATGTTTGACTTTAGTTGGATCTAGCTTGTTCGTGAATTTTGTGAGTTTACCCTGTATAATGCCTTTAAAGAGAACTATTATGTGTTGTATTTAGCATTATATCAAATTTTATGTGTAGGATGGTTGTTGCGGCATTTAACATGTATTTGGAGTTAATTAGGATGATTTGGAGTCAATTGGGGCAAGTTTGGAATAAATCATGAAGCTCAAAGAAATAGCGAAATGTATCCTCTCGTAAGGGAGTCTATTTATAGTATATACCACGTAGGCGGTGTGGTCTTCATCAGGAACTTGCATAAAGGTAGCCGCACAAGGCTGGGTCTTCATTCCCGATTGCGATAGCCTAGCTCAGCACGGGCGAGCATTTTATAAGCTTACACCCCCACCGGGGCGGGGGGGTCCCGAATTTTGGCACTCCTAATGAGATGCTAATAATTATGGAACTTGGATTTTTGAGTTCGCATAGCAATAGGACTCTAGTTGGAATGGAATTGAGCAGAGATTGTGGTTGTAAAACATATAACTACTACGCAACCACAAGATGAATTGGGGAAGGATTGTTTCGATCCAATTGACTCAAAGACTTCCAAGAGGACTTAAAGACATGTAAAAAGGCTTATAAAAGGAGGAGAATAACAAGGATTAGAGGAGAGAAAGATGATTCCATTAGATTAGATTAGAGTAGATTAGATCAAAACACTAGTTCTAATTAGATTTGGAGATTGAAGCAACGTGGAGACTATTGAAGATTCAAAGTAGGAGCAAGGAGAAAGCATCGGATCTACAGACAATAAATTCTATCTTCTCATCTTCTTATATATTTGTTTTTTAATGTGTATTCAAGTGTGGATTCTTAGTTTTAAATCAATGAACTAATTATTTGTTTGAGATTATAATGGATCTTATTGTGTAATTTATTTTAATATTCTTCGTTATCAATTATTATGTTCTATTATGAGGATTGTCTATTGTGATTTGGACTTCATTGCTTAATTACCTAGCTAACAATTACCGTGATAATCTATATGAACTCGAGAGATGAAGTATAGATTTAGATCTTATCATGATAACATGTGTTTGTGATTTCTGCATAGATGGAATTCATGGTTCGTGTTTAGGATAGAGATATGCCTTTACGCCATATGTAATCTTATAGAGAACTTGTGCTTTAAATCCTTTTTAATTGTAATTCATATAGAGATATAGTGGATTAATTTTGCTTAATTCTATCATCTGTGGATTTAAGTGAGTATGGGTATTATGCATCGAGAGATGGTTTTATCTACTTTAGTTTTCTTGATTAACAATTCGGGATAGAGAATAATTGATGAGAAGTGTGTTAACTTAAATGAAGCAATAAGTGAAGTTGTGATCTTAAATCTCCGTAATCTTAATTTAACTAGTGGAATTTAATAGTAGTTTAATTTATATAATTTGAAAGTCATTCGTTTAAATAAGATTGAGTAGGTTACGGGTTAGTACTTGGTGATTTTTATTAAATAATTCTCTGTGGGAACGATACTCAACTTATCACTTTATTACTTGTTGACCACGTATAGTTGCGTGTTGTGCGTAATTAGATTTTACACAACAAGTTTAGACAGACCTTGCGCGCGGATGCCCATCGGCGACATTAGCCGATAGTTTATGACTCTCACCGGGCTGAGGCGCAGAGTTCATGATGAGATCACATCCGGTCATGTTGTATCCCAAAATTTTCTGAGGATAGTTATACATGGCACTTCGGGGATTTCACCATGCTGGAGGATCATTGGCACTCGGCCAGAGTAGATATCTTGCTACTGTGTGTATTGCCGTATGTATACATGCCACGGTGCATTAATGAGCTAGATATTGGCATTATCATGGAAGTGAGAGCTCTCAGGGAGGGTCACACCATTGTACCGATGATCATCGTAGAGACACTGAGGTCAACCACATATTGCAGCACTTACCTTGCAGTGGTATTCACAGGCAGCTCGATCATGTTGTATGTGTGGTTTATGTCACACTTGAGACCGATTAGCACTTTCAGATGGCATGGGTATTGTTTCACCCATGAGATAGCTATGTCATACTCCTTTCAGCCTGGGGAGTGTATAGATCATGCATCTTGGTCCATTTTCTTGGCAGGGATCAAAGATTCGTTTGATATATTGCCATGTTCAGGGCTCATCTCACCCTACAGCTTCGTCACTCATGCTCCAGGCATGGATTATCTCCCTCTAGCTGGTTTGAGGGGCATGACTACTTACCACCCACTGGTCGTGATGTGTCAGTTTGACCGGTTCCAAGACTTCCATCCTTTTGAGGGGGCATTGAGTTAGCGCTTAGCTTCTCGCCACTTATCAGCAGAGGATAGATCCAGGTTGTATACCTGTTGGGATCAGTGTGAGCTAGCTGAGTTTTTCATTAGCCACCCGGGTTGTTCTGAAGAGTATTCCGCAAGGATGGTAACAGAGACGACATTGACTATGGCAGTATCCACAGTGCAGGGGATTGATTCGGATGATGGGGAGCCTATGGAGGAGACTTATATTCCCATCGAGGAGGATTTGACTACTGGGTTGCCAGTAGTTGTGATGGATTCTCCCACTACAAGTGCTATTGTGATTCAGCATTCAACACAGTATCTGGAGCAAAGTCTTCATCTGATGACCTTTGAGAGAGATTAGGCTAGGGCCTTGATATTGACAGCTCTTGATGAGAGAGACGCTGCTCTATTAGAGAGAGACGGGGCCAGATCAGCTAGAGATGCATTGATTGTAGAGCGGGATGCTGCCCTATCTGCCTGGGATGTGGCCGTCACAGATAGTACTTCAGCGAGATCCCTTACGACTGACATCCTTGCCGATATGAGTGCATACATTGATGAGCATCATGCCACCATGCAGTTCCTCGGATCTGCTAGCTCGTGTAGATACCATTGGGTAGGAGCTTGTAGCGTCACCTTCTTCTTCGGAGAGAGATGCTATGTTAGAACTGATAATACACATACATACAGATCCATAGATAGACTTGTATTTTCCTGCATAGACTAGCTTAACCATTTTGTCATGTACAACACATATGTATATATCAAATAGAATTATATATGGCAGGAAAATATATTTTGATTCACTTCCCCTTTAGTTGTGCCTTAATACTTGCTTGATATTTGCATGTTTCTTCAGGGCTTGATCTTGATGTATTCTGAACTCATCCTTAATGTGTGGACATTGAGACGTCGCAGGATCTTTCAGAATGGATCATTGATATATGTGTATCCCTACCATATTTGGTGTCTCGGGACTTGTTTCTATACGGAAATGAGTAGAGGAGTGTGACTTTTCCTCTCTAAGATTAACCGTACCACAGATGGTCGCCAGTACTCTTATTTAAGAGGAGCCTAGTTAATTCTATCTCTTATGGATTGGTGTTGCTCTTTGAGGCATAACCGCAACTTAGATAGTCGTCGGATATCCTATCTGTGAGGAGAGGTCAAGTAGTTCTATCCCTTTGGTCTAAAGCCGATGAAATGTGGTGGATTAAAGTTTGATCCTAGTACCGTTGACAAGTATTTGTGTTTTGGTAGAGGGCTAGTTAGATCGAACCATAAATGGTCGCCACGTACTCTATCAAGAGAGATCGGGGTTTCGCGTGAGTTCGAACACTCGTGTAAGAGGTTCAACGCAGAATGGTACAAGGGTAAAAATGTTTTTGTTGTTTTTGTTTTTGTAGAGAAAGGGCAGAAATGTGTTTGTTGTTTTTGTTTTTGTAGAGAGGGTAGAAATGTTTTTGTTATTTTTGTTTTTATAGAGAGAGGGTAGAAATGTTTTTGTTTTTTTTATTGCGACCTGGCCATATAGAATATGGTTGCCTACATACTCGCGGGTATCAGGGAGATCAGGTCGATGTAGTTCGCCCCTCAGGACGAATTATAGTCGAAGAAAAGTTTGAATCCCATATGCAGGCTAAACTGCGGGGGAAAGAAAGTTTGATCCCATGTTTGGGATAAACTGCAGGTGTGAAAAAGTTTGATCCTAAGTTCAGGATAAACTACAAGTGTGAAAAAGTTTGATCCTAAGTTCAGGACAAAGTGCAGGTGTGAAAGGTTCAATCCCTGGTGGGATAACCGAAATTGTATGAAAGGTTTGATATGAGGTGAAACCAGGCTGCTGGCTTGAAGAGTATGTTTCCCTGAGGGGCAGAAGAGTATGCAGAAGATTTTTTATGTAAGAAAGGGTTAGAAAACCTGAATGACTGGTGATCTGATAATCCAAAACCAGGATGTTTGCTTGATGGCAGCCTCAGACATAGCACCGTTTCACGGTGTCCGAGTTGATGAATTGTGGAAATTCACCGCCGTCCATTTCCTGTAGTCTGAGAGCGCCTCCTGTCAATACCTCCTTGATAACAAACGGTCCTTCCCAGTTTGGAGCAAATTTTCCCTTAGATTGATCTTGGTTATCAATGATCTTCTTCAAAACCAAGTCATGTTGTTTAAACTGCCGTAGCCAAACTTTTTCGTTGAAGGATCTGGCGATCCTTTGTTGATATAACTGACCATGGAAGATAGCCGCAATTTGCCTTTCATCTTTTAGAGATAATTGGTGATATATGTCTTGTACCCATTGGTCTTCATCCAGCTGAGCGTCCATCAACACTCTGAGGGATTCCATTTCCACCTCTATGGGGAGAACTTCTTCCATCCCATAGGCTAATGAGTAGGGGGTTGCCCCATTGGAAGTACGCATTGATGTTCTGTAGGCTAATAAAGTTAGAGGCAAGAGGTCAGGCCATCCTTTGTTATTAGCGGACATCTTCTGCATGATCTTCTTGATGTTTTTATTAGCCGCTTCCATAGCACCATTTATCTTTGGATGGTAGATAACAGAGTTAAGGTGTTTGATGTAGAATTTACTGTATAACTCCTCCATCATTTTGTTGTCGTGGTTTTTAGCATTGTCTGACACAATTACCTCTGGTTGTCCATATTGACAAATGACATTATTTTTGATGAAAGCAATGATGATTTCTTTGGTAACCCTGGGGAAGGAGGCTGCTTCTACCCACTTTGTGAAGTAGTCGATCATGGTAAAGATAAACCGATGCCCATTACTGGCTTTAGACTCGATGGGCCCGATCACGTCCATTCCCCACATTGAGAAGGGCCAGGGTGAAATCATATTGTGGAGTTCCCTTGGAGGGGCGTGGATAGCATTTCCATGAATTTGGCATTGATAGCACCTCTTGACGTGATCATCACAATCAGCTTTAAGTGTAAGCCAGTAATTCCTTGTTCTGAGGATCTTCTTAATAAGTAAGGGTCCGCTCATGTGTGGGCCACATACTCTACCATGGATTTCATCCATGATCCTCTGAGCTTGGTCTTTTTCCAGACATCTAAGGAGACCTAATCCTGCGTCTCTTTTTTAGAGTGCATCTCCGCTCAGGTAAAATTTCATAGCCATTCAATGGATCCGCCTTTTTTCAGTCGGGCTCACCTCAGCGGGTGTAAATCCATCTCGTAGATACTCCTTGATATGCTGATACCAAGGGTGTTGGATGGGAGGTATCTCATCCGATACTTCTCCAACATAGTTCCCATAAGCTGGAGCCTTTTGTAGGGAAACTGGGATGCTTGACATGTTTTCCTTGTCATGTATGTTGATCAAAGAGGCCAAAGTTGCTAGCGCATCTGGAAAGTCATTCCTATTCCAAGGAATGTGGAGGAAGTTTACTTCTTCGAACTCCGACGCCATCTGTAAAACTTGCCGATGGTAAGGCAACCAATGTAGCTCTTTGGTTTGATAGATTCCCTTGGTTTGTTTGATTACCAACTCCGAATCCCCAAAGACAGTTAACCGTCTGATGCCCATTGAGTGAGAAAGTTTTAGTCCCATGATACAGCCTTCATACTTGGCTATGTTGTTGGTGCTGACAAACTACAATTTGACAGTGACAGGATACTGCTCCCTCGTACCGGATAATAGAACTGCTCCAGCTCCAGAACCTTCTGTGTAACAGCTTTGTTAAAATACATTTTCCACGTATGGCATGCATCGTACTGATGGTGTTGCTGAATTGCTATGACCCCTTCATCGGGGAAGTATATTTCTAAGGGTTTGTAATCTCCTGCTGGTGTGCGCGGCGATTGATCCGCAATTCCTTGTCCTTTAATGGACTTTTAAATCACATGTACGATGTCAATTGTTGCGAATCAATCGCCATCCGGACGTACCGATAATTCAGTATGGGCTTACTAAACACGTATTTGAGAGGATCCACGTGGGATATGAGATGGGTTGTGTGACTATGGAGGTAATGCTGTAACCTTATGGAAGCCCATGCTAAAGCACAACAAGTCTTCTCAATCAGAGTGTACTTGTGTTCACTGCTGCTGAATCTTTTGTTGAGGTAGTAGATAGCTCGCTCTTGGCCTCTATTATCTTTTTGTCCCAGCATATAACCCATAACATTGCCATTGATGGAAAGGTACATGAACAGGGGAACATCATCCCTGGGTGGTACCAAGACAGGAGCATTAACCAACTGCTCTTTGATTATAAGGAAGGCTTTCTGACACTCATCATTCCATTTCATGGAGGAGTTCTTCCTTAATGTGACTTGAAGATGGGCTCACAAAGGTTCTTTGTGAGTTGAGAAATAAACCTCTTAATGAAGTTGATTCTTCCCAAAATTCCTCAGATTTCCTTCTCTCGCTCAGGAATGGGCATTTCCTTGATGGCTCGGATTTTGGTGGGATCCAAATCAATCCTTTGTGGGTGACTAGAAACCCAGCAACTTGCTCGATTTAACACCAAAGGTGCACTTGGTAGGTTTAACTTCAAGTTGTACTTACGCAACTTTGTTGAAAAGCTTTATGAGATGGTCTAAGTTGTAAGACTCCGAAATTTTTTAAATAAAAAGGAATTTCCTTTATTTATTATTTTGAAATAGTAAGGGTTGATTTGATTAATGTGGATAGTTAAGGGTTAAATACGCAAATATTTCAAAATAAGCAAGTGGTTATAAAATATTCATTATCGTCGAGGAATATTCGTTTGGTCGTGGAATATTCAAATCGCTTGGGAATATTAAATGCAACGGTAGCAACCATGTGTGGGCCCCATAACTAAAAGCGATTGGATGAAGAAAACAACAAATATAAGTTGTTTTTAAATAATTGGCGTAGTTATTACCAAGTAATTATCTTGTTGGAATACCCGGTGGTTAAAACACACTAATACGCGTTGTTGAGCAAAGAGCTTACCAGATTATTGCACCAATTATTGATTCTTACGTGAAGAAGGCACTACTCAATAATGGTTACGATAATTCTTGCTCAAAGATTTTATTGAGTTAATAATTGCTACGTTGATATTTTATATTCTTTGTTGTTTCAATAATTGTCATTACACAAATTTTTTTCATTATCGAAGCAATAATTCATATTATCCTGAATAATATTATTAGATAACATTATTGGCAATGTTTAGAAAGTTACATCTAAGGAGAGGTTTGGTCACCTAATTGCAAGCCAAGAAGAAGAAATTCTTATTGAAAGCCCCTCTTTCTGAAAGCGCACGGTTGTCAATAGTGTGATTACGTAATATTATTTGTGAATAATTAATTATTGATTTATATGATGAGGAAAATATTGATTTTATGTGGATATAGATGGAGAAAATTTTTAAAAATGACAATTGTTGAAAATTAATATTTTATCTTTTTTTGATAAAATAATTCATTTAAATATATTATTTTAATAATATATTAACGGTGATATTTTTACAACGAATGTGGGATATATGAGTATACGAGGAGGAAGAGTATTTTTGTTGCAATAAATGTTTAAAACATGTTAAACATGTCGGTGGACCCCATTTATTGACTGAAATTTGATTATAGCCTGTAAAATTGCCCGTTTGTGGATTTCTTCCAATTTCTATTTGGAATTTGGAGAAACTTTCTTCTGCAAAGTTGTAGAGAATTGAATTTCCTATAAAAACTCTCGAGATTCGAATTTTCTGATGAAAGGGCTATTTATTATGAATTATTGAAGTTCCGAAGCTCCGAAATAATTAATTTTTGGAAGTTTAAAATAATTTAAATTACAAAAACGTTTTTCTTACTTTTGAGAGGTGGGCTACATGTGTGGCTGATGGTTGAGTGTGCGTGAGGATTTTGAAAAAATATAATAATATTTAATAAATTTTCTTCTTTGGTGTTCTAAGCAATTTCCTATAAATAGGGTGCTTAGGTTAGAATTGAAAATCACACCAGAAACTGAAGTTTTCTCTCTCTATATTATTGAGCGTATTCTTGTGAGTATTTTGAGTATACTTTGAGTATTGTTAGACGGTTGCAAGTTCCTTGAAAGACTATACCCTATTTCTAGCTAGAAGTCTCGATCTTTCGAGGTAAGGAATATTATTTTTTTTTCAGAATGATATTATTTCTTCAATATCATTATAATTTGAAATGTTGATCTGAAGTTTTATCAAATTTGGAACTTTTTCATGCCTCGGGTTACTATTCATGGGTTACTATTCATGAGTTACTATTCACGAGTTACTATTCAATGAGTTCTTATTCACGAAGTTACTATTCACGAGTACTATTCATGAAGCGTGAAGATGTTTTTTGTGGAATTTCTATCTTTTGGTGTCTGAGTTACTATTCACGTATATTGGCACTATTCACGATATCTGAGACTATTCACGATATCTGGTACTATTCACCAAAAATAAAATTTCTTCTTTTCGTCTAAAACATCTATTATGGATACTAACTCGATTGTATCCATGTTTTGATCATTCTTGAATTTTACACCACTATGATTATTTTTGAGGTATTTTTGGACGTGGATAAAACCAAGTACGAATCCTTAATCCTTAATCCTTGTCATTTTGTTTCACCGGATTCGCTTTCTTTAAAAAAATATTTTCATCATCCTCGGTCTTAAATGATGATATTATGGAATATCTTTGGCACAGTAGTGCAAAGATGAATGATTTCTTAAGAATATCTTTGGCCCAGTAGTGCAAAGATGAATGATTTCAAGAATATCTTTGGCCAGAGTGCAAAGATGAACAGTGTTTAAATGAACATGACCAATCGATGAATATCTTTGGCTCAGGTGCAAAGATGAATATTTGATTCCGGATGTATATTGATTGATGTTACAGGGATAAAAGATGAGCGATGAACTTTTAAATTCATACATAGAAGATAGTAGTTTGCATTCTCTACTTAACTCTTCTAATGAATTATTATTTCATTGCTATAATATTGATTTAAAATTTGTTGTCTATCAGATTCTATTAGATTTTTCCCTGTTGAAGACTAACGATAATTTGTTGTATATTATCTTAGTCATAATATTCTTTACCGAGCTAGTTGAGCTCACCCTTTTCCTTTTGTTCCATTTTTCTCGTGGAGGCGAGAATATAATGAGTACGCAGTCTGGGTATGGAATGAAGGTTTTAGAAAGGATTGTTTAGTAGTCCTCACCATTTTGTAAAATAATGTATCAATAAATGTGATGAGGATTTATTTGAGTATAGATATTGTCTAGAAGATAATATTTGTATTCAAACTCACAGTTTTACTGTTGTAATAATAAAGTTGTAGTTGTTTCTGTACCATGTATTGACAACTCAGAATAGGTGATGTATACCTATTTTGGGGGCGTCACATAAGTGGTCTTCCTCCCTCCGGGATTTGACAATGATGTCATCCACATAGATCTCTATCTCTTTGTGCATTAAGTCATGGAAAAGAGCCATCATAGCTTGCTGATAAGTTGTTCCGGCATTGATGAGGCCAAATGACAACCTCTATAACAAAAGGTTCCCCAAGGCGTGATGAAAAAAGTTTTCTCATGATCCTCCTCAGCAACCATAATTTGATGATACCCCGCGAAGCAATCCGCAAAGGAGTACATGCCGTATTGAGCAGTATTGTCAATGAGAATGTGGATGAATGGTACGGGAAAGCTATCCTTAAAACAAGCTTTATTTAGATCCCAGTAATCCATGCAAACTCACACCTTTCCTCCTGGTTTAGGCACGGGAACTATGTTTGATAACCATTCAGGGTATGTAGACACCATGATGACGCCTGCTTGAAATTATTTCACAATTTCTTCTTTAATCTTTAAACTCCACTCAGGTTTCAATCGCCTGAGCTTCTGCCTGACTGGCTTGAATCCCTTTTTAATGGGAAGGCGATGAAGGAAAATGTCAATGGACAAACCCACCATGTCTTCGTGAGACCATGCAAACACATCCTAGAATTGGGTTAGTAGCGCAACCATGTGATTCCTTTGGTTTGGGGTGAGGTCTGAACCAATTTGGATTAACTTAGGGTTTTTTAAGGTTCCAAGATTTAAAGATGTGGTTTGATCAAGGTTAGGTTTAGGTTTGTCTTCGACCCATTCCTTAATCTCCTGAGGTATCTCAATGTCCTCTTGTATTTCCATCAAGTCTGAGTCCAACTTGTCGTCAAAGTTACATTCCCTGTGGAGAAAAGGCACCTCATCAGCAAGTACAGGCACATCTAAATTTAGAGTCCTAAAACAAAATATGCTTTCACTTTATATATGAAACTGTTCAATCATACAAAGTGTAAGACCCCGAAATTTTTAAATAAAAAGGAATTTCCTTTATTTATTATTTTGAAATAGTAAGGGTTGATTTGATTAATGTGGATAGTTAAGGGTTAAATACGCAAATATTTCAAAATAAGCAAGTGGTTATAAAATATTCATTATCGTCGAGGAATATTCGTTTGGTCGTGGAATATTAATCGCTGTCGGGAATATTCGCAAATGCGACAGTATAACCATGTGTGGGCCCCATAACTGAAAGCGATTGGATGAAGGAAACGACAAATATAAGTTGTTTTTAAATAACTTGGCGTGTAGTTGTTACTGCAAGTATCATCTTGTTGGAATACCCTATGGTTAAAACACACTAATACGCGTTGTTGAACAAAGAGTAGCACCAGTATTGCACCAATTATTGATTCTTACGTAAGAAGGCACTACTCAATAATGGTTACAGTAATTACTGTTCAGTATTTTATTGAGTTAATAATTGCTACGTTGATATTTTATATTGCTGTTGTTTCAATAATTGTCATTACACTGTATTTTTCATTATCGAAGCAATAATTCATATTATCTGAATAATATTATTAGATAACATTGTTGGCAATGTCTAGAAAGTTCTGCCTAAGGAGAGGTTTGGTCACCTAATTGCGCTATGAGAAGAAGAAATTCTTATTGAAAGCCCCTCTTTCTGAACCGCACGTCATCAATATTGTGATTCTCAGTATTATTTGTGAATAATTAATTATTAATTCATATGATGAGAAAAATATTGATTTTATGTGGATATAGATGGAGAAAAATTTTATAGTGACAATTGTTGAAAATTGAAATTTTATCTTTTCCGATAAAATAATTTAAATATATTATTATATTTTATAATATAATAATGGTGATATTTTACAACGAATGTGGGATATATGAGTATACTGAGGAGGAAGAGTATTTTTTTTTGCAATAAATGTTTAAAACATGGTAAACATGTGCTCTGGTGGACCCCATTTATTGATCAAATTTAATTATAGCTTGTAAAATCGCCTGCTTGTGGATTTCTTTCGATTTCTTTGGAATTTGAAAAACTTTCTTCTGCAAAGTTGTAGAAATTGAATTTCCTATAAAAACTCATGAGATTCGAATTTTCTGATGAAAGGGCTATTAATTATGAATTTTTGAAGCTCAAGTTCTAAATAATTAATTTTGGATGTTTTAATTGTTTTATTTAAGAAAAACGTTTTTTGCAATCCCACATGTGATATAAATGTGCTGAATTCAGTTGGTCTAAGGTGGGCTTGAATTTGTTTAATTATATTATTATTTTATTAAATTTTCGCTTTGGTGTTCTAAGCATTTTCCTATAAATAGGTGCTTAGGTTAGAATTGAAAATCACACCGTAAAATCAAGTTTTCTCTCTATATTATCGAGCGTATTCTTGTGAGTATTTTGAGTATACTTTGAGTATTGCTATACGGTGCAAGTCCAAGTCATAGCCTATATCCTGTTTCAAATTTAAAGATCTTGATCTTTCGAGGTAAGGATGTTATTTTCTTCTCAAATGATATTATTTCTTCAATATCATTATCTTTGAAATATTGGTTGGAACTTTTATCAAATTTGGAACTTTTTCATGTCGGGGTTACTATTTATGGGTTACTATTCATGGGTTACTATTCATGAAGTTACTATTCACGAAGTTACTATTCATAAGTTACTTATTCATGAGTTACTATTCACGAGTACTATTCATGAAGCGTGAAGATGTTTTTGTGGAATTTCTATCTTTTGGTGTCCTGAGTTACTATTCACGATATCTAAGACTATTCACGATACTCGACACTATTCACGATACTGTGACTATTCAATTTAAAATAAAATTTCTTCTTTTCGTCTAAAACATCTATTTTGGATACTAACTCGATTGTATCCATGTTTTGATCATTCTTGAATTTTACACCACTATGATTATTTTTGAGGTATTTTTGGACGTGGATAAAACCAAGTACGAATCCTTAATCCTTAATCCTTGTCATTTTGTTTCACTTGGATTCGCTTTCTTTAAAAAAATATTTTTCATCATCCTCGGTCTTAAATGATGATATTATGGAATATCTTTGGCCCAGTAGTGCAAAGATGAATGATTTCTTAAGAATATCTTTGGCCTCAGAGTGCAAAGATGAATGATTTCTGAAGAATATCTTTGGCCCAGTAGTGCAAAGATGAACAGTGTTTAAATGAACATGACTAATCGATGAATATCTTTGGCCCGTAGTGCAAAAGATGAATATTTGATTCGAGATGTATATTGATTGATGTTACAGGATAAAAGATAGATTTATGAACTTTTAAATTCATACATAGAAGATAGTAGTTTGCATTCTCTACTTAACTCTTCTAATGAATTATTATTTCACCGCGAATATTGATTTAAAATTTGTTGTCTATTGTATTCTATTAGATTTTTCCCTGTTGAAGACTAACGATAATTTGTTGTATATTATCTTAGTCATAATATTCTTTACTGAGCTAGTTGAGCTCACCCTTTTCCTTTTTGTTCCATTTTTCTCGGGAGGCGAGAATATATAGCGAGTACGCAGCCTGGGTATGGAATGAAGGTTTTAGAAAGGATTGTTTAGTAGTCCTCACCATTTTGTAAAATAATGTATCAATAAATGTGATGAGGATTTATTTGAGTATAGATATTGTCTAGAAGATAATATTTGTATTCAAACTCACAGTTTTACTGTTGTAATAATAAAGTTGTAGTTGTTTCTGTACCATGTATTGACAACTCAGAATAGGTGATGTATACCTATTTTGGGGGCGTCACACAAAGTGTTAGCATGTACTGATAAAACAACTACTAATACTGTACAAAAAAGTAAGCAGTTAAAGTAATCTACAAGGCAGATGGAATTTCTGCCCGTTTTACTCTCATCGTCCAATGCATGGAGTACTGTTCCAATTTTCGAGGTTAAAGTCATGATGGACTGCAGTGATGGAGAGGCTATCATCATCCTCCTTTTCCCTAATGATGACCATGACATCTGGGCAATCATCGTCTAGGGTGTATCTGTTTGTATGCTCATTATGGACAATGATGCATATGCCTGACATCATCCTGGCGATCTTATTTACGTTTTCGTTCCCTCTCTTCCACTTTGGGATCAGGAATCAGGACCTCTTTTACTTTAACCGGTATCGGTTTGGGAAATAGCATAGCCATAACATGGGCTGGCACCTTTACCAGAGATTGTACAAGCTCAGGATTCGCAGGTGTAGAAAATTGCCGTGTGGTTGAAGTTGAAGGAATCTGTTTGTGCTTATGAGGATTCCTGTGACTGGAGCTAGCAGAATAGCCTAATCCAGCTGTCCCTGCTTGACTGGGCACTTGAATAGGGTGCTTAATACCCTGATGATCTTTGCCCAACCCTTGTCTAGGTTGATGACCCAATGATATCATCTCTTGAGTAGCCGACATAACCTCGGCAGAAATCTTGGGTGTGAGAGGTGGCGCCCTAATGGGATGGTAATGAGTGTTGCTCACCTCCAAGGCATGGAAACTGACCGGCTTAACTTCTGAATTGAAGCTGATGAGTGGCATGTCACCTTGTTCAGGACATTTCAGCTCAACATTAACAGTAACTAGGCTATTATTGATAATGTACTTGAGTTGCTGATGCAGGGTGGAAGGGACGGCTCTAGCCATATGAATCCATGATCTTCCCAACAGTAGGTTGTATCCTGTGGCTATTTTGAGCACATGAAAGGATACACTCAATGTATGTGGACCAATCTCCACTGGTAATTCAATTACTCCAACGGCGTTTCGTCGTGACCCATCAAAATCTTTGATAATCGTATGGATGCTTTTGATCCTCTTGGGGTTGATATTCATCTTCTCCAAGGTAGCATAAGGACAGATATTCAAAGATGAACCTCCATCTATCAAGACTCTTTCTACCATATACCCGGAGGACAAAATCGCTATGTGCAACGGCTTGCAATGATCGGTCCCTTCAGCGGGTATGTCGTCATCAGTGAAAGATATCACATTGTTGTTGAAAATGTGATCAACCAGATGTTGAAATTTTTCCACATCCACTGATTTCAGTAAATGGGCTTCTTCCAAGACCCTTAACAATATCTTCCAGTGATCTTCATAAGAGAAAACCAAGTCCAGTATGGAAATTTGTTGTGGAGCTTCTCTCAAGCTTAAAACCACTTTGGCTTCGTTATGGCCCATGGTACGGAGGAACTCCTCAATCTTCTCCATGGGAACTTTCCCATTTAATTTAATAGGGGGCTTCATCACCCGATGGGGAAGATACAGTGGATTCTCCTTCGACACTACAACAGTTGTATGTGATGTAGATCCTTCAGTCTGCCCATAATTCCATGGGACTTTGTGTGGGCTGAAAATAGGATATTGTGGTCTGAATGGTAAGTTAATTGGCTCTGGTGCAACCACTTTCAAAGGATTGTCAGCTCTTTTGAGTTGAATTGCTTGTATTGTGGGTGGTCTGGCAGCTAAATCATCCTCAGCGAATATAACTACTACGCCGTCCTTCCATTTTTTAGGACATGTGTTCCCACTCTGGAGTAGCAAAGTGTCATCATCTGTCATTTGCAGGACACCACTGTCAATTAAATTCTGAATAAGGTGGCGGAGTGCCCAACATTCTTCTGTGTTGTAACCTCGAGAGTGGGAGTGATATTGGCATACTCCCTTGGAATTAAACTGTCTGGAACAGGGATTTATTGGAGGTAGAAGGGATGTAATTCTTCCTTCATTGATCAACATCTGAAATATTTCCTCCATAGTTTAGCCAAGGTATGTAAATTCCCTTTTGTTGGCAAAATCCCAATGGGCTTTGACACTTGCTCTTTTGCAACTTTATCATCCAGTGTTTCACTTTCGGAAGGCGAGGATGGAATATTCATGACAAAAAGAAGGAGACGAGCATGCTCCTGACTAACTAATTGGTGTGTGACTTGGTGTTGATGAATCACCAGTTCTGCCAACTGATCTACTTGTTTGTAAAGAGCCTTAATCTCTCGCTCCATCATCAACTGGAACTGCACATAATCCCATCTGTCAGCACCATCTTTGCTATTCTGGGAAGAATCAACATAATTGGAACTCTGTCCACTGCTCTAATTAATCATATTGACCTCTCCTTCTTTGTGTTGAGGAAGAGGATTTTCTTATACATGAGGTTGGTCGGGTTTTATCATGACAATCTCCCTATTGTCGATTAAGTCCTGGATCTTATGTTTCAAGGCCCAGCAATCCCGAGTGTCATGTCCCAGTGCCCCGGCATGATAAGCACACTTTCGAGTAGCATTGAAACCCTTCCCATTCGGGTTGTCTGGTGGAAGAAGATGTGTAATTTTCTTCTAAGTAGTAAGAAGAGTAAGGATATTCTCGAGCGAGTCCCCTACGAGTGTGAACACTCAGGGGTGTCTGACTTCTCCACCTTTAGGCAATGGAGGGTTTGAAGACTGTGCTTGCAAAGGGGAGTAGTTTCACCTCTGAATAAGCATGTTCTGACTGCCTTTCTGACCTTGTAGTATCAAGGAAACATCCTCCTCTTTCTTTTTATGGACCCTTCGGGGGTTGTTTCCATAAGTTCCAAACTGGATGTGCTCAGCAACTACTTTAAGAGCGGCTAGGTCTTGAATCTTTACTTACTTCAATCCCATCTCAACCATCTCTCCGTGCTTGATCATTTCAGAAAATGGTTTGCCAATGCCAACTAAGATTCTTTCATAGAAAGGAGCTTCTTGTATGTCTATAAAGGTCATGACCATTTCTGATTCTGTCATGGAAGGAATGACTTGAGCAGTAAGACGCCTCCACCTTTGAGCATACTCTCTGAAAGACTCAGTAGATTGTTTCTTAACCTTAGTAATCTGGTACCGGTCAAGAGCCATATGAGATTGGAAGTTGTACTGAGTGAGGAAGGCATGAGCCAGTTCCTCCCAACTATGGATCTTTGAGTTGTCTAATCTGGTATACCACGATCGGGCTTCTCCAGTCAGACTTTTCTGGAACAGCTGCATTCTGAGCTTCTCGTCCTCTACATAAGATCTGAGTTCTCCTATAAACACCTTCAAGTGTGTGTAAAGATCCCCTAACCCATCATACTTTTCAAAGTCAGAAGTTTTGAACTTCTCTGGATAACGAGCACCAGGGAATATACAAAGGTCAGCATATAAAACACTCCCATGTGCTCCAATTCCTTTGATAGAATGGATGGTTTCCTCCATTTGAAGGACTTTATTCCTGATGTCACCGGTGTCTGGATCTTCTTTGAGATGGGTGTTTTCAGGAATTTTGTTGGTCGTATCCAACTGAAGTTCAAGATTTGTTTTATCTGAACCTTATGCTTCTCCTTGTGTAGAGGATTCTGTATGTACGAGTATGCGTACACCCTGAATAGACTAATCTAGTTCTTTAAGTAGAACAACCAAATCTGTAATTTGCTAGCTTAATCCGTCAAACTCTTCCTGAGAGATAGGAGCAGGATTAGACTGGTCAGATGAAGACATAATTGGCTGTAGGCTTGAGGCCTTTTTGGATTTTGAGCGAGTAACAGGCCCAATTATTTCCCTTCAAAAAACTTATTTAGTTTAGTCTTAGGGAATGTATAAATGTTTACATACTATCATAATGTGTCCATTTTAGGAATATTATCCTGCAAAACGGGTGTCATTTGATAGTATGTTAAGTCTTAATATGCATGTACACATATTCTTCATATTTTCCATTACATAGCGATGAACATGGAATGAAATTACAAGTAAATGTCTTTACAAGTAATTGAAAAATGGAAAGCATGAAGTGAATTTCCTCCGCGTTTGGTTTATCAGAGGCTGATCTATCTTAGGTTACTCTCGTGGCTTTTTGGCATAAAGGTTCGCAGTCATCGTAATCTACTTGACGGGAAGTTAATCCGGTCTTTCAACTGGAGCGAATCTGGGTGGTGCCTTTCTTGAGCCTCGTTAGAATTAGTCTTCCTACGAGTCCAGTAATCAAACACAGACAGGATAGCCTACTGGTGGAAGAACCACACAACATACATTCACATACAACATGTCTCACCGTTTATGAAAATGATGACATGTGCGAAGCACTAATATCACAGATAGATATATTACAGTGTAGTAAATAAAATGCATTCGTACACATTCATCAAAAAATGTAAATGCAACATTCACACACAAGCATATAACAGTTTTGAAAAGCTTGTAGTAGCGGCTTAAGCCCTCTTACTGGCGTCCCCAGCAGAGTTGCCACATGTCGACGTCAGGATTTTTATTTGTCCCTTTTTCTGTTCTTGTTCTTTGGTGTTCTCATGTTATGTGAGATTTGTTTGAAAAAATAAGTGAAAAAGGTCCGACATATATATGTCGATGATTTGACTGTAAGAGTCTCCAGTTGTTGTTTTTAATTGGTTGTACCAACGCAACCGAGAAAAGGTTTGCACATTGACCCAGTGATGTGACACTGCTAAACGAGTCTGTGAAACAGAGATTCATTTGGGTTTGGGGGCTTGATTATGCGGAGGGAAGGTGTTAGGCACCCCCCGACATCCATGTTACCACGGTGATCGCCACTTTTCAAGAAACTGTTATATGAATATGTGTGTGTGTGTGTGTGGGTCAATGTGCTGTTATTTGGAAGTAGTGCTATTTTTTGGAACCATGTCTTATCTCTTCAAGCTTCAAATTCTATCCAGTGTTCTGCCTTACGTAGTAGTCACTCAAGATTGCAACTCCTTGGTTCTTGTGAGATATTGTTGTCAAGAATGTATGTTGAGATGTTTGTTTGTTGAGACGGTGCCATGAGGGGTTGAGGTGGCAATTTGACAATTTTGCCCTTCACTGGGGTTATCTCCAGTTTTGGCTGATAAAGCAGACGTTGCTCAGGGTTATCTCTTAGATTGGGCTGCTGCAATTATTGAATGCCCTCAATGTTGTCTCTGAGGTGTGCATGTCCTCCCGGGGTTATCTCCGGGTTTGGGAGTTGAGTGCCTCAGTGTGAGTCCCGAGGTTGAAGCTGACTGCATGGGTTGAAACGAGCATCTCCGGGGTCATCTCCGAAACTGCAACTGCACTCCTTGGGGTTATCTCTAAGGTTGACATTGTCTTTCCCGGTATTGTTTCCGAGATTGAGACTGAACATCTCGAGGTTATCTCCAAGATGAATCGGCCTTCTCCGGTGGAATTTCCGGTATTTACACTGCTTTCCCTGGGGTTATCTCCGAGGTGGGAAAATGATACTCCCAGTGTGTTTTTCGGGGTTGAAACTGAACTTCCGGTGGTATTTCTGGGATTAAGCTGAGTTGTCTTCCAGGGTGATCTCTGAAAGAAGATTCTGCACTTCCTGTAATGTTAGTAATAGGTAGGCATAAAATTTCGAGTGTCCACACCACATATAGAGAGCTATGATGGATCCGGAGACCATTATGAACACAGCCAGGCTTACGACCAGCTGAAGAATTATGATGACTACTCTGATGCTGCCAAGTGTCAGATGTTCATGACAACGCTGAAGAAGGATGCCCGACAATGGATGATATCCTTGGCCCCGAACTCAGTCTCATCGTGGAGAGAACTCTGTGACAAATTCCACATCAGGTTCGGGAGTAATAAATGAAGAGGGAAATCGACTGGGAACTTGGTTATGAAAAAATAAAGAAGTATTCAAGCGAGACCTTGGGCCATTATGTTAAGAGGTTTCGGGAGGCAGTCGAATAAGTGACATATTTGAATGGTTCCCAAGCTCTTGGGTATTTTCGGATGGGGTTGGATGTTAATAAATCGAAGAATTTAGTGAAGGATTTGATGTTCAACCATCCGAAGGACTTGTCTGAAGCATTCGATAGGCCAGAAAGCTTCATAACACTAGAGAAAGTAATGAGTAGTAGTCCGTCGGATACAAAGGAGAAGTCAAGGATCCGCATACGAGAAATTATCTGAAGTCACACAATTAAAACAACAAGTCTGACAATCAAACAAAGAACTTCAACAACGGGGGTTCGGGAGGAGGCCGATCGCCTTTCCCGAAACGTGGAGTTAATAAAGTCTATACTCCTCTCAACATGAACACGACAATAATATTGGAGGAAATGAAGGATAAGCCCTATGATAACTCGAATTTTTAGAAATTATTAAAATAAAAATTTGATAAATAAAATTCTTATTACAAGATATGTCAAATTTGAATAAGAATATATATGTGTTATATATTTTGAATTTTGTGTTATTGGTGGAAAGAAATCCATAAAGGAGATTTTATAGTTGGTTAAACTATTAAGAAATAGAGTTTGAACTCGGAAGTTTAATCTCTAAATTATTGATGAACCAATAATTGATATTGTGAAATCAAAGAGGAAATTTGTTATAGTATGACAAGTTAGCATTTCAGAAACATGCTCTAAGTATTTAGAAAGGTAGGTTATGTTTTTGCTAAGCAAGAAATTATCTCACGGCTCGGAACTTGGGATGGCAGCAATTGCTATTGCTTTTCAAGCTTATGACCAGCCAGAGAATCAAGGCTTGAATCTCAGAAAGGTTCTGAGTAAGTTTGTGAAATTTGAATTTCAAGATATGTATATTAAGGGCTCATATGTGTAATAAAAGTAATAATTGGTTATTAAGTTGTTCATGAATGGATTAAGTTAGAAAAACATGTGTAGACACTCAAAATTTTGCATTCCTGTTATTAACCTTGTAGGAGGTTTGACCTTGAATGCAAGTAGTGATGTTTTTTAATAAACCAGAGGAATCCTTAGAGAATTCCATATGAGAGTAAAACTCAGCTATAAGACCAGGATATAAAGATTTATCATAGAAAGTTATTAAGCACTCCCATCCAACATTTTTAAAATTTTCGAACAAGTCTGAAAAACTATGAAAAGTAATGACATTCCCTGGACACATATTGTGTCTCATAGTCCTATATTTATATTGTGCAGATGTAGTAGTGAGATGAGGAACAACATTAGAAAACTGTAACTCAGAATGCAGAGGAAGTGTTTTTCGTTTTGATGAAAAGTGGTTAGACATTATTAGTAAAGAAGTAGGGAAGATAGGTGGGAGGATTAAGCTAAGTAAGGACTGGACATATGAATGCACCATTGTTGAAAGAACTTATATATATAGATAGAGAGGGATAATGTGATGATATGTTGCAGGCAAGATACACGAATTGTAGTCAGGCAAGAGTAGCAGTTAATAGACTTATGTACTAACAAGTAATATGACTACTGAAAATAGTAGTAAGGAACAGAAATCATTTAAGTTAAACAGTAAGGTGGATAAGTTTTTAAAACTTTTATGTAAGGGGTTGGAAAGAAGTAACACAGAAATGAGCCACATGTCAGATAGTTAACATAGAGAATAATTAAGTTCAGTCAATTTCAACCATGATTAGAAAAGAATGTAGCAGTATATATTTAAAACATTTTTCAGTAAAACACGACAAAGGATTGGTTCACAGAAAGGGATGGAACCTAATTATATCAGAAGATACAGGTCTGGCATTGAAATAAAAATGCATAGAGGCATGTAGTATGTAAAATCTAGCAGTTATAACAAATCTCAGAAAGATTGTGCAAGTATTAGTTAGTGCAAATAAATAAACCCAGTGGACATCAGTATCCACACAATATATAAGACATGCAAAAATAAACCCAGTGGACATCAATATCCACACAATTTATAGTAGATAATACTTAAAAATGGAGGGTTATACCTGAGTGAGCAGAAAAAATTATACCAGTTCCATAGAGAAAGCAAGCGTGACATGCTCGTCCTTATGCAGTTTCTCAATGAAAACCTCATTCACTCAAGTAGAAGAGCACAGACACATAAGCATATATATAATATATAAGAATATATATATATATATATATATACGGTCCGGTTCCTGTAAGGGAGCCCTTACTTTCTTAAAATGCGGACTATTTTTTTTTGCTTTTTTTTTTAAAAAAAACAACTAAAAAACAAAGTTTAAAATTTTATGGAACTGAAATTTTTTCATAATACAGTGTTTTGGATGTGATTTGGATACGTAAAACAAAAAATATATGTACAGTTTGTGCATACTATACATACATTTTTTGGTATAGGTATCCAAATCATGCCCAAAATATTGTATTATGGAAAAATTCCAGTTCCATAAAATATTAAACTTTTTTTTTAGTTGTTTTTTAAAAAAAAAACCCAAAAAAAAAGTCCGCATTTTAACAAAGTAAGGGAGCCCTCTCCTGATCGGTTCTTGATATATATATATATATATATATATATATATAAGAATATATAATATGTATAAATAGAATAATTTTAGCGTGATAAAAATACTGATTTTTAACCAAAATTGAATAGAGTTAAAATATATTTTTTTATTTAAAAATTGAGAATCAATACTAAAACAAAACTGTTAAGATGCTAGGATTTTAAAAGAAAACGTTTTTAAGAAAGTGAAACTCCAAATCACAAACTTCTTAGATCTGTCAAAAAAAAATTCAAAGAAAGATTTTACCGACCGAAACAAAAAGATGATCCAGTGGAAGCTTAGACAGAACTTGGTGATTTAAATCACAGACAAGAAAAAAAATTCTTAAAGAATTTTAGAGAAAGATTGTTATGATCGAGGTTTAACAAAATGATGGATTTTCAAATCAGGAAGTTTTAAAAAAAATTATTTTCTGTCGAAACCCAAAAAACATAGATTTTAAAAAAATTTAAGAGTGCTTTTCCAGAAGATAAACAAGAGAAGGTTTAGCCACACAAAGATTGTGGTTATAATTCATAGTAGATAAAAGTATGTAAAAGATTTTTGAAAATGAACAGAAGAAATTAGGGTTTGTTTTCGAACAAGAATTTTCCAGAAAGTAAAGATAAGAGAATCGATTTTCATCATTCTTTGATTGAAATCCTAAAAACTCCTCAGATCTTATCTATTTCAGAACATAACATGTTTAAAAAATAGAGATTGAAAAAAAATTAAGCCACTGAGCAAAAAAATGATGATTTTGAATAAAAAATCAGAAGAAATTAGGGTTTTCTAAAGATTTGTTAACAAAAATCGCCAGAAATTATAGTGGATTCGAGAGAGAATATAATCAAAAGAAATGATTTTCATCGTTCTTCGAGCGAAACCCTAAACGATAAACGAAAATCATTCGTAGATATGACAATATTTCTATTTGGATGAAAATGAGATGAAAATATAGTAGCAGATGAAATCAATCGAAAACCTCCTTTTTACATTTTGTTTGATCAACCAGATCTATAAACTGAAGCTAAGATATTGAGAGTGTGATAAGCTATTTTCTTCATATTTTGAAAGAGTATAGAGAGCATAGAATCAGAGATAATATGGAGATATAGAGGATTAGTCAAGAATTGGGAACAAAGACCGGTGAACATGAAGAAGATCGGTGAAGGAAAACGAGAGAGAAGAACCAGAGGCATAAGAGAAGAGAGAGAAAGAGAAATGATCAGACGTGAGAGAAGAGAGAGAAAGGAGAGTAGGAAAAATGAATTAAAAATTGAGAAATTTATATATATAGTTTGACTTACTTTGTAGATCTAACGGTGGATAGTAACTCAAGAAAGAGATCAACGATTAAGATTTGGTCTGAAATCTGAATAGTTGTGTTTCTTGAGTAAACACTGATTCATCGGCTAGGATTAATTGCTAGGTTTTGATTGAAGGGCACAGGTGGTGATCCGTGTGCTTTCGGATGCTTAAATTTGATTGGCCTGATGGGGAAGGCGCTGATGGGTCCAGACAGCCATTGAATTTGTATTTTAATGAATAGTTCAGATCAATTTTTGATATATGTAAAAAATAAAATGTTAAATGTTAATTATAACATTAGTAAAATAAATATTGTTAAATAAAATATATAAATGTTTTGGTTTTATAATAATTATTATATAAATATATAGAAATAATATATAATCTAATTAAAAATTAATAAATATGAGTTAAGCAAAATTAAGAGGAAATGTCTAGCATGCCTAATTCAATTCGTAATTTACAGAATCTTTTCGAACTTAGTGGTTTAGTGAATATATCAGCTATATTTAATTCAGTGTCAATGTGTTCTAGCTTAATAATTCTGTTATTAACATGATCACGTAAAAAATGATGCCTAATGTCTATATGCTTTGACCTAGCATGCAAAACTGTATTTTTGCTGAGATTGATAGTACTTGTATTATCACATAGAATTGACACACAATCAAATTTTAAGTTATAATCAGCAAGGGTCTGTTTCATCCATAGTATTTGAGCATAACAACGTGCAGCAGCAATATATTCAACTTCGGTGGTCGAAATAGATACCGAGTTCTATTTCTTAGAAAACCAAGAAACTAAACATCGTCCTAGAAACTGACAGGTACCACTGGTACTTTTTCGATCGATATGATGACCTGCATAGTCAGAGTCTGAACAACACACAAGATTAAATGGTTGATCCTTAGGATACCATAGACCTAATTCAGCTGTTCCATTAAGATACCAAAAAATCCTTTTTAGTACGGTCAGGTGAGATTCTTTAGGATTAGCTTGAAACCTGACACATTTGCAAACACTAAACATAATGTCAGGTCTACTAGCAGTTATGTATAATAGACTTCCGATCATTCCTCTATATTTCTTTGAGTCAATAGATTTTCCATTTTCATCAATAATTAATTTATCAGTAGTTGACATATGAGTGTTAAGAGGTTTTGCAGATTCTAAGCCAAATTTCTTGATCATTTCTTTATAGTATTTAGATTGAGATATATGAATACCTTTTTCTCCTTGTTTGATCTGTAATCCAAGGAAAAAATTTAATTCTCCCATCATACTCATTTCAAATTCTTTACTCATACTTTCAGAGAAATCATTGCACATAGTAATGTTAGTAGAGCCAAAGATAATATCATCATTCCTATTTTTAGTAAATAAAGTAGTATCAACAGTTCCCCGTTTAAAGCCATTATTTAGAAAAAATTTACTCAGTCTTTCATACCAAGCTCTAAGGGCCTGTTTCAGACCATATAAGGCTTTATGTAATTTATAAACATATCCAGGATAACTAAAATCTTCAAAGCCAGGAGGTTGTTTAACATAAACTTCCTCTTCTATAACACCAATTAAGAATACAGATTTGACATCCATTTGAAATAGTTTAAAATTTTTATGACATACTAATAACATACAAATAGATTCAATTCTATCAACAGGAGCATATGTTTCACCATAGTCAATACCTTCCATTTGATTATACCCTTGTGCAACTAATCTTGCTTTATTACGTACAACAATTCCACTTTCATCAAGTTTATTACGAAATACCCATCGAGTTCCAATAATTAAAACATCCTCGGGTTGTGAGACTAACTCCCATACTTTGTTTCTAGTGAACTGTTCAAGTTTGTCTTGCATAGACATTATCCAGTCTTCATCAAGTAAGGCATCTTTTATATTTTTAGGTTCAATTTGAGACAAGAAAGATAAGTGACCAACTAAATTATGTGCTTGTGATCTAGTGATAACCCATTTTTCAATATTACCAATGACATTTTCTATAGGATGATTTTTAATGACGTAAGACTCTTGGGCAAATCATTCAACTAAGGGTTTAGGTTTTCAAGGGGATTCTCATCAGTAGGTCGAGATGCATTATCTAGTTTCTGTTCTTCCATATTTCTGAGAATGTCTTCAATGACAACATCATTATCAACAAGCTCTTTATTTTTTGGAGGAGGCTGAGTTTCATCAAAGGTTACATTCATTGATTCTTCCACAACTAGAATTATTTTGTTGAAAACTCAGTATGCTTTACTATTAAGAGAGTATCCAAGAAATATTTCTTCATCAGATTTGGGATTAAATTTAAATAAATGTCCGTTGGTGTTTAGAATAAGACATTTGCTCCAAAAAACACGAAAATAGTTTATTTTTAGAGTTCTTTTATAATAAAGCTCATAGGGAGTTTTGAGCAAAATAGGTCTTAATAAAACTCTATTTTAAATGTAATATGATGTTGCCACAGCTTCAGCCCATAAATACTTTGGAAGATGGTATTCATTCAATATGGTATTAGCCATTTCTTGCAAAGAACGATTTTTCCTTTCAACTACACCATTTGACTGAGGTGTATAAGGAGCAGAGAAGTTATGACTTATACCGTTCTCATCACAGAACATAATAAAATCAGAATTATCAAATTATTTTTTGTGATCAGATCGAATATAGACAATAGAACTCCCCTGTTGATTTTGAATCTTTTTACACAGGGTAGAAAAAGAGTTAATAGCCTCATTTTTAAATTTTAGAAAATCAACCCATGTGAATCGTGAATAATCATCAACCAAAACTAGAATGTATACAACACCACCCATGCTATGTTTAGGGATAGGTCCAACAAGGTCCATGTATAACAATTATAAGGGTCGAGAGGTTGACACGGTAAATTTAAGTTTATGTGATACATGAATTTTTTTCCTAATTCGCAAGCTTCACAGATGTGATCTTTAAAGAATTTCAATTTAGGAAGACCACAAACATGTTCTTTAGAAGAAATGTTGTTTATAAGTTTCATGTTGATGTGTCTTAGTCTGTGATGCCATAGCCAAGGATCCTCATTTGCAGATACAAGACAAATGTTATCTAAATGAGAGTATGCATCTAAGTCATAAGTATACACATTTTGATATCTAGGACAAACTAAAATCAATTTACCAGTTTGATCAAAGATAGAGCAATTATGTGTACTAAAGGATATTTTAAAACCACTATCACAGAGTTAACTGATAGATAGAAGATTATACCTGAGTCCAGTGACTAACTGAACATTAGAAATGGTTATGTGGTTATTACCAACACATCCAACTCTAATTATTTTACCTTTATTGTTATCTCCGAAAGTTACCTCACCAAAGTCTGTAGCTTGCAAATTTTTTAATTTGGACTTGTCGCCAGTTATATGTCTTGAGCATCCACTATCAAGATACCATTTACTTTTATTCAGATTAGTTGCAAGACATGCCTGCAATGTATGTACTAATTTTACAAGTTGGTACCCTTTAATATGAAGGGTCCTTAGGGTGAGTTTTCCATTTTGTATAAGGAGCATTTCAAGTTTCCTTTATAAAACTTGGCATAGGATAATCAATTTTAGTAGAAAAAAGCATTCTGAGTAACTAGATTATGACAAGTATGATAATATTGTTTATGAAATTCTCTTCTTGTGATAGTTGGTACAGTATATGTTCCTTTGGGAACCCAAATCATTTTTCCTTTATAGTTTCCATTTCTAGCATTGCACATATAAAAGGAATGACCATTTCTGTTACAATAAGAACATTTTGTGAAGGGAGATATATGACTTTCTTTTTCTTTGATTTTAACATGATATAGTCCTTTATCTTTTGATTTACTTATTTCTCCAGTATATCCTAAACCTTCTTTATTAAAGCTACATTTTTGCTGATTTAACATGACATCAAGATTTTCTTTTCCTTTTATAAATTTATAAATTATAGTATTTAAATCTTCACGTTCTTCAGTTAAGTTTTCAATTATGGAATTATGTTTTTCTATTTCTAATTTTAAAATTGAATTTTCATTTATGATTTCTTCAATTACTCTTTGATCTTTTACTTGATTATCTTCATTGATTACAGCAAGTGTTGAGTTTTCAATTTCAAGATTTTCAATTGAGATAATAAGTGATGAATTTTCTATTTCAAGATTTTTATTTCTATTCTTAAATTTTTCTAATTTTTCTTTATTTTTTAAGTTTACTTCATTTAAACTTTCATTGATGATAATTAAGTTAGCATTTTCAATTTCAAGACTCTTATTTATTTTTCTTAATCTTTCTAATTCTTCTTTTAATAATTCATTATTTTCATATAAATGACTGTAAGCCTCTTGTAATTCATAGTGTTCTTCATTTATGTTTTCCAGTGTATATGCAAAAAAATGAGGTGCTAGGCAATTGGTGTTCAGAATTAACCTCAGATCTTGGTGATGAGTCATTGTCTACCATTAAACAGAGATTTGCAATTTCTTCAATTTGTTCAGCATTTTTTTCCTCGTCACTTAGATCCCATCCTTCCTCACCTACAAGAATTTTGTTGTTGGCCAGTTTTAGACAATCCTTTTTGAAGTGTCCAGGTTGCTTGCATTCAAAGCATGTATTTGAATTTTCATTTGGGTTGGTACTTCTAAAGTTGTTGTTATTGGCTTTGAAATTTCCTCCTTGCGTCTTTGGCTTAAAAATTTATTTGGTTTTGAAGTTGTTGAAGTTGTTATTTGTCTTCATAAAGCCTTTGTCATATTTTCTTGCCATGCTTTGAATTACTCTCCTGAGTTGTCTGGACAATAAAGAAACTTCATTGTTGTCTAGACTTAGGAGTTCTTTATTCAGTTCTTCATCATCGCTTTCTTAGTCCACCAGAAGGGCTTTGAAGGCGATTCCTTTCTTTTTGAGATTTGTCTCTGATCCGACTTTTTCGACGAGCATGACGACTTCGTGGGCACGAAGATTTCCAACGAGATTATCCATAGGATATGTGGTTTGATCTTGCATTTCTTTGATTGCTATTGTGATGCCCCCAAAATAGGTATACATCACCCATTCTGAGTCGCCAAATATATGGTACAGAATACAACTACAACTTGATTATACAACTGTCTTGTAATATACGACAAAACATAGTTGAGAGTTTAACATGAATATTGTCTTCTAGACAATATCCAAACTCAAATTCAATCTCATTACAATTATTATCACACTATTTCAGAGAATAGTGAGGACTACTAAAATAACCATCTAGACTGTCAATCCATTTCCCGACTAGTCCCAGCTATATTCTCATTTTCTAAAGAGAACAGTGAAAGAAAAGGGTGAGCTCAACTAGCTCAGTAAGAAATATTATGACTAAGATAATGCAGAATAAATTATCCTTAGCCTTAAACAGTATAACAATTGATAGAATACAATAGACAACAAGTTTTAGATCAACAACTGTAGCGGAAATAACAATCCATTAGAAGAGTCAAATAGTGCATGATATCTACTATCTTCTATAATTTAAAAGTTTACCACCAATTTTATCGCCGAGACTCTGCATAATAAATAATCCACATCACTGAATTATCCATGCACTACGAGCTAAGGATATTCATTAGTGTCACGACCACGAATTATCCATGCACTATGGGCCAAGGATATTCGTGTTTTCACTAATGGTCATGATCATGCCAAACAACAATTCATCTTTGCACCCTTGGCCGAAGAGAACGCATGGTTATGATTATACCAACATCTGTCCATCAATGCACTACGGGCCAATAAGGACTTTTACCACATCATTTGTAACATCACGGTCATGATTATACCGAATAATCCCTGGTCATAATCATACCAATCAACAGTCCATCTATGCACGTAAGCCAAAGATGACTTTCATCACAATATAAGCATGAGGATAATGACAATGATATAAGTATTTAATTAAATGAAAACAAGGATAAATTTTTTAAAGATTTATAATTTAATTTATCCAGAATTCAATAATATCCAAATTGTCAACATGATACTGCTTTGTGGAGTAAAATTCAAGAATAATATTGTATCAAAAATGATTTGGACCAAAATGAAATCATTTTTTGTCATAAATAGTACTCTGGGTGAATAGTACCTGAGTGAATAGTACCCCATGAATAGTACTTCAAAAATAGTACTTCATGAATAGTACTTTGTGAATAATAATTCTTGAATAGTACTTTGTGAATAGTACTTTATGAATAGTACTTCGTGAATAGTACTATATTTATGAATAGTACTATATTTATGAATAATGCCCATGAATAGTACTCTATGAATAGTATCGTATATATGACTAGTGCCGTATAAAAAAATAGTACCCATGAATAGTACTCCTGCATGAAAAGCTTAAAATTTAGCAAGAATGTTTCAAAAAATATCTTTGTGAAATGATACTAGATGAAACGCAAATTTCAAGGATATTTTACTAATTTCACGGAGTATAGAAGCAATACATTAACAAAATGAATATAGAATTCAGAATCTAAAACGAAATAATATTACTTACATACTCGAGAGTATGGAAGAAAATATTATTTCTTATGAATATTGAACGAAATAAAATTTCTTACGAATACAAAAAATAATATCGTAAGCAAATATGAAATAAATAATACCCGTTACCTTAGTAGGAGGTTGGAAACTGCAATAGTGAAGTAGCAGAATACTCTTCTTTTTTCTCTCTATAGCTTCTCTCTCTATAGCATCTCTTTATAGTTTCTCTCTCTATAATTGCTCTTGTGAGTATTAGTGAATTGGTGAGAATGAAAAAATAATGAGTTTCTATTTATAGGAAAACATAGTTTCGATAATTGCACGATTAGGGGCTCAAATTATTACAGTATAGTACCTTAATCTTTTCCTCCATTTTTAATTTAGTCTTACAAGTATTATCAAACTTGCACCACCTCCCCTAATAGTACATGCATGTGAATCAATAGTTCGATTCATGTGAACAAATAGTTATATGCATGTGAACTAATAGCAATTAATTACTCACTTATCATATTAATAAATCGATTGGTCAATTTAACATCCAGAAATCAATTAGTATCGAAATAAATGTCAATTTCCACTAACACTAATAATCTCAACACAATAGAAATATTAATTTTATCTTTAATCAACACGGACTTATTCATCATTAATATTATAACTCACAGTATTTAACAACCAGATCATTCCCAGGAAAGAGGGGGCTTTTCGATAAGGATTTCTCCCTATTGGCACGCAATTAGGTGACCAAATCCCTTTCCTCGACAGAACTTTCTAGACATCGTCAATAATGAAAATAATAATATGAATAACTTTGTCGTCTCAATTATTGATTTAATAATATAAAATATTATGCAGATAATACTGTGATAATAATTGAATCAATAATATGAGAGATGTAATGCAGCAATTACTGTGGCAATAATTGAATAAAACTGAGTGACTTCTCACGTAAGCATCAATAATCAATACTATGTGCTAATATGCAACCACGCGTATTACTGTACTTTTACCACCGGGCAATTCAACAGTTTAACGGTAAAACTTTCGCCGTTATTTTTATAAAAAGATATTTCAGTCATTTTCTCATTCCGACAGTAATTCTGTTGTGGGGTCCACCAATGATTTTGCCATCATACGAATATTCCCTAATAAAACGAATATTCCCTGACCAATCAAATATTTTATGACAACTTGCATACTTTACAAAATTTATAAATACTACCCACAACTATAACATTATATCAAATCCACACCTTAATATTAAAAAAAAATTGAGAAATTAAATCTTTATTCATTAAATTTGGGTCTTACTGCTGTAACCTTCATTTTCCAGATGGATGGAAGGGATTTAAGAATTCTTTTGTTTTTCCCATTTGTAGTGTATGCCTTTCCCAATTGCTCTATGTAAAACCCAAAACCCTAATAAGACTCGGATACGTAAATTCAGTTTTATTAATAAAATCTCTCCATTTTGAAAGTGTTATGTGTTAATATATAATCTGTTTAACAAATTAGGTCAAATAAATTTTTGTCCAAAAATTGACGTGCTTGACACCTCGTGCTTAAAAATTTAATTCCAAAAATGGATTTCAGTATGTTTGTTTTGACAAGTTGCTTTGTCGCGCTTGATAGGATTTGTGGAAAATCTAAGTTAGGAACCCTAGATTACAAACCCTAACCCTAGATTACAAACCCTAACCCTAATTAGCTAGACCAAACCCTAATTAGGTTATCATAACACCTAATCATGATTACTAAACTTCAATTAGGTATTAATAAACATCATTAAGCAACCCTAATCATAAAAAATAAAACCCTAATCAAGATTATTGAGGATTAGAGCAAAATTAAGCTACTAATCTAACCTAACTAGCTTACAAGTAGGAGGCAAGTCATGATAACAAGTTTCAAGGCTGCACATAAGCTGGTATCACCCCCTAAGCAACACAAGTTAACAAACATCAGATATTTAGAGAGGCAAGTAGGTGAAAAGGACCAAAAAACCAAAGTTGCTTAAGTCTATAAATAGAAGAATAACTCCAGGCCAAACCCACAAATTCTCTAAGCCTAGACACTCTTACAAACATACCAAATCAAGCCTGGGTGATAGCAACATAAGATTCAGTAGCCATAAATCAAAATCAAGCAAGAAAGGTGCAAACCCTAATGTATAGCTAGATCTTTGATGCTATGTTTAATTTGTTGTTTAGATGTTTAGGTATATGTAATAACATGCTAAAAAGTATACTAAGTTGATAGAACACATTTTCATAACATCTAGATGCATCAAATTAGTGTTTTAAACAATCTGTATATTTTGGAAAAACAAGTCTGACAGTCAAATGTCAGAGCATGTAGATCCATGTATGTTAATAGTTAGGTCTGTTAATTATATGTTATTTGTAGTATGACATGAGGTCTTTAATCTGGAATAGAAAACAGGTTCATTAGAACCATATATTGCAAGATATAGGTGGTCAAAAGTGGTTGACCGATCACGAAGTTCTGTTTTCTGGGTTACCTAGAAAACTCAAGAACAGGTTGAACCGGCTACTTTGACCAGCCTTTTAAACGCTTTCTGTTTGATGTTATAATGACTAATTGTAATGAATTAATACCTTGACATGCATACTACATATCTATGACATTCAATTGGATGAACAATTTATAGGATTACCAAAATTAATGGTCAAAAGTCGTTGACCGAGCATGACTAAGTTTTCTGGGTTACCCGAAAATCGATGAATATGAAGAATGAAATTTTGGTACAGACTTTGACCAACATAGATCGAGACCTTAGAATCATACTTGGTCAAAATCAGTGTTACATATATGTACCTTGACATATACACTACCTATTACAACAAACAAAACACAAATCTATTACACGGATTGAAAGATATAGAAGCTACAAAACCGTTGACCAGCCATTACCAATGTTCTGGGTTACCCAGAAACTCAAGAGCAGCTCTGACAGTGACTTTGAGCCTCTATAACCTTTTGTTATATGTAGGTTAAAGCATGAATTTGACCTGATATTGTACTATTGTATGAGTATTATAACATAAATACTTGATCAAACCCAAAATAATTAACATTAGCAAATTAGATCAAGGTCAAAGTGGTCCCTAGACCGACCAACTGAAACCAAGAAACTCAAAAACACCTTTAGCTACACTTCCTGTCACTATAGAGCTTTAGCGACAAACAGAAAATGTTTTCTAAGAAATTAGTTAATAAAAATTAGAAAAAATTAATAAATAAATATAAAAATAGTTTTAAAAATTATTTTAAGTTATTATAATTAACTTTTAATATTTTTACATAAATTTAATAAATATTTTAATTTATTTGGATATTATTAATAATTAAGTTAATAATAAAGTAATTAAATTATTACTTTTAAATAATAAATAATTGTTGAAAAAATAATATTAATGATATAAAAATCATAATAAATGGTTATAAATTATTTAAAAATAGTAAACAAGGTTTTATAATATTCTAAATAAATATTAATTATTTAGAATAGAAATAAATGATTTAAAAATCATTTAACGGATAAATAAATACTTAAAAATTATTATAAGCTTCTAGAAATTATTATAATGGATATTTAAATTATCTAAAAATATAATAAAGCTTATAAATAAAATTTAATCGAATTATCAACTTATTAGGTACCCGGTAAAGTCTTTGGACACCGAAACTATATCAAACTTAACCCGAACATTTGTAGATTTTTTATTTGAGTATTGTTATCAATACTAATGTGTTAGATTTATATGAATGAACATCTTACGTGTTTATTAATGAATCGAGTAGCATTACTTGACTGATCTTCGCTCAGACAAGTTTACTAAACCCAAATTATTATTTACGCAAATTTTTCGAACCTTGTGTATTCGCTAAACAAGATTCCTATCTTGAATTGCTTTTGATATGATATACCAAACCTAAACTTGAATTGCCACTTATTGAAATGTTATTGCTATAGCTTCAGCATAACTAAGAAATGAATTATTTATTCATATGATATTGTTTATTAAGCATAAACTGTTGTGTCAAACCAAATTGTTTTGGGAAGATCACATCTTATACTGAAGTTGTGTATCCAGTAAAGGGATCGATATTTGGTCAATAATATATTAACGTTGGGTGCATGTGAGCACTAGTAGGATGAGATGCATACTCCTAGGATATTGAGTAGGTTGATCCCCTATCTCATATCTAAACAAAGTTTCTAAGTCTGTGTGACTGACAGAAATAAAAAGTCCAGAAATGGTTGAAAAAGAAATTCCAGAAATGGTAGCAACAATCAGTAAAATTTTGAACTGTTATACTTCTTCAAATCATATATTGTTATAAATATAGAACCTGCTGAGCATGCCATAGCTCACCATTGCAAATTATTCCCTTTACAGTATTAGATGGTAACCCTGGCACTTCTGGAGCTAATAAAGGGAAGCGTCCTTGTTTAGATTAGTTTATTTGACTGTCTAGTTGAATGTAATACTTTGTAATAATAATTTATGTATGAAGAATCATGTAATCAAACCATAATGATATATATATAACATCTTTTATTTCCACAATCGTGTTTTCTGTACATATATAGATGTAATTAGAATTTCCAATTTAGTTTGAGATCCTTGGGAACTATTTATCTAAATGAGGGTATTGACAACATGGACTATTAATGTTGTTGTTGATACTCTGGATTTTGGATAGATAGGTACTATCGATACAATAGTGTAAATTCGCATGATATAGACTATACATCTGAGTGAGGGTATTGGTAATATGGACTGTTCATGTTATTACTGGTACTCTGAATTTCGAATAGATAGATACGATTCACAAATACAGTTCATACATCCAAGTGAGGGTATCCAAACACAATAATAGTTCTTCTGAGAATTGTTATTTGTTATGGGATACTGTGAATCTTGGATCTATGGGAATTACATCTGGTTATAACCGTATAGTCACTCAATTAGATATAAGCATATAATCAGATACCATAGGCGTATAGATTTGAATGCGTTATATATATTGACTAGTAGTAAGCACCATATCGGATACCATGGGTGTGACAACCCGAAAATCCGGATTGTCCAGAAATCAAGATTTAAAGAATTAGTTATTAATAAAATAAATTTTTATTAATACTATTATGTGCTATGTGTTTATTAATCATTCTATAACCTAGAATGATTATTAATCAGGAGGATTCTGGCTACGAGCTGGATTGAACGAGTAAGAATTTTCAAGACGAAAAATGACATTTTTCCGGGAACAAAAATATTTCCGGGGAAAAAGACGAAATAGGCACTATTCACCCAATGAAACCCTAAGGGTTAGGGTTTGAATAACCTAAGCCTTTCCAAGAGTTTGGTATGTCAAAATGACATTCCGTCGAAAGATTTGACGATAATATATCGTGAAATGTTAAGTAAGCCGATAAAAGTTTTTCTTGAAAAACGTGTAGAAATCGGACGAAATAAAAACGACGAAAAGTACAATATGCTTTTCATCCGTTTAACTACGTTAGGGGAAAACGTGAAGGAAAACACTTAATGTCGAAAAGTGTTTTTCAGTTTTTTAGAAATCCGAAGAATATATAATATTCAATCGGTAAAGGAAAGACGAAATATCCAAAAATATTTGGATTCCGAGAAATCACAGTTTTTAGACTGTAAAGTGCTTATGCTTATGAGCTAAGTAAAAGATAAGTTACTTAATGAGTAAGTAAACTTAAAGGCTAAGCAAACTTAAGGGTTAAGTAATCTTAAGTGTTAAGTAAACTTAAGGGTTAAGTAAACTTAAGTGTTAAGTAAACTTAAGGGTTAAGCAAACTTAAAGGCTAAGCAAACTTAAGTATTAAGTAAACTTGAGTGTTAAGTAAACTTAAGGAGTAAGTTAACTTAGTCTTTAAGTAATGAATAGTAAGGAGGTTAAGGGTGTGAAATGACCAAAATGCCCCTAACCTTGATTTTTTCTATAAATAGTAAGCTTAGGCTCATTTATTTGGATTATTGAAAATCCCACACTTTGAGAGAGAGAGAGAGAGAGATTTCGGATGGGAGGAAGAAGGAAAAAGAAAGTGGAAAAGCTTGCTCGTGAGCACGCTTTGTCCAACGAAATGAAATTAAAGAAGAAAGGTAATCCAAAAACCTAACTTCTAGATAATTTTTCTTTAATTTTTTATGTTAAAAACATAACTTAATGAGAATAAGAAGTAAAGATGTTAAGAATGATTTCATATGATTGAAATTGTAAGAAAAAGAAGAAATAAGAAATAAGAAATTTAGTTTATAAATTTCTTAAAGAAGTATAAGATTCGTAAGGATTTTGAGCGATCCGAATTAATCTTATAAATGAGTAGGTTAAATAAGTAAGGAATGGTGTTCTATAACATCAAATTCCAAGAAAAAGTGAAATTGTAATCTAAAATATCAATTAAAAATGAAGAACGAATGAAGAACACGAAGAACACGCGAAGAACGCAAAGAACGTTGTTGATGGACAAATTTAAAACCATCGTAGTATAATTGTTGTTGATGGACAAGTTTAAAACCATCGCGTATAAGTTATTTGCTTATTGCTTGGTTAGGAATGTTAGAAACGTTCATGAAGAAGGGATTAAAATGGAGCTATAACGAAGTTATGGTGATAATTTCGTAAAAGACGAACGAGAATTAGAAAGTTAGTAAATGAACCCGAGCATGTAGAGTTTTATAAGAATATAAGAGAATGATGAAAACATGAGTCGTGGACTCAAGAACGAACAAATTCCGAGTTCGGATGATCGAATTACGGACAAACAAACAAAGAACGTTAAAAACGTTAAAATGAACGAAGGGTGAAGATTAAGCCAATCAAAAGGCAGGTTAATAGATTCAGAAAAAAGTTCTATCTGGGGGTAATCAAAGTACATTAGATAATGAAGAAAGTGGCTTTGGAATGATCTCGTTCCAAGTTATAATGAAGAAGTTATGAGATTTTGAAGTACGTGTCTCAGAACGATCAAAGACTTGGAAAATTTTCGGGAAGAAGGTCTTGGCGCCGCGGCGCCAGGCATGCCTAGAATGGTGGCGCTTCGATGCGGTCGAAGAGTCTCAAGATCGCTAACTCGTCTTAGTGCACGAGAATCGATCAAGTTGAAGGTGGCACCGCAGTGGCGGTCTGAGAAGCAATGCCGTAAATGAGATTTTAACCGCTTTCAATTTACGGGGATGTCTGAAAAGAAATATGAATATAATGTTCAACTAATGTAACACTTAATCAAGTGTATTAAACCTTTGATGAAGGTCGAATGAAAAGATTAAACGAGATTAAAAGAATGTAATTATGAGTTACGGAACAGATAGCCGGGGACTTTAGTCGCAGTGAATCGAATGTGGGGGATTGCTATGATGGTGATTCCTTAGACGTTGATGGACGTTAGTAATGTATAACATTTCAATGTTATGACATGGTAATGAGAGATTAAGAGACAAGCAACGTGAACGTTGAATACGTAAACGATTCTCGTAAATCGTATTCATGTTAAGAGAACGTTCTAAGTATACATTGGTTGTATGACGTAGACGTTGACGAAGGTAGTAAGTAAGATATGAATTATCAAGAAAGCCGTAGCGAACGGTAATAAGATTAATGAAAGCCGAACGTGAGTCGGATGAGAATGTTAGAATGAAAGGCAAGCGTTTAACACTTTAACTGACGTGAAGGTTGAGTAAACGGGTAAAACCTACACTCCGTGTATGGTTGACCGTAGGATAATGAATGCCAATGATTAAACCTATGAAAGGTAAATAAGCTTAATTAAAGGCAAGTACGTATAACGTAAAGAAGCCGAGTTAATGGTTATAACTTGGATGACGTTCCGAGTCGAATGAACCGGACGTTGTAAGATAAGAATGTGAATCATCAAAGATGATGAACGTTTTGAGTAAGACATCTCCGTATGTCATGAAACCGTAAACCGATAATGAAGGTTATCGCATAAACTTAAGTTGCAAGAACGCGAATCCTAAGAAGTAAAGTAAAGTAAACCAATGCATAAGTCAAGTATATGACTAATTGGTGTACGTGTTATTTCCTTATGTGTTATAGGGAATGGAATTAGCGATTCAAATAGTAAGTCACATTCGTGTCATGTAAAAGCAAGTTTCCTAACTTCATTCATATTTTAAATGAATGCTAGTTTCTTAAACTTCTCAGGTGTTGAACTTGAGAAGTTTTGTCTATGTGCAAATGTGTGATATTTGTACAAGGTGGTAGAATGTATGAGGCCTTGTGCCACAATGTGAACACTTAGGTGTTTTTGTGAGATGAACTGTTCTATGATTGAACTGTTCAATAAAAGAATGTTCTATTTATACATGAACCGTTATTGTTAAGTCTGTGCTATTGATTCTAGCCAGACAGAATGTGTATGAAAGAAAGTAGAGAATGAAAGTATTTCAACGTGAATGTAACTAATGTTTTAAAATGATAGGAATCGAGTTTATTCCTATTATTCAAGCTGCTTCATAACCGTAGTTCGGTTATTGAAGTTTCAAAGGAATGTTAAACTCTTAAAGTTGTTTGTTCAACTATTAAGACTTGCTGGGCTATTGAATGCTCACACTTGCTTTAAATGAAAAACATTTTCAGCGAACGATGTTAGAAGAACTTAAGGATCCCGTGTAGATCAATCTGACGGTATCCAGATGAAGTGCCATTCGGAATGTGAATGAGCGAGAAGATCAAGTGAAGACTTGTAATGTAGAAAAATGAGAATTAAACTATATAATAGTTTAATGAACGATTATGTATCCTTGGTGGCGGATAAAAGTCACTCGTGCAAGATGTAAAGAATAATGTAATTATCATTATTTGTAATGAGAAAAGCTATAAGGTTTTTAGAACCTGGGATTTGAGAGTGTATGTTGTTATATTTTAGTATATAATGATGTATGTTGGATGAATGATGTACTAGTGACGCACGGAATCCGGGTGTGAAGATAGACCGGATTTCGGGGCACTACAATGGGTGTATAGATATGGGGGCGTTACAATTAATGGTATCAGAGCTATTAAGGCTATAGATATAAGGAAGAGAAATCTTAGTATATAGTCTTCGAGTCCATAAAAATATTAAAGTACACATAAAAATAACATTAAAAATATTATATTTATGTAAATTTATATACCAGTGTTAAAGGAGTTTTATTTTATAGATGACCAACTCCAGTGCTGAAGAAATGGTGATAGTAAATAAACCACCACAAATTAAGTCATTTATAGTTGCTGATGGAGAGGATGAAGAATTTCTTCATGATCAACAACTGCTAGATGCTGAGGAAGAGGAAGATCTAGTAGCAGGACAATTAATGAGAATTAATGAACATGATGAAGCTATGACATCACTAATGAAGACTTTTGAATATGAGAATAATAAAATGCAGTTTAGGGCACACTTAGCAGAGGGAATGTTAGAGCATGAAAGGGGAACCAATAATCGATTGAAAGTACAACCGCACCATGCACAAAGGGGCAGAAAGGAAATAAAGTCGAGGCTACTCAAATATGCTCTGGGTACTCGAGATGTCTTCAATGATTTGCAGCACCGGGTAGTTCGATATCCAGTGGAGGAGAAGAAAACTACTTATCTGATAGATCGATCTGTGGTATGCCATATGATCCAGGATTCCTTCGATGATGTTAATGAGTTCTAAAGGTTAGTATAGAAGTCTAAATGCTCTATAATAGTATGAATAAAGGAGCATTTAAATTTTGTAATATAGCTAGTAGTATGTGTAAACTACTAAGTTGTTTTGTATGAATTTTGTAATATATGAATAAAAGATATGTTTGTATTATTCAAATTCTTATGTGGATTTTTGTTGTTGTCTTATATAGAATCATGCCACTAACCAGAAGACCCCAACGAGAGATAGATAATGATGATAATCCTACCCAAAATTTAGTAGAAATTTTATTAGGTGCTATGAATAGACCCATAAACCAAAACACTTCCTTTAAAGATTTTAAATTAGTTGGTCCACCCGAGTTCAAAGTACATCTGAACCTGTCGATGCACAAATCTGGATTACTGAAACAGAAATTTTTTTCTTAGTAACCCATGTTAATAATATTCAAAAGAAAACTTTTGCAACCTTTTTCTTGAAATGTGAGGCTAATTACTGGTGGGAATCAACTAAGGGTCGGGTAGAAACTAAAATTGTACCTTGGGATAGATTCAAAGAATTGTTCTTTGAAAACTATTTTTCCCAATCTTTGAAAGATTGTATGGAAGTACGATTCCTAGAACTAAAACAAGGAGACCTGACCGTATCTCAATATACGACCAAATTTAACGAACTGTCCAGGTTTGCTCCTCACCAAGTCAATACTGAACTTAGAAAGACCCAGATGTATCAAGAAGGTTTGAAACCTCAAATACGAAGTAAGTTATCCATTTTCCAACTAAAGACTTTTTCCAAAATACTCGAGAAAGCTTCCATAGCTAAGAGTGAAAACGAGAATCTCATTAAATTTCATCAGGAAATGAAGAGTCAAAATGAGAAGGGAAAACCTAAGACCGAACCCAGTTTAGGTGAGTTTAATAATAAGCAAAAATAGAATTCTAATTTTTCTAATAACCGAGGGAAGAAGGTAAGTAATAATAACAATAACTTTAGTAATAATAATTTTAAACCTTGTCCTACCTGTAGAGGAAAACATAAAGGGGTATGTTTTAAAAGTATAAATAAATGTTACAATTGTGGACAAATGGGACACCGTTCTCCATAACGTCCTTTCCCTAATAAAAATAAATGTTTCAATTATGGTTCATCGAAACATTTCGCAAGGAACTGTCCCAAACCCAAGAACCAGGGAGGAAAAGGAAATAGAATAATAGAGAATATCAATAATCAGTCAACAGTAGCTGCAGTTGGAGCTCAAAATCGACCAACCGCGAGAACATTTAATATGTCGGCGAGGGATGTTGTTGCTTTATAAGACGTGGTGATAGGTATCATCCATATCAACACTTTAAATGCATATGTGTTATTCGATTTTGGTGCTACTTGTTCCTTTGTGTCTAATAGTTTTTCTAAAAATCTGAATATACCATGTGAAAATTTAGACAAACCGTTCTGTGTAGAAATTGCAAACAATGAAAAGATTCCGGTTAAAACCATATATAGAGATTGTAGTGTGGAGATAAAGGGACATAATTTTCTGGTAGATCTTATTCCAATACAGTTGGGAGAATTTGATGTAATCTTAGGAATGGATTGGTTAGTTAACCATAACGCGATGATCGATTATCATAAAAAATGTATAAACCTTTTGACTGCATCGAAGTCAAAGGTAGTGTTAAATGGAGGTTGTTCACCTAAGCAATCTCGATGTCTGACCATAACTCAGGTTGAAAGGTTACTTAGAAAAGGATGTTCGGGATATTTGGCCTATATAGTTTATACTCGACAGGAAGGAGTAAAACTAGATCAAATACCTATTGTCGACGTCGGGATTTTTACTGTCCCTTTTTTGTTCTTGTCTTTTGGTGTTTTCATGTTAGGTGAGATTTGTTTGAAAAAATAAGTTGTGAAAAGGTCCGACATGTATATGTCGACGATTGGACTATAAGAGTCGCCAGTTGGTATTTTTAAATGGTTGCACCAACTCAACCGAGAAAAGGTTTTCACATTGACCAAGTGATGTGACACTGCTAAACTGGTCTATAAAACCGAGATTCGTTAGGGTCCGGGGGCTTGATTATGTGGAGGGAAGGTTTTAGGCACCCTCCGCCATCCGTGTTACCACGGTGACCGCCACTTTTCAATTAAATTGTTATATGAATATGTGTGTGTGTGTGTGTGGGTCAATGTGCAGTTATTTGGAAGTAGTGCTATACCTCGTTTGTACCTATATACAAAGGGTTTGAATTTGTATAAAAGTTTAGTTTTAACAAGATATAACAACGATGTTTTGTAAAAGAGGTTTTTTAAACCCTTATGCTCAATATTAATTGAAGCCTTTGATACTTCCATTTTATTAAATGTTCGGCTTGATTACTTTTATTTTTGAGATGCGAAGCATCTTCGAGAAAATAATATACATAGCAATGCCGAACTCCTTGTGGGCATGAGAGCCATCTAAGGAAATTCGAACACCGTAAATAATGTACAAGCTGATTATAGCCGAAAATGTCCATCACAGGAATCGAATCTAGATTCAGGAGACTGAATCTGTGATCACATGATTCCTAGGCTCACATGATGTAACAATTTGTATGAAAGCTGTAAGCAGTTATATATATATAAAAGTTGTAAATATATATATATATACAGACGATCAACCACCACAAAGCGAATTTCATTGGGGATTAGAAATGTAAATATATAAAAGCGGTAAATATATATATATAGAGACAATCGACCACCACGAAGCAACTCCATGGGGGATTAGAAAACTAAATAAAGTAGTAAAGATGATTAACCGCCACGAAGTAAACTCCAGGCAGGACGAAATATAAATAAAGTAGTAAAAACGATCAACCGCCACGAAGTAAACTCCAGGCGGGACGAAATGTAAATAAAGCAGTAAAAGGCCACGGAGTAAACTCTAGGCCAGACAAAGATGTATATATATATATATATATATAAAAGCAGTAAATGCTCCAAATATAAAATCCAGACTCATCGAACAGAGTTTGACAATAGTTTATATATATATATATATAAACAATAAACGCTCCGGATGTGAATCCAGGCTCTTTGAACATAGTTCGACCATAGTTTATATATACGTATATATATATATATATATATATATATATATATATATAAAAAGCAATAAACGCTCCGGACGTGAGTCCAGGCTCATCGAACAGAGTTCGACCACAGTTTATATATATATATATATATATATACAAAAGAAATAAAATGCCACGAACCAAAGTTTGGGCATACACACGCACACGACTCTTAACGTGAAGAACGGTGTGTGCACAGTAGTGGAGAAAGGCTTAAAAAAGTGTAAGAAGGCTTACAGTGGACTTCCAAAGAAGACTTCAATAGCTTAAATGGATGAGCACTCGGTTCCCACCGGTAAAATATAGCCAAATATAAGCTCACAAGTGTTTAAAATGAGAAAACACTCAATTTATAGTGTGTACGAAGCAAATTGGACAGGGCTTCCTCGCCTTTTTCTTATTATAAATGTCCATCCCAAGCCCTCTATTTATAGAAGGGGGAGCTATAGGTATACCTGCGGCTGCCCGTGGTGCCCCAGGCTCCGTGGGTTCTACCGTCTCGAAGTACGTGCACGCATGTAACGTGTTGTCCGCTCGAACTTTTAGAACTTCAATCCAAGCATCCGATTGAGGTGTATAAAACCTTTTTCAAAGTGTTGTTATCGAGAGCTACATAAATGACATGGAATTAGAGGTTGTACAAAGTTAGAAAGATGGGACCATGCCCTTGGTCTTCAAGTCTTCAAATTCTATCCGGTGTGCTGTCTTGTGTAGTAGTCACTCGGGATTGGAGCTATTGGTGTTTGTAGGACACTACTGCGTAGAATGTATGTTAAAATGTGTTAAGATGGCGTGCATGGGAAATAGAGGTGGTAAAATGATAGTTTTGCCCCTTGTCGGGGTTATCTCCAGTTTGGGCTAATATAACAGTCGTTGCTCAGGGTTATCTCTGAGATTGGGCTACTGCAAGTCTTGAACGTCCTCAGGGTTGTCTTTGAGGTATGCCTGACCTCCTGAGGTTGTCTCCGGGTTTAGGACTAAGTGCCTCGAGGTTATCTCTGGGTTATCTCCGGAACTGCAACTGCACTTCTCGGGGTTGTAATGACCGTGAATTTTAAAACTCCTTATTAAATAAATATGTGATTTAATTTTTAATGAGTTAGTTTTGTGAGTCTATTTAAACCTTATATGGTTTTGTGAATTTATGAAATGATTAAAGGGAGTCACTAATAGTTTATTTAAATTAGTGGACTAACCCTAAGAGTTTGATATCAAAGAATTGATAGGATTCTTAATAATTAAATATTCAATTTATTTGAATATAGTGACTAGATTTGAACATATTGATTCATTTCAATTATGGGTATATCACCATTACAGAAGTTAAATTATATCATGTAAAACTTGTGTGGTGATAGAAATTAGAATTGGTTTGAAGCTAAACCATTTTGGCACTGCCAGCGACCAGCGCAGCTGCGCCAATGGTTAATCTGGGAAAAGTTAGTTTCTACTGTAGAAATAAAATGGAACATTAATGTAAGGTGTGACATGAATAAAATTGTATGATAAGAATATGTTATAATGATATAAAGTATCAAGTGGTACAATAAAATCATAAGTGATTTTAATTCAGAAATGATTAAATATCTGTGTATTCCCAAAATTGGGAGGGGAAATATGTATGTAAACTGAACAGTTCATATTAAATGATGTTATTATGTGGTTACGTGTAAAAAGAATAATTATGGGAGATACCTGATTAATAATACCTAACTATGTTATTTTATTGTGTGTATTTAATGTACATGGATTATATGATGTGAGTACCTAAATAATCCCTAAATTTCCTAATATGGTAACAATTGTACATTAAAATTACATTTGAGAGTTAAAGTAACTAACTGATCAAATTGAAGCATGTTGCTGGAAAAATTTAGTTCATCAGTTACACCATAGTACAATGAACAGTAACCTATCACCTAAATACGTAACTTCCAAGTCTGTGATCATTGGCTAGGAAGATAGCTAATCGTGGGTGGTTGAGTAACCCATTGAGAACCAGTGTATTCTCCTTCTACATTCCAGTCTCAACCTTTCATGCAAAGCTAATTCCCAGTCCAAAGTTCTTCTATAAATAGTAGCCTAATTCTTAGAGTTTACATTGATTTTGTTTTGTCTGTGGAACCTCTGATAAATTGAAAATTGAGTGAGTTGTGAACCAAAGAAGAGGTTAGTAAGTTCAGAAGGAGGAAACTAAGTTTATTAAGCTTCAAGAGGTAAAAATCTTAACTTGTGTTCTTGAATTGGGTTTTGCTAAATTCTTGAAATTACTTGAAATCCTCTATCAATCAAAGTGAATTAGCATGCTATAATGTGTTTATGAAGTAGGTTTACATGTATAAACTCCTTAATGATATATTGGAACATGTTTAAGCTGAAAAGAATCAAAGTGGTTTGATGCTCTACAAAATAGAGCAAGTTACTACTTCTGTTCCAGGCATGGCGCAGCTGCGAACTATTTATACTAGGGTGCAACGCAGCTGCGTCGTACCCCAGAATCAGTTTTTGGATTCTGTTATTTTGTATTGTTGGTGATATGGTATTATAACGTATGTATACATGAAAAATAAGTATAACATGTGTTATAGAGCTTCCTTATGAGTTATGATGTGACTAACATGTCTCTAGTAGGAAATTGTAGAAAATTTAAAGTTTTGAAAACAAACCTTGTGGAAACTTATGTTTATAAGTTCTGAACTTAGTTGCTCATATGCATGACTGATTTCAAAACTAAGTGAGCATGATATATGATGTATAGTGTCTTTATCATGATTAAACTTGTTAGCTTGGTGTTAGAAATTATTTTAAAAGAAAAGCTTAATATAATAAGCTAATGGACATGAATGCTACAAGATATAGTTTCTGATCTAGACAAGAGGTTATCATAACTTAGTTACTTATGCTAAAAGTTTTAGATTTGTCTTGCATATGTTGGATTGCATCATTCATGCTAAAATGATTTTAAAGGCAACCTTGAACATGTTTTCAAACTTAAGTTGCATAATATATGAGTACTTAGATGTTAAATATTTAAGATGTCATGTTATGTTTATTATATCTCCAAACATGATTCATATGTATTGGACACAATGATAATTTAATCAAAATTAATGTAAAGCATGTTTCGAAGTGCTAAACGATGCTAAATATGAATTGATGATATGAACACTATGAGCATGTGTAGTAACAGATTATGTGATCTCTGTGTAGATATATGGCAAGAGTTGTAAAGCATGATGATTACATGACCTTTTTATGTTCTAATGATATGTAAATTGTAAGTTAAAACTTGTGGCAATGAACTCAAGAATATTCATATGCTATGTGAGAACCTCTAGCATATATGTATGTTAAAGTATAAGTAAATTGTTATGTTAGAGTAAGACTGAAAGCAGGAGAGTAGTAGCTCAACTTCGGCTAGGCTAGAGGACAGCGTAGCTGCGCCGTCCCTAAGCTTAGCCAGGGCGCAACTGCACCATCCTGCAGTTATGAATAGTTTCCATTTTTGATCTGAAGTTCAAAGCATGCTTATGTGATTACTTTAACTTGTAATATATGACCAATATGTTATGTAATATGTTAAGAAGCATGTTATGTGATGATTTGATTCTTGTAAGTGTAAACTCATATTAGTTTACACATACTAATTGAAAAGACCGACTTATTAACGTTAGGTCGTTTCAACGGCAAACAAATTAAAGCTAGAATTAAACTATAGCTGAGCAAACAGGCAAGTTCCCTAACCCTACTCAAATTTATATTGAGCAAGTCTCCGAACTTCACTTTTTGGTTGTGCAAGTTCATTAATTCTTACTCTTTTACTTGAGCAAGTATCCGAGCACTATTTTTATTGTGTTGCAAGTTCCTAACTTACACAACTTTGAGTTTTGTGAAAGTTTCCTACCCTCCTCATATTGTATTGAGTAGGTTATTATTGAATTGAAAGTTATTCATTTAATCTTGAATTGTATTTCCAAGCATGCTATTAAGTGGTTTAATTACTTTACAATTATTCCACATCGATATTATTGATATTTGCACTTAGTGCACTTGAGTTCGTACAGTCTTGGACTTGTACATCATTTAAAGTTCTATAATTCTTGAATTGTGTCAGATAGAGTCTGAACCATTGTTCGGTCAGATAAGTGTATGAAGTTTTATAAAAGCTATCCAAACCAATTGATGGTAAGGATTCTTAGACTGAAAGAACACCCCTTTTATGATAGGGGAGTACCCCAAGTATCTAAAATAAGATACAAAGAGCAGATTTAAATGTTATGTGTGATGCCCCCAAAATAGGTATACATCACTCATCTTGAGTCGCCAAATACATTGTACAAAATACAAACAAAAACTTAATTATACAACTGTCGTGTAAAATACGACAAAATATATGCTATGAGTTTTAATACAAATATTGTTATCTAGACAATATCCACACTTAATGGAGTCCTCATTACATTTATTATCACACTATTTAACAGAATAGTGAGGACTACTAATGTTATCATTTGGACCATCACTCTGTTTTCCTACTCGTCCGAGCTATATTCTCATTTCCTGAAGAGAACTGTGAAAGAAAGGGTGAGCTCAACTAGCCCAGTAAGAAATATTATGACTAAGATAATGCAGAATAAATTATTATTAGTCTTCAACAATGTTAAATTGATAAAATACAATAGACATCAAGTTTAACTGCAGCGGAATAAGCAATCCATTAGAACAGTCAAGTAGAGCATGATATCTACTATCTTCTATAATTTAAAATGTTTTCATCAATTTTTATCACCGAGACTCGACAATAAATAAACCACATCATCGAATCATCCACCACTCTACGGGCGAGGATATTCATTAAATCATCAATGGTCATGACTATACCGAATAATCCTTGGTCATAATCATACCAAAAATTATCCATCAATGCACTACAGGCCACTGAGGACTTTTACCACATCATTTACAACATTACATGTCATGATTATACCGAATGATCCCTAGTCATAATCATACCAAGTCCATCTATGCACGTAAGCCAAAGATGACTTTCATCACAATATAAGCATGAGGATGATGACAATGATATAAGCATTAATCAAATGAAAACAAGGATGAATATAAAGACTTTAAATTTATCAAAATATTATCAATCACTTAATAAACTCATCATCTAATATTATTAATATTATAACAATATTTTAATCACTTCTTAAACTTATAAACAATTTATTTCAATTGTTTACACTTTACCAAATAATGCATTTTAATCATTTAAAAATGTCATACTCATAAGATTTCATCACCAATGATCAAATCCCTCATCAAAAATCTGCATATACCCTATATAGGATTCCCAAGCCATAAAATCCTATTTTCCAATTTTGTTACTTCACATAACATATTTAATTCATTTACTTATAACTAGTTCATTTTCATGAAAAATACCAAATCATTCCCAAAATATTTCTTTTCTGGGATTTAGCAGAATATAGTCCCATATTGAACATATATTTTTCTCGAAATTTATAAAATTCATTTACTATTTTTTATATGGCCAAAACTACCGAATATTTAGACATTTATCATAAATTGTACTTTTGTCCAAAAATTCTGAAATTTACAGGGTATACTCCTGTTATATATATGTACTCCCAATAAAAATTTCACCAATTTTGGAGTTAACCACAAAGAGTTATAAGGGTTTACTTTTAAAATAGTATTTTCCCATAAAATCCATAACTCTTAATCTATACATCCAAAAATCATAATTTTTGGACACAATCTAGAAAACTCATCAAATTATCATTTCAAATTTTTTCAGAATATTTGAGGGTCAAAAAAATTACAAAACTGCCACTGGTAGAAACCCCTTTTGAATGAAAATACTATTCATATGAATACAAATGATCATTCACCATGCATGCGGTAATCCACATAGACAGGTTATTCCAATAGAATAATAAAGAATGGAATAACAGAAGAATTCACCATGCATGCGATAGACCGCATGCATGACGGTTATTCTCAATAGAATAATAAAGAATGGAGCCAATCAATACGTAAACCACACCGGAGGATATTCCAACGTAATAATAAAGAATGGAACGAATCATACGTAAAACGCATGCATGTGATATTTTTCAACAAAATAATAAAGAATGGAATAACAAAGAATTCACCATGTATACGATAGAATCGCATGCATGTGTTACTCCAATGAGAATAATAAAGAATGGAACCAGTCTAGCGTAATCCACACGCATGAGATATTCCAATGTAATAATAAAGAATGGAATAATGTAAGAATTTCACCATGTATGCGGTACTTCACATAGAGCGAGTTATTCCAACATAATAATAAAGAATGGAATAATGAAGCTCTTTTCATGAATACGAAAGAAATAATACCCTTACCTTAGAATAAAATTGATATCTTTGGAATAGAGAGGTAGCGACTTCTCTTCTTCTTTCTCTCTATAATTTCTCTCTATAATAATTGCTTTAAAGCTTTAGTGAATTGGTGAGAAATGAAGGAAGAATGAGCTTCTATTTATAGGAAAATATAGTTTTGATAATTGCACATTTTGGGGCTCAAAATATTACAGTATAATACCTTCAACTTTTCTTTTATTTTTAATTTAGTCCTGCAAGTATTATCAAACTTGCACTACCTCCCCTAATAGTAAATCATGTGAATCAATAGAAAATCATGTGAATCAATAGTTCTAGACATGTGAAAATATGAATTACAGTATAGTACCTTCATCTATACCTCCATTTTTAACTTAGTCATGCAAGTATTATCAATCTTGCACCAACTCCCCTAATAGTAAATGAATGTGACTCAATAGTACACATATGTGAACAAATAGTTATATAAGCATGTGAATTAGTAGAAATTAATTGTTTATTTATCCGATTAATTACCCGATTTATCAATATAACCCCCAGACATCAATTATCATCGGAATAGATGTCGATTTCCACTAACACTAATAATCCCAACACAATGGAACTATCAATTTCATCTTTAATCAAACACGAACTTATTCATCATTAATTTTATAACTCACAATATTTAACAACCAGGTCGTTCCCAAGAAAGAGGGGGCTTTCTGATAAGGATTTCTCCTTATTGGCGCGCAATTAGATGACCAAACCTCTCCTTGACAGAACTTCTAGACATCGTAAATATTGCAATTTAATAATATGAATTACTTTGTCGTCTCAATTATTGATTTAATAATATATCATATTATGCCGATGATACTGTGACAATAATCGAATCAATAATATGAGAGATATGATGCAGCAATTACTATAGCAATAATTGAGTATAAATGAGTGACTTCTTACGTAAGCATCAATAATCAATACCGTGTGCTACTATGCAACCACGTGTATTATTGTACTTTTACTACTGGATAGTTCAATAGTTTTAAGGGTAACACTTTCACCGTTATTTTTATAAAAAGATAATTCTGTCCTTTTCTAACTACGACAATACTTCCGTTGTGGGGTCCACCGATGATTGTGCCGTCGTACGAATATTCCCCGACAAAACGAATATTCCCCGACCAATCGAATATTATATAACCACTTGCTTACTTTGAAAAATTTGTAAATATTACCCACAACTATAACATTATATCAAATCCACACCGTAATATTCAAAAAAAATATTTTGAGAAATTTAAATCTTTATTCATAAAATTTGGGGTCTCACAATCTCCCCTCCTTATGAAATTTCGCCCTCAAAATTTACGTACGTACCTGGTATGCCAAAGAGATGAGGATACCTTGACTTCATTTCAGATTCTAATTCTTAAGGTATAACCATTGAGTGTTGAATACGATCCTTCTTATCCAAGATTTTAACATGTATCTCAACATACGTTAAATCTTCTATTATCTCGTCTAGTTCAAATTTAATAACGTGGTTTGGGTCATCCACATATTTACGTAACATCGATACGTGAAAAATGCGACATACTTGGCGATAAAACAAGTTTATAGGCCACAGTTCCTACTCGATCGAGGATTTCAAATGGGCCAATTAAATCGAGGGTTGAGATAACGCCTTCTTGAACCTTCTTCTCTACATTCATCAGATTCGGGTGTGAAGCTTGAGCGGCTTTAACTTTATCGATTAAAGTTGATTCTAATCGTATATTCGTTATCTTTGTTACCTCTTTTTTAGTTCTAACAAAAGAGCTCTAACTCATGCAAGTATATATGTGTCAATAAGCAATACAGAGTAAGTCGAGTATCAATCCACGGAGAAAGTTGCTAAATCAAATTATTATGCATCAACTCTATCACTATTTTTATATTCTTAAACCAATAATTATGATTATGATTGCAAATTACTATAAAATCAAATAACAACTAAAATAAGAATAATAACGAAATAAATCAAATCTGGAAATAATGGGATCCTAACTTCATTTAATAATTCATATAATTACCACCATCATGCAAGATCGTTCACATATCATAGGAAAGTAGCCAAGAGCACTAATGTAGACATAACCATTTTTCAATGCATTATGACCTACTTACACAGCATCCACATGCAATAGACACCATGTAATCATCAACATAACCAAAATCACTATATGTCTATGTGAAATTGCAGCCATATTGAATTTAAGCACAAGCCCCTATTTAACTCATACGGTGAAACAGTATATTTCTATCTGTTCATGAAATACAAAGCTACACAAAACAGCTCCATATACGCATGCTATCATGATTACAATCCATACCCACATGTTATTTTTCAATTCCATACAAGTGCCTAAAACGAATTGTGATCAATCATTCATGTATGCAAATCAACCATGATAGAAATTCCTTATGATATGTAAAACAGTCCAGCAATCAAGCATGCAATTAAACTACATATTAAAATCTATTAGAATCACATAATGGAGTTTATTTCATGACTGAACCAAAAGCCATTATGGGATCAAAGCAAAACATGGATCATAAACAAACAATTAAAAGAGAAAGGATAGAATCGATCAAACCTAATTGCTAATTACAATCCAATAGTAACGTTCAAATCCTCAACAAAATCCAGCAAAAGAACAGTTGTTTATCCACAATGATTGAAAATCCAAAGAAGAAGTAGAAAATATGAAGTTTAGGCTTAGTTCTATGTTGGAAATCTCTCAAAGTGTAAAACCCTAGTTCCAATATGAAAAACACGTAAAACTAACTAAATGATACGTCTGACACCAGTCAGAATTGTTTTAATTAATTACAACTCTTCCAAATTAAAAATTAAAATAAAAGCAGATCGGCTTGAAATTTTCGGCAAGCGCCTCCTCCTTGTATTCCTTCGGTATGCCATGAGTGTAAGTTCGGTCCATCGAGTGATCGAATGCGGCGCGGCGTGTAGTAAGCCTAATCACCCGTGGTCGCTGCAACTTGCGATGTTTGATTCTGGTTCTTTGCTCCACTCGATCTCATGTTATGCCTTCATTGATCATATGTTATCTACTATCCCCAACTTATGCCATATCCTGTACTTTTACATCAAAAGGAGTTCTCAGTACATGCAATGCAAAATAACATGAAATACAACTAAAAACACACTTAAATGTACTTGAGATGAGCATAGTTCGCGTAAATTGATATCCAATAAGTAGGTATAAAACCCACTAATCAAATACCCCCAAACTTGAACTATTGCTTGCCCTCAAGCAATGCATACAACATAAACAATGACAATGCAACTACATTACTATGCAACTACTTATAATGCAAACGAGTCTCACATTGTTCCAGCTATAACAGAATTTCAGTCCAAAATGCCTCAGCGAATTATCCAGATTCAAGAATACAACTTTAAACCAAACTTAAGGCATAATATCATACACTCAGATAATTCATATATGCTATAGAGATGTTGTGTGTGTGTGTTGTGTTCACCAAAACTTGATTTAAGCAACGAATACACATATTAAACTACTCAAAACAGAAAATTATAGTCTAAATCAAGTCTCATGTATACTTATGCAATGAAGATTGTTCCAACATATTAAAACAAATTAAGGTTCAACAATGGGCTTAACTGCTTTATTGCTACTCACGAGGGCGATTTTCGCTCTTTCCCGCGGTGTTTATTGCTATTATTTTACTGTGCAATGCCTCATTCCATTAGGCAACACTGCTACCCTTTCGCGAGCTTTCAACCAATGACTCCCAGACCATGAAAGACCTTAGGGTGCTAGGTGTTAAGAAACCCCTACAGGCGTACTTACTCAAGTTGCCAGGGCCCCGAAATAAGACTAGTCATGTTATTGCTATTTGTTTTTTTTATACATAGCATACCCGTATTTTCCCAAAATTTGAATATTAATGTTTTGCACAGTCTAAATCCATGTTCCACATATTTCTCTTTTTAAAACCACATTTTCTATTAAGCAATGCAACACATCATTCTTATACCTACAAGCAATTGTGAGCACGTCCGTGTAAACCGAAAGCATCTAAACAGCAACATGAATTTCATCATGTAAAACATTATAGCTAGGTTCATGTTATCCAAAATATTCAAAAATCCTTCAAAATTCACTATCATCATCGGTTAGACAAAATTTCCATAAAGTTAGAACTTGTGAGACATGCATTAGACATAAAATGCAACTAAACATATACTCACACAAATAATAATGACTAAAAAACAAAAATTTTCTATAAATTTTATCTAACACATAAACATGCAAAATATAAACTCGACATAAACTAAACATGCACATAATATATGAAAATTTAAACTAAACATGCACATACTAGATGCAACTACACTACTACCCCAATACCCCCAAACTTATAATATTAAATGTCCTAGTGAATGAAGGTAAAGGGTTAAAGAAAACTCCCCTAATGCTCAGCTGCACCACCCTCCTCGGGTGGTGAATCGGGTGGTGGATATGGCACAGCTGTCCCGAACTGAGGCCACTCAAGCATCGTCCCCTGCTGTTCAAAAGCCTCTGCCAAGGACCTCGTGAGACCCGTAGCAAATGCTGCGAAGTTATCGTACATGGCATCAACCTTACGGTCCAACCTTCGGAGCTAGAGATCCCTAGGGGCAACAGGTGCTTGCGTGGACGGGCCTGCTTCATCTGACTGAGATGGCTGTTGTGATGGCTCTGGGAATGTGGACTGAATTATAAATCCTTGTCCTCGCAGGTGCAGTACACCTCCTGCCCAATCCTCAAATTTTGCGATGGTAGCATGTGTGATATCTTGACTCGGGTTCTGCATCTGTTCATTGTCCCAATGGCATCCCTGATGAGCACACAACATAGCTACAACTGACGCATGGGGGATACTCCCCGTAGTGCTTCCTCGCAGATACCTCAACATATTTTGATGAATCAGATGGCCCACGTCAATGTACTTGCCAATGATTATACCCCATAGAATTATTGCCCTCTCTGCTGTGATCTCATGCTGATGAGACAAAGGAACAAGCTTTGTACATATGAACAGTTCCATGCCTTTGCATATCAATTCGTAGTCGCGATCTGGAAATATGCGAAATTTGAGTCGTCTTTTTTTATCGTCCACTTTATGCCTAGTACGCACAATTCAGCAATAACCAATTCTAAATCCGTTTCCATATGTGCCCCTTCGACCCAATTGGCAGACCTCGTCGGTGGTGTATCAGTAAGTCTAAAAATGGCTCTGATGGCGAGTGGTCTATAATCTATCTCAAAACTACGAACCATAGATAGACCGCTCATGGTGGTTTTAGCGTTTGTATAGAATTCGTGGACTATACTCATCGAAATTGGCATAGGAGTGGCAGTCAATCCTCCCCATCCTCTTTCACGAATCATATCATATAGCTGACCATCTTGCCCCTCAGGTTTGAAACCACGCTCCTTGACAAATGTCTTGGTTACAATTCTATAGTACTCCTGTTGGGCTTCCAAATCCAGGAATTTGGTATGATCGACAACATCCTCCCCTTGACTGCTAGAGGAAGACGATGATGAAGACGAACTAGAACGTGCTCACTTTGGCCCCATTGATTTGAATGTTGAAGATGAAAATTTTCATGAGGATGAGTGCTAGCCAAAAAATGAATAACCCCCAAACTGCCTTACACGCCCACTCTGAAACCCTAGGTGTTATAATGCAGCAATCAATCTAGGGTCTGAGCTTTGAACATGGAGAGAATCGTGGGTAATCGAGGAGAGATGCATGGATTCAATTTAGTACTGATAGAGAGGAAGAGACGTGCGAGGTGAAGAGACCAAAGGCGCCCAACTTCTGTTATTTCAACTGAGGAAGTGATGGGTCAAAGCATGTTTTAAAGACATAAAAAAATTTCATGACTCTGTATCATGCGCGGCCGCGCCAGTTTTCAATGGGCTGCTTGCGCGGGTGCACGAGTGACTTGCTCAGTACAGAGATTGGTAACGCATGCCAAGCGTTTTTGTATAGTATATTCATGCGGCGGCCACATGGACCGAAAACTACTGATGTTAATTTTCATCTTTAAAAGCAAGATCGCAATTTTTTATTCACCTGCATAACACCAATACTCATGTCAGAGTGTGAACTGTGGAGTAAGCATAAATGATCACATAACAATCAAACGCTGCCCAATGCAAATTCAGCTTCACACTTACTTATACAAACATAACAATCTATCAAAAATGAAATAAAGATGAATTAGCTAAAGCGACCTAAACTGAATAACTAAAAAGAAAAATGGAGATAGAAATAATGGGTTGCCTCCCATAAAGCGCTAAGTTATAGTCAATTAGCTATAACTATAACTTAAAACGCTTCAATCGTTGTCCATTCACCTTAAAACGCTTGTCCGGAAACTTATCGAATACTTCAATTGCACCATGCGAAAAGACAGTCTTCATTGTAAATGGCCCTGACCCTCTGGTTTTCAGCTTCCTGGGAAAAAGTTTAAGTCTGGAGTTATAAAACAAAACTCTTTGTCCCGGTTCAAATTTCCTCTCTATGATCTTACGGTCATGCCATTTCTTTACCTTCTCTTTGTACAACTTCGAATTCTCAAATGCCTGTGATCTGAATTCATCCAACTCATTGAGTTGGAGTAGGCGTTTCTCTCCTGCAGCTTTCAAATCAAAATTGAGCTTCCGTATTGCCCAATATGCCTTATGCTCTTGCTCCATAGGAAGGTGACAGGCTTTTCCATACACGAGCTAAAAAGGTGACATGCCCAATGGAGTTTTGTATGCAGTCCTATAGGCCCATACTGCATCATCCAACTTTAACGACCAGTCCTTCCTCGTGGGATTCACAACTTTTTCATGGATTCTTTTGACTTCTCGATTCGATACTTCAGCTTGGCCATTCGTTTGTGGGTGATAAGCTGTAGCAATGTGATGGTTCACCCCATACTTAGCTGACAAAGCTGTGAACTGCCTGTTGTAGAAATGACTTCCCTCGTCACTGATGATGGCCCTTGAAGTCCCAAATCTCATGAAGATACTTCTATGTAAAAACCTGAGGACTACCTTAGCATCATTTGTCAGAAGAGCTGCCACTTCTACCCATTTCGAGACATAATCAACTGCGAGCAAGATGTAGAGATTTCTACATGAAGAAACGAATGGTCCCATGAAATCAATTCCCCACACATCAAAAATTTCTACTTCGAGGATAGTATTTAATGGCATTTCATTTCTTTTTAAAATATTCCCAACTCTCTAACATCTATCACACCGCTGGACAAAACTGTATGCATCTTTGAAAATTGTCGGCCAGTAGAATCCTACTTGTAGTACTCTAGCCGTTGTTCTTTCTCCACTATAGTGACCTCCATACACAGTAGAATGACAATCCTTTAGAATCCCCTCGGTCTCGCTATACAGAATACACCTTCTTATCAATTGATCAGAACACTATTTAAACAAATAAGGCTTATCCCATATATACCATTTGACATCATGCAAAAATTTCTTATTTTGATAACCCACCAAGTCAGAAGGTACCATCTTACTCACCAAATAATTCGCGTAGTCTGCGAACCATGGCACTTCCCCTTTCACCATAAATAACTGCTCATCTGGAAAGGATTCATTGATCATAACATTATCGTCTGCCTTTCTTTCTGGATTCTCTAGTCGCGATAAGTGGTCTGCCACTTGGTTTTCGGTGCCCTTTCTGTCCTTGATCTCAAAATCAAATTCCTGCAATAATAAAATCCATCTGATCAACCGGGGTTTTGCATCCTTCTTTACCACTAAATGTCGAATTGTTACATGATCCATATACACTATCACCTTTGTGCCAATTAGATATGCTCGAAATTTATCAAAGGCGTACACCACTGCCAATAACTCTTTCTTTGTGGTGGTGTAGTTCAACTTTGCATATGTAAGGGTCTTGCTGGCATAATAAATCACATGAAAAATCTTCTCTTTCTCAAATTTCAAAACAGCCCCTACTACTACGTAATCATTGGCATCACATCATCTCAAATGGCAAATCCCAATCTAAAGGCAAAGAATCAATTGGTGTTTGAGTTAGTTTCCTCTTAAAGTGCTCAAATGCAGACATGCAAGCCTCATCAAAATTAAACTATGCATCCTTCTCCAATAAACTGCATAGTGGTTTAGTTATCTTGGAGAAGTCCTTGATGAATCTGCGGTAGAAACCTGCATGTCCCAAAAAACTGCGAACACCTTTTACTGAAGTAGGTGGCAGCAAGTTCTCAATCGTTTCCAGCTTAGCCCTATCCACCTCAAGTCCCTTCTTTGAAACCTTGTGTCCTAGTATGATTCCTTCTTGTACCATGAAATGACACTTTTCCCAGTTCATCACTAAGTTCGTCTCAACACATCTCTTCAAAACCATAACCAAATTTTCAAGGCATAAATCAAACGAGTCCCCGAAGACTGAGAAGTCATCTATAAATACCTCCACATTCTGCTCCACCATATCTAAAAATATAGCCATCATGCATCTCTGAAAGGTGGCTGGAGCATTGCACAACCCGAAAGACATCCTTCTAAAAGCAAAAGTTGTTAGGTTTTATGAAAATCAAAGTAGCAATCAAAATTGCAAAAATAGCGAAAGCGAGATAAAATCAGATTTTAAAATTTTTCACAAACCAATTACCCGGATCATCCTTTATGCATATTATTAATTAAACGAAGAATAAGAAATTATGAAATCATACCCTTGTAGAAACGAGCTTCCTCAGTGCACGAGTTCACCTCCTACTTCTCATGATCTCCTTGAATCTCCTGCAGATTCCTTCCTTTGATTAATGTAAGCCACCCAAGTGTATGTCCTCTATAGGTAATCCACCAAGGAAGAGGAATTTTTCAAGAAGAAGGATTTGGCTCAAACCCTAGTTTTTCTTATCCTAATAAGAAAAGGGTGTACTTTCCAAATCTAGGAATTACGTGATATCTCATATCTAATATAAGACTCTCTTATAAAGATATTATATAACCATATTTTAATTAAAATAAGGTATTATTTATTTAATTAAACTCTTTTAATTAAATGGGCTCCCTAATCCTATTAGGGATAATTAGTTAAACTCCTTTAACTAATTTTTCTTTCCTAATCCAATTAGGAATAAATGAGAGTACTAATATTAAATTAATTCCTAAACCTTTTAGAAATTAAAATAATAATAATTATAATAATATTAATAAGACTCCTCTTATTAATTTATATTTAATATTTCTAAAATATTAAATAATAAATATTAAGCTATTTAATTTATTCTATCACCATAGATTAAATTAAATATACTTAACATATTATTACAATTATGCCATTAACTTCTTAAATAATTATTCTTCCTTTTATGGTGTGACCCTTTAGGTTCTCCATATTAAACCTAGGTTGTGAATAAATCAATTAGAACAATTCTAATCTCATTTAAATAAATAAATTAAACAAATAATTTATTTAAATAAATAATATTTATTCTACAATAGGGATAAGCCTCCCTAGCGATCAACGACTTTCCGGATAATATAGATTTCAACATTAATCATAAAAGAACTTTTGAGTAAATAGTTACTGTGACAATTCAATCCTTCCACCATACAATGTCCCAATTAAATATAAGACATGGAATTACCGTCAAGTCTTATTTTATTTAATTATATGTATTTCGATTCCAAAATGAATAACTCCTAATGAATGCAAATTAGAAACTACTTTCTAATTTCATTCCACCTTAACCAAGGATTCTGGGTTGTCATTTATCGAATCACATAGGACATCTCTCCTTTTACTAGAAGTGGTAGATTCTTTATTGATCATTCATTATCTTCATATATAACTTATTACACCCAAGCATACCCTTTGATATACTCTAAGAGTCTTAAGGAATAAGTCAAAGTGTAATTCATTATATATAAGATACTATGATGATCTCAAGTCTAAGGATCATTTGTACTACTATCACTACAGAATTCCTATTGACAGTAAGTAAAACTCCATTAGGTATTCCTTAGCGAGTCACGCTCAAAGGAACTTATTCTCTAATAAGCACCTACATACTTGCTTTAGTGTCTCCACACAAATGATCATGAGATCAATCATCCTCATCCAATGAGCAAGCAATGTATGTACCAATCTATCCTGGATTCACTAATCCCCAATTTAGTAATCCAATGATTGGGAACTATTTTAGTTTTAAGCTTTCTAAGAATTTAGATCTCATTAGAATGATCATCATCATTATTCTAAAAGCGTTGCTTAAAACTATGGGTTTATCACATATTATTAAAACAAAGACCATGTAGATAATAAATGCCTTTAATAAATAATTCTTTTATTAATAAATAAATAAGATTGATTACACAAGATATGCTTTATCATCATACATGATTGGCTTGTATGCATAATACTTTCAATCTCCCACTTGCACTAAAAGCCAATCGCCATGGTATCTCATACCCATCTTCTAAAGTGACGATCAAACTGTTGTTGTGTTAACGCTTTAGTAAATTGATCTCGCAATATTGTCTTGAGAGTCCACACGCTCAGGTGACGTCTCCTCTTCAATGATCTCTCTCGATCAAATGAAATCGTCGCAACACGTGTTTGGATTTACGATGAGACTGGGTTCCTTAGCTTGCATAATGCTCTAGTGTTGTCACGTAATAAAGGCACTTGGTCCTTTAATGCTAGAAACCACACCAAGTTCGGTGAATGAACTTCTTCATCCAAACAGCTTCCTTTGCGCCTTCACTTGCGACTATGTGTACTCGCCTCACATCATCAATCAAGAATCGCTTTTCTTGCTTGGAACTTTTCCAACTCATCGCGCCTCCGCTTTAAGGTAAACACATACCCAAACGGATCTATCATCATCTTGGTCTGCTTGAAAACTTGAGTCTGTGAAGCCCTCTAGTTTTAATTCGGACCCACCGTAGACAAGAAATACATCCTTAGTTCTTCTTAAGTACTTTAGGATATTTTCACCGCCTTCCAAAGTTCTTCTCCTAGATTCGATCGATATCTCGCTTGTTACACTAAGTGCATGAGCGACATCTGGTCTAGTACATATCATACCGTACATGATAGATCCTATTCTTTGAAGCATAAGGAATCTTACTCATGCGGTTTTCTCCTCAGTGTCTTTGGGGCTTGTTTCTTGGAGAGATGTATTCCATGGCTCACTCCTCGGCATGAGACCTCTTTTGAATCTTCCATGCTAAACCTTTTAGCATCATGTCAATGTACGTTCCTTGGGATAAGCTAAGCATCCTATTAGATCTATCTCTATAGATCTTTATCCCCAAAATATAGGATGCTTCTCCCAAGTCCTTCATGGAGAAGTGTTTAGATAACCGTGATTTTAATTGTTTTAAGACATAGGAATATCATTCCCTATCGGTAATATATCATCAACATATAATACAAGGAATGAAATAAGCGCCCCCACTAACCTTCTTGTACACACGGTTCATCCTCATTTTGATAAAATCAAACTTTTGATTGTCTCATCAAAACGGATGTTCCACCCACGAAGCTTGCTTTAATCCATAAATGGATCGTTGAAGCTTATGGACTTGATTTGTTCCAACCTTTGAAACAAATCCTCTCGGTTGTGTCATATACACATCCTCCTCAAGTTTCCCATTGAGGAAGGCCGCTTTCACGTCCATCCGCCAGATTTAGTCATGGTAAGTCGCAATTGCAAGCAAAATCCGAATGGACTTAAGCATTGCTCTTCGTGAGAAGGTTTCGTCATAGTCAACTCCTTGTCTTTATTTGAAACCTTTTGCAACCAACAGGGCCTTATAGGTCTCTACCTTGCCGTCTGCTCCATCTTTCTTTTTTAAAGACCCATTTACACCCAATAGCTTAGTGCCTTCGGTGGTGAGACCAAAGTCCATACTTGGTTCTCATACACATGAGTCCATCTCGGATTTCATGGCTTCTTGCCATTTCTCTGAGTCTTTACTACTCATAGCCTGTTCATAATTCAATGGATCATCATCATCTATGATGCGTACCTCATTGTCATCTTCTATGACAAGTCCATACATGTCTGGTATCTTTGGTACTCTTCCAGATTTACGAATAGGGTGTGTGTGGCATGTATGAATCTCTACTTGATTAGGTACCTCACTTTGATCTGTAGCATTTTGTGGTTCTTGAACCTCTTCAAGATATATCTTACTCCCACTGACCCCTTCAAGGATAAACTCCTTTTCCAAGAAGGCAGCATGTTTCGCAACAAACACCTTTTGATCACTGGATGATAGAAATAATACCCCGATGTTTCTTTAGGATATCCCACAAATCTACATTTGTCGGATCTAGTCTACGACTTATCGTTTTCAAACTTTTTTGACATAAAATTTGGACAACCCCAAGTCTTAACATGCTTAAGATTTGGTTTCCTCCCCGTCCATAACTCATATAGGGGTCTTGGGAATGGATTTTGTAGGTACCTTGTTAAGTAGGTATCACGACTTATTCTAGGGCATATCCCGGAAGAAACCGGAAGGTCGGTAAAACTCATCATAGATCGAACCATGTCCAACAATGTTCGATTTCTCCTTTCGAGATACACCATTCATCCGTGGCGCCTCTGGTGGAGTCCATTGTGAGATTATACCATTTTCTTTGAGACAATTGAGAAACTCACCACTTAAGTATTCTCCTCCTCGATCAGATCGAAGAATCTTAATACTCTTACCAGTTTGCTTCTCAACTTCACTTCTGAACTCTTTGAACTTTTCAAATGATTCAGATTTGTATTTCATTAAATACACATATCCAAATCTTGAGTGGTCGTCAGTGAATGTAATAAAATAAGAATACCCTCCTCGTGCGGTCGTTGTCATAGGTCCACATACATCTGTGTGTACCAACGCTAACAACTCTGTAACTCTTTCTCCTTTTCCACTAAAAGGAGATTTAGTCATTTTACCCATGAGACAAGATTCACAGGTTGGATATGATTCATAATCAGATAGCTCTAGGAGCCCATCTTTATGCAACTTGGATAATCTTGTTTCATTAATATGACCAAGTCTACAGTGCCACATGAAGGTATAATTAACATCATCTCTTTTCCTTTTATTAGTTTGTTCAATTTGAAATATATTTTCATGCAAGTCAAGTATATAAAGTCCATTTCACAAATTACCAACACCATATAAAACATTATCATTATAAATGGAACAACTGTTGTTCTTTATTATAATATTAAAACCATCCATATCCAATACGTAGATAGAAATAATGTTTCTAATGATATTTGGAACAAAATAATAATTATTTAAATTAATGAACTTGCCTCGTAAGCGGTGCTTAAACAATAAGTCCCTACACAACTAATGCAAAGAACCTTTGCTCCATTTCCCACTCGTAGATCGACCTCATCCTTGCTTTCGACTTTCTACTTCGACTACCCCCACGCATATTATTACATATGTGAGAACCACATCCCAGATCCAATACCCAAGTAGAAGATTGACTTTCGGAAAAATTAATTTCAATCATAAACAAACCTTGATTAGGATTCAAGTTCTCCAAGCTTCTTCTCGCTTTTGTTCTGCGAGATAATCCTTGCGCTTCCTCTTCCAAAGACCCGGCTTATTGCAATGGAAGCAAATTCCTTTGCTAAATTTGGATCGGTTTCTTTTGATCCTTCACTTTCGCCTTTCCCTTAGCCTTCTTGGATTTCTTCCTTTCAGAAGATACCTTGGGCCTCTTCCTTTTCTTGGAAGAATCATCCACCAGTAAGACATGGTTCTTCTTGGATGGGAAGTGACCTTCAAAGATTTCAACATGTTAAGTAATTCGCAAGTCGACATCCAACTTATTCATGTGAAAATTCACAACAAATTGTGAGAAGGTGTGCAGGAGTGATCGCAAGACTAAATCTTGACTCAACTCCCCATCCATGACGAACCCAAGCTATCCAAGACGTTCAATCAGATTGATCATCTTTAGGACATGAGTCTCAACGGTAGTGCCCTCGGTCATCCGAGATCGGAAGAGCTCCTTAGATATTTCATATCTAGCAGTCCTACTTTGCTCACCATACAACTCTCCAAGGTGCGATAGCATAGTAGGAGCATCCATGTTTTCATCTTGTGGCAAGCTCAAGCATACTCATGGATGCGAGCATGATTCATTGAGCCACGATGCATCATCTTGCCACCGCTTAAAAGTAGCAATCTCTTCCTCGGAGGTCGTCTCTGCAACTTTTTGCAGTATGCGGTAAATTTAGGACATAAGAAATCTTTTCGGCAAAGAAGTGAGAACAATTCTCAGATTCCTTAACCAAATCAGTATGTAGTTGGTTCCCATTCGGTTTGTTAGCATCAAGTATGCTTCGCAGTGAAATTAGTGAATGTGACATTTTCAAAATTCTGCATGTAAAAAGATAATATTTTAGCAAACATTCATTTATTAATTACCAAAATAAATTAGGTCTTATTTTATATTGGTATCTCTCACTATTTTCTTCAAACTATATTACCCTCATCTATATAGTTCGGCAAAATCTAATTAAAGTTTTTGCTAGTGAGAATAAGGATCCCATTTCAAATATATATAGCCTTGTGGTGACACAACAAACTATATATAAATAAATAGGTAGACAACTCCTTGTCAATTACATCAACATGTAACTCCTTATGTTTTGCCTCTTGGATTATTTTGATCAAGTGGTGACACATCCGAATCAAAATTATCTAAGTTAAGTCCAACCTAGCACTTCCATATATTCAAAAAAGAAAAATATCGCCTTTGTGGTGACACAACAAAACAATATTGTTCAATTTTCTTTATAAGCATCAAATGTGATAAATTAACATCTTAAATACTTAATACTTGCCTTGTGGTGACACAACAAACTCATATTAAATATTTAATACTCTATTAATTTTATCATGCTAGAAGGCTGACGTTCGATATTCTAAATATCTTTGACGCTTAAGACTTAATAAAAAACTTTGAGGGATTGGTTATTATTAGTCTCATCTTGTTTAGCTACATGCAAATATATATATAAAATACGCGTCATATATATTAAACATGCGAAGCATGTTTGCATAATATATAATATATATAATACTAGCATGCACATATAGAATACTATATTCTACCCGGATTGATTATGGACTTTTATTCTAGTTTGGTTCACTAGAGCCACCAAGTGAACCAAAAGGTCAAACCCCCAAGGGTGCAAAGAATAAACATTTAAATATAACTATTACATTTAAACCCTGCTCCATTACAAACGGGTCTTCAAGCGCTCCTTGATCTTGGTCTTCGGTTCTTCTAAAAATTCTAACTAATCCTATTACATTAAACTATTTAATTTAAATAGAAACCTTGATCAAGAAATCGAGGGAAGTACATAGAGAGATATAGAATTTACATCAAGAAGAAAACCGAGAAAAGACGCAGTACGCAGAACCCATTTAATAAAACCCATTCATTCAAAAATCCAACTAAAATAAATCCAATCATATTGGTCAATTGTCCATAATCAATCCCATTTATTATCATACATATCATCATATGTATCAATAAATAAAATCATTCCATATATATATATGAGTATCATTTAATGGGCAATTTTATGTTGCATGAAATCCAATTTCAAAATTAAAATAAACTCTTTTATTTTAATTATAAAATTATTAAAATTAATATATATATGTATATAACAATTATATATATATATAAAATCCTACTCTTACAAAAAAAAAATGGCTAGACCGCTTTTTGGAAATCTCGACAATTCAACGCCACGTGAATGACATTTTTTTTTTTATTACAGATATCGCATACACCCACGACCTTTATTGTAACAGACAACTTTTGACAAAATAAATCCATGTTCGGTCAACGTGACGCAATGACCAAATAAAGTTTAATTAATTAAAAAAACTGCCGCCTCACGATTCCACACAGATTTCTTGTAAAAATTAAAGTACCGCCATGTTCGGTTTTTCTTTTTTTTTTTCATAAAATAATAATTTTATACAACAAATTATGCCCAATAAATTATTCAAAATACATACCCATACATATTTAGAATCTAAATAATTAATAATTCGCATAAAGTTTGGCTCATGATACCACTGTTAGGTTTTATGAAAATCAAAGTAGCAATCAAAATTGCAAAAATAATGCGAGGCGAGATAAAATTAGATTTTAAAATTTTTCACAAACCAATTACCCTGGATCATCCTTTATGCGTATTATTAATTAAACGAAGAATAAGAAATTATGAAATCATACCCTTGTAGAAACGAGCTTCCTCGTAATGCAGTTCACCTCCTACTTCTCCGCGATCTCCTTGAATCTCCTAGTAGATTCCTTCCTTTGATTAATGTAAGCCACCCAAGTGTATGGCCTCTATAGGTAATCCACCAAGGAAGAGGAATTTTTCAAGAAGAAGGATTTGGCTCAAACCCTAGTTTTTCTTATCCTAATAAGAAAAGGGTGTACTCTCCAAATCTAGGAATTACGTATATCTCATATCTAATATAAGACTCCTCTTATAAAGATATTATATAACCCTATTTTAATTAAAATAAGGTATTATTTATTTAATTAAACTCTTTTAATTAAATGGGCCCCTAATCCTATTAGGGATAATTAGTTAAACTCCTTTAACTAATTTTTCTTTCCTAATCCAATTAGGAATAAATGAGAGTACTAATATTAAATTAATTCCTAAACCTTTTAGAAATTAAAATAATAATAATTATAATAATATTAATAAGACTCCTCTTATTAATTTATATTTAATATTTCTAAAATATTAAATAATAAATATTAAGCTATTTAATTTATTCTATCACCATAGATTAAATTAAATATACTTAACATATTATTACAATTATGCCATTAACTTCTTAAATAATTATTCTTCCTTTTATGGTGTGACCCTTTAGGTTCTCCATATTAAACCTAGGTTGTGAATAAATCAATTAGAAACAATTCTAATCTCATTTAAATAAATAAATTAAACAAATAATTTATTTAAATAAATAATATTTATTCTACAATAGGGATAAGCCTCCCTAGCGATCAACGACTTTCCAGATAATATAGATTTCAACATTAATCATAAAAGAACCTTTGAGTAAATAGTTACTGTACAATTCAATCCTTCCACCATACAATGTCCCAATTAAATATAAGACATGGAATTACTGTCAAGTCTTATTTTATTTAATTATATGTATTTCGATTCCAAAATGAACAACTCCTAATGAATGCAAATTAGAAACTACTTTCTAATTTCATTCCACCTTGGCCAAGGATTCCTGGGTTGTCATTTATCGAATCACATAGGACATCTCTCCTTTTTACTAGAAGTGGTAGATTCTTTATTGATCATTCATTATCTTCATATATAACTTATTACACCCAAGCATACCCTTTGATATACTCTAAGAGTCTTAAGGAATAAGTCAAAGTGTAATTCATTATATATAAGATACTATGATGATCTCAAGTCTAAGGATCATTTGTACTACTATCACTACAGGAATTCCTATTGACAGGTAAGTAAAACTCCATTAGGTATTCCTTAGCGAGTCACGCTCAATTGAACTTATTCTCTAATAAGCACCTACATACTTGCTTTAGTGTCTCCACACAAATGATCATGAGATCAATCATCCTCATCCAATGAGCAAGCAACGTATGTACCAATCTATCCGGATTCACTAATCCCCAATTTAGTAATCCAATGATTGGGAACTATTTTAGTTTTAAGCTTTCTAAGAATTTAGATCTCATTAGAATGATCATCATCATTATTCTAAAAGCGTTGCTTAAAACTATGGGTTTATCACATATTATTAAAACAGCACCATGTAGATAATAAATGCCTTTAATAAATAATTCTTTTATTAATAAATAAATAAGATTGATTACACAGTATATGCTTTATCATCATACATGATTGGCTTGTATGCATAATACTTTCAAAAGTGACGTATGGACATGTGAAGGTAGTCTTTTCCTGGTCTTCTGGAGCTATCATAATCTGATTGTAGCCCGAATACCCATCTAGAAGTCAATAATACTCATGACCTGCTAATCTGTCCAACATCTGATCAATGAATGGTAGTGGGAAATGATCTTTCCTTGTCGCTTTGTTGAGCCTGCAGTAGTGAGAATTCCTCATCCTCCAATTCTGAATTTTCAGCAATGATACTTCTCAAAGGTTCATAGTTCACCAGATTCTGTACCGCATCCTTTAAAACCCGATCCACCAAATCAACCTGAAAGCATTCTTCTTCATCTATTGGAAACTTCATTGCCTTGAAGATGTTAAAGGTAACCTCCTAATCATGAACACGCATAGTGAGTTCCCCCTTCTGCACATCTATCAAAGTCTTTCCTGTGGCTAAGAATGGTCTCCCCAGTATGATTGGTATACTTTTATCTTCCTCGTAATCCAAAATGATGAAGTCAGCTGAAAAGATAAATTTGTCCACTTTCACCAATACATCTTCAACAATTCCCCGTGGATACGTGATGGATCTGTCATCTAGCTACAAAGAAATGTTCGTCGGCCTAGGAGCCGGTAATCCCAACTGATTAAAAACTGACAAAGGCATCAGATTGATACTTGCCCCAAGATCACACAAACATTTATTAAAGTTCATCTTTCTGATCGTGCATGGAATTGTGAAACTGCCCGGATCCTTTAGCTTTGGAGGTAATTTCTGCTGAAGCACTACACTGCATTCCTCTGTCAAGGCCACCGTCTCAAACTCGTCTAATCTCCTCTTCCTTGACAATATACCCTTCATGAACTTTTCATAACTTGGCATCTGTTCCAATGCCTCAGCGAAAGGTATGTTGATCTGCAGCTTTTTAAAGACCTCCAGAAACTTGTTGAATTTCTTATCTTCCCTCTGCTTATTCAATCTCTGCGGATACGGAACTGGAGGGTGAACTGGTGGTACTAAACTCATAGGCTTCTCAACTGAACCTGCTTTATCTTTCTCTTCATGCCGTACCTCAGAATTTTCCAGATTTTTTTTCTCATCACCAATCGCTTCTTTTCTGCCTACGTGCCTCGCGGCCTCAAGATAATAACAAGGTGCTGCGGTAGCGCGACTCTCAGTTCCTGCAATGTTTTTCCCAGACCTCAATGTGATCGCTTAACACTGTTCCTTCCCGTCCCTTCATGGATTTGTCTCTGTATTACTTGGCAATGAACCCTAGGGCTTGTTGTTAAGCATGCTCGCCATTTGCCCCATCTGATTTTCTAGATTTTTAATAGCCACTGCTTGGCTTTTGACCATAACCTCCGTGTTTGCCATGTACTTTAACATCATCTCCTCCATTTCTAATTTCTTCTCTTGCTGAGGTGCATCTGGAGTGTGATGAAGTTGTTGTTGTTGAGAAAATCCTGGTGGAAATGATGGTTTTGTGTAAACCGCGGTTGAGATGGTACGTGCGTTCAAATTGTTGATTCTACCAAATTGATTCTGTTGATTCCCTTGGTTATTAGACCAACTAAAGTTTGGATGATTGTGGTTGTTGGGGTTGTATGTGTTCTGAAATTGTCCTTGATCGTTCCTGTAATTTCCCACATACTGTATTGACTCCAAGCTGATAGCACATTGATCCGTGGAGTGTGACCCCGCACAAATCTCACATACGAAGGCAACTGTTTTCACTTTGTTCTCTGCTAATGTATCTATTTTCTTCGACATAGCTGCCATCTATGCCGACAACTGAGTAATAGCATCCACCTCCAACAAACCTGTAACTTTGGGTTATGGCATCCTAGATGTAGGATTTTAAAAGTCATTGACTGTCATAGTCTCGATAAGGTTATAGGCCTCTTCATAACTCTTTTCCTATAATGCCCCTCTTGCAGCTGCATCTACAGTAGGTCTCGACTGCCATCCCAATCCGTTGTAAAACGTGTTGATCACCATCCAATCTGGCATACCGTGATGTGGACACTTCCTTAGCATCTCTTTATATCTCTCCCATGCTTCATATAAGGACTCACCCTGTTGTTGCTCAAACTGAGAGATAGATGTCCTCATCTTCGCGGTCTTAGCCATTGGGAAAAACATGGCTAAGAACTTCTGTGCTAAGTCCTCCCATGTAGTGATTGACCCTGACGGCAAAGAATGTAGCCAACTTCTCGCCTTATCCCTTAAAGAGAATATAAACAACCTCAGTCTGATAGCATCCTCCGTCACACCGTTGTATCTGAATGTATCACAAATCTCAATAAAACTTAACAGGTGTTCATTCGGATCATCCGTAGCAGCACCCCCAAACTGTACCGAATTCTGCACCATCTAAATAGTGCCCGGTTTAATCTCTAAAGTATTTGCTGCTATCGTCAGTCTGACTATGCTAGACTGCAGTCCATTAATATTAGGCATGGAATAGTCTCTTAGAGCCCGGTACTCTTCTCTTTGCTCGATTATTTGTTCTTCTGCCATACTAGATGTAGTACCCTCTAACTGTGCTTGCAAATTTCTCCACACACTCGCTTTCCAACCTCTTCCGTTAATATTACCCTGTGCTAGTGTCAATTCGGAATTCGATGATCGCGTGTGCATAAAAATCCTACAAGTACCTGAAACCAAAAACAAAAGCAAAAAATAGAAATGAGATAAGATTAGATCTGTCTAAGTCATACAATATAGCTTAAAACTGATGAAAATTATTTAAATTTAAACGCCTTTCCCCGGCAACGGCGCCAAAAACTTGTTGCCTCTTTTTGAGTTCTAACAAAAGAGCTCTAACTCATGCAAGTATACATGTGTCAACAAGAAATACAGAGTAAGTCGAGTATCGATCCACGGAGAAAGTTGCTAAATCAAATTATTATGCATCAACTCTATCATTATTTTTATATGCTTAAACAAATAATTATGATTATAATTGCAAATTACTATAAAATCAAATAACAACTAAAATAAGAATAATAACGAAATAAATCAAATCTGGAAATAATGGGATCCTAACTTCATTTAATAATTCATCTAATTACCACAATCATGCAAGATCGTTCACATATCACAGGAAAGTAGCCAAGAGCACTAATGTAGACATAACAATTTTTCAATGCATTATGACCTACTTACACAGCATCCACATGCAATAGACACCATGTAATCATCAACATAACCAAAATCACTATATGTCTATGTGAAATTGCAACCATATTGAATTTAAGCACATGCCCCTATTTAACTCATACGGTGAAACAGTATATTTCTATCTGACTCACGAAATACAAAGCTACATAAAACAGCTCCATATATGCATGCTATAATGATTACAATCCATACCCGCATGTTATTTTTCAATTCCATACAAGTACCTAAAACGAATGGTGATCAATCATTCATGCATGCAAATTAACCATGATAGAAATTCCTTATGATATGTAAAATAGTCCAGCAATCAAGCATGCAATTAAACTACATATTAAAATCCGTTAGATTCCCATAATGGAGTTTAGTTCATGACTGAACCAAAAGCCATTATGGGATCAAAGAAAAACATGGATCATAAACAAACAATTGAAAGAGAAAGGATAGAATTGATCAACCCCAATTGCTGATTACAATCCAATAGTAACGTTCAAATCCTCAATAAAATCTAGCAAAAGAACAGTTGTTTATCCACAATGATTGAAAATCCAAAGAAGAAGTAGAAAATATGAAGTTTAGGCTTAGTTCTATGTTGGAAATCTCTCAAAGTGTAAAAACCTTAGTTCCAATATGAAAAACACGTAAAACTAACTGAATGATACGTCTGACACCAGTCAGAATTGCTTTAATTAATTACAACTCTTCCAAATTAAAAATTAAAATAAAATGGATCAAATAGCTTAGACATCAGCAGCGGCGGCGCGCCTCCTCCTTTTATTCCTCGCGGCAAGGCGCTGAAGTGTAAGTTCCGGTCCAAATAGAGATCGCGCGGGCACGCGTGTGTAAGACTAATCGGCCGCGTGGCTTCTGCAGTGTTGATTTTGGTTCTACTGCTGCTCTGCTTTGTCCTGCTGCTCATTCTTTTGTCCACCAATGTTTGGTTTCTTTGCTCCACTCGATCTCATGTTATGCCTTCATTGATCATATGCCATCTACTATCATCTACTATCGCCAACTTATGCCATATCCTGCACTTTTACATCAAAAGGAGTTCTCAGTACATGCAATGCAAAATAACATGAAATATAACTAAAAACACACTAAAATGTACTTGAGATGAGCATAGTTTGCGTAAATTGATATCCAATAAGTAGGTATAAAACCCACTTATCAATCTTCACGTGGGTCCCTAGAGTCTTTAACTCTATCTTCATCATTTGTAAGTTATACGAAATGGGTTTTTGTGTTAACAACATCACATTCGTAAATGCATACGATCTTCTACTTAACGCGTCAGCTACCACGTTTGCTCTTCCACGATGATATTGAATGGTATGATCGTAATCTTCAATAGCTCGAGCTAACGTCTTTGGCACATTATACGATCATTTTAGGTAAAGAAATATTTGAGGGTTTTAGAAATGGGTTTTGTACTGGGGTCAATACAAAATTCAATTTCACGCTCTTGGGGTAAGCTAAGAAGTTCTTTGAGAATACGTCAGGAAATTTATAACGATAAAAATATCATTTAAAAACTATGACTCTCATCCAAGACTTGGATAGCACATGAAGTGAAGGTTTCTACTAACGAAGTTTTAACCAATAAGTCAAAGTCTAACTTCTTTGGGGTCAAATTTAAATGTTGAACGCAAGCAAGAGAGATAAAATAATGGGTAGAACCGGTATCTAATAAGGCATAGACTTCTCAAGAATTTATAATTAACTAACCCGTACTAACTTCGTTCGGGTTACTCACTTTTTGAGAAGTCATAAAAAACGCTCTTCCTGAAACCAACGACTTTGTTTTGTCTGTATCCACCTTTGGTGCCACCGTCCCAGCTAGACTTGACTTTGGTGCACGACAAAATTGGGCTTGGTGACCTTCTTTTCCATAATTGTAACATGCTTTGGACTGCATCACGCAGTTTGGACTGCTATGTCCCTCCCCTCCGCATTTGTAACATACAACCGATGGTCGTTCTCCTTCCTTAACAACAGGTGCTGGTGCTGACATTTTTCCATCATTGTTGAATCTCCTCTTCTTGAAATTTCCACTCCTATTATCTTGGACATGATTACCACCGAAGTGGTTACCATTCTTGGCATGATAATTTCCCCCACGATGGTTATCATTGTTCTGATGGTCGTTGCCACCGGTACGATTATTATCGTTGCCTTTTGGTTGGGCTGGTTCATTATCGCGCTCCAATAACTGAGACCAATTCACTACATATGAATACAAACACATTTTTGAGAAATAAGGTATTGACGTATATCGGGTTTCAAACCTCTTAGTAACATTCGCGTCATTCGCTCCTCATTATCGACCAAATGGGATGCAAATCAGGATAACTCTGCAAATTTAGCCTCGTATTGCGACACGGTCATATTATTTTGCTCCAACTTGATAAACTCCACCTCCTTCATGTGACGAATACTTTCGGGAAAGTACTTATCGTTGAGCATCTCTTGGAACTTCTCCCAAGACATCTTGAGTGCGTCAGGCTGGGTACGTTTTACAGATTCCCACCAGTAATCTGCCTCTTCACACAACATAAAGGTGGTGAAGGGAACCTTTTGCTCCTCTGAGCATCCCAAGACATCAAATATCTTGGTGATCTGCTTTAACCACGTCTCCGCCTTAAGTGGTTCTGGCTTTCCCAAAAACTTCGATGGTCCCACTCTTGAATCGCTTAATGGTGACCGAATCGTGGGTTGCCATTATTTCCATCTATATTTTGAACAGAGTCTCTCTTACGATGTTGCATGAATTGTATAAAGCCTCCGAACATCCCATCGCTCATCATCCGACGGTGTTGTTATTTACCCGAGGATTATTGTCTTCCCTGTTGCACATTATCCTCGGTATTGATCGTTGGTGACTCAGCGGTCTCATGTGCTTCATTGCTGATCTCAACATTTTCAGATGCCATTTTCAAACACTGTCACAAAACAAGGGTTAACTAACATATCACATATTATCCCTATACTCTGACCGGCCAATTAAATACCAAATAAACTTAGGTAGGTCATACTAGCGAAGGAATTTCCCGTCTCTCCCCTCCTAGTTCTTGTCTCACATCTCAGCCAGGGATTATATCCCTAAGCTTTAATACCAACTGTGACGCCCCCAAAATAGGTATACATCACCTATAAAATCCCAAATTTTACGAATAAAGATTTAATTTTCTTGAAATATTATTTTAAATATTATGGTGTGGATTTGAGATAATGTTATAGTTGTGGGTAGTATTTATAAATTTTACAAAGTATGCAAGTTGTTATATAATATTCGATTGGTCGGGAATAATCATTTTAACAGGGAATATTCGTATGACGACACAATCATTGGTGGACCCCGCAATGGAATTATTGTCGGATTGAGAAAACGACAAAAAAATATTTTTATGAAAATAATGGCGGAAGTTTTATTGTTAAAACTGTTGAACTACTCGGTAGTAAAAGTACAGTAATATGCGTGGTTGCATAGTAGCACATGGTATTGATTATTGATGCTTACGTGAGAAGTCGATCGCTTTTTGTTCAATTATTGCTTTCAATGAATTGTTGCATAGTATCTCACGATATTTGATTCAATTATTGTCGATATTTTATATATTATTAAATCAATAATTGAGATGACAGAGTTACTAATATTATTATTTGTAATATTAACGATGTCTAGAAGTTCTGCCAAGAGAGGTTTGGTCACCAAATTGCGCGCCAATTGGGAGAAATTCTTATTGGAAAGCCCCCTCTTTCCTGGGAACGATCTGGTCGATTAATATTGTGAATTATAATAATGATGATAAATATTGTTAAATATATTGAGGTGTCTTCTTATGAAGTCACGAAAGTTTATATATATATATATATATATATAAATTTTGTTTTATTAGTATTATTAATGTAATAAAACAGAAAAGTTTTTTATATAAAACAGAATACTTTTATAAAATTATTTGTTTTATTAGACAATAATTAGAATATAATATATTTTATTATGCATAGTGTTTTTGCATAGTAAAATCTTTTTATATAAAACAGAATACTTTTATAAAGTTATTTGTTTTATTAGACAATAATTAGAATATATTATATTTTATTATGCATAGTGTTTGCATAGTGCCTGCATAGTGTTTAATGGACTCTTTTAATGGATTTTATTCTCTACTTGACTCTTTTAATGGATTGTATATTTCGTTGTAGTTAAACTTGATGTCTATTGTATTTTATTAGTTTAACATTGTTGAAGACTAATGATAATTTATTCTGCATTATCTTAGTCATAATATTTCTTACTGGGCTAGTTGAGCTCACCCTTTCTTTCACTGTTCTCTTCAGGAAATGAGAACGTAGCCGGGACTAGTCGGAGAACGGAGTGACGGTCCAGATGATTGTATTAGTAGTCATCACTATTCTGTTAAATAGTGTGACAATAAATATAATGAGGACTTATTCTGAGAGTGGATATTGTCTAGAAGACAATATTTGCATTAAAACTCACAGCTCTCTTGTTGTATATTAAAGATTGTATTTGTATTCTGTACCATGTATTTGGCGACTCAGAATAGGTGATGTATACCTATTTTGGGGGCGTCACCATTGATGAATTCACAAATATCCTTGTCCCGTAGTGCAAGGATAATTTATGGTTGTGATACTAATGAATATCCTTGGCCGTAGTGCAGGGATAATGTGGTTTATTTATTAAGCTGAGTCTCAGCTATAAAAGTGATGAAAAAACCTTTTAAATCATAGAAGATAGTAGATTTTGTTCTCTACTTGACTCTTTTAATGAATTGCTTATTCCGCTGCAGTTAAACTTGATGTTTGTTATATTGTATTAGTTTAACACTGTTGAAGGCTAACTATAATTTATTCTGCATTATCTTAGTCATAATATTTCTTACTGGGCTAGTTTAGCTCACCCTTTTACTTTCATTGTTCTCTTCAGGAAATGAGAACATAGCAGGGACTAGTCGGGGAACGGAGTGACGGTCCAGATGATAGCATTAGTAGTCCTCACTATTCTATGAAATAGTGTGTTAATAAATGTATTGAGGACTTATTTTGAGTTTGAATACTTGTATAGAAGACAATATTTGTATTAAAACTCACAAATTTCATGTTGTATATTTAAGATTGTATTTGTATTACGTACCATGTATTTGGCGACTTCGTAATAGGTGATGTATACCTATTTTAGGGCGTCACAGGTTAATATCAAAGCTTAGGGATATGATCCTCAGCCGAGATGTGAGACAAGAACTAGGAGGGAGAGACAGGAATTCTTTCGCTAGTATAATCTACCTAAGTTTATTTGGTATTTAATTGGTCGGTCAGAGTATAGGGATAATATGTGATATGTTAATTAACCCTTGTTTTGTGGCAGTATTTGAAAATGACATCCGAGAATGTTGAGAACATCAATGGAGCACAGGAGACCTTTGAGTCTCCACAGATCAATAATCAGGATAATGTGCATCAGGAAGGCGACAATCCTCATGCAAACAACAACACTAACCAAATGATGAACGATGGAATGTTCATAGGCTTTATGCAATTCATGCAATAACAAACAAGAGCGACTCCTGTCCAAAATGTAGGTGGAAACACTGGAAACTCTCGGACGGTCACCGCTAAGCAGTTCAAGGAACTGGGACCACCGGAGTTTTTTGGAGAGCCAAAACCACTTAAGGCAGAGACATGGATAAAGCAGATCTGCAAGATATTTGATGTCTTGGGATTCTCCGAGGAGCAAAAGGTTCCCTTTGCCACCTTCATGTTGTGAGCAGAGGCAGATTACTGGAGGGAATCTATAAAGCGTACTCAACCTGCTGCACTAAAGATAACTTGGGAGAAGTTCCAAGAATTGTTCAACGACAAGTACTTTCCCCAAAGTATTCGTCACATGAAAGAGGTAGAGTTCATCAAGCTGGAGCAAAACAACATGACCGTATCGTAGTACGAAGCCAAGTTTGTCGATTTGTCCTGGTTTGCGTTCCATTTGGTTGATAATGAGGAGAGAATGACGCGAATGTTTTTAAGAGGTTTGAAACCCGAGATACGTCAATATCTTATCTCTCATAAACTTTGTTTATATTCAGATGTTGTGAATAAGGCTTAGTTATTTGAGCGCGATAATGAGTCAGCACAACCAAAAGGCAACGACCAACAACACGATAATAATCGTACCGGTGGCAACGACCATCGGGACAATGATAACCATCGTGGGGGAAATTATCATGCCAAGAATGGTAACCACTTCGGTGGTAATCATGGCCAAGATAAAAGGAATGGAAATTTCAAGAAGAGAAGATTTAATGATGATGGAAAGACGTCAAGACCAAAGACTCGTTGTTAAGGAAGGAGAACGACCATCAGTCGTATGTTTCAAATGCGGACAGGAGGGACACATCCGTCCAAACTGTACGCAGCAATCCAAAGCATGTTTCAATTGCAGAAGTGAATGTCACCTAGCTCGATTTTGTCGTGTAGTGAAGTCAAGTTCAGCTGGGATAATGATGCCAAAGGATGTCTCAGACAAGTCAAAGCCGGTAGTTTAAGTGAGAGTGTTTTTCGAGGAACCCGAATGAAGTTATCACGGGTAAGTTAATCATAAATGCTTATGAAGTCTATACCTTATTCAATACCAGTTCTACCCATTCTTTTATCTCTCTTGCTTACGCTTAATGTTTAAATTTGACTCCGGAGAAGTTAGACTTTGACTTATCTGTTGAAACTCCGTTAGGAGAAACCTTCATTACCTCCACTGTTTATAAGTCTTATTTGATTCATATCGATACCCTCCCGTTACCTGTCGATCTTATCTCTTTGAAAATACTTGCCTTTGATGTAATTTTAGGAATCGATTGATTATTTTCATAAGGTTGTTAGCTTTTATTTTCCTAACTAACCTATTATGCTAATTCAAGCAATCAAACCACTAAAGTTAATCACTGTTACATCAAGCTATAAGTAAAGAGCCCCGAGCCTTTCGCTGGTAACTTCCTTGTGTGGAATGCACCGAAGCCGAACTTTTCGTAGGGGACGCTGTGAATGACGGTGACAAGTTGATAGGTATCAATGTGACATGCTATCCAAGTCTTGGATGGGGGTCACAGTTTTGAATGATATTTCTATCGTTAATAAATTTCTTGACATATTTCTGAAGACTTCTTGGCCTACCCCAGAGCGTGAAATCGAATTTTGTACTAACCCCAATACAAAACCCATTTCTAAAACCCTTAAATATTTCTTCAACCAAAACGAACGTATAATGCACCAAAGACGTTGGCTCGAGCTGTTGAAGATTACGACTATACCATTCAATATCATTATGGAAGAGCGAACGTGGTAGCTGACGCGTTGAGTAGAAGATCGTAAGCGTTTACGAGTGCGATGTTGTTAACACAAAAACCCATTTCGTATAACTTACAAATGATGAAGATAGAGTTAAAGACTCTAGAGACCCACGTGAAGATAACGAATATATGAGTAAAATCAACTTTAATCGATAAAGTTAAATCCGCTCAAATTACACACCTGGAGCTGATGAATAAGAAGAAGAAGGTTCAAGAAGGCGTTATTCTAAAAGCAAGAGTCGATGAATAGAGGAAATCTCAATCCTTGATTTTAATTGGCCCATTTGAAATCCTCGATCGAGTAGGAACTGTGGCCTATAGACTCATTTTACCTCCAAATATGTTGCCAGTTCATAACATTTATCACGTACCGATGTTACGTAAATATGTGGATGACCCGAACCACATTATTGATTTAGAACCGAACGAGATAGCGAATAATTTAATGTATGAAGATGTACCTGTTAAAATCATGGAATATATTCTACGCTTAAAGGTTATACCTCAAGAGTTAGAATCTGACGAAGTGTCCTCATCTGTTCGGCATACCAGGTACGTACGTAAATTTTGAGGGCGAAATTTCATAAGGAGGGGAGATTGTAAAATCCCAAATTTTACGAATAAATATTTAATTTTCTTGAAATATTATTTTAAATATTATGGTGTGGATTTGAGATAATGTTATAGTTGTGGGTAGTATTTATAAATTTTGCAAAGTATGCAAGTTGTTATATAATATTCGATTGGTCGGGGAATAATTGTTTTAACAGGGAATATTCGTATGACGACACAACCATTGGTGGACCCCGCAATGGAATTATTGTCGGATTGAGAAAATGACAAAAAAATATTTTATGAAAATAACGGCGAAAGTTTTACCGTTAAAACTGTTGAACTACTTCCTAGAGTAAAGTAAAAAGAATATGTCTGGCGTTAGTTGCGTAGTAGCACACCAGTATTGATTATTGATGCTTACGTGAGAAGTCACTTAGTTTTGTTCAATTATTGCTTCAGTAATTGTTGCATAGTATCTCACGTTATTTGATTCAATTATTTTCAATATTTTATATATTATTAAATCAATAATTGAGATGATAGAGTTATTAATATTATTATTTGCAATATTAACGATGTCTAGAAGTTCTGCCAAGGAGAGGTTTGGTCACCTAATTGCGCGCCATTAGGGAGAAATCCTTATTGAAAGCCCTCTTTCTCAGGAGCGACTGGTCAATTAATATTGTGAATTATAATAATGATGATAAATGTTGTTAAATATATTGAGGTGTCTTTTTATGAAGTCACAGAAGTTTATATATATATATATATAAAAATTTTGTTTTATTAGTATTATTAATGTAATAAAACATAAAAGCTTTTTATATAAAAATGTAATACTTTTATAAAGTTATTTATTTTATTAGAAAATAATTAGAATATAATATATTTTATTATGCATAGTGTTTTGCATAGTAAAATCTTTTTATATAAAAATGTAATACTTTTATAAAGTTATTTGTTTTATTAGACAATAATTAGAATATATTATATTTTATTATCGTAGTGTTTGCATAAGGTTCTGCATAGTGTTTTCATAGTAAAATCTTTTTATATAAAAATATAATACTTTTATAAAGTTATTTGTTTTATTAGATAATAATTAGAATATATTATATTTTATAATGCATAGTGTTTGCATAAATACCAAAGATAGTGTTTCAGATAGTAAAATCTTTTTAATACTTTTATAAAGTTATTTGTTTTATTAGACTATAAATAGAATATATTATATTTTATTTAAAAGATTTTGTTTTATTAGAATAATTTATTAATCTTCGCATAGTAAATCAATATGGACCATTCCATTTAAAAGTAAATCAATCTGGATCGTTCATAAATTAGTTACTATTCAGGTCCATTCTCCTATAAATAAAGCTCATTCCTTCATTATTTCTTACGAATTCATTGAACTCTGTAGAGAGAAACTATAGAAAGAAAGAAGAAAAGTATTCTACTACTTCACTACTCATATATCTAGTTTTTTCTAAGGTAAGGGGTATTATTTCTTTCATATTCATGAAGAGAACTTCAGTTATTCCATTCTTTATTATTCTGTTGGAATAACTCAGATACGCGATCACCGTATACATGGTGAAAATTCTGTTGTTATTCCATTCTTTATTATTCTGCTTTGGAATAACTTTTATTCATCGCGGCATCTTGCATACATGGTGAAATTCTTTGTTATTCCATTCTTTATTATTACATTGGAATATCCTCGTCTTGCAATCTTAATTTTGCCCGACTCGGTTCCGTTTCTTTATTATTCTCGCTGAATATCCCGTGCGTGCGCTTACGCATGACTGTTCCATTATTTATTATTCTCATCAAAATATCATGTCTGCAAGCGTTTACGCATGACCGGTTCCATTCTTTATTATTACTGTTGGGAATAACCGTCTGCATGCAGCCTATCGCATATACGGTGAATCCTTCATTTATTCCATTCTTTATTATTCTGCTTGAATAACTCGCCTATGTGGATTACCACATGCATGGTGAATGATCCTTTGTATTCATTCCTTATTAAATTGTGGAAATGATCTGTATACGTGGATTACCGCATGGCGGGCGAAAATCCATTTGCGCTTCATCCAGTATCTTTTCATGGAAATATTCTTCTGAGCATTCTTGAATTTTACTCCACAAAGCAGTATCACGTTGACAATTTGGACGTTATTGGTTCCTGGATAAATTAATTCTTGAACTTGTTTTATTGAATTCTTATATCATTGTCATCATCCTCATGTTTATATTATGTTGAAAGTCATCTATAGCCTGTAGTGCATAGATGGACTTGGTGTGATTATGACCAGGGATTATTCGGTATAATCATAACCATAATGTTACAAATGATGTGGTAAAAGTCATCATTGGCCCGTAGTGCATTGATGGACAGTTGTTGGCATGATCATGACCATTGATAAATACACAAATATCCTTGGCCCGTAGTGCATGAATAATTTGTGGTTGTGATACTAATGAATATCCTTGGCCGTAGTGCAGGGATAATGTGATTTATTTATTAAGCTGAGTCTCAGCAAAAAAAAGTGATGAAAAAACCTTTTAAATCATAGAAGATAGTAGATTTTATTCTCTACTTGACTCTTTTAATGAATTGCTTATTCCGCTGCAGTTAAACTTGATGTTTGTTATATTGTATCAGTTTAACACTGTTGAAGGCTAACGATAATTTATTCTGCATTATCTTAGTCATAATATTTCTTCTTTGGGCTAGTTGAGCTCACCTTTTACTTTCATTGTTCTCTTGAAATGAGAGCGTGGCGAGGACTAATCGAGAAGCAGTGGCGGTCCAGGATGATAGCATTAGTAGTCCTCACTATTCTATGAAATAATGTGTTAATAAATGTATTGAGGACTTATTTTGAGTTTGAATCTTTATCTAGAAGACAATATTTGTATTAAAACTCACAGCTCATGTTGTATATTTAAGATTGTATTTGTATTCTGTACCATGTATTTGGCGACTCAGAATAGGTGATGTATACCTATTTTGGGGGCGTCACATCACCCATCTTGAGTCGCCAAATACATAGTACAAAATACAAATAAAAACTTAATTATACAACTGTCGTGTAAAATACGACAAAACATATGCTATGAGTTTTAATAAAAATATTGTTATCTAGACAATATCCACACTCAAAGGAGTCCTCATTATATTTATTATCACACTATTTAACAGAATAGTGAGGACTACTAATGCTATCATCTGGACCGTCACTCCATTTCCGACTCGTCCCAAATTTATATTCTCATTTCAAGAGAATGAAGAAAGAAAGGGTGAGCTCAACTAGCCTCAGAAAAATATTATGACTAAGATAATGCGTAATAAATTATCATTAGTCTTCAACAATGTTAAACCGATAAAATATAATAGACATCAAGTTTAATCTGCAATGAATAAGCAATCCATTAGAAGAGTCAAGTAGAGCAATGATATCTACTATCTTCTATAATTTAAAATGTTTTCATCAATTTTATCACGAGACTCAAATTTTAATAAATAAACCACATCATCGAATCATCCCTACACTACGCGCCAAGGATATTCATTAAATCATCAATGGTCATGACTATACCGAATAATCCCTAGTCATAATCATACCAAAAATTGTCCATCAATGCACTACAGGCCACTGAGGACTTTTACCACATCATTTACAACATTATAGGTCATGATTATACTGAATGATCCCTGGTCATAATCATACCAAGTTCATCTATGCGCGTAAGCCAAAGATGACTTTGATCACAATATAAGCACGAGGATGATGACAATGATATAAGCATTAATCAAACGAAAACAAGGATGAATATTAATGACTTTAAATTTATCCAAATATTATTAATCACTTAATAAATTCATCATCTAATATTATTAATATTATAACAATATTTTAATCATTTCTTAAACTTATAAACAATTTATTTCAATTGTTTGCACTTTACCAAATAATGCATTTTAATCATTTAAAATGCCATACTCATAAGATTTCATCACCAATGATCAAATCCTCATCAAAATCAGAGATATACCCTATATAGGATTCCCAAGCCATATAATCCTATTTTTCAATTTTGTTACTTCACATAACATATTTAATTCATTTACTCATAACTAGTTCATTTTCATGAAAAATACCAAATCTATCCCAAAAATATTTTTTTTTTCCGATTTAGCGTAATATAGTCCCATATTGAACATATATTTTTCTCAAATTTTTAAAATTCATTTACTATTTTTATATGGCCAAAATCGCCAATATTTAGGCATTTATCATAAATTGTACTTTTGTCCAAAGATTCCGAAATTTACAGGGTATACTCCTGTTATATATATGTACTCCCAATAAAAATTTCACCAATTTTGGAGTTAACCACAAAGAGTTATAAGGGTTTACTTTTAAAATAGTATTTTCCCATAAAATCCATAACTCTTAATCTATACATCCAAAAATCGTAATTTTTGGACACAATCTAGAAAACTCATCAAATTATCATTTCAAAATTTTCCAGAATTTTTTAGGGTCAGAAAAATTACAAAACTTTCCCTGGCAGAAACCCCTTTTGAATGAAAATACTATTCATATGAATACAAAGGATCATTCACCATGCATGCGGTAATCCATATAGGCAAAGTTATTTCAATGTAATAATAAAGAATGGAATAACGTAAGAATTCACCATGCATGTGATAGATCGCATGCATGCGGTTATTCTCAATGTAATAATAAAGAATGGAACCAAATAATGCGTAAACCGCATAGATGTGATATTCCAACATAATAATAAAGAATGGAACCAGTCATGCGTAAATCGTATAGATTTTTGATATTCCAATGTAATAATAAAGAATGAAATAACAAAGAATTCACCATGCATGCGATGATCACAAGGCAGCATGTGTTATTCCAATGAATAATAAAGAATGGAACCGAGTCTAGTGTAATCCGCATGCATGAGATATTCCAACGAGTAATAATAAAGAATGTAATAACAGTAAGAATTTTACCATGTATGCGGTATTTAGCATATGCGGTGTTATTCCAACATAATAATAAATAATGGAATAATGTAAACTCTCTTCATGAATACTGAAAAAATAATACCCTTACCTTAGAATAAAAAAGTCGATAATCGGAATAGAGAGGTAGCGACTTCTCTTTCTTCTCTCTCTATAATTTCTCTCTATAATAATTGCTTTAAAGCTTTAGTGAATTGGTGAGAAATGAAGGAAGAATGAGTGATGAGTGAGTTTTATACTCATAATTGAATGCGTTTGAACTTAATCTTTTGGTTGATTTTAAGTGTTTGTGTCTATTCATGCATGTTTTATGTTGTTTTGTAGGAATTGGGACAAAAGTTACTTGGATCGACGTTCGGGGTGGCTAGATTCGCATTTTCGGCTTGCCATTTACACAATAGTCACTTCAGAGCCAATTTGAGTATTTCTCCGTACGTTATTTCGAAAACCTCAAAGAATAAAAGTTGTAGATCTACTTCTCCTCTTTCCGGATCATCTTGAATCATCGAAATCGAAGGTCAGACGAAGACGTTATGGCCATTTTTCCAAAAGACATCGAGCGTAAAATGTCGTAACATGTGGCGTGGGGCGCCCATTTTTTTTATGCCCAATGGCGGAGGACGGGGGGCAGGGGGTTTGAGCATCAAGCCTAGTCTTTGAAGCCGGGAAGGGCTTGGTGATGGCCTGGACGTGTTTTTGGGCAAATTTTGACACTTTTTTGACTCCAAATTAGATTGGGTTTGTTCCTAAGCTAAAAATTGGACTTGTAACCTATAAATACATGATGTAAGGCATAAAATAAAGAGAGAATACATAGATTAGACTAGATTAAACACTCCATTAAATTAGAATCTAAACCCTTGTTCTTAATTAGCCATTGGAGATTGAAACAAATTGAAGAACATCAAGATCAAGAAGCAAGAAGCGAGAGGGGAGCATCGATTGGTCGACAATGATTCTATTCTCTTCTCTTATCATACTTTTATCTTTTAATGTCTATTCATTCAACAGGATTCTTGGTTTTAATTCATTAATTATGAACTAATTCTTTTATTAAGATTCCAATTGAACCTTTTATGGCTATTAATTAGTTATTCGATTTATTCTAATTATTTGTGTCAAAGTGAGTTGTTTATCTTGCCTTATGCTTATTGATTAATTATCTTATCAGTAATTACCTTGTTAGTCTAGAAGGAATTGGGAAAGGAATTCTAGGGTTAGAACTGGGCATGATATCATGTGACTTAGTTATTTGCACAGTGAATAATTAGGTTTGTGAATAGAATGAGAATATCTATTTGTCACATATAACACATATGGAATTGGGATTGTAGTGAGTTTAATTCAATTGTTTTGCATAGAGATATAGCAAAATTAACTTGGATTAAATAGAAGGCAAATGATCACTTGAGAAAGGGCTTTTGGCATTTGAGAATTCCTGTTAACAATTCAGTAGACATAATAATTGGGATAATTGAATAATTGATTTAAAATTATAATTGGGGATATTGGAGTCTTAATCTTTATTTATCTGAATTCATTCGTTAAAATCTTAGTTTTATTTATTTGAATTAATTGTCTTAATCACAATTTGCAATTATTTAAATAAAATTGATTTGGTTAAGAGTTAGTAATTGGTAATTTTTATTAAATAATTCCTCGTGGGAACGATACTCTACTTTCACTTTATTACTTATTGACCGTGTATACTTGCACGTATTCATTGATTGCGAAATCGATCAACAAGTTTTTGGCGCCATTACCGGGGAATTAATTTAATAATTATTTACCAATATTAATTTCAATTAAATTAGTCTTAATTTAAACATTTTTATTTTTATTTTTATTTTTAATTCTCTTTCTATATTTTCTCTTTTTAGGTACCATGGATGACTTTGCGTATCAATGGCCATACACGAACATGACTCAACCAAGGGAAACAGGGATTGATGGACTTAATACATTTTCTGCATTGTCAGCACAGATTGAGACACTTTCGAGGAATTTAGAAGCTTTTGAAGCTCAACGTCGTCAAAGTGTGGTGGTTACTTGTGATTATCATGCTGGAAATCATATGAGTCATCAATGCGCCATCAGTTTCGAGCCGGTACAGTATAGTGGTGATTACCCCAACAATTATGTCTATCCCAACAACTATCATCAGGATTGGGGGTATCACACGGATTTTTCATGGAGTAACAATCAAGCTCAAACGCCGAGACAACAAAATACATCCGAATTTCAAAATCAGACACAACAACCAGATCGAAAATCAAGTTTTGAAGAAGCCTTGGATAGATTTATTAAAGCTTCTGAAAAAAAGAATGAGGAAAATGAAAAAAAAATTAATCAAATAGAGCTGAATTTGGAAAGCCAAGGTGCGTCGATAAAGAATCTGGAAAATCAAGTGGGACGGATAGCACATGCTTTGAACAACCGTCCTCAATACACTTGGCTCTATGACATGGATGACGAGACTGATGATGAGCCCGAACCAAATCTACAACCGGATGTGCCAAATGATATAGATGTTGAAAGAGAGGAAAGACTTGGAGACCAACAAAAGGAGATCTAAGAAAGATCTAACTTTGAGTACCAACAAAAGATGAGCCAATTTTGATAGTGTCCCATGTACCTTCTCCACCAAAGTTCAAGAATCCGGCAGCTTTTGCAAAACCATGCCCAATTGGAAGTCATGTAAATCTTGCAAAGCTCTTGGTAACGTAAGAGCTAAATGCAGCTTATGGAGTCATGGTGGGATGAAAAGGAGAAGATAGAGGAAGATTCCATTATGTTTATTAAGCTTCAATGCCCCAATCTGATCATCGACATAATGGAGAAAACACCTAGTTGTTGGACGTTCTTAATAGGGAACCTATCTACAAAGAGCATGCTAGGTGACTTCAATTTAAGGGTTTTTGCGAATGGGAACCTCCCAAAAGAGACATTGCTTCTGATGGATGGAGGTTTCCTCAATTTTCGTAGGGGAATTGGATAGAGAATTGAAGAAGTCAGGCAGAGACTATAAAACAAGCGCTTATTGGGAGGCAACCCAAGTTTAATTTTTATTTTTAGTTTTTATTAAGTTTTATATTAGTAGTTTTGAATTTGCATTTATTTAGGATTTAATAAAATTGCTTCTATCATGGTTTACAGGTTATTCAAGTCAAATTCAAGTGTGGTGCCCAATTTGTTCCATATGCCTAGCTTATTCTCCAAACTTAGCGGACAAGGAGGAAGATTGCTATATTTTCAGGGAAGTCCTCTGCTTTAATTTTTCTATTTTAGTCATTTAGGACAATGTCTAGTTTAAGTTTGGGGGCATTTTAGTGTCGTATTGCATATAGTTAGTTATCTGTATAGTAGTTCGTTTTTTTTATGTGTTAGCATTGTGTTTTTTTTTAGGTTGCATATAATACATGGTAGTTATTTGCATATTCATATATGTGTTGCATTAGTATGTGTTCATGTAGTATAATTGCATTTTTATTTTTATTTTTGTTGCATAAATCTAGGCAATAGATTGGTTTGAATTTAGCTCTCTACTATAATAAGATTGGTTTTGCATGTTAACTTGAATAAAGTTGATAATTGATGATGAGTTCTAATTTTAATCATGATGATAATCTGAGCACGTCTCAAAACTTATGTAACCGGTTAGCACTTAAAGTTTAACTGTTTTAATCCACTTGGTTCAAGGGTTTCATAATTTGTTTCTGAGGGAAAATCTTTGTTAAAATTTAAGGAAATTAGTGAACTGGCGGTAAAGGTTGGAATGACGTAAAAGCTTGAGTTTGGGGGAATCTATGGGATATAGATATTACAAAAAGAAAAAAAAGAAAAAAAAAGGAATGATGAAAAGAAAAAAAAAAAGAGAAAAAAAATCCTGCAGCGTTCATGGATTTGATGAACAGGGTGTTTAAACCATTTTTAGATAAATTTGTAGTGGTTTTTATTGATGATATACTAGTGTATTCCAAAACCAAAGAGGAACATGTGGAACATTTGAGATTGACATTGGAGACGTTGAGAAAAGAGAAGTTGTATGCTAAGTTCTCAAAATGTGAATTTTGGTTGGAACGTGTATAGTTTCTCGGACACGTTATTGATAAGGATGGAATTTCGGTAGATCCATCAAAGGTTGAAGCTGTAATAAATTGGGATCAGCCGAAGACATCGTCAGAAGTAAGGAGTTTCTTAGGATTGGCGGGATACTACAGGCGTTTTATTCAAGACTTTTTCAAGATCGCGACTCCGTTGACAAATTTAACTAGGAAGGCGGTTAAGTTTGTTTGGACATGAGAAAGTGTGAGAAAAGTTTTGAGAATTGAAAAAGAGGTTGAGTTCAAAGACTGTGTTGTCGTTGCCTGATGATACAGGAAATTTTGTGGTATATAGTAACGCATCGCATAAAGGACTAGGTTGTGTGCTTATGCGAATCAATGGAAGTTATTATGTATACATCATGTCGATTGAAATATTACGAGAAAGGGTATCCGACTCATGACTTAGAGTTGGCAGCAGTGGTGTTTGCCCTGAAAATTTGGAGACATTATCTTTACGGAGAGAGGTGTGAGATATATACCGACCATAAAAGTCTGAAGTATATCTTTACACAAAAAGATTTGAATATGAGACAAAGAAGGTGGTTGGAACTAATCAAAGATTATGATTGCGAGATTTTCTATCATCCCGGAAAGGCGAATGTTGTTGCTGACGCCTTAAGTAGGAAGGGACGGGAGAAGTTAATGATCTTAACTGGTCAAGAGAAGCTAGTGTCAGAAATGGCTAAGATGGAGCTAGAAATTAAATGTCCGACAGAATCCGATGAAAAGTTATTCCAGATGGGAAATAGTTCAATGTTGGTGGATAAAGTGAAAAATGCGCAAATTCAGGACGAAGACTGCGAAAAGATAAAACAAAAAATATCTGAATGTGAGGAAAACAAATTCAAAATCGATTCGGAAGGGTTACTTCGATTCGAAGGGAGAATTTTGGTTTCGCAAGTACCATAAGTTAAGGAGGAAATTCTGAGTGAAGCTCATAACTTAAGATATTCGATTCATCCTGGGAGTACAAAGATGTACCAAGATCTTAGACATCATTTTTGGTGGCCGAATATGAAGAGGGATGTGGCTGAGTGTGTGGTGAAATGCTTAACGTGTCAGAAAGTCAAAGCTGAACATCAAAGGCCAAGCGGATTGTTACAAGCATTGGAGATACTAGAATGGAAATGAGAGCATATCACAATAGATTTTGTGGTAGGTCTTCCAACAACCCAACAAGGTTACAATGCCATTTGGGTGATTGTCGACCGACTGACGAAGTCGGCACACTTTTTGCCAATAAATATTTGATTTACACTAGATCGGTTAGCAAAGCTGTATGTAAAGGAAATTGTGTCAAGAAACGGTGTACCTGTGTCCATTGTATCAGATAAAGATCCACGTTTCACATCTAATTTCTGGAAGCGGTTAAAGGAATGTTTGGGAACACAGCTGAGAATGAGCACAACGTACCATCCTCAGACCGACGAACAAAGTGAGAGAACCATCCAAACACTAGAGGATATGCTCAGAGCGTGTATTATGGATTTCAAGGGAAATTGGAATGACCATCTACCATTGGTAGAATTTGCTTATAATAATAGTTATCACGCGATTATTGGCATGTCGCCTTACGAAGCGTTATATGGTAGGAAGTGTAGAACTCTGTTATGCTGGGACGAGGTAGGTGAACGTCAGCTATTGGGTCCAGAATTGGTACAACAGACTGTTGAGATCATTAAAGTGTCTCCCTGGAAATAGACAGACGAAATATGCCGATCATCATAGACGAAATAGAGAATTCGATGTCGATAGTTATGTTTTCTTGAAAGTGTCTCCCTGGAAATGGAAAATTCGATTTGGCAAGAAGGGGAAATTGAGCCCTAGGTTTATAGGACCTTTTGAAGTGCTTCGACGAGTTGGCGAAGTAGCTTACGAGATAGCTTTACCTCCGGAGTTGGAGCATATTCATAATATTTTCTATGTCTCGGTATTGAGGCCATATAAGCCTGACTATGAACATGTTATCGAATATGAGCCCTTACAGTTTGAGAAAGATTTGTCATATGAAGAAGTCCATGTTCAAATTGTTGACAGAAAAGAGCAGGTACTGAGGAATAAAGTGATACCTTCTGTTGTGGTAATCTGGAGGAACCACAATGCTAAAGAAGCTACGTGGGAACTTGAAAGTGTTATGATGAAGAATTATCCTCAGTTGTTTGTTTGATTTTGTATAGCGATTCTAAGGACATAATCTTGTTAAGGAGGGAAGAATGTAACGAATAAATTTTTTTAAGTTGTGATTCTGGGGACAGAATCCTTTTAAGGAGGGAAGGATGTAACGATCGAGAAATTTTTATTTTAATTTAAATATTTATTGAATTAAATAAATATTTTTAATAATTTATTTATTAAGATAAATAAATAATTAATGAATTGTGGTGAATTAATTTAGTAATTAAATTGATTAGTGTAAATTAAATTGAGTAATGATAATTTATCTAAGGATTAATTTAAGGAAATAATTAAATTAAATCAATTGCTTAATATTTAAGAAGATAATTAAGTTAAATGAATTGTTTAATTTAATGAAAATAAATAAATAAAATGATGTGTCTAATTTATTAATTAAATTAGATATATAATTATTTATTAATTATAAGGTATAATGATTTTATTACTATTATAAGTTATTTAAATTAGCTAAACTAAAGTTATTTAAATTAACTAAATTAAAAGTGTGACAATTGGAAACTATATAATATAAATATTATTTAAATAACCTAGTATGGGAATTAGTGTGTAACCAAACGTAGCCTTATGGCTTTTGGTTTATTTTAACTAACGTGAGCCTTTTTGGTTTTTTACCGGATGAACGTGGAAGCCAGTTATATGTTGCGCATTTCATTTCACGTATTATTTCTCTAAGGCTTACTAGATAGCAGAGAGTGAGAAAGAGAGAGCTTGGTGAGAATTGCAGAGAATTGAGAGTGGGATCAAGAAGGAGAAGGGTTGAGAGGGAATTTACTATCAATTTTGTTGTCACAAAATCAAAGGTTCAAGGTATAAACTACTCCTATTGTTATTTTTGGTTTTGGTAGTATATGTATATATATCTTCTTGGTATGATTTGGAAATCGCATGAATTATGATAGATATATGTGCATAGAGTTTTGCAAAATCTGATAATTATCATATATGATTGATACTTGTTGGTCAAATTTGTGAGAAATTGGTGTGTAGAAAGAAAATGAATATCAGTGTTCATATTTAAAAAATGGCCTTAGAAAGTACCAAATTTCTTATCCAATATGTGATGTAATCTATAATTTGTTGGTTGATTGTGATAATATGTTAAGAAACGAAAGCAGCGTAGTTTAAATCATGTCAATTGATTAAAAAACGAATTCGTGGTGATCGAATTCGTTAAAAGTATAAAAATGAGGAAATTTGGGAAAAATATAGTTTTGATTCTTCAAAATGATGTTTTTAGAATGTTTTTGTATATAGAATGGTGTTTAGCATGTATAACTATAATATGACAAAGTGTTAGATGTTGAAGTTGGGAGATTTTCAGTAGAATTGGGATCTTTGGCCAAAGCAGAGTCTATTTCGAGCTTCTGCAAAAACTGGAACTGAGGCATCACGTGGGCGCGCGGTCTGGCGCGCGGTTCTCGCGTGGGCGCGCTGCATCATGTGGGCGCACGGTTACCCAGTGTATTACTGGCGCGACCGCGTGAGTAGCCAGTCACAGATAGTGAAGTCTACTTAATTGCAAGTCGTGCGTAACGGACTTAGGTTAGTTTAGCATGCATGTTAAGGATATTAAACATAAAGTGGACTACAATAACAGATTGTTAGGTGTTGTAATACAAAGTGTAAAAGAGTTTTAGGTGATTGTTAATTAAGTTATATAATGAAATTAAAAGTGATGTTTTCAAAAGTTAGAAATGAACGATTAAGTTATGTTGGCTCGTAATGCAATTTTAGATTCGTTAAATATGTTAACCTAAATGGTTAGGTGCTAGGTTAGGGTTATGACTTAAATGATGGTTTAACAACCATAGTGTTAATATTCATATAACTAATTGTTGTTGCGATTGTAATGATATGTGTAGGGTAATTGGAGATTATTTTACACTTGTGTAGCTTACAAACAAGGCAAGTTCCTAAATCTTAACTCTTTACATTGAACAAGCTTTCTAACTTCATTCTTTTCATATTGAATGAATATTCCCATTCCTAAATCGTTATTGTACAAGTTCCTAAAATTCTTGTAAGGTTGAGCAAGCCTAGTTTATTTTGAGTATGTTTGTGCAAGCTCTTGTAACCTAATTTGTTACATCGAGCGAGCTTTACTTTCCTTATTATCATTAGAAGCATATATTGTTCTAATACATTGATTCATAGAAGATTGTTCTAAACTCCTTTGAATATAGCACTTTGCATGTATATCATGTTATTCAGTTGTATATATTGTTGATATCCGATCTTTGACTTTAATAGCCTTGTTCAGTTATACATTCTCGTATTAAACCTTTATTGATAGAAGTTAAATAGTGTTCTAAAATTCTAGAGACACTGATAAGCTAGTTCCAAACTAAACTTTCTTTAGTGCGAAAATTCTAAATTCAAACTGTGGCGAACAACCCTAATATAGGGGATTTTTGTACGTGTAACATTTAGATGTTTGTGCACAATACATGGTACAAAGGGCTGACCCCCCTAAGTACGTTAAGAAGGGTCTGTATAGTTTAATAGACTGTTAAGGTTGAGGTAATAATATCTAAATACCAGAGACATAGTTCGTGGTCTTAAGACCCTCAGATATTGACTTCAAACTTGTTTTCTATTTTGATTCGTAGAACAAGTTCATTATTGTTCAGCATTCGTTGTTCATTCTCATGTTGTTATCATTTCTACTTCCTATATCAGTGAGCAATTATTTTCTCACTCTTGCAATTAACACTACAGCTAAGGTTGAAAGAGTTGATGAGCCATCAACTAGCAAAGGGAAGGGGAAGCTATCTAAGAGTTGAAGAATTAATGAAGTTAACTTAAATGTTTTATATATAAGACTTGTTTTATTTTTATTTCGCAAACTGATGTAATAATTTTAAGGTTAGATTACCTGGGATATATTTTGAGATTATGATGTAACCCTTTAATGGGAAAGATGATTGTTTAAGTTATTTAAATTACGTCTTTATCCTTTGTTTATGGGTAGTTAGATGTAATGTTTTGGATAGTGAACACCAAATCCCGTGGGAATGGAGTACCTGGTTTTGGGGGTGTCACATCCACCCTCAACGAATTGCCTTCTCAAGCACCGCTGCGAATGTCTTTAGCTGGAACAGGGAGACCCTACTATACAACCAAGGTTTCAGTCCCTGATCAAACCTCCTCGCTTTGCGCTCATCTGTATTAACTTTATACGGCGCAAACCTCGCCAACTCGTTAAATTTTGCGGCATACTCTGATACCATCATTGATCCTTGCTTCATTTCTAGAAACTGTACCTCCATCTAATTCTTTGACTCTCTGGGAAATAAGTCTCAAAGAATATCTCCTTAAACCTCTCCCAAGTCATCACCCCTTTTCCTCCTCGAGTTTTATTGGCTTGTCATCAATAACTAGCCTCTGCTTTTAACATGAATGTTGCAAAAGCAGTCTTCTGATTCTCACCTACTCTAGCCACATCAAATACTTTCTCTATCTCCATGATCCAGGTCTATGCCTCAACTGGATTCATGGACCCATGGAATTCTGGTGGTCCAAACGCCTTGAAGTCCTTAAATGTCACAGCTTGATTCTGCGGTTGATTCTGTAATGCACCCATCAGTAACGTCACTAACTGCTGAACGGGGTTAGCTTCTGCTTTGTTATTGTTGGTAGATCCCTCAGGGGTTCTTTGTCGTGGCTGACGTCTTCTTGGAGGCATTTTCTGTTAAAATACACTCATTAGATTATTACTCAATTCCTTTAAGTATTTTCTACTTAACTTCCACACCATAAAAGATTATCACATAACACATAACACTTTGAATAAAATAATAACTTTTATTCATTCATAATCTTTTAGAAAGTATAAGAACAATAGCATCACTGCTATTTACATTACTTTCCTGAACTACTAAAGTTTCAGGATAACATCATCATCATATCCCATAGGTTACATAACACTTGGGATTTACATCTTATTTATCATATCATTAATCACATATCAAATACATTTATGACGACCTACTAAAATACTGCATAGCCTTACGACGTTCTTCTTCCATAATACGAAACATTGTTCGGCGATCTAACATATACGATGGCAGAGTCTCGAACTGAATCGGATAACCCATGACCAGATCTTGAGCTCGATTAATCATAGTGTTGAAAACACTATTCATATCTTCCATCTTGATCTTCTTTACTTGTACATCTCTCTCTGCTACTCCAGCTCGTTTAGAAGCTTCTTCGTACGCGTCTTCGGCTCTTGCCCTCTTAGTAGATTCTTCCTTCATCTTGTTCTTCAGGTCTGCGATCTCCTCTATCAGTTGCTAGTTTCCTCCTTCAGTGTGGACCAGCTTCCCTTCGACATTGCTCAAACGTTCCTCTAGATCCTGTATGTCGTTGTCCTTCTGCGCCATTGAGGTTTGTTGTTCAGCTACTATCTCTCTCAACTCCTCAACTGTGACGCCCCCAAATCCGGGTTACCTGACCCCCGAGTTTGGTGCTCACGATCCACAATATAATAACATCTAACTACCCATTCATTGATGAATATAAACTTACATAACATTAATTAATAGGTTAACAACATTATCCCAGGTCATCTAACCTTAACATTACAAACTTACCCTTTAGATATACAAAAAGGGTTTACATAAAAACATAGTAAATATGCGTAACATAAGACTACTCCAGCACTATGCCTTTGCCTTTATTCTGCTTAGCCCCGCTGGCCTCATCGTTCCTAGCTGAAATATTTTATTTAGCAAGGGTGAGCAACAAGTTTACCCCACAAGTTAAAATATATAATAAGTGATATATATATATATATATATATCATGATTAGAAGAGTCTAGCTTGTATAGAACTTCAGCAACAATCAAACGATTTCGAGATAGCGGAATAATAATTCAATCTCTATAATAAAACTTTCTACTATTTCATACTGAATAACATATCCGAGATGAAAGAGTATAATTCTTTCAAAGATTCAATAATATTCAATTGAATAAAAGGAATTAACAATACTGCAACGATCTTCAATAAAGTGGGATATACCCAGATTTCATGTTGAGTGATCACAAAGGATCATGAACTAATAGAGGAATCATTTAGTTATTAAAACTAAATTACCACAAGAATATAAATTAGTTATAAAAACTAAACTATACTCTTCTGCAAGTACCTGGAGTGGCCAACTCCTTTGTACCCTATATTATGCATAATACTCAATAATAGTACTTAGGTCGATTTACGACATTAAAATTTGTTCATCTCAGTCTTACTTCACGAGTCCGTACCACAACAATATGGTTTGGATTACTTTCAAAGAAATACTATGATTTCAATAATTAGTAACAATACTAATCTAGCCAAAATTAATGGCATAGATCTTCCAATAACAATTCAGTTCATGATGAATAGAACATTTCATGCTTTAACAAATATTAGTCTCGCCTAATCAATTAGCTGAGACATGATTTATAATTAGTTAAAGTAATAGAACATTATTCAATTTCACTACGTACAAATTACAACAATCATTATAGATGTGAATAACTATCAATAATTATTCACTACCCTGCTTGAAAAATAGTAACTCAAGTTGAGTTAGGAAACTTGTCTTTCGCATTGATTACTGCTACACAATATAATTAACTGCGTTCGTAAGACCTATAATCAATAATGTCGGTCTCACAATTAGTACAATCATTTATAACACACAAAACTATAATTCACAGTCAATCTTCCTCCTAGGCACATTACCACATAGCCACATCAGTGTTTATAACCTATATAAACACTTATCAAGTCTAACTAATTCACAGTCAATTTTCGGTGTTCTGGTCACCCTATTCGACATTTAACACTGTTATTGTCAATTAAACTTGGTCTCTAAGCTTCAATATTATTTTAGATAAGTCAATTATCCTTTATAATATTTTTCGGAAGCTTTTAATAATTTATAAACAATTATTATAATTTATAATAATTTTTCAAACACCGAAATCATTTTTAAATGATTTAATTTTCAAATAATCTTATCATCGTTAATTTTAATAATATAAAATGACATACTTGTCAAAATATTAAAGTTATTATTAATAACTTACAATATTTTTAAATCATCAATATTCTATTTAAATGATTTTTAAATAATTAAAATCATTTTAAACCATCACCATTAATATTCAAATATTAATGAAATTATCATCCAAATATTAAAAGTCATTAATTATAACTTAAAATATTTTTAAATCATTTTCTCATTTTTAAATGATCTTTAAATCAATAAATCTTTTTAATTCATTTATTTAATATAATAATTAAATAAATCTAACAACATTAATATTAATTTATTAATGAGAATTCTCCAAAAATATTGAAAATTATATGTTATAATTAAAAATATTTTTAAATACATTATTCTTCTTTAAAATAATTTTTATAATATTAAAACCATTTTTAATTTATTTATTTAATATAATAATTAAATAAATCTAATATCATTAATATTAAATTATTAATGATAATTCTCTAAAAATATTAAAAGTTACTTTTTATAACTCAAAATATTTTTAAATGCATTATTCTTATTTAAAAGGATTTTTCATAATATTAAATCATTTTTCTCTAATTTATTTAATACACTAATTAAATAAATTAAATACCTTTAATATTTAAATAATTATAAATATTAAGGAAAAATATTCCAATTGGTCAAAATTATTTTTCATAATTTAAAATAATTTTTAAAACCATTTTAATAATTTTTTATAATTTATTTCTATTTTTGATAATTTTCTAAAATCGTAAAATAAATATATTGAAAACCGTCGCTATAGGCCTTTAGCGACGCTTGTCTGTTGTCTTAGGTGTTCTTGGCTCAAGAACACTGACAAAGTCAGTGTTCAAGGGGTCATGTTTGACCGGCCTTAATTTTCTGTTCTTACATGATCTGTTCGATCTAAGACATAGATCTTGTAGTGTTTGTGTAGCACTACAAGTTATAATACATATCCTGGTCATACAACAACACATAAAGACGATATGTGCCTTCAAAGTACTTGTCAGACGGTTTCTGGGTTTTCCCAGAAACCCAGCAGTTCGTCTAGGCACTTTCCAGGTCATTTTAATCTAGGTTCTGTTCATGCTTCGAGTGGTCTAATGGTTTAAAGATGTAGTTCTTATGTCAAGGAGCAATAATGTAACAACATATCAGACAAACAATAACACGATCACAAGTTTTTAACCGGTCAAAGTTTGTTAGAAAAACGTGTTATTCGCGTTTCTGGAAATTCCAGAAACTGCAAATCAAGGTCTAGTTGCCTAGTTTGACCACCGAATCTGATCAATATGTTGAGGTTTCAAGGGGTCTAAAGACCCAGATATATAGTCCATTATACAGGCTACAACATGGTTACCATAACATTAACATAACACTTAAACACTGACAGATCCAAGCCTCCCAAAACACTGTCAGACGATGACCATGGCTTTCTGGGTTACCCAGATTTAGCCCGGTCATGCCCGATCAACGAGTTTTGACCTTAAATAACTTCGAATCCAGACATCTAATGGCTATACTACCACTTGCAGATGAAAGACAACATAACAAGCTACCAATAACAACTTTAAAACAACACATATCATTTACGAGCAAGGATCTGTGGCCACTGGCATTTCTTGTCAGACCACATTTCAAGCTCAAGAACAAATTTTGAAAAACACTACTTTAAAGCCATTTGATGCTATGGATCCATCATGGATCAACTAAAAACACCTTTTAACACAAATATAAACACTTAAACACAAAATTTTTCTTAGCAACTTGAATCAAAAATTAAATTAGGTTTATACCTTTTTGCTTCAAATCCTTGATTTTAATCTTCCTGACTGATCTTGGTTGGTCAAGGCGCTGTTTATGGGACTGATTCACTTGATGAATTCGGAGGGTTAGAGAGAGAGTGAGTTGGTGAGAGCAAGTTAGCAAATGATCAACTTTTTAGGACTTTCTCTCTCTCTCTAATCTATATATATTAATTACTTAGATTCATTGAATTCAAGCATGCAAGGTGTCAAATGAAATTAAATGTGCTAAGATAAGAGTCAAAAAGTCTAGCTTTAGTAGGTGAACAACTAAAGTTATTGTCAATTTTTATAAGTTACTTACTAAAATATGCAAAAAGGGTATTTTGGTCATTGTTCATGAAATTTTAATGGCATACTAGACAATTGCACAAACCCTTAGGGTTTAACCCTAAGGTTCTAACCCTAAGGTTCTAACCCTAAGGTTTTAAATCATTAGTTTTCTAGGATTTTCTAATTAGGGTTTTTAAATTAGGAAATTAAAAGTTTAAAACTAAAATTAGGGTTTCCTAATTAAATTAGATTTTTCTAACCATATTAGTGTTTAATAAACACATTATGCTCGCCAATTGAAATTAGGGCTTCCTAATTAGGGTTTAGGAATCCTAGATTTTAAATTAGGATTTCCCGGCAAACATTTAGGGTTTCTAACTGTGCATTAGGGTTTCTATATTTGAGATTAGGGTTTTTAATTCCTTATTAGGGTTTACAAAGTTTAAACCCTATCCAGTCAATCATTGGTCATTAACTTTATACAGTACAAGCACATACTCACAATTACTGATATTATAACTGCGATTTCTTCCGAATCCCTATCCGAACATAGGGTTAGGGTTTCTAAAGCTGTTAAGCACAACTCTACTCTAATTTATCAGTCAATACACAAATTGACTAATTCTCGAGACTCGTATCACAGATACACAGTACAATATTAACAGTTAATATTAATATTAAATAAATAAATAAAAATTATTCGTAAATTTTGGATTATTCGAAATCCCGGGTTATTACATCAACGCTATCCTGAAGTTCCATATTGCGGTCGTACACTTCGTCATACATACAGGCAGCGATTGAGTTAAGTGGAATCTCTTCCTCCTCGTCCTCCTTATCCTCATTCGACTGTGGCAACTCAACAGGGTCCTCCTCGTCCGTCTCTATCTCATCATCCTCATCAGGTAACCCCTTCTGCTCAACTACTTTGACCAACGGAGATGTTTTCCGTGGCAGTAGTTGTTTCCAAACCACCTGAATATCTCGAGGATCCTCCTCTCTAGGCATCTGGGATTCTTCATCTCTAGCCTGACTGGATTCTCCTAAAATAGCCATCCTGACAACAAAATTTTTAAGTTTTAATTACTAATCCTCATTACTGAACACTCACGAGCACATAGGTTGTATTCACATAAGCACATAAGTGTTTTATTACTTCTTCCTTAAAACTCGATAAGAGTTTATCACCACTATCTTTTCAAAGGATACTTCCTAAGGCTTTTCCCACCTAAGGTTCATAACCTAAGGCTTTGATACCAACTTGTGACACCCCCAAATCCGGGTACTTCATTTCCACCAAATTTGGTGTTCACTTGATAAAAACATTCATGTCTAACTACCCAAACATATTTAAATTTAATATTAAACCTTCCCATTAAAGGATTACATCAATAAGTTTAATAAAATCTCCCAGGTTATCTAACCTTTAAATACAAACATCGTTCGCGGAAAATTAAATAACTACATTACAAGATTAAAATAAAGTCCAACAATAAAAAAGTCAACAGGTTTACAAGTCTTCAATACTTGCTTATCTTCCCTTTCCCTTTACTGGTTGTAGGTTTATTGACCTTCTTAACTTTGGCTGTAATATTTATATAAGCAAGAGTAAGCAAACAAGGCTCACTTTAAATGACAATTAATAAACATCATATCAACTGTCAAACGAATAGGTTCAATAGAACTGAATAATGTACTTAATCAATAATAATCAGGAACAGAATTTGAAATATATATATCTGAGGGTCAAAAGACCACGAACTATGTCCATAGTTTAAGTATTCTTTCAACTTAAACTTTAACAGTCATAAAAGACTATAGGGACTCCTCGTACTTAGGGGGATCATCCCTTCGTACAATGTGTTGTGCAAAAACATTTAAACGTTATGCGTAAATTATCCCCTATAATAGGGGTTTTCATCTTAGCATTTAGAATACGAGTCCGCACCAAAGTAAGTTTGGTTTGGATAGGTTTCAAGGTAATTTAGAGTTTAACGAACATCAACTAAGGATTAGTTGAATAAAATGTAGTAACAATGCGCTATGGAATAAGTCATAATTGAATCAACATTGTATAATAAAGTCATGCTTTAGGAATGAACTAAAAGCATAAACATTGAATAACATAACATACCTTGCTTGCACAATATTAAGCTAAGGTAAGAATTTTATTTAGAATTGAGTATTAAGCATACATAACAAATAGTAAATTGAACGATAAGACTTGTTCAACATTAGTGTATTAGAATTTAGAAACTTGCATGCTAAATAACAAGTTAAGGATTAGGAACACTTGCTCAATATCAAGAGGTAAGGTTTAGGAGCTTGCACAATATAAGTAGAGTTAATAAACTTGCACAAAGAAAGTTTAGAGTTAGAAAACTTGCCTTGCGTGTAAGCTAAATTATAATAATTCGATTCACAATATCCTATACACATATCATCATAACATAATTAGTCACTACAAATACTTTATATATAAATAAGTATCTATTTCATGTATGGTTTGATTTTTAACCACATAGTCAAGTTACATTAGTAATCAAAACTCGTTAAGTGTTAATTATATGTTCATTCTTAGTACTATGATACAACAATTAACAAAAGTCACATTCTAATAGTCATAATACTGCACCGTATCGACAATTACAGACTTTGTATAAAAGAAAATAATTTTTTGGCCATTCTGCTAACCGGTGCTGTGGCACCACAGATTGCAATAAGGTTGGCGCTGCGGCGCGAGTCACAGGCCAGGCAGTGGCGCTGTGGCGCGAGGTTGGCGCTATGGCACGGATTTTGGCGCTGCAACGCGAGGCTTAGCGCTACGACACTAAGGCTTGGCGCTGCGGCGCCGAATTACAGTGTTGAGCACGAAGAACAGAAACAAAGCTAATTTTGAATGTTTAATAACTTCTAACACCTAAATTAACACATATAACTTACATAAATTACACATAACCACTACTACAAAACAGTAAATAGACAACGCGGAAAAAACGTTGTGGTTTCAATCAGAAAAATGTCGTGATTAAGGGTGTTATCTATTTGACACCCTTACACAACGTTTTTAAAATGTTGTAGTTAAGCACAATACACAACGTTTTTTAGAAAAAAAACGTTGTAGATTTGTTTTCCAAAAATTAGCAGATTCTTAAAAACGTTGTAGAAGGTATGATTCCACAACGTTTTTTGGATAAAAATGTTATTGTTTAGTATATCAGACAACGTTTTTTAAATGTTGTAGATAAAAAAAAGGATGTGGTTGTAACCAAATCTGATCCCATAAATATTTGTAACATTGTAACCAAATTTATATATCCAAATAAACATAATTCTTATGATAACATTGTAACATTGTAAAACACAAGATAACTCACTCTCGATCCCATAATTCCTAACCAAATTTATATATCCAAATAAACATAAATATTTGTAAAACACAAGATAATCACACTACTTTCTTATGATAACATTGTAACATTGTTATCATTGTAACATTGTTGTAACAAGCTGCTTTAATTTTTTCTGTCTGTTGATGCAAAGCATTACTTAATGAACCTTCAGAACCCTCCCTTCAATCATACTCGGTATCAGCTATGTAGATGTGAAACATTCTGTAATCCGTTGAGTACCTTTTAAGTAAAATGCAGACACATTTTAGTCAAAATCTATGTTGTAGTTAAATACAAACACCTTAGCTGCAACATATAACATAAAGTGGTGCCAAGAAAACTTAATAAACTAAGTTGGTGGGCATAGATGAGACTCCTTTGTCAGTAATCCAACGGAAAAAACCGAAAAACTTAATAATATGAACGAATACATTCTTAGAAAATTATCTACAGACATTAACAAGGGCCAACAAATTCTCAATGTTATTAAAAATGGTATATATTGAAAAGTTCTGTACCATGCTCCAATTTGGGATGCCAACAACTGATAAGCAATAACAACAAATTTAACAAATAATCCAATCCAACAAGTAAACATTTGAATAACAAATAATGAAGTTACTATATTCCATGCAACAGTAGGAAATAGCTAATGATAGCTGATAAATTATGAGGTCAGCATACATAACAACTAGTAAAATAATGTATAAAGGGTTAATAATGCCATACTTACAGGTTATTCAACTCAAACATGCCAATAAGATTGCCATAGATTTCAAGTGAGAATACTTGTAAGAGTTAAGGAATAACGACCAATCGCCTAGTAATAGCGAGATACCTTATAACAAAGCTCAAGGCTTATTTTCTCTCTTTGCCTCAACACTGTAATCTACATGTTATGGCAAGAAAGGAATATGCTAGGATTCATGATAGGTGCAACCCACAATCAATCAAAAATTGAACCCACAATCAACTGAGAAAGTACCTGAGACTTTGACCTTTCCCTTATCATTCAAAAATCAATCAACTGCATAACCCACAATCCAAGTTGGAATTTGCTGACATCCTCCAATCCGAACCAACCATAACCATGGTTATCACAAAGTCATACAGGAAAGAAAAGAAAACAAATAGCTTACAACCATTACACCTCCTACATGTGACTGAAAATTATTCTCTCGACTTTTTATTATCAAATTTATAAAGCCAGTTATATACTGTAATTGCAGTCTATCTATCTATCTAGTTATCAATAAAAAATTACAGAAATACATCTATCTATCTAGCATGAACAATAAATGACATTCAACAATAGAAATTTCTGCAACATTGACAGAAATACATCACAAATTGAACCATAGGAAAGAGAATAAATGACTGATTCTTGACATTTCAAATACCAATGAAAGAGCAAGCTCTCTATGGATCAGTAAACACTAAACACTTGGCTGTTTAAATCTTTATCATAAAAACAATCACACTCAATCATCCAGGAGAGTATATAACTATATCAGCTAAATGAGAATTAAAAGGAGAAACAGATTAAACCTTAACAATATGCATTTCTAGAATCCCCATATCTTACCTGTCCTTCGTGAAGACATTCAAAATTTCTTGATACTTTGGTTGTGAAGGAACTGTACGATCTTCTCCATTGACCGTATGTCATTCAAATCCACAACAAATAGATAAAGCACCAAATAAACAATAAATGTTTCTCCTATAATTAATAAAGAAGAAAATTCTACTAATGTAAGAGAGAATGTACAAGAGGGGGAAAGATGTCAACCTTAGTGGAGCAAAAAGAAGACAAAATACTAGAGATAAAGAACTTAAAAATTGCGTACCACTATTCCCAATGACAAACTGATTTAGAAAGACCATGAAAGCTCCATGGTAGGCACCACAAAGCAAGGGTAAAATACTCTTCTAAATATATGCGAAGGAGATCTTTGCTCCACGAAAATCCAGGCCTTATGTTCAGTCCACAATCTCCCTAAAACAATAAATGTATTTGAAAAAGAATAAAAATTATAACATATAATGTTAGCATAAAATCAATACAACTGAGATCATGAACAAGACTTTTCCTGTATTAGTCAAAGAATCGATGTATCTAGGGCTATAGGTGTAAGAATGCAGGATCATTTTGTAACAAAAGCATCTCACATGATAGCCATTCCACTATTTTTCTAAGTGAATGAAGACCCGGAATCACACTAAGACATTGTCACAGTTATTGTAAATCTTGTTTGCAAATAATTTAAGATGCATCCAATACAATCTCTTTCAAATGCGCATCCAACTATGTTGGTTCCCACAACAAATTGCTCACAACATAAGCATATTAAGAAAACAATTAAAAAAGGTTGTTAAGATAACCTCTATTAAGCATTCAATTATTCATATTTACAACTGCAACTGCTCATAAAATTATAAACCCCTTGCTCCAATTCAATTTGATCATGGCTACTTTGTAGACAAAGTAGCTATGAAACAAGTAGCAAGCAACAAGTAGCAACCAAAGGAATGGCTACTAACCTTGATTGCTTAACAGTTAACACTACAAGTCGACAACACAAGGAACTCTGCCAAGGTCTCCTCAGCAATAGATTGGAGTCTGCCAAAAAATGAATATAACAAAGATAATAATCAACTATCCATATAGGAGTTTGCACCATTGGAGAGGGGAGAGAAACAGAAAGAGCTCATGAAATTGGCGCAAATAGCATGAACATACCTTCCTTATCCTGAATATTAGCCTTAACAATGTCTAGAATAACAAATGCTGTCTCGTGGGTTAAGGCATGAGCTTCCAAAGCAATCAAAGCAATCAAAACAGATATATTACAACTTAGTTCCAGACATTAAAAAATCCTCAACTGCTCATTGCTCGTCAAACAAAATAGGTCCCCAATTTTAGAACACATGATAAGTGACATTTTTGCTTCAAAACAGATCTTTTGGTCTACAGTATTACTTTGTTCATATGGAACCAAAAGAAATGGAAATGGAAATAGGAAAAACACAGCAAATGATATTTAATGCAATAAATAACATAAAATTAATGTTAATCTGGTATTGGAAGACTTCAATTCATATATGCTCTTGTTTCAGTTGAGTAAGTTCTCCCTTTACAGTTTCCATAGTAGCTCTAAGTCGTGCTATGACAGTTCATTCATACCTGCAGAGAAGAGATGTTTTGGGTTGCTTTGCTTCTACACCGTTGGATGAATCCGACTCGACGATCATCGGGGTTTCGGAGAATATAAAAGGGGCGGTCATCGGGGTTACACCAGATTCTTAGGGCAAAAAAAGTTACCCAAAGAAGATAACACATGCGATTCCCACAAATATGACGAAAAAATATTGCAAGAGTTCAAAATTGAGGACATACCAGTTAGGGTTTTCTTAGATTAATCCCCTGTTCGACTGATTTGAGGGTAGAAGTTGATCGATTTGGCTTCCACCATGAGACAATCAAGAGAGAAGTTTGACCTAAGAAGTTCTGATTCGTGCTTCTGCAGTTCTGAAAATGTTCAAGATCTTCTCCATTTGGATGTTGGAGAGAAGGGCACCCGCTTCCTTTGGTCGTAGAGAGAGAAAGTACAGAGATAAGTGAGAAAGTAGTCTTGTTTTAATTTCAAATTTTGGCTTCCTGTTCCTATTTTTTGCTCCGTGTTTTTTTAGATAGATAACGTTTTTTAAAAAAAACGTTATCTATTTAAAATCAAAAAAATGCCCTTTTAAATAGATAACATTTTTGCATATATATATCTACAACGTTTTTTTTTAAAAACGTTGTACAAAAAAAACCATAACGTTTTTTTAATAAACGTTGTGGTTTAAGTGTTGTCTATTAGGTACTTTGTATTGATGAACGTTACCCATCATATATATACTGATTTCAAAACAACTAAATCATAATTTCAGAAAAATTAAATCATTGAATGTCATATTTTAAACCAAAACTCCATTTTTTGACATTGTTTGGTAAAATTATCATTGTAACCACAATTATACACCAAATTAATTCATTCGAACTATGTTCTCTTCATTTCTTAACATATTAACATATACAAAGTTCAATTTATCAATTAGCTCACCATCAAATATCAATTTTGGTACTCCTACAAGCCATGTTCATACATATATTCATTGTAAAATCATTGTCTTTCTTTTTGAACGTAAATTAGCATACAATCACACACACACACACACACACACACATATATATATATGCTAGTTATAACATTACAATTACATTTACACAGAATTTATTAACCAATCATAAAAATTTAGATTACAGACAATTTTGTAAAGAACTTTATACTACAGTGAAACTCAAGAACACAAAAACTTTAGGAATTATGCCGTAAAACATATATACGTACATATATATATAATATTAAGGTTATGTAAAATACCTTCTCTTGCTTGCTTAATCCTTGTTAGAAGACAAAGTGCTTGCTTGAAATTCACAGAACCTTTCTCTGCTCTCAAACTCTCTCTAGTCTCTCAAATTCTCTGAAAACTCTTAAGCCAATCCTTTTTACGTAACATAGGATAAAGCCAACTCTCACTTAAGCGTAAAACAAATAAACTGATAGGCTAGCCATAATACGTATACTAAATATAACAGTTACAAAAATGTAAATGTATATATGTTATAAATATATTTTATTTATTATTTGATTTATTATAATTATAATTCAAAATTCAAAAGCCATAAGGCTTTGTTTGGCAAAAACTCTTTAAAAATTAAAGACTTAATATCTTTAAGCCTTGTTTGGCAAAACTACATTAAACTCCTTTAATTTATTTTAATAACTCATTTATAGCATAGTTTATTGTCACGCTTTTATTACCACATTAAATTAAAAATATTTTAATAATCCATTTAATCCCTATCAACTCTCTAATTTAATTATTAAATTAAATTAGAATATAATCTCATAACAATTAATTTCTTTCACTCATTAATTATTTATTTAACAAATTAATAATCAAATCAATAAAATTACACAAATATTTATTTAACAATAACCACATCAATTAAATATTTATATAATTCAATAAATATTTAAAATTACAATTTAAAAATTCCGAATTATTATAATTTTTAGTAGAGAAGTATGAATTGGTGGAGCATATCTCTCCGGAGTAATAAGGATGGCTATTAGTGAATTAAAACATTGATAAGCCATGTATAAGTAAGAATCATAAGCGTTTAAGTAAGTTTAATCGAAGAAAACTATTAATCATTGACTTGGTTGTTGATGGACAAATTGAAAACCATCATGTATAGGGTATGTGCATATTTCTTGGTTAGGTTGTAGACAATGAATCAATGGATTGGTTCCATTTGATTTGGCGTATAAAACACGAGTAACGAAGTTATGGCGAAATTTACGAGATTAGGCGTTAAACGTTGAAATCGTAGAATTTTCGGATTAGTAGTCAAAACTCGTCGTTTAACTCGGAAACATTAGTTTTCAATGGCGTAACGTAGAACAATGTATTTAAGAGTCGTGGACTCAAGAATGGTCAAATTCCGACTTAGAACGAAGAAACGAGCTATGAACGTTCACGACGTTAAACGAACGCATAATAGAACGTTAAATAGTGAATTCATTATTAATGGATTTACAAACTACTCTTATTCGGATGATATAGAAGTACATGGTATATGTAAGATAACGGCTTTTGAACGAGCCAATTCCGACTTATAACGACCAAGTTACGAGTCCGGGAAGAATTGAATTGGAAAATGAAAAAAAAAATTCAAAGGCTCAGGTAGTAAATATGGCAATTTCACCTCAAGCATAAATGCCATGCCTTGCAATGGCCGGGTAGGGAGATTAGTTACTGCTCAATGGCACCGCAGCGCCATTTATGTATAGTAAGTCTCGCGTCGTAGCATCGAGACAAGGGATTAGCCACTGTTAGTTGGCACCGCAGCGCCAGGAGAGAAAAATTACCTGACTTAGTTGTTTATGAGCCCAATTGTTTACTCGACAATGATGGGGCATGTATATACATAGTGTACATGGTAAGACCATTCCTATATTATATATATAATGATGACTTTAGGAGATGAACATCGTTTAATAGTAATTAAACGAAGAACGCAAAGTGTAAAAATGCAAATCGTATTCAATTACTATGGTAGTTAACCAAGGGTCTTTGAATACTGATTAAGGGACATGAGAACATTAACAAGTCATAAGTAAGAATAGTAATGTAAATCGAGTTTTATTAATGAAATAAATTTGATTAAGTTATAAAAGAGAAAGAAGTGGGTAAAAACAATGTGATTAGATTGTTTGGTAGCTAATTATAGTGTGCTATATGAATATATCATATAGAACTGTAAAGATCAAGAACTGTTGAATTTATTTGAAGATGCTTGAAGGCAAATTTTCTTAACTCTTGTCTAACCTTTGTGTTAGCCAAGTTTTCTGTGATTCATGTTATGAGATGCATGAATTGTTTTATGAAAGAGTCAATGCCAGTTTTAACTCGGCTAGACTAATCTTAAGAGTTTGATTGATTTGTTTATAAGTCTTTCGATATAGTATTGTTAACACTATCCTATGCCAATTGTTTGGTACGGATTCAAAGGTAAGTTTGTGTATGAACAAACAAATGTATTTTTCATCGATTATTTGATGGGCGCGTGAGGTTGCCAAAACTTAAACGTAGATACTTTTAACGGATGAATGTTGATCAACATAGAGTATTATAGGCTGATCACCTAGAAGTGCTCGTAAGATATATTGGACTTACGGACTTAGTGTCGGGATGTCCTTTTTCATGAATGAAAACCAAAAGAGGATGTTCATGGTCATTCGACCAGCTTTGGATTCCTAAGCTACTATATGTACTCTGGAATTATTTTATGAAATGAAAAGTGCTATTTTACTGTTTCATAGTACTTCATAACTACTTGTTCAGTTATTGAAGAATAATCATATAATTCTTGACGTGGTACTTGCTAAGGCCGAACGAATTGAGGATTCTAGTAGGGTTAAAGGCAAGGCTAAGATGGATAAGTAGATTATCCTGTAATAGATTAGTATGTTTGTAAGAATTATACTATGATAAACGAAGAATGTATTCTGTTACAGAACCTAGGAAAGGTTTATTATTATTATTGTAATAAGAATGTAGTAAATACAATCATTTTGATGCTGTTTCAATTGAATGAATGTATAGTTATGAGTACCGTGTAGCACCATATCTGTGGGTTGAAAGTACCCGGATTTGGGAGCGTCATAATTACAACATGGATTGAACACTAATTTTGGCTCTAAAATAAGCCTTTTTGTACTTTTTATAACAATACTCAAATCTTTACTTTAAAACCTTTTTCAAACAAATTTGACTTCTGAAAATCATTTCTAATTCACATATAACAGATTATATATACATGTCAACATATATAACAACTTATCTAGTCAATTCATCAACCAAAACCCCAATTTTAACACCAAAATCATACATGTTATATATTTATCATCAAAACTCAAGTTCTTCATGCTTTAACAAATTTCATGGATTTAGATTTCTCTAAATCATGGATAATTGATATAAAACATGTTATAAACACATAGAATACCATATTTCTAACAATCATCCCTAAAGTATCAATTATAGAGAACTAAAATATGTTTTCATGGAAAAACTCAAGAACATAATAAACGAAGATTGAAATTTGAATTCTCACCCTTTGATTCTTGTTTAGATGATAGGAAATCCTCTTGTAATTCTCCAAATCTTCTTCCTTAAACTCAATTCTCTCAAACTCTCTCTTTTCTCTTTGTAATTTCTCTGACTTGGGTTTTAGGAAATGAAAATGCGTAGAAGACACAAGACTGATATAATGTGTATAATTGATATACGTGGGTATCAGTTGTGCGCATTAAGGCTCAACAGTTACCCATGTTCCCAAGACTTTATTTGGTTTGTTCCAAATTAACTCCTTTTCCCATTATTTTAATTAACTTGTTTATTATATAGTTTATTTGTCACACTTTAACTAATCAAATAATATTATTTAAATTGAATTAAATTAAAGACAATATTACCAATTAAATCACATTATCACATAATTAAAATTCTCATTTATTAAATATAACACATAATTTATATTCTCATTTATTATTTATCACGAAACAATAAATTTTTAATTAATTATTTAGTTAATTAGAACAACATTAAAATTATTTAACAACTCATTTAATTTAATACTTTCAAATAAATTATGACTTGAATTATAAAATTATTCCACATTAATTTAATCAATGTAGCACATTTAATTAAATTAATCTACCACAATCTATCAAATATTTATTCAACTCGATAAATAAATTAACAAAAATATTTCTTTAATTAAATAAATATTTAATATTAATTATAAAATTCTCGTTAAATCACAAACAATATTTATAAAGGCTCTATAAATTTAAATTTTTTCATTAAGAATTAAATCTTAATGATTTATATTTATATCTTTCTCTTACTGATTAAAAGATGATAAGAGAAAAATAAAATTTTATCAAATAACTTTATTCTTTTACCAAATTAGATGTGAAACTGATAAGATATATCAAGAGGTAAATAAACACCACCAAAATGGACTAAGACTTTGTATTGGCAAATAATGTGTTTAAATTATGTACCAAAAAAGAAAAAAAAAATTATTGCGGGGATGGGAGCGGGAGATTTTAGGAATTCGGGTCAGGTTGTCCGAACTCGTTTGAGAAATTAACCTTTTGGCCCGTTTACATAAGGTGGAGGGTTTTAGGTTTAGCTTTATGCCATATAGGGTTTAAGAGCACAACCTCCACCATTTTTGCCTCTACACAGTCCGTATCAATGGCCAATGACCTGAAAGCAAACGGAGATGAATGGGACGGTTTAGAAGAAGAAGAAGATGCGGAAGATCAAAACTGGGAGGACTGGAAAGCAAATGAAGAGGAAGAGGAAGAGGAAGAGGAAGAGGACGATGATTTTAATTCAGATATGCTCTGTTTGTTCTGTGAGTCCAAGTACAATTCCAGCGACACATTCTTTAAACACTGTAGTTCGAGTCATACTTTTGACTTTCAGGGCATCAGGAAAAGTTTAGGCTTGGATTTCTATGCCTCTTTCAAGCTCATTAACTACGTCAGGTCTCAGGTATAATTAATTGACGCATTTGTTTCAAAAATTTGTCAAATTGACGAGAATTTGTCTGAAAGTTTTTGGGTCCGTTCGACAATGAATTACTCCCTCCGTTCCTAATTATTTGACATTTTAGAGATGAACACAAGAAGTAAGATAATGATTAAAAAGCATTAAATATAGTATTCAATTGTCTATAATACCCTTAAATCTTTTGTTGAGATAAGAAGAGTTTTGTTGGAATAAGAAGAGTTTTGTTGGGATAAAGAGAGAGAAAGAGAGAGAGTTTAAAGTATCAAAAAAATAGAGTAATGAGATTTTAGAGATGAACACAAGAATTAAGATAATGATTAAAAAGTATTAAATATAGTACTCAATTGTCTATAATACTCTTAAATCTTTAAATCTTTGTTGGGATAAGAAGAGTTTTGTTGGGATAAAAAGAGAGAAAGTTTTGTTGGGATAAAGAGAGAGAAAGAGTTTAAAGTATCAAAAAAAAATAGGAAGAGTAATGAGTGGTAATTTTGGAAAAATTGTCATTAATTCTCCTAGATTTGAACAAACGTCAAATAATTAGAGACAAATAAAAAACTCTAAAACGTCAAATAATTAGGGACGGAAGGAGTATTTTAAAAACGACTTATAAATTAAAATTTAAAATAAATTTTAAGTCATGTATGCTGGACTAAAGTGTTCGGTACCGTCTGACTTATAACTTATCGTAAAGATTACTAAACAAATATTAATAAAAAAATACATTAGTTCAGCGTTATAAATCACCATTCCAACGTTAACTAAACATTAAAAAAGAACCATAACTTCAATATCCATGATTATTACTTGATTATTGGGCTTTATGTTGCTTTGGTTCGTGGAATGAAATTGGAGTAAGTTTATTGTAGTGTGTTGCAAAAGAGGGAGGAAAATGAAAAAACAAATGGTGAATTTGTGACGCACCCAAATCCGTGTACTTAAAACCCGTACTTGATGCTTCATGATAATATTCATACGACTTCCTTAATATATTAATAATTAAAAAAATTTACATCAGAATTTGCTACCCAAGTACGATATCCTTTAAATACTTTATTATAGATAAAGTAATATCTCATACAAAAGTCTATTTATTACAAAACATTTAGTCATTATAAATAGCAATCTTCAATTACTCATCCACTTTCTCTTTTCCCTTGTCTTTGCTCGATCTTTCTATACGTTCCGTTTTCACTAAAAACATTTAATTTCAAAGCAAGAGTGAGCATTCAATTGCTCAGCAAGTAATAGCATACAATAAACAATGTATAAAAGAGTTAAATATTTTTTTTTGAAAATACTTCTACAACGGATCAACAGTTGTGAAGTCATTGAAATAATTCTTGAATACCATATCAAAATCGCTTGCATTTTTTTGAAACGACGTGATGATTGCAGATGCTGAGCGGTTAGTAGACCTTGAACTTTATTTTACTTGCTATAAATAGGTATAACAGTAATTCAACTGTATAACCAGCTAACTCACGTGCACGATGGGGATCAGTCCTTTATGCTATGCGTTGATCAACACTACTTGCTTATTTTATTGCCAATTTGGAACAATAATTTTTTTTCCAAATAAGGGATGTTCGTACTCAGACTGGAGTTTCAAACCAAAACAATTTGGTTGGACAGCTCTACCTACCTTAATGATAAAGACTTATGACAAAATATTGTAATGTGAGTCTAGCTGAATCAATTAGCTTAGACTCATTTTTAAACAGTTCAGAAATTTTAGAACTTGAAGTAATAAAGAGAGCTTGCCTACAAATGTTGAATTGTACAAGTTAGGGGACAAGCATACAAATATAAATAACTTGCTCGAAAGTAAATAAATTAGGAATACTTGCTCAAGAATAAATAATATCAGAATACTTACGTACAACTTTTTGTATAAAATAAAAGATGAGATTTATATAATTGCATTCTATGTAATTGAACGAAGTTAGGAAACTTGTCTTTTGCGTTGTTTAGATACTTGAAGTTAATCGCCTGATAAAAGTCCTACACAAAGTCATATATATACACAATTTAGTCACATATTCACAGTGTTCTAAAAATTTTCGCCTAGGCCTCGCTTAGGCGTTAGGCCCCCGCCTAGGTGCTAAGGCAAAAAAATCCCTCCAGGAAATGATACGGGGTCTAGGCGAAAAGATTTTTTTAATTTTAATAACTATCCAAACTAGATTTTGATATATTTATTTTTCTAATGATTTACCATATTCATAATACAGGTTGTAGCATATCAAATCACAACAAGAAATGAACAATATCAAGTCAAAATGGATAATTTTATTATAGTTGTAATTTTTTGAACTTCTACCAACTTCAAATTACATAAATGATGATACATTTGTAATATTTAGTTTAATTCATATAATTCTTAAATTTATGTTTAGTTTATTAAGTTTTAATATTGAATTAAATTCTTAAAATTTTAAATTTTATTATTTAATAGCTAATACGTTAAAAATATGTTTGAACTTTGAACAATTGCATGCTTGTGTTTGAACCTTGACATTTGCAATATGGATATGTGTTTGAACTTTAAACAAAGATCTTTATTATCTTTATTATAGATTGTTTTGCTTTATATTATTGTTTTATTTGGATAAATGTAAGATAAAATATTAAAATTAGCTTAAAATAAAAAATTCAGCCCAGGCCCCCCAGGCACTAGGCCCCCCGGTCGCCCGCCTAGCGTCTTTTAGAACATTGTATATTCAACGCACATTATTGATTTATACTTATTCTTATTTATTTTTCATAACATTGTAGCTTAGTTTTATTAACAACTCATGCTTTCATAATAGCTTAGTACACTTTTTCTGTTATGCTGACACCTCCTACTAACTTAAATGGCTAAATCTTATGCTAATCTAGGTACTTCCTGTTAGTAAACTTAAAGGAAATTATATATATATATATATATATATATATGAACTTATCTCAACAGAACTCAAAAAAATTATTTGTTAAGGCTAGTACTTGGTACTATGTCCTTAAGACAATTTTGTCTAAAAAATTATATACAGGACCCAGACCGACGTGTCACGAGCCAGAGCCAGAGCCAGGCCAAGCCTATGTGGGACTTGATTTTTTCCACATGTATTTATTATCTTTTATCATTTCCAAGTGTGATCTCATTCATTATTCCATGGATTTGAGCTTCCAAATATTTAATTTAATCTACTCATGAAGTAGAACACATTAATATATGGAATCATTAAAATTAATTAATGACACCTACATTAATTTAGGCTCAAATTTCAACACTTCCCACCTCAAGCTTGTTTTTACATTTACTTACATAAACTAATTAATGTATTATATTTATTCATTTTCTTCTGAATTAAAATCAAAATCATTTCAAGGCAGAGAATAAGTAAAACCAAAAATTTCAATGGGCATTCTCATTTAGGTTTCCTTCTCAGATTTTTATCCTTGTCGACTACAAGATTTTCACTTATGAAGCATGGAAACAATACTGGGTCATGAAGCAATTTTTGAAACATTTGGGTGCTGTAAAAGTATAAAATGTAAAACTTCACCAGAACGTAAATTTGGTTAATATTCGTTTCTATATTTAATTTTTAGGGCTGGGAATGATAGGGATATGTTGGGTAATACATTGCGGGTTTAAAATGTGTATTTCTAAACAAAAGGATCAACTTGAAAATATAGCTAAATTGTGGAAAAATAATCAAAATAACTTGAAACAAAAAGAACCCATAATCTGAAGAGAATTCTATTTTTTGAAAAGAAACGAGGGGGAAGAGAGAGAGAAAGAGAGGCAGAGAGAGAACGAAATTGTAGAAAGAAGCAAGGTTTACCTCTTGAATCTATTTGGATGAGGTTGTCACTCTTCACCCAAGATTCGTTAACTATTAGTTGATGGTTACCTGTGTTACTCGGACTCGCCTATTTCTGATGGAGTACTCGTGTCGACACGATCCGACACGGGTGCGGGTGCGGGATTCGTGTCGGGTACGATACTTTCAAACCGGATACGGCTGAAGGATCAACTAAAGAAGAAGAAGAAGAGATCGACTGAAGAGGAAGAAGAGATTGACTGAAGAAGAAGAGATCGGAGATATCAAACCTGATAAATTTTCATCCCCAAGCACTGCTACCCCTTACTCCGCATGATGTGAAGAAGAAGAAGAAGAAATAGGAGATATAAAACCTGATAAATTTTCATCTCCAAGCGCTGCTGGCCCTTACTCTGCATGACGTGAAGAATAGAAATAGGGCAGAATAGGAAGAATAGAAATAGGGCAGAATAGGATAAAATATATCCTGAAAAATAACAGTTAGGTACCCCAAAGTTTTTATAGTGTTTTAATTTAGTCCCCAAGGTTTTCTAAAAGTTCAAAATAACCCCTGGAAAAATTACTTAACAGTCCTTGTAGTTTTATTTTCTTCCATTTTAGCCCCTGAAATTTTAGTTCTGCCCTTATTTTTTATATTTTTGCACTTCAGTCCGTAGAGCAAAAAAAATCTTGGTAATACAATTTGAAACATTATTGTTAAAAAATCATAACATACCGTATCCCCGTACCCGTGTCCAAATTCGGATCCATATTCGCGTATCCTCTATTTTTTGACTTCACGTATCACCTAGATTCGTACCCGCACCCGACACCCACACCCGAGTCCGAGTAACACAGATGGTTACTAGGAACGCTGAACAACAGGGTACACTAATGAAATCGGGTTTGAGGAGCGCTACCAATGGTAGGATGCACAAGGCATCTAAGTTCTCGTATCATGATTCAGAACGATATTACTCGGCACGTAGAACGCAGGACAGTAAGTGTTCCTCGGTAACAATTTAGTTTTCTCTCACTTATTCCTTTTTCTGCATTGTTTCTAATTTTCCAACTCTGGTATAGTGGCCAGAACTATAACCTAGATTTGATCTAATAAGTATTTGTAATTAATGTACACCAGATACATATCATGGCGCATTAATACTCAAATAGACTGCTAAATTGTATAGAAAGACCAGATTCAACTACACACCACGGTATCTCTTTCAGCATCCTAGATAAATCCTTTTTAGTGGTGGGACAATAAGAAAATTGCTAAAAATTATTAAGTAGTTACAACATTCTAACCAAACTGTAAGAGTAAACACCACTACACCAGGTTAAGGGAGTTGAAACATTCCAATCAAACTGTAAGAATTCATTTAACACCAGTTTAAGGAGTAAAAGAGAGAGATGAGAGAGAGGATGCTACTACTGCAACTGGGATGGAAGGCGTTTGTTTTTATTAACAGTGGTAGTAGGTAAGTTGGCTTATCAGTGTTTGGAGATAAGTAAATGATATGTCAAGGAAATCTAGCATGATTCCACATTGCATTTGGGAGTTGATGCGTTGTAGGAAAGGAATTGTTGATATTTAGAGGCTACAAAGCATACTGATGTGCATACTCTCTCCTCCGTTACACAAAAGGAGTCCCGTGTGCGAAATTTGCAAATATTAAGGACGCATTGGTTCCATGCTTACCCCTAAAATTAATAATTTGCTAATTTAGTAGTTATGACATGATAATGAAATAATAATGACAAACTTGAGGGTATTGTGTCATCTTAATTTTACCTTTATAAGAAACGAGACTCTTTTTGTGGAACAAATGTAATTAGCAATTGGACTCTTTTGTAGAATGGATGGAGTATTAAATACTATCTTCTCTTCAAAATATAAGATTAACTTTGGTCTTTTAAAGCTGATTTGGGAAATTTTCAAAATCAAAATTGACGTGAAATCTCATTTAATATTAGTCAATACAATTATGAATATTTTTTAACGATCTAAAAGGTACTATTAATTACAAGATTTATTTATTTTCCCCAAAATTTCAGTTAATCACATCAATTTTGAGTATGAAAATGTCTGAAATTGATTTTAAAAAGTCGAAATTGATTGTTATAGTTTTGAATGGAGGGAGTATTTATTCTTTGGTCTACTTTTCATTTAGCTCAATAAGATTCGAGATTGACTTGCTTTTGGTATTTCATGATGAAGTTTATTTTAGGGGTGTGATGTAGTCTGGCGCATATATTTCATTTTTTCTGTGGCACCCCTTGGTTCCTCTTTGAATCTATTATTTACTTGTACAAAGAAAAGTATGCGACTGATGCGAGTCATGTGATCTATGCTGTGTAAAAGTGTAAATAGATAATTTATGTAATGACACTAGAAATATATGTATACAAATTAATGCATAATATATATATATATATATATATATTTGTATATGTATGTATATGTATGTGTACGAGTGATATTTATTAAAACTAACTGAATGTGCATATCCATATCTTTTGGCTGTATCCTGAAAATGATCTTTCATATTTTGATTTGGTTCTGAGTATGATGTAATTAACTAATCTTTTCTGGTATCAGGCATTTGATTTGGTGACGATGAAACCCGAAGAGATGGATTTCACAGAAACAGTCGAGTTGGAACCTAAGTTGGATGTTTCTCCAAACTACTACACAGATTCAGTGCCTAGAATAACCTGGTGTTATGGAGTCGTCTTGTGGTTTGAAACTGGTTTTACGAGTAGGTTCTGTCACGAAATGCCAACAGTTTTGTCCACGTCCCCATACACTCCCAAAACACACTGGTCTCAAACGATATTCACTTTCCGGGAACCAATTGCAATAGCATCAGGGAAACCAAATGTTGAGGAATCAGCAGCTGTTGGTACCCAAGCCTGCCCAGCAGTGAAAATGCGTTCGCGCATCAGTATTGCACGTGCTCTTGAGCATCGCAGCATTGACATTGCCATTGAAACAACTGCAATTGGGTATGACGGTCGGAAGCGCAATTGGTTAATTTAATTTATGTTAGGGTCTTGCTGGTTGATTAGTTTACTTAAAATTTCTCACTGATCTGGCATGATGATTCTGTTTGTTTTTTTACTTCCCTTTCTGAGACTTCCCATTTGTGTATGTTGTCTTCAAAGTTTTTTATTTTTAGGGGTTTGGAAGTGTGGTTTGGATAAAACAATTGTGACTGGTTGTTCCATTAGGTTCCAATTGCCATGTTAGAATGTCCATGTATTTATCTGTTGTAAGATAACAATTTTGAGCCATGTTGCATTAAAATCTAATGTTAAATTGAAGGGGTATCTCCAGTGGTTGGGATAATGTTAAGTTACTAAGTTCATTGAAATGAACAATTATAGACTATATTAAAGGAATAAGATTTCATTATGAACAAAGATTACATCAGAAGCTACTTTAGTCAAACACGACTAGATTAAACCAACTGCCTGTCTGGCTTGCTATATTTATGCAGATGTTAACTATTGTTATCTGGCTTAACCATAGTTCTAATAGAAAACAACTCGGTATCAACTAATCTCGTAAGCATATGACACGTCTCCTGGAGATGGTGCTTGATGAGTACATGCCTAGCTCAAGAATGAATGGAATTCAAGGAGCGGATTCAGTGCAAGTTTTAATTGGACCATGACGAGAGCACGAGCTAAATGCTTTAAGGAAGGACTCATTGGTTTGGTTCAAAGATCATAAACATGGTCCAAGCTTGCCAAGTCGAGCTGAGCATGTCAAGCCAAGAAGCAAAAGGGAGGAGGATTCAAAATTTGTTGTCAGGTGCAGCTGCGACATGATGCAGTTCATTTTTTTGTTGTTCAGCGCGGTCGCGTCGATGCATAATTTTTGTTGATTCGTTTTTGCAAGATTTGGACACGAATTTACCCCATAAGTTAAGGATTTTCATTATATTTTCAGATTTCTATTGTAATTAGGATACTTTTAGATGTATTTTTTGATTTTAAATCAATTGTTATTCCTTATAGGACTCTAGGGTTTCATATCTTGTATAAATAAGTTTTGATGAATGTAATTCATATACAATTAAGATTTTATCAATATACTTGTGAGTTTATTCTCTACTTTTGGTTCTTGAAGAACTCCTAAGTAATTCTTAGTTTTCTTCGAGTTTCAAACTTTGACTTATCATACGACAATACATAGTTGTGTGTGGCATTTTTTACCGCATCAATCGCCAATTGTACCAACATTACCGCTTACATAAAAATGAGGGGTCAATGTGTCGTTGATGTCCATTCAACGTCGATTTCCTAGCGCGAGCAATTGTACCAAGATTACCGCTTACATATAAGCGAGAAGTTGAGGTGTTGTGAGTGTTTCAGCTTCATAGTTTGCTAGAAATGATCAGGGCGACGACAACCTCACGCATATGTGTTATGAAGTCTATCATTTTGTATCAAAGCTAAGTGGTTTATCTTTATTTTTCGTGTTTGAATATATAGTTAAAAAAATCGTGAGTATAAATATACCAACTTGGGGGCGGAAGCAAGAACAATAGAAAAGAACAGAGTGGTGCATATAAATAACACAATGTATTACTAAATAGAAATAATTTTTATTGATAATTGAAACTATTTACAAACTAACTAAAAATTAAAGTGACTTACAATTTAACTCAGAACATTTAAAAAGAAAGAGAAGGAGGGGTTAAGATGGGCTAAACAACGGTAGAAACCAAAGATTCGTCCGAGAAGGAACTCAGAGTCTTTCTAAGTTTCGAAGTCTATTTTTCTAACTAAGTTCAGTTTCCTTTTATAGAATAAGGAAAGGAACTATTACAAAGTAACTATTACAAAATGAATCATTACAGACAAGCAACTGTAGATGAATAGTGCTAACTTTTGACTAAATACATATGCTTTCAGCTACTTTAGACAAAGAGGCAGACAACTTTTGATTTAGCAGATGCTTTCGGTGGAAAAGAGAGAGCATCTTTTGACTTTGAAGGTCATTTGGCAAAAGGCTGCATCGTGTTGGAGCCGCTTTCTTGGTTGAAAAGCAGATTCTTTTGACTGATTGGCTCCAGGGGCAGGTGCATGTGATTGGGAAGTCAGGCAAATGGGTCTTGGGCATCCTGTAGATCGATGGTGCCATATGGATCATACTGACCATCATCATCTGTAAATTGGCTGACTGAAGCATTCTGAGAAGAGGAAGAAGAATGAATAGAAGCTTCTTCGTGTAACTCATCAATTCTTTTGTTAAGTGCTTGGGCTATTAATTTTAATTCTTTAGTGGAACAATTCTTGAAATCAGAAATGTCACGAGAACAAGACGAACCAGTAGGACTGATTTTTGACTCTTTGGGTTTTTACTCTTTTAATTGACTGGAAGGTTCTTTGGATGAAACTGGAAGAACCTTAAGAGGAACGGTGGGAAATTCTAACTGAACTTGACTAACAATCCTATTAACATCAAACTTATCCCACCATTTGATGAAAAATTGTCGAGAGAGAAGAGGGAATGGTTCACAAAGGGTACAAAGCTTCATTAAATGAAATCTCGACCAAACGGATCGGTTAGTTTAGTTGGGGTTTTAATGTCATACTGCCATTTAAGAATCCAGGGAATCTTATATTTACTAACAAATTGAAGAATGACAGGGACTCCATCATACTTTGGATTGTGTTTACTATGGTTACAAAAGTGACTAAGTTGAACTTTCAATGGTTCAGGAAGGAGATCATAAGTGGAACCAAACCTCATCCACCAATGAGAGAACCAATGAGGGAACTGGCTTTTGAACTTGTGATCGAACTGAAAAAACTAGGAATGACTATTTGACTCATTTTGAAAAAGGATGACTCTATACCAAGCTCCATATAATCATAATAACAGTAAGAGTTATCCTGATTAGAAAGCAACATGAGGTCAGAAGGATGTTTTTCCCAATCTGACATTGAAATGAATTGCTTAATATACAATGAATGATAAAGTACTTTGGATTTATCATTATTAGCATAAATGGGTTTAATAAAGATTGACTCGGTTTCAACAAGGATGTCCTTATAATACACAAGGGGTTTATAAGGAGCTGCGGGCTAGAAATGCCAACCAGAAGGAAAGAACTGGGCGACCAATTTGACTGGGTTATCTTTAGGTTTCATATGGGGTTCAATGTGAAACAGGTGAGTGGTCCATTTGAGCATATACTCAGAAGGAGGATGACTGAGGTTTGAACTGGAGGCTTTTGATTGGTTGGAAAAAGGGTCAATTGGGGTTGGGTTACTAGCTAAGGCTGAACTGTAAAGGCTTGGGTATTGTACAAAGATCGGTAAATTCTTGAGTGGTTTGATAAATTGGTTAATCGGATGAGGAACCAAGGTTCCTTTTGGTTGAAATACTTGGGCGATGGGGCGACCCGGACCACGAGAGGATGATGCTCCTCGAGAACTCACGATGAACAGACAAGATCAGACAATAAATTCTCGAGTGAGAAAATTAGGAATCGAATTGTTACTGCCTTTAATGTTTTCAATTTCAAAATCAAAGATACTCAATAAGGCTTGCCATCTAGTAAAGGAATGTTTAGAGGCTATGTTTTCAACATCTTTTTCTAAGACATATTTTGCTGATTTGCAATCAATGCGAACTAAAAACTTTTGATTCAATTAGTCACTTTGAAATTTGTTAATACATAATACTAAAGAAAGTATTTCCTTTTTAATAGTACTATAATTTAACTGTGTAGTATTCCATGCATCGGAATGGAAACATACAATTTGTTCTGGAGAACTGAGAGTAAGTTTTTGCTTGAGAATTCCTCCGAATCCAATATCAGAGGCATCAGTTTCAATAATTTTAAATGTAGAATCATTGGAAATACCAAGGCAGGGCAATGCCTTGACATATTTTTTAACTTGTTGGACGACAGAAGTGTGAGTGTCAGTCCATGGAGGAGGATTGTCATGCAAAAGCTGAAAAAGAGGTTTGCAAATCTTCCTGAGGTTTTTGTAGAACTTGCTAATATAATTGAGCGAGCCCAGAAACCTTTGTAGTTGGGTTTTATTGGTAATTTTATCTGGGAATCTGTCAGCAAATTGAATAGCTCTGTCAATAGGTCAGTATGAGTCCGCGATAAATATTTAAACCAAGAAATCAACTTTAGCTCAAAAAAAGTTGCATTTGGAAGGTGAAAGGACAAGTCCATTATCTTTAACTGTTTTGAAGAACGATTTCAAATGCTTAATGTGTTCTTCAATAGAATTGGAAAAAATAAGAATATCATCAATGTAGATGATAATAAAGTGACTAAAAGGGTTCAAAATATCATTGAGAATATTCTAAAATTCACTGGGAGCATTTTTTAGGCCAAATGCCTGGACATTTCATTCGTAATGACCAAATGGGGTAGTGAATGCTGTTTTGTACCTATCATCTGGGTGGATTGCAACTTGCCAAAAACCAGATTTAAGGTCAAATTTACTGAAGATAGTGGCATTACTCAATCGGTTAATAAGGTCGTCTTTGTTAGGTAAAGGGTACCTAATCCACTTTAAGACTTTGTTCAATGGCTTGTAATTGATTACTAGACGGGGAACGCCTCTCTCCTTCTCTGCTTGATTATTGACATAAAAGGCGGGACATGACCATGGGGATTTACTAGGCTTAATTAAACCTTTACTAAGAAGATCATTAATCTCTTTTTAATATAACTCCATTTGTTCGTGATTCATTTGTATAGGCCTAGCCTTAGTAGGAATCAAGTGCTCTTTGAATTCCTTAGCATAAGGAAGCCTTACTACATGCTTCTTCCAATGCCAAAAGGCATTAGGAGAATCAGAACAAAGATTTTCTTTTAAATATATTTTTAACTCTTCAATTTTTTCTTGAACTTCTTTATTCTGAAGTTATTCTTCAACACGTTTGTACTTAATTTCTTCCTTTAAGAAATTTAAATGGGTAGATTTACAATTCAATAAATTTAATGATTTAGAAATAGATTCTTCTTGAATGAATTTTAAATCTCTTTCTTTAGGTTTAATAAGGAATTTAAATGTTATTCTTTTTCCTAAATGTTTACAGCTTAATCCTTCATTATTGGTAGTAAAAAGGTATAATAAATATATAAATGGTAACCCTAAGATGATCTTATCAGTAAGATTGCGGGTTAAAATAAATGATGTTTTAAAGCACATATTATCTTGACAGATATGAACTTTAGGCAGTTTATATTTTATCTCCATTTGATTACCATTGGCTGAATTTAACTTTTCATTAGTTTTCTTATAATACTTAGTTGGGATTAGACCTTCCTGAATACAATTAAGATCTGCACCAGTATCAACTAGAGCAGGAAGTTGTATATAAAAGGTTTTATCAACAACTAAGTTGATGGAGATATACCATTTTTGAATGGTGATATCTTTAATACGTTTAAGAGAAAGACCTTGAACAAAAAGATCTGGCTCTTCTTTTGTTCCCGATGATTCAGGCTCATCGTGATCTTCATCACTAGAGGAGGAATCATGGACTTGAAGATCGGATTTTTTATCTTCAAACTCTTTTCTTAAATTAGAGACTTCTAATTTTAAGTTAGACATTTCCTTTTTCAGTTTATTGACTTCTTGATTCAACTCGGAAGGTAACTTCCTTAATCGGGGTTTTAAATCTCTCAAGAGTTTTATTAAGACTAAATCTTTGGTTTTTCTTTAGCTTTAATAATTTTATCCTTAACTCTATTTTCTTTAGTTAATAAATCTTTTAACTGTTTAGTGTATTGAGATTTTAACTCAGGATCAGAAATTTTACTAATTAGATCAATTAGCAAAGAACTTTCTTTATCTTCTTTAGTGATTACATTAATTTGTTTATTGCAACACTTCTCATTGCAATTGTTAGTGCAAATAGTGACTTCGTCATTATCACTATCTATTTCGTGGTTACTAGTACTGCTATTAGATGAATGAGGGATATCAGAACCTTCATCATTACTGATATTGTTCTCTATTCTCATTAATTCTAATAGTTGTTCAGTATCTTCACTTGAGATGTTTAATTGAGATAATTTTTCTTAATTTTGCACTCATTTTTATAGTGCCCTTTCTGCCCACAATTGTGACAAATAATTTTACTTTTATCAAATTTTTTAGATGATTTTTTATTATAAATTTTTCTTGTGGGTTTGGGTTTAGTGTAATATTCATCTTGATTTTTATCTTTTTTATTACTTTGTTTATGTTTATAGCGTCTGTGACTCTTATGATGATCAATATGTTTACGCAAGTGCTTTCTTCTAGAGGGAGCAACAGGAGGTAAACCATATTGTTCACAGAATGTTACTAACTCATACTTGGCTTTTTTCTTATCTTTACTAGCTTGTTTGGCTAATTTAAAATCAATACACATTTTTAATCCAATTTTTTGAATATAACTGATTATGTCACCATAAGTCAGGTTATCATAATCAATATACCCTAAATTTTTACTTAGCTCTTCTCTGACCTTATGAGCGAATAATGAAGGTAAACCATTGACGAATTTCTCTTTCCAGATTGGTTTATTGCTATCATTTTGCATCATAACTCGAGAGGTAAATACATCCTTGTACCATCTAAAATCACTTAGAGTGGGACAAGTGAGATTACTAAGCTGATCGTGGATTCTCTCAGTTATATTACTGGGAGTGCCAACACAATGTTTTATTATGGTAAATATTAGAGTGTTAACTCCATCAGGCGGACCAATACCGACATCTTCATCAAAGATGGGGTTACCGTCATCATCTAACTGGACATCATGAATTATTGATAGTCTAGTATCTTCTGTGAGATATTTTTCCCACCAAGATTGTTGAATTTAGTTATATAGCTATTTGCTACCATAGGCATGTGATTTAACTTGTTTAAAATCTCTTGTTCACTGAAACCATCAATGTTCCATTCATAAATTTTATTGGATGAAACAGAGAATTGCTTATCTAGATTTCTCTCTTTGAACTGTAGATCCGGAGGAGTAGGTCTAGAGTACCAATTTCTAGTTATACTAGTGTTTTTAATCATTAATTTATTTAACCGATCATTAAAATCTGGGATCAAGAAGTATCGAAATGATCTCGACTTGCTATTGCTTTCATTTCTGCTTTCACTTGATCAATGATTGCAATGGTGCCACTGATTCGTGCCTCGCTTTTAATTTTTAAATAACTTATCAACAACTCTAGTGAGTTCACCGTCTTTGTTGGGTAAACCTAGTTTACTTCTATTTTACCGTAATTTTAATAGAGGTTGTGTAATTTTTGAATCGGGTTTTTTAATAGTAGTTTCCTCGAATTTTTCTTCAATCCTATCTAGCTGTATTTCTACCGTTGCTAGATATTGATTGCTAAAATTTAATTGTTCAATTATTTTTTTATCATCTTTATTGCCATCTGAGATCTTAAAAGGACTGGCAACAACAGACGTATTTTTTACTGGAAGTAAAATAGTTTCTAGCGGGGGATGACTAAAAGAGACTTTTGACTTATCTTCTTTAATCCATTGGGTTTTAGTTATAACATTACATTTACCTTGATATTGATCATACCAATCGTAAAAAGTAATGTTTATCTTTTCACTGTTAATAAATCGTTTCCATCTATTAACAATTTTATCACGCTCTTTTTCTGTTGAATGATTAGACCTAAATAAATGTTTTTTTTCCTTATTAGATTTGGAATTAAAATCTTTTACAAGATTGTCCCAATCTAATATGAAATCTTTTTTAATAACTCTTAATTGATTATTAATCGGAATCTCAAAATCTGACTGAGTAGGCAAGTCAGAAGGGGTAGGTGAAGAAGAACCTTCTTCTTCAACAAAATCCTTTTGAATATAACAAGGATGACTAGTTTGACCGTGATTAAGGATACCCTTTAATTTAATATCCCTAACAGAAGGGTTACTAAGTACTTTAGTGTCTCTTCGAGTGTGAACTGAAGGTGCTGAAGAACTAATAAAATCTTCTATAATAACTGGTCTTCTAGTGCGCTCAAAACTTATTTTGACCGTTCCATCAAAAAATTGTTTAACATTCTCAACATTTAATAAATTATTAACTACAGGTTGTTGAGGAATTTCACTGGGTAAAGTCCATTGACTATGTAACGTAATATCCTTCAAGAGGATGGTTCTCGGGATCTGAATATTAGCATCACTAGTTGAACTTTGAATTAATATAGTTTGATCTTTAGGACTTTTATTAAGAGCATGAACGTTCAAATTCGTTTTCATGGTCTTATAATAAATCCTATAAATCAAAGCTATGGGCTGAGAACCCTCAATCATATGAGTAATTTCTCCAGCTATTTTAATGTTTAATGTCAAAGCTTTTAATAAGTGTTGATCACTCAGGCTTAATGTGAAATCAGGAAAGCAATTAAAATGGATAGGTCCATTGTGCAAACTTGATTCCATAGCACCAATCATACTTGGATAATAATTCAGGAACCTAGCATCTCTGAGACAGAGGTAGATACTTGAATTAATTCTTTTAATATTCAACGGTTTAACTGCAACTTGAACTAAACCAATGTGAATAAAATTGTAACCTTTCTTCCTATGTTTTTTGATAACATCAGGAGATAAAAGACTATAATTTTCATATTCTTTATTAATTGCATAAACCTTTTCAATAGTTTTTACATTATAATCAGTCTTAAAATTATCTAAAAGGTTGACCGGTATATTTTTCTTTAGGGGAAACCCTAGGTATGTTCCAATTGTGTAAAGCTTGACTGATATTTTCAAAACTGTGTGTTTCTTGGTTAACTATGTCTGGGACGGGAGGCAAAGTTGATCGGTTACTAGCTGAGGAGTTAGATCTGAACAATCTACTCATCCTTTACTAAATTCAAAATAAAGTTTCACTCTCTATTCTTCCATTCATACCCTTTTACCTTAAGTAGACTCATACCTATGTTCTTTAACCAGACACTGCTCACACAAGAGACTTACACAGGTTAGACACGAACCAGGTTGACTACAGTAAGTTAGGTGACTTCGGAACAAGAGTAAAAGAGAAATTTTGAAAATAGTAAGTAGACGAACAAATTACTGAGATCTTACTGGCAACTAGAACAAAAACAACTTGGCTCTGATACCATATATATATATATATAGATAATTTAATTCAGTTATATTTTGATTGCTTGCTATCATTGAGAGACATACCATCTATAATTTGTTTCGTGATAAGTTATTTTTGAATTGATTAGTAAAAATGTGATTTTTTCTTGGTGAATTTGAAAAGAATCTCTTAGAGAGAATATTTAGAGGTAAAAGGTAAGAGTAGTGAGTTTAATTGAGGGTAAAAGCCAATTTGAGTGCATACACGAGGAAGTATTAATACGAGCGAAACACGTAAGGGAGTGGTGAGGAAATTGCTTTCTACTAACCATTGCTTTGAAATAAATATGTTTAACTCCAAGGATAAAGCTATTTTTGAAGAGTCCCCATCTAATTTTGATATGAAATTTATGATGGAGGCCATGATGAAAGAATTCTCTAGACAATTAGGCATGACGATGGAACAGGTGCACGAACGCATCGATCAGATGAGCAACACTCAAGGGGAACAATTTCAAAACCCCCTTGGTGGGCATCCAAAAGGAAGAGCACAACAAAGATATGCTAGGATAGAGGAAACAACTTACTATGAGGGTAGGTTTAGCGAAGAGGAGGACCGTGAAACTGAATTTATTCATCGGAGACATGTAGCGAGGGATAGAGGTGGTCGGAATAGAGAAGACAACAACTTGGATAACATTAAAATGAAGATTCCAGCTTTCCAAGGTAGGAGTGATCCTGAGGCATAGCTAGAGTGGGAGAAGAAGATGGAGTGGGTTTTTGACTGTCACAACTACTCAAAACTCAAGAAAGTCAAACTTTCCGCTATGAAGTTTTTAGATTATGCAGTTACTTGGTGAGATAGCAGTGTCACATCACTTGGTCAATGTGGAAACCTTTTCTCGGTTGAGTTGGTGCAACCATTTAAAAATACCAACTGGCGACTCGTACAATCCAATCGTCGACATATACATGTCGAACCTTTTCACAACTTGTTTTTTTAAACAAATCTCACTTAACATGAGAACACCAAAAGACAAGAACAAAAAATGGACAGTAAAAATCCTGACTCGATAGGTGGCGACTCTACTGGGGACATCCAGCAAGAGGGCTTAAGCCGTTACTACAAGCTTTTCAAAACTATTATCTGCTTGTGTGTGGATGTTGCATTTACATTTGAATGAATGTGTATGAATGCATTTACTTACTGCACTTAATGCTTTACAATATAGTGCTTCACACATATCATCATTTCCATAACGGTGAGACACGTTGTATGTGAATGTATGTTGTGTGGTCCCTCCACCAGGAGACTATCCTGTCGGTGTTTGATTACTAGACTCGTAGGGAGACTAATTCCAACGAGGCTTAGGAAAGGCACCACCCAGATTCGCTCCAGTTGAAAGACCGGATTAACTTCCCGTCAAGTAAATTGCGATGATCTGGGAACCTTCATGCCAAAAAGACGCGAGAGTAACCTAAGATAGGTCAGCCTCTGATAAACCAAACGCGGAGGGAAGTCTCTTCATACTTTCCCATTTCAATTACTTGTAAATTCAATTACTTGTAATTACATTCCATGTCAATCTCATTGTAATGGAGAGTATAAAGGAAAATATGTACATGCATTCCTTTTTTACCATGCTACCTTATAAACAACTAATATCTGTTTTGTAGGATAATACTCCTAAAATGGACACATCACATAGCATGTAAACATTTGTACATTCCCTAAGACTAAACTACATAAGTTTTTTTATAGGGAAACAATTGGGTCTGTTACCCGTTCAAAGTCCAAAAAGGCAACAAGCCTACAGCTAAGCATGGCTTCATCTGGTCAGTCTAGTCCTACTCCTGTTTCCTGCGAGGAGTTTGAAGGACTAAGCAAATAAATTACAGATTTGGCTGTTTTGCTTAAAGAACTACACCAGTCTACTCAGGGTCCACGAATACCCATACATACAGAATCCTCTACACAGGGAGGAAGTCAAGGTCCGGATAAAGAAGCTCACATACTTGAGTTTCAGTTGGATAAAACTAATAAAATTCCTGAAATCACCCATCTCAAAGAAGATCCAGACACCGGTGACATCATAAAGAAAGTTCTTCAAATAGAAGAGACCATTAGGTCTATCAAAGGGATTAGAGCACTTGGGAGTGTTTCATATGCCGACCTTTGTATATTCCCTGGTGTTCATTATCCAGAAAAGTTCAAAACTCCCGACTTTAAAAAGTATGATGGGTTAGGAGATCCTTACACACATTTGAAGATATTTATTGGAGAACTTGGATCTTTTGCAGAAGATGAAAAGCTCAGAATGCAGCTGTTTCAAAAGAGTTTAACAGAAAAAGCCCAATCGTGGTACACCAGATTAGACAATTCTAAGATCCATAGCAGGGAGGAGCTAGCTTATGCCTTCCTCAGTCAGTATTGTTTTCAGCCTTAGATGGCTCTAGACTGGTACCAAATTACCAAAGTCAAGAAACAAGCCAATGAGTCTTTAGTATGCTCAAAGGTGGAGGCGCCTTGCTGCTCAAGTTACTCCCTCTATGACTGAGTCTGAAATGGTTATGACCTTCATAGACATACAAAAAGCTCCCTTTTATGAGAGAGTCTTAGCTGGCATAGGCAAGCCACTTTCTGAAATGATCAAACATGGAGAGATGGCTAAGATGGGATTGAAGTCAAGAAAGATTCAAGACCTAGCTGCTCTGAAAGCTATTGCTGACCACATTCAGTCTGGAAGTTATGGAAACAACCCCAAGAGGGTCCATAAGAAGAAAGAGGAGGATGTTTCCTTGATACTAAAAGGCCAGAAAGGCAATCAAAATATGCCTATCCAGAGGAGAAACTACTCCCCTTTTCAAGCACAGTCTTCCAACCCCACATTGCCAAAAAGTGGAGAAGTCTGATGCAACCGAGTGTTCACACCCCTAGGGGACTCACTCATGAATATTCTCAATCTTCTGACTATTCAGAAGAAAATTACCCATCTTCTTCCACTAGCCAACCCAAATGGTAAGGGTTTCAATGCTACTCAGAAGTGTGCCTATCATGCTGGAGCTCCAAGATATGATACTCAAGATTGCTGGGCCTTGAAACACAAGATTCAAGACCTAATTGACAATGGTGTGATCGTGGTGACTAAACCTGACCAACCTCATGTGAAAGACAACCCTCTTCCTCAACACAAAGAAGAAGATGTTAATATAATTAATTAGAGCAATAGACAGAGTTCCAATTATGGTGTTGAATCCTCCCAAACCGGCAAGGATGATGCTGATAAATGGGATTATGCACAGTTCCAATTTATGATGGAACAAAAAATGAAGGCTCTATATGAGCAAGTTAACCAATTAGCAGAACTGATGATCCATCAGTACCAAGTCACACGCCAATTAGTTAGCCAGAAACATGCTAGTCTCCTTCCTCTTATTATGAATACTCCATCATCGCCTCCAAAAAGTGAAACACTGGAGGACAAAATTGAAATAAGAGCAAGTGCTAAAGCCCGTCGGGATTTTGCCAACAAGAGGGAATTTACCTATCTGGGCTAACCAATGGAGGAGATATTTCAGATGCTGGTCAATGAAGGAAGAGTCACAGCTCTGCTACCTCCAATCAATCCCTATTCAAGACGGTTCAATTCTAATGGAGTATGTCAGTATCACTCCCACTCTCGCGGTTACAACATAGAAGAATGCTGGGTAATCCGCCATCTTATTCAGAATTTAATTAACAGCGGTGTCCTGCAGTTGGCAGACAATGACACTGTGTTATTTGAGAGTGGGGACACATTTCCTACAAAATGGAAGAAGTCGTAGCAGTTATATCCGCTGAGGATGACTTGGCTGCCAGATTACTCACAATACAGGAAATTCAACTCAAAGGTTTTGACAATCCTTTGAAAGTGGCTGCACCAAAGCCCATCATCTTGCCATATAGACCATAATATCCTGTTCTCAGCCTACAAAAAGTGCCATGGAATTATGGAGAGGCTGAAGGATCCACATCCCACATAACTGCTATAGTGTTGAAGGAGAATCCATTGTATCTTCCCCACTGGGTGATGAAGCCTACCATCAAATCAAAAGGAAATGTTCCCATTGAGAGGATTGAAGATTTCCTCCGTACTATGGGTCATAATGAAGCCAAGGTGGTTATAAACTTGAGAGAAGCTCCACAACAAATTTCCATACTGGACTTGGTTTTCTCTTCTGAAGATCACAGGAAGGTCTTGCTGAAGGTTTTGGAAGAAGCCCATTTGTCAAAATCAGTGGATGTTGAAAAATTCCAGCATCTGGTTGATCACATTTTTAACAACAATGTGATATCTTTCACTGATGACGACATACCTTCCGAAGGGATTGGTCATTGCAAACCATTGCACATAGCGGTTTTGTCCTCCGGATACATGGTGGGAGGAGTTTTGATATACGAAGGATCATCCTTGAATACCTGCCCTTATGCCACCTTGAAGAAGATGAATTTCAATCTCAAATGGATCAAAAACAGCCATACAGTTATCAAAGCTTTTGATGGATCCCAAGGAAATTCTGTCGGAGAGATTGAACAACCTGTGGAGATTGGTCCACATACATTCAGTGAATCCTTTCATGTGCTCAAAATAGCCATATGATACAACCTTTTCTTGGGGAGACCGTGGATTCATATGGTCGGAGCCGTCCCTTCCACCCTTCACCAGCAACTCAAGTACATTATCAACAATAGCCTAATCACTATCAATGCTGAGCTAGAATGTCCTGAACAAGGTGACATACCACTCATAAGCTTCAATTCAGAAGTTGAGCCAATCAGTTTTCATGCCCTGGAGGGGAGCAACATTCACTACCATCCCATTGGGGTGCCACCTCTTACACCCAAGATTTTTGCCGAGGTAATGTCGGCAACTCAAGAGATGATATCATTGGGTTATCAACCTAGACAAAGGTTGGGTAAAGATCATCAGGGCATTAAGCACCCAATTCAAGTTCCCAGTTAAACAGGGACAGCTGGATTAGACTATTCTGCTAGCTTCAGTCACAGGAATCCTCACAAACACAAATATATTCCTTCATCTTCAGCCACACGGTGATTGTCTCAACCTACAGATCCTGAGCCTGTATGGTCTCTGGTAAAGGTGTCTGCCCATGTAATGGTTATGTTATTTCCTAAGCCGATACCGGTCAAAGGAAAAGAGGTCCTGATCCCAGATCCCGAAGTGTAAGAAAGGGAACAAAGATGTAAACAAGACATTGCCAGGTGGTTGTTAAACATACACATCATTGTCCATACTGAGGGTATGAATAGGGACATCCCAGACGATGATTGTCCAGATATTATGGTCATCATTCGGGAGAAGGAGGACGATGACAGCCCCCTTCATCACTGCCGTCCATCAGGATTTCACCTTTGACAATTGGAGCAGCACTCCTTGCATTTGTCGACAATGGTAAAAAGGGCAAAAACTCCCTTTGCCCTATAGTTAACAATAACTGCTTACTTTTTTGCACATTATTAGCAGTTGTTTTGTCAGTACATGCTAACACTTTATATGATTAAAAAGTTTCATATATTAAGTGAAAGCATATTTTGTTTCAGGACTCTAAATTTAGATGTGCCTATACTTGCTGATGAGGTGTCTTTTCTCCACAAGGATTGTAACTTTGATATAAAGTTGGACTCAGACTTGATGGAGATACAAGAGGACTATGAGATACCTCATGAGATCAAGGAATGGGTCGAGGAAAAACCTAAACTAAATCTTGATCAAAACACCTCTTTCAACCTCGGAACCTTTGAAAACCCTAATCTAATCCAGATTGGTACGGACCTCACTCCAAACCAAAGGAATGACATGGTTATGCTATTAACCCAATTCCAGGATGTGTTTGCATGGTCTCACAAAGACATGGTCGGTTTATCCACTAACATCGTCATCCTTCGCCTTCCCATTAAAGAGGGATTCAAGCCAGTTAGGCAGAAGCTCAGGCAATTAAAACCTGAGTAGAGTTTAAAGGTTAAAGAAGAAATTATGAAATAATTTCAAGCCATCATCATCATGGTGTCAACATACCCTGAATGGCTATCCAACATAGTCCCCGTGCCTAAACTAGGAGGAAAGGTGCGAGTTTGCATGGATTACCGGGATATGAATAAAGCTTGCCTTAAAGATAGCTTTCCCATGCCATTTATCGACATTATAATTTACAATATTGCTCAGTACGACATGTACTCCTTTGTTGATTGTTTTACGGGGTGCCATCAAATTATGGTTGCTGAAGAGGATCGTGAGAAAACTGCATTCATCACTCCTTAGGGAACCTTTCACTATAGAAGGTTGTCATTCGGCCTCATTAATGCCAGAGCGACCTACCAGCAGGCTATGATGGCTCTTTTCCATGACTTAATGCACAAAGAGATAGAGATCTATGTGGATGACATCATTGTCAAATCCCAAAGGGAAGAAGACCACCTAGACCATCTTAGAAAGCACTTTAATAGGTTGCATAAGTACAACTTAAAGTTGAATCCAGCCAAGTGCGCCTTTGGCGTTAAATCAGGCAAGTTGCTAGGATTCCTAGTCAGCCACAAAGGGATTGAGCTGGATCCCACCAAAATTCAGGCCATTACAAAAATGTCCATTCCTCAGACAGAGAAGGAAATACGGGGATTTTTGGGAAGAATCAACTTCATTAGCAGGTTCATTTCCTAACTCACATCAATCTGTGAGCTTATCTTCAAACTATTAAGGAAGAACTCCTCCATGAAATAGAATGATGAGTGTCAGAAAGCCTTCCTTATAATCAAAGAGCAGCTAGTCAAAGCTCCTATTTTGGTACCACCCAGGGATGGTGTTCCCCTATTCATGTACTTGTCCATTAATGACAATGCCATTGGCTGCATGCTGGGACAAAAAGACGATAGAGGCCAAGAGCGAGATATCTACTATCTCAGCAAAAGATTCAGCAGTAGTGAACACAAGTACACTCTGATTGAGAAGACTTGTTGTGCTTTAGCATGGGCTTCCATGAGGTTACAACATTACCTCCATGGTCACACAACCAACTTATATCTTGTGTGGATCCTCTCAAATACGTGTTCAGTAAACCCATGTTAAATTGTCGGCTGTTCAGATGGCAGTTGATCCTACAGCAATTTCACATCGTCTACGTGATGCAAAAGTCTATCAAAGGTCAAGGAATTACGGATCAACTGACTGCCGTAGCTTCAGGGGATTTCAAACTCTTGGAAACATACTTCCCCACGATGAAGGGTAATGACGATTCAAAGAACACCATCAAGATCTGATACACACCAATCCTGGAAAATATATTTTGATGGAGCTGTAAATATGGAAGGTTCTGGGGCTGAAACAGTTCTAGTATCCGGTACGGTGGAGTAGTATCCCGTCACCGTCAAATTGCAGTTTGTCTGCACCAACAAAATAGCTGAGTATGAAGGTTGTATCATGGGGCTAAAACTTTCCCAATCAATAGGCATCAGGTAGTTAACTGTCTTTGGAGATTCCGAATTGGTGATTAGACAAACCACAAGAATCTATCACACCAAAGAGCTACATTTGCTGCCTTTCCATCAGCAAGTTTTATAGATGGCTTCGGAGTTTGAAGAAATAAACTTCCTCCACATTCCTCGGAATAGGAATGACTTTGCAGATGCGCTAGCAACTTTGGCCTCCTTGATCAACATACCTGATAAGGAAAACATGCCAAACATCACATTTGCCTTGTAAAAGGCTCCAGCCTATGGATATTATATTGGAGAAGTATCAGATGAGCTTGTTGGGTAAAATCTATATACGCACAACACGCAAGTATACGTGGTCAACAAGTAATAGAGTGATGAGTAGAGTATCGTTCCCACAGAGACTAATTAGCAAAATACCTTAACTTACAATTACCAATCTTCTATTATCCCTAATTTTATTAAACAAATCAAATTCAATGATTGAAATTACTAAACTAAAATTAAGAATAATTAAACTAAAATAAAACAACCACAAATATCAAAATTTGAATTTTCAAGCAAGTAATGGAGAATTAGACTTATGATTTTACCTTATGCTTCACTTTGGTTTTAACACTTTTATCCCAATTCAATGCACTATCTTAGTTTATTAATCAAGAACACAAACGTAGTACTAACCACCTCTCGATGCATTAATACCATATTAACGTCAATCCACAATTAAGATAGAAATCCGTTAAACACCTTAATCAACTAACGCACTATATCTCTATGTGAATTACAATTGAAGAAGGTTGAAGAACAAGTTCTCTTATCCGATTACATGCGGTGTTAAGTATATCTCTATCTTCACACGAATCAGGTTTAAGCTACTAACAAAATCCTGAACACATGCTATATCAACTAGGTCTAGAATTGAATATCCTCTCTCAATTCCATCCAACCCCACGAAGAATTATTGGCCAGACAATTCATAGATTCAAGCATAAATCAATATAGATAAACTGAAGATAATTTATTCAATTGGGAATCAAAGATTACAAAACCATCGATTCACTTAAGGATCCATCACAAGCCTAAAAAGTGAATTAGTTCATAATAAATGAAATAAGCACTGAATACATCATAGAAATCATTCTTTCAATCACAAATAATAATCTAACACAAAGAATATTAGAAAACATCCTTTACGTAGACTACAAATGTAACCGTCTTGAAAAACTCTTCGAAATACTCCTCCACTTTTGCTCTCCAATAAGATGACTTTGATCTTCGTAAGCTTCTTAATTTCCCTTATTGTGTTTCTAAAGAGTAATATATATCAAGTCTAATACTCCAGCTACATCCCCTAACAAATAGAGTTATAAACTCATTAAAACAACTAAAATTCGAGTCCAATAGGAAGTTTAAATGCAACAGAGACGGTCCAGTTTTCTGACCCCACTTCGTGAGTGTATATGTATGCTGGCAACCCCAGCCCCCGATCATGCGTAAGTTCTGCGCTGGTCGAGAGCCCTTCCCCTGAAGGGTGTGTAAGTGAAAACGCCATTTCCCAGTGACTCTTCACTCTGCTAGTTATTCGGTAGACCCAGCCCGGGGTGTTTAACTTTATACATGCCCACCCGTGGTATTCCTCTCTGATATCGAATTGCTTCTTTGCAACACTGAGTTATTTCTATGGCTCTAACTTAACTGCAAATGCACCAAATATCACGAACAATCCATGAATCACCGTAACCACCAACCTACACATAAAACAACAAAAACCAAGTAAAAATGTACTTGTTTACAAAAACATAACAAAGAATACGCATGATTTAGACATGAAATTGTGTATATAAAATACACTTATCAAAATTCCCCAAACTTAAACTGTGCTAGTCCTCGAGTACAAGACACTACATGCAATGCAATGATATGAATACGACCCACTCTACATAATATCCAACCCAACAATATCACGGAAACACAATTATCTCAATGGCCTCAGCGAAAATAAGCAACTATACAACATCAACCATCCAAACTAATCTACAAATCACGTTTAATCCTCGAATCTTAAGTTATTATCACTGGTATCGTGTGTGTGCAACATCCATGATAACTGATATTGATTCAAATTCAATACATAATCAGCCTCTTAGAAGGACTCATGCAGAACAAACTTCAAAAATTAGCTAGTTTCAACTAAAAATCAAGCAATCACACATCACCAGGGTTCACTCGGGGTACTTATGCTCTATTTCCATCCACGGAGACTTTTTGTTCTTATTTCCCGTTTTATTCTCTTTTTTTTAATATATATATACATAGCTATGCAATGTCTTATTCCCTTAGGCTTTTCAATGCTACCTTAACAAGCTTTCGACCAACGACTCCCGCACCATAAAGACCTTAGGGTATTTAGGTGTAAAGACAATCCCCTCGAACTTACTTACTTACATGTAACAAAGGCCACAAAACTAGACAAGCACGCCACGGTGTTTATTCATATATATATATATATATATATTTTAATAAGGAAATATATAGCTTATATACCCCAAAGATCCCCCAAACTTAAGTTTTTGCCTCATTTCAGCCTTAACTAGCCATTTTTGTCATTATATCACTTGCCCTAGCATTAACCTTTAGAAATCAATTAAGTACCTGTTTGAACTTAGTCAATTAACAAAGATGTTCTTAAAACGTGCTATCCTTGTATACCAGTTTCAAGCAACTCAAAATTCGATTCAAATACGATCATTGTGTCACAGTTCTAATATTCAATACTGTACTTGCTACTTATTTTACAATCACATCATAGGCCAAAATAACATGAAACACAACATTAAAGGATTAAAACACACAATAATTACTAACTAAATTTTTTTTTTTTTTTTTTTTTTTTAAACTAAAGATAGATAACAAAATGCATTTATACTCCTTCTACTATACAATCCTAAGCTACGATAAATGCCCTAAGCTATCATGCAAATACCAAACATAAAATGCAATACAGAAAATAAATGTCATAAACAAAATATGTAGCCTAAACTAAAATGCATGCAACACATGTATCTAAATCCCCCAAACTTAAGATGAACAATGTCCTCATTGTACGATATAGCAATATAAGTGTGAGGACTTCCCTTTTTGATGCTTAAGTCTGAGGAGGTGGTTGTTGGTCTTCATCTGAGTCACTCGGTGGGAACCTGGGCATTGGACCGGGCAGATTATATGGAATTTGTCCCGCCGGGTAGAAATTCTGGAGAGTTGTGGTCAACGAGGCAAATGAAGTGTGCATAGCCTCAAAAATATGGTCTTGCCTCATCGCTAATCAGCTCATTTCCCTACAAGTTTCTTTGGCATTTTTCGTCATTTGATTTTGGAACTCAAGGAATTGAGTTCTGGATAAAGTGTCGGTCCATGGTACCTGCTCATTCCCTTGATCTCCCATGTTGTCATCCTCATCCCCCGAGGCTTCTGTAGGATTCTCTGCTTCTTCCGATGATGAAGAAAAAATAAATCCCACGCCACGTGGGTGAGACTTGCCTCCTGCCCACACAGTGTAGCGTGCAATCAGTCGTGAATCAAGGAGTGCGAGTGGCAATTGCGTGGGCTTGTCATCAGACCATCGAACTCTGGCTTGGCGACACAACCCACATATTAGTGATGGGTGTGGCAAGCCTCCAGAAAAATTTCCCCTTAAGCACTGGCGGATAGAAAAGCAGATGATCGCCCCGACGTCTATGATAAAATCTTGAACAATGGCGAATAACAGCAACGCCTTCTCCTTGGTGACGTCGGAAATATGTTGGGATGGAAGCAATTTGGCACAAAGGAATCCATACCAGATTTTACCATAGAGGCTTAGGTTCTTGCTGGGGAACACCGTGCCTCCCTTTCGGCCTTTCGTCCATGATGTTTCAGGCTTCGTCATTGTCATGATCATTTCATCGAAATCCGGATCAGAAGTGCAGAGATGCTCATATTGGTAGTGGCATGGCACCAGCAATTGGTAGTACGTATTGATAGCATCCGCACTGAATGGGACCAACCGTCCTCGTACATAAGCTTGGAATGGCTCTTTGTCCTCAGCATTCGCATAGAACTCCTTGACTATATTCACTACGGCTGGTTCCGGATCCTCAGTGAATTTCACCCATCCCTATTGGTAAATTTGCTGCATAAGCTCCCCGTCGTTACCCTCTAGTGCCATGCCCCTTTTCGGTGTAAGAGCTTTGGTGAGAATGTAGTCATATCGGTCAACGGCGGCGGCACTCGCAAACTTTCGACGATCGAAGGTGCAAGTTGGTTGGGATGGGCATGAACTCTCTCCCCATTGGTGTTTAGATGATGATGAAGCCATATCGCCCTTATAGCTTGTATAACCCTAACTTTTCCTCAAACCTTGAAATTAGACCTCTCTAGCGCACAAGTATGCAATTTGTATGTAGAATGTGAAATTTGGTGAAGAAGGTTGGATGAATGGGTGTAGTATTTATAGATGGGGTGGTTAATCTAGTATTGGAGGAGTGAGGAGGTGGGAAGTTGGGGGTAGTAATGGTTTTGGGGAAGTGGGGGAAGTGGGGGGTAGTTATGGAGTAGTGGGTTAATGAAAGGGTGGGGGTGATTGGTTGTAAGAGAGGTGTAACAAACCGCCAAGTCCCTTCATATATACAGACCCCACTTCCCGGAAGGGTTTTATACTAAATTGCCCCCTTCGTGAGCATGGCCCTATCGATTACTTGCTTTGGACCTCGACCACGAGGGTACTATGTAAAAAGGCCCGCCTTACGTGTTTCAAGTCTGTCTTTTGGTGTGAAGGACCCCACTTCCCGGGTGAAAGTGTTATCTTAGAGAGTCCATTTCCGGCCAACTAGTCCCCTGTCAGATCCTTTGTTCTGCTGTTTTTGTACTCCAATGGTGCTTTTGTTTGTCAGCCTGCATAGTATGACACATGAACTTTTGTTAGTATTGGATGTATGGTATGTTGTGTGGAGTATCACGAGAATTTAATCTTATTCTTCTATCTAATGAATTCCTAAAAATACGAATGAAAAATACGATAATAAACTGAAAGTTGGGTTGCCTCCCAATGAACGCTTGATTTTAAGTCTTTCAGCCTGACTACTTCCTGTTCAAGTTGTATCTACCAACGTGATGGCGATCACGTCGGTGTTGGTCTCTCTCACTTGATAATGCTTCAAATAGGTGTCCGTTGACTTTGAAAGTTTCGAGAGGGTTACAACTGTAAATTTCAACTGCTTCGTGAGGGAAAACTTGCTTGACTGTGAATGGTCCCGACCATCTTGATTTGAGCTTTCCAGGGAACAACCGCAGCCTTGAGTTAAACAATAGAACTGATTGGCCCGGTTTGAATGTCCGACATAGAATTTTCAGATCGTGCCATCGTTTAACTTTTTCCTTGTATATCTTGGCATTCTCATATGCTTGAAGGCGAAATTCGTCTAGTTCATTCAACTGCAGTAGTCTCTTTTCCCCTACAGCCTTTTGATCAAAATTTAGCTTTTTCAACGCCCAAAGATGCCTTGTCTTTGTAATTCCACTGGTAGATGACATGATTTCCCGTACAACAATTGATATGGTGACATCCTGATTGGTGTTTTGTATGCGGTTCGGTAAGCCCATAGAGCATCATCCAATCTTAATGACCAATCTTTCCGACTCGGATTCACCACTTTCTCCAATATCTTTTTAACTTCTCTGTTTGATACCTCAGCTTGTCCACTGGTTTGCGGGTGATATACTGTGGCTATCTTGTTGTTTACTCCATATTTGGCCAAAAGAGCAGTAAACGGTTTATTGCAGAAGTGACTACCTTCGTCACTTATAATTGCTCTTGGTGTGCCAAACCTCGTGAATATGTTCTTTTGCAGAAATTTGATGACCACCTTGGCATCATTCGTTGGTAGAGTCATGGCTTCAACCCACTTGGACACGTAGTCCACTGCGAGGAGAATGTATTGATTTTTCATGGACGATGGAAATGGTCCCATGAAATCGATACCCCATACATCAAAAAGTTCCACTTCCAGAATCGTTTGTAAGGGCATCTCATTACGTTTCGAGATGTTTCCCACCCTTTGACACCTATCACATTGTTTAACAAACTGATGGGCATCTTTGAATAATGTGGGCCAATAGAAACCGCATTGTAGCACTTTTGCAGCTGTTCTCTCGCTTCCATAATGCCCACCATAGGCCGATGAGTGACACTCTTACAAAATATTCTTTACTTCGCTGTATGGGACGCACAGTTGAATCACCTTGTCGGCGCACTGCTTAAACAAATATGGATCATCCCACATGTACCACTTAACATCATGTAGAAATTTCTTTTTCTGCTGCCTTATGAGGTCTGGTGGTAGAATATTGCTTGCAATAAAATTTGCATAGTCGCCATACCATGGAATCTCTGCTCAAATCTCAAATAGTTGCTCATCCGGGAATGATTCATTGATTTCGCATTTGTCATCTTTTTCTTTCCCTTGGTTTTCCAGCTTTGACAAGTGATCGGCAACTTGGTTCTTCGTCCCCTTCCTATCCTTTATTTCTAAATCAAATTCTTATAGAAGGAGAATCCACCTGATAAGGCGTGGTTTTGCATCTCTCTTTTCTATCAGGTACCGAATTGCAGCATGGTCCGTGTAGACTATCACCTTAGTCCCGATTAAATAAGCCCGAAACTTGTCGAATGCATATACCACGGCAAGGAACTCCTTCTCTGTGGTTGTATAGTTCATTTGAGTTTCGGTAAGTGTTTTGCTTGTGTAGTATATAGCATGAAACACCTTGTCTCTGCATTGACCCAAAACTGCCCCAATTATGAAATCGCTTGCATCACACATAAGCTCAAAAGGCATGCTCCAATCCGGTGCAACTATCACGGGGGCTGTAGTTAATTTTCTTTTTAATAACTCAAACGCTGTTTTGCAATCATCGTCAAAGTTAAATGTAGCCTCTTTCTCTAAAAGACTACAAAGAGGTTTTGCAATTTTTGAGAAATCCTTAATAAACCTCCTGTAGAATCCCGCGTGTCCCAAAAAGCTTCTAATACCCTTCACCGAGGTTGGTGGGGGCAGATTTTTAATTATTTCCAACTTTGCCTTGTCCACTTCCAGTCCTCGAGCTGATACCTTATGGCCCAAAATTATACCCTCTTCAACTATGAAGTGGCATTTTTCCCAATTAAGAACGAGATTCGTTTCCTTGCATCTTTGCAGTACCATTAACATATTCTTCAAGCAATTATCAAAGCTGTCCCCATATACTGAAAAGTCATCCATGAAGACCTCGACACTTTTCTCCATCAAATCAGAAAAAATTGCCATCAAACACCTTTGGAAAGTTGCTGGTGCATTGCATAACCCAAATGACATCCTCCTGAATGCGAATGTGCCGTAAGGGCACGTGAATGTGGTCTTTTCTTGGTCCTCCGGAGCAATGACTATTTGGTTGTAACCTGAATACCCATCCAACAAGCAATAATACTAATGTCCCGCTAATCTGTCTAACATTTGGTCAATAAAGGGCAGCGGGAAATGGTCTTTTCGGGTTGCTTTGTTCAATTTCCAATAATCCATGCAAACCCGCCAACCCGTCACTGTTCTAGTTGGGATTAACTCATTGTTGTCATTCTGCACCACTGTCATTCCTCCTTTTTTTGGTACACACTAGACTGGACTCACCCATTTACTGTCGGATATCGGATAGATGATGTCGGCATCTAACCATTTCAGAACTTCCTTCTTTACCACTTCCTTCATAATTGGATTGAGTCGTCTCTGTTGCTCTACTATCGCTTTTGCCTCATCTTCGATCAAAATTTTGTGCATACAGAATGAGGGGCTGATTCCCTTTATGTCTGCAATTGTCCATCCAATAGCTGACTTGTGTTCCCTAAGTACCCTCAACAACTTTTCTTCCTGCAATTCGTTAAGTGCAACTGAAATAATAACAGGTAAAGAATTTAAATTACCAAGATAGGCATACCTAAGGTGCTTAGGAAGTGGTTTAAGTTCCAGCTTTGGTGGCTCCACCAATGATGGTTTCAACTTTTCTGCAATTACCTCCTCCGTGTGCAATGGTTCAAATGATGGTCTGAATCTTGGTATCTGTGGCAATGAATCAAGCAACTGTAGGTGATCTACCAATTCTGGATCGTCGATCTCTTCATCTCCCACCAATGTTGTTTCTAACGGATCATTCGCCAAACTTTTGCTCATGTCTTCACTAATGATTTGATCAATTAGATCCATTCGGAAGCATTCCTCCTCATCCATAGGGAACTTCATGGCCTTGAACACATTGAATTTCACTTCTTGATCTTGAACTCTCATCATAAGTTCTCCCTTTTGAACATCTATAAGAGTCCTCCCTGTAGCCAAAAATGGTCTCCCCAAGATGATTGGTATGTTCTTGTCCTCCTCAAAATGCAGAATGATGAAATCTGCAGGGAATATAAATTTGTCCACTTTCACTAAGATATCTTCAACTATTCCTCTCGGATATGTTACTGACCTATCTGCCAACTGTAAGGAGATGTTCGTAGGCCTTGGATCGAGTAAACCTAACTCTAAGTATACAGATAACGGCATAAGGTTTACACTTGCCCCCAAATCACATAGACATTTACTGAAATGCCTCTCACCGATTGTGCATGGAATCATAAAACTCCCCGATCCTTGAGTTTTGGTGGTAATTTACTGCAATATGTCCGCACCGCACTCCTCTATTAATGCCACCATTTCAAAATCTTCCCATTTCTTTTTCCTTGACAGAATCCCTTTCATGAATTTCGCGTAACTGGCCATTTGTTCTAGGGCTTCTGCAAATGGTATGTTAATTTGAAGTTTCTTGAAAACTTCCAAAAATCTTAAAAATGCTTATCTCATTTTTTGTTTTTTGAACTCTTTCTTTGGAATGGTGGGGGAGGGTAAACAACTGGTTTGTTCACTGGGTTGATTTTATCCGTTTGATTCTCATTTCCTTGTTTTATCTCACCCCCGTCTTTTCTATTTCTGTTTCTCTTTCCTTTATGGCTCAAATCTCTTCTTCGACCCACAAGTGTGTTTTCCACTTCTCAACATAATGGCTTGACAATCGCTTCTGATTACCCTTGGGATTTTTCTCGGTGTCACTTGGCAGTGTTCCTTGTGGTCTACTGTTTGATTCCCTTGCTATTTGACCTATCTGAATTTTGATGTTCTTGATCGCCAATTGGGTGGTAGCCATGAATTTATCCAACTTCTCATCCAGATGTTGCACTGTTAGTTGTTGATTCTGAAAACCCGGAGGATATGATTGTCGTGGAGCTTGATTCTGCTGATTGTTGCTCCATGAAAAATTCGGATGATTTCTATTCCCTTGATTATATGTGTTCTGATAGGTGTTTTGAGGAATTACATTTGTAATTGCCAATGAACCCATAAATTTCTTTGGATTAATTGCATATTGTTCCGTTGGGTGTTCTCCTGTGCACAATTCACATAGCACTGCTACTTGTGGTGTTGTCTGTGGTTGTTGTGATTGGGCTATTGCTAATTGCTCTATCTTCTTTGACATTGCAACCATCTGTGCTTGTATCGTTGTTCTATCATCTACTTAACACCCCCATTTGCCTTCACACCATGTCATTCTTCTTCTTGTGGGCCAATTGGTAATTATTAGCAGCCATGGTTTCAATCAAATCGTAGGCTTCTTCGTAATTCTTGGCCATAAATGCTCCGTCCGATGCTGCATCGATACTTGTCCTAAGATTCCCATGTAGTCCGTTATAGAAGGTGTTCATTTGCAGCCATTAAGCCAATCCATGATGTGGGCATTTTCTGAGTAGTTCTTTATATCTCTCCCATGCCTCATATAACGACTCCCCATGTTGCTGTTCAAACATTGTAATTTCATTCCCTATCTTTGCGATTTTTTCCGGTGGGAAGAATTTTGCAAGGAATTTCTGAGCTAGATCCGCCCACGTTGTTATTGAGCCTGATGGTAAGGAATGCAACCAACTCTTTGCCTTATCCCGTAATGAGAACGGGAACAACCGAAGTCTCACCGCCTCATCTGAAACTCCATTAAACCTAAAAGTATCGCACATTTCCAGAAAACTGACTAAGTGCTCGTTCGGATCATCATTTGCCAATCCCCCAAACTGAACTAAATTTTGTATCATTTGAATCATCCCAGGCTTAATCTCAAACGTGTTTGTTGCTATTGCTAGTCTCGTTATACTTGAATGCAGTTCCGTTACTTTGGGTATTGTGAAGTCTCTCAACGCTTTCCTATCTTCGGCCGCCATCACTATTTCCTCTTCCTTTTCAGGTATTCAAATTCTTGCCTTGTTTCTTTTATCCACTTACTCAACCTCTGAAACCTTCTTTCAATGTCGTTGTCAAAAGGCAGCAAGTCTGGATTTTTAGACCGAATTTGCATAAACTATGTCCCACACCTGAAATAAGAAGCACACAACAAAAATAAAAATGTCTAAGTAAAACTGGATTAATTAAACTGATATTGTAAAAGTATTAAGAATTATACTAATTTGTCCCCGACAACGACGCCAAAAACTTGTTGGGTAAAATCTATATACGCACAACACGCAAGTATACGTAGTCAACAAGTAATAGAGTGATGAGTAGAGTATCGTTCCCACAGAGACTAATTAGCAAAATACCTTAACTTATAATTACCAATCTTCTATTAACCCTAATTTTATTAAACAAATCAAATTCAATGATTGAAATTACTAAACTAAAATTAAGAATAATTAAACTAAAATAAAACAACCACAAATATCAAAATTTGAATTTTCAAGCAAGTAATGGAGAATTAGACTTATGATTTCACCTTATGCTTCACTTTGGTTTTAACACTTTTATCCCAATTCAATGCATTATCTCAGTTTATTAATCAAGAACACAAACGTAGTACTAACCACCTCTCGATGCATTAATACCATATTAACGTCAATCCACAATTAAGATAGAAATCTGTTAAACACCTTAATCAACTAACGCACTATATCTCTATGTGAATTACAATTGAAGAAGGTTGAAGAACAAGTTCTCTTATCCGATTACATGCGGTGTTAAGTATATCTCTATCTTCACACGAATCAGGTTTAAGCTACTAACAAAATCCTGAACACATGTTATATCAACTAGGTCTAGAATTGAATATCCTCTCTCGATTCCATCCAACCCCACGAAGAATTATTGGCGCATAATTCATAGATTCAAGCATAAATCAATATAGATAAACTGAAGATAATTTATTAAATTGGGAATCAAAGATTACAAAACCATCGATTCACTTAAGGATCCATCACAAGCCTAAAAAGTGAATTAGTTCATAATAAATGAAATAAGCACTAAATACATCATAGAAATCATTCTTTCAATCACAAATAATAATCTAACACAAAGAATATTAGAAAACACCCTTTACGTAGACTACAAATGTAACCGTCTTGAAAAACTCTTCGAAATACTCCTCCACTTTTGCTCTCCAATAAGATGACTTTGATCTTCGTAAGCTTCTTAATTTCCCTTATTGTGTTTCTAAAGAGTAATATATATCAAGTCTAATACTCCATTACATCCCCAACAAATAGAGTTATAAACTCATTAAAACAACTAAAATTCGAGTCCAATAGAAGTTTAAATGCAACAGACATGGTCCAGTTTTCCTGACCCCCACCCCGTGAAAAGTGTATATATGTGAAATGCCCACCCACAAGCAGCGTAAGTTCTATCTTGGTCGAGAGACCCCTACTTGGCGTGTAGTGTGTGTAGTGAAAATGCATTTGACCTCTTACTCTGCTAGTTATTTGGGTAGACCCCCCCGTGTGTTTAACTGGGTCATACATGCATGCCCGCCTTGGGCATTCCTCTGATCCCGACTTACTTGCTGCAACACTGAGTTATTTCTATGGCTCCAACTTAACTACAAATGCACCAAATATCACGAACAATCCATGAATCGCCGCAACCACCAACCTACACATAAAACAACAAAAACCAAGTAAAAATGCACTTGTTTACAAAAACATAGCAAAGAATATGGATGATTTAGACATGAAATTGCGTATATAAAATACACTTATCAGAGCTACCTCCCATCCAACACCCTTAGTATCAGCATATCAGGGAGTATTTGCGAGATGGATCTACACCCGCTGAGGCGAGCCCGACTGAAAGAAGGCGGATCCATCGACTGGCTATGAAATTTTACCTGAGCGGAGATGCACTCTACAAAAGAGATGCAAGACTAGGGCTCCTCAGATGTCTGGACAAAGACCAATCTCAGAGGCTTATAGATGAAATCCATGGTGGAGTATGTGGCCCACATATGAGTGGCCTTCTACTTGTCAAAAAGATCTTCAGAACAGGGCACTACTGGCTCTCTCTCAAGGCTGACTATGAGGATCACGTCAGAGGTGCTACCAAAGCCAAATTCATGGGAATTCTATCCATGCTCCTCTGAGGGAGCTCCATAATATGATTTCAACTTGGCCCTTCTCAATGTGAGGAATGGACGTTATCGGGCCCATCGAGCCCAAAGACAGTAATGTGCATCGATTTATCTTCACCAAGTGGGTAGAAGCAGCCTCCTTCCCCAGGGTTACCAAAGAAGTTATCATTGGTTTCATTAGAAACAATGTCATTTATTGATATGGACAACCAGAGGTGATTATGTCAGACAATGCTAAGAACCTTAACAACAAAATGATGGAGGAGTTATGCAGTCAATTCCACATCAAACACCTTAACTCCATCATCTACCGTCCAAAGATGAATGGTGCTGTTGAAGCGGCTAATAAAAACATCAAGAAAATCATGAAAAAAATGTCTGCCAATCATAAAGGATGGCCTGACCTTTTGCTTCTAACTCTATTAGCCTATAGAACTTTAATACGTACTTCCACCGGGGCAACCCCCTATTCATTAACCTATGGGATGGAAGCAATACTTTCCATAGAGGTGGAAATGGAATCCCTTAGAGTGTTGATAGATGCTCAGCTGGATGAAGACCAATGGTTACAAGATAGGTATCGTCAATTGTCTCTAAAAGACGAAAGGCGAAGTGATGCTATCTTCCATGGTCAGTTATACCAATAAAGGATCGCCAGATCCTATAACAGGAAAGTCCAACTATGGTAGTTTAAACAACATGACTTGGTTTTGAAGAAGATCATTGACAACCAAGATCAGTCTAAGGGAAAATTTGCTCCAAACTGGGAAGGCCCATTTATTGTCAAGAAGGTATTAACAGGAGGTGCTCTTAGATTACAGGAAATGGATGGCAATGAATTTCCACAGCTCATCAACTCAGACACCATGAAACGGTACTATGTCTAAAGTTACCATCAAGCAAACATCCTAGTTTTGGATCACCAGATCCCCAGTCACTTTAGGTTTTCTAACCCTTTCTACATACAACCTTTCTTCATACCCTTCTGCCCATCAGGGATAAACACACTCTTTAAACCAGCAGCCTGGTTTTTGGATCATCAAATCTTTCACTCCACTTCATTTCAAACCTTTCAGGTTATCTCACCAGGGATTGAACCTTTCACACCTGAAGTTTTGTCCCACTAAGGATAGAACTTTTCACACCCATAGTTTTGTCTCGCTAGGGATAAGACTTTTCACACCTATAGTTTGTCCTGTACATGGGATCAAACTTTTCCCTCTGCAGTTTGTCCTGAATATGGGATCAAAATTTTTGGTTGCAATTCATCCTAAACATGGGGCGAACTATGTTGACTTGATCTCCCCGATACCTGGAAGTACGTAGGCAACCCTTTTTTTAAAATGGCCCGGTCGCAATAAAAAAAAAAAAAAAAAAACGAAAATACTCTTCTACATCTTTCTACACCCTTTCACATACAGTGTTGAACCTCTTGCACCAGGTTTGAACTACGCAGACTTGATCTCCTCTTAAATAGGAGTACATAGGTAGCCATTTATGGTTCAGTCTCACTCCCTACCAAAACACAAACACTTGTCAACGGTACTGAGATCACCCTTCAATCCACCGCATTTCATCGGCTTCAGACCAAAGGGATGGAACTACCTGACCTCCCCATAAATGGGAGAGTTGGCGTCCATCTAAGCTACGGTTGAATCCTCAAAGAGAAACACCAATCCATACGAGATGGAACTAACCGAGCTCCCCCATACAAAGGAGTACTGGCGACCATCTGTGGGGCGGTCAACCTAAGAGAGGAAAGCACACTCCTCTTCACATCTACATACAGAAACCAGTCCCAAGACACCAAAGAAGATAGAGGATACACACAGATCAACGATCCATTCTGAAAATCCTGAGACATCTCAATGTCCACCCATTAAGGATAAGTTCAGAATACATCCAGATCACATGCCCTAAAGAAACAGGCAAATATCAAACAAGTAGCAAGGCACAACAAAAAGGGAAGTAAATCAAAATATATTTCCCTAGCATATATAATGTTGTTTGATATATACAATATGTATTGTACATGACAAAATGGCTAAGCTAGTTTGTACAGGAAAATATAAGCTCATCTACAATCCAGTGGATATACGAGCTATCAAGTCCAACATCGCATCTCTCTCCGAAGAAGGAGGTAAAGCTGTAAGCTCCTACCCAAGGGTATCTACACGAGCCAACAGATCCACAGCCAACTACATGGTGGCACTATGCTCATCAATATATGCGCTCATCTCTGCAATGATGCCAGTGGTAAGGGATCTCACTGTAGTACTATCTATAACGGCTATGTCCCGCGCAGATATGGCACCATCCCGCTCAATAATCAGTGCATCTCTGGATGATCTAGCCTCATCCCACTCAGTAATAGTGGTGTCCCTATGAACTAAAGCATCATCTCTCCCATCAAGAGCTTTCAACATCAAGGCCCTAGCCTGATCTCTCTAAAATGTTATCAGATGCAAACTCTGGGCTAAATACTCCGAAGGAGGAGTCACACCTGCAGAAATACTAGGTGAATCGACAGGAGTTGCTGGCAACCCAGTAAAAAGCTCCTCCTCGACTGGAAAATCAATGTCCTCCATGGACTCCTCACCCTTTGAATCAATCCTCGACACTGTGAATACAACCTCGACAGGCCACAGATGATTATACCGAATAATTCCTGGTCATAATCATACCAAGTCCATCTATGCACTACAGGCCACAGATAACTTTCAACAAAATATAAACATGAGGATGATGACAATGATATAAGAATTCAATAAAACAAGTTCAAGAATTAAATTATCCAGGAACTAATAACGTCCAAATTGTCAACATGATACTTCTTTGTAGAGTAAAATTCAAGAATAATATTCATGCACCAAAAATAATTTGGACAGAAAAGAATTAATTTTTTGTCGTGAATACTACCCCGTGAATAGTACTTCGGGAATAGTACCTTGTGAATAGTACCCCGACATGAAAAGTACTCCAAATACCCGAGTGACTAATATTCGGGTGAATAGTAATTTCGGTGAATAGTAACCCGTGAATAGTAACTCGTGAATAGTATTTCGTCATGAAAAGTGTCCCAAATACCGAAAGTGAATAATACTAGAGTGAATAATAACCAAAGTGAATAAGAATCAGAATAGTAACTCGTAACAAAAAAATACCAAATAAAATGATATTTCATGATTTAGTATAGAAGTCAAAACTTTATCCAACCGAGTATAATAAAGAATAGAATTACAAAAGAAATCACCAGCGCGGTACTTCAGATGTATGAAAGTATCCCAATAGAATAATAAATAATCTAAACCAGTCAAAGCGTATTACGCACCGACGTGATATTCCAATGTAATAATAAAGAATGGAATAACAACAAAATCACCATGCATGCAGTGCTTCGCATGATGACAAAGTTATTTCAATAATAATAATAAATAACGGAACCCAGTCCGGTAAAAAAAAATGCATGTATAGGATATTCCAAATGTAATAATAAAGATGGAACCAAATCCGCCAAAAACGCATGCATGAGATATATTCCAATAGAATAATAAAGAGATTTAACTAGGTCCTACGTAAAATGCATGTATAGGATATTCCAATGTAATAATAAAAGAACACAATAATTGAAGAATTTCACCATGTATGCGATACTTCACATAATAAAGTTATTCCAACATAATAATAAAAAATGGAATAACGTAAGAATTTCACCAAGTATGCGGTAGATTGCATATATAAAGTTATTCCAATGTAATAATAAAGAATGGAATAACAATAGTCTCTTCATGAATACGAAAAAATAATACCCTTACCTCGAAAAGAAGACTGGATACTCGGAATAGTGAGGTAGCGAGCTTCTCTTCTTCTTTTTTCTCTATAGATTTCTCTCTATAATAATGGCTCTAAAGCTTTAGTGAATTGGTGAGAAATGAAGGAAGAATGAGCTTCTATTTATAGAAAAACATAGTTTTGATAATTGCACGCTTTTGGGGCTCAAAAATTACAATACAATACCTCCAACTTTTCTTCTTCATTTTTAATTTAGTCCTGCAAGTATTATCAAACTTCGCACCACCTCCCCCCTAATAGTAAATCATGTGAATCAATAGTAAATCATGTAACTCAATAGTTCTAGACATGTGAAAATACTGAATTACGATAATATAGTACCTCCATCTATACCTCTCCATCTTTAATTTAATCATGCAAGTATTATCAATCTTGCACTAACTCCCCTAATAGTATATGAATGTGATTCAATAGTACAAACATGTGAATAAATAGTTATATAAACATGTGAATAAGTAGCAATTAATTGCTCATTTATCCGATAAATTACCCGATTTATCAATATAACCCCGCACATCAATTATCATCGAATAGATATCGATTTCAACTAACACCAATAATCCCAACACAATGGAACTATCAAATTCATCTTTAATCAACACGAACTTATTCATCATTAATATTATAACTCACAATATTTAACAACCGTGTCGCTCCTGTGAAAGAGGGGGCTTTTCCAATAATGATTTCTCCCTATCGACGCATAATTATTAGTGACCAAACCTCTCCTCGCGTAACTTCTGACATTGTAAATATTGCAATTTAATAATATGAATAACTTTGTCGCCTCAATTATTGATTTAATAATATATCATATAATGCGAGAGGATACTTTGTGACAATAATCGAATCAATAATATGAGAGATATGATGCAACAATTACTATAGCAATAATTGAGTATAACCGAGTGACTTCTCACGTAAGCATCAATAATCAATACTGCAGTGCTACTACGCAACCACCATGCACATTCATCGTACTTTTACTACCGAGTAGTTCAACAATATTAATCTGTGAAACTTCCGCCGTTATTTTCATAAAAATATTTTTATCATTTTTTCTATCCTGACAATAATTCCATTGTGGGGTCCACTAATGATTGTATCATTGTCACATTTAATATTCCCCGATAAAAAAGAATATTCCCCACCAATCGAATATTATATAACAACTTGTATACTTTGCAAAATTTATAAATACTACCCACAACTATAACATTATATCAAATCCATACCATAATATTCAAAAAAAAATTCGAGAAATTTAAATCTTTATTCGTAAAATTTGGAATTTTACAATCTCTCCTCCTTATGAAATTTTGCCCTCGAAATTTACGTACTTACCTGGTATGCCGAATAGATGAGGACACTTCGTCCGATTCTAACTCTTGAGGTATAACCTTTAAGCGTAGAATATATTCCAGGATTTTTAACAGGTACATCTTCATACGTTAAATTATTCGCTATCTCGTCCGGTTCTAAATCAATAATGTGGTTCGGGTCGTCCACATATTTACGTAACATCGATACGTGACAAACGTTATGAACACGCGACATTCTTGGTGGTAAAATGAGTCTATAAGCCACAGTTCCTACTTAATCGAGGATTTTAAATGGATCAATTAAATCGAGGGTTGAGATTTCCTCTCTTCATCGATTCTTGCTTCTAGAATAACATCCTCTTGAACCTTCTTCTTCACATTCATCAGCTTCGGGTGTGTAACTTGAGTGGCTTTAACTTTATCGATTAAAGTCGATTCTACTCGTATATTCGTTATCTTCACGTGGGTTCGTATATTCGTACTCGTAAACACATACAATCTTCTACTCAATGCGTCAGCTACCACGTTCGCTTTTCCACGATGGTATTGAATGGTATGATCATAATCTTCAATAGCTCGAGCCAACGTCTTTGGCGCATAATACCGTCGTTTTAGGTGAAAAAAATACTTGAGGGTTTTAGAAATGGGTTTTGTACTGGGGTCAATACAAAATTCGATTTCACGCTCTAGGGTAGGCTAAGAAGTCTTCAAGAATACGTCAGAAAATTTATTAACAATAGAAATATCATTCACAACTATGACTCTCATCCAAGACTTGGATAACACGTCACATTGATACCTATCAACTTGCCATCGTTATTCACAACGTCCCCTACGGATAGTCTGGCTTTGGTGCATTCCACACAAGGAAGTCAACAACGAAAGGATCGGGGCTCTTTACTTATGGCTTGGTATGACAATGATTGACTTTAGTGGTTTGGTTGCTTGAATTCGCATAACAGGTTGGTTAGGAATATGAAAGCTAACAACCTTACTAAAAGCATGATGAGTAGTTAACCAATCGATTCCTAAAATCACATCAAAGGCAAGTATTTTCAAAGAGATAAGATCGACAGGTAACGTGAAAGTGTTGATTTGAATCAAACAAGATTTATAAATAGTGGAGGTAACGAAGGTTTCTCCCAACTAAATTTCAACAGATAAATCAAAGTCTAACTTCTCTGGAGTTAAATTCAAACATTAAACACAACTAGGTGAAATAAAAGAATGAGTAGAACCGGTATCTAACATGGTATAGACTTCGCAAGAGTTTATGATTAACTTACCCGTGATAATTTTTATTCAGGTTCCTCGTCACAAAAAAAAATGCTCTCTCTTAAACTACCGACTTTGGCTTGTCTGGGACATCCTTTGGCATCACCATCTCAGTTGGACTTGACTTCACCATACGACAAAATCGAGCTAGGTGACCTTCTCTTCCATAATTAAAACACGCTTTGGATTGCTGTGTACAGTTTGGACGGATGTGTCCTTCCTGTCCGTATTTGAAACATAAGACCGGTGGTCATTCTTCTTCTTATGAAACGGGTGCTGGTGCTGCTGTCTTTCCATCATTATTGAACCTCCTCTTCTTGAAATTTCTACTCCTATTATCTTGGCCATGATTACCACCGAAGTGGTTACCATTCTTGGCATGATAATTTCCCCCACGATGGTTATCATTGTCCCGATGACCGTTTCCATCGGCACGATTATTATCGTGTTGTTGGTCTTTGCCTTTTGGTTGTGCTGACTCATTATCGCGCTCCAATAATTGAGCCCTATTCACAACATCTGAATATAAACAAAGTTTGTGAGAAACATTCAAAAGATAGGAAACCTCTTAGAAACATTCGCGTCATTCGCTCCTCATTATCGACCAAATGGGATGCAAACCGAGACAACTCGGCAAACTTAGCCTCGTATTGCGACACGGTCATATTGTTTTGCTCCAGTTTGATGAACTCCACTTCCTTCATGTGACGAATACTTTCGGGAAAGTACTTGTCATTGAACAGTTCTTGGAACTTCTCCCAAGACATCTTGAGTCGCGCCAATCTGGTACGCTTTTACGATTCCCACCAAGAATCACGCCTCTTCACGCAACATAAAGGTGGCAAATGTAACCTTTTGCTCCTCTAAGCATCCCAAGACATTAAATATCTTGGTGATCTGCTTTAACCACGTCTCCGCCTTAAGTGGTTCTGGCGTTCCCAAAAACTCTGGTGGTCCCAGCTCCTTGAACTGCTTAGTGGTGACCGACCGTGGGTTGCCATTATTTCCACTTATATTTTAAACAGGAATCTCTCTTACCATTCCATCATTCATCATTTGGTCAGTGTTGTTGTTTGCATGAGGATTGTCGCCTTCCTGATGCACATTGTTCTGGTTATTGATATGTGGAGACTCAACGGTCTCCTGTGCTCCATTAATGTTCTCAACATTCTCGGATGCCATTTTCAAATACTGCCACAAAACAAGGGTTAATTAACATATCACATATTATCCCTATACTCTGACCGACCAATTAAATACCAAATAAACTTAGGCAGGTCATACTAGCGAATGAATTCCCCGTCTCTCCCTTCCTAGTTCTTGTCTCACATCTTAGCCAATACCAACTATGACGCCCCCAAAACAGGTATACATCACCCATCTTGAGTCACCAAATATATGGTACAAAAATATAAAATACAACTTAATAATACAACCGTCAGGTAAAATAATATATACAAAACATAAGTCGAGAGTTTAAACAAGAATATTGCCTTCTAGACAATATCCACTCTCAATGGAGTCCTCATAGACAGTATACAAACTCAAATTCAGTCCTCATTACATTTATTGTCACACTATTTAATAGAATAGTTAGGACTACTAATGCTATCATCTGGACCGTCACTCCGTTCCCCGACTCGTCCCAGCTATATTCTCATTTCTTAAAGAGAACAGTGAAGGAAAGGGTGAGCTCAACTAGCCCAGTAAGAAATATTATGACTAAGATAATGCAGAATAAATTATCATTAGTCTTCAACAATGTTAAACTGATAAAATACAATAGACATCAAGTTTAACTGCAGCGGAACAAACAATCCATTAAAAGAGTCAAGTAGAGAATAAAATCTACTATCTTTTATGATTTAAAAAGTTTTTCATCACTTTTATCGCTGAGACTCAGCTTAATAAATAATCCACATCATCAAATCATCCATGCACTACAGGCCAAGGATATTATTTAGTATCACGACCACGAATTATCCATGCACTACAGGCCAAAGATAATCGTGTTTTCATCAACTATTCCCCGATCATGCCATAAAACAATTCATCTTTGCTCCCTCGCCAAGAGAATCCATAGCCATAATCATATCAAAAACTCGTCCATCAATGCACTACGGGCCAATGAGGACTTTTTCCACATCATTTGTAACATTACTACCATGATTATACCGAATAATCCCTCGGTCATAATCATATCAAGTCCATCTATGCACCACAGCCCACAGATGACTTTCAACAAAATATAAAACATGAGGATGATGACAATGATATAAGAATTCAATAAAACAAGTTCAAGAATTAAATTATCCAGGAACTAATAACGTCCAAATTGTAAACATGATACTTCTTTGTAGAGTAAAATTCAAGAATAATATTCATGCACCAAAAATAATTTGGACAGAAAAGAATCAATTTTTTGTCGTGAATAGTATCCCGTGAACAGTACTTCAGGAATAGTACCTCGTGAATAGTACCCGAACATGAAAACTACTCCAAATACCCAAGTGACTAATATTCGGGTGAATAGTAACCTATGAATAGTAACTTGTGAATAGTAATCCGGCATGAAAAGTGCCCCGAATACCCGAGTGAATAATACTAGAGTGATAGTAATCGGTGAATAAGTAACTTTCATGAATAGTAACTCGTAAATAAAAAATACCAAATAAAATGATATTTCATGATTTAGTATAGAAGTCAAAACTTTATCCAACCGAGTATAATAAAGAATGGAATAACAAAAAAATCACCAAGTATGCGGTACTTCATGTATATATGTGTTATCCCAATAGAATAATAAATAATCTAACCAGTCAAAGCGTAATACACGACCGGCGGTGATATTCCAACAAATAATAAAGAATGGAATAACAATGAAATCACCATGCATGCGGTACTTCACATAGACAAAGTTATTCCAAAAATAATAATAAATAATAAAGAACCAAGTCCTATTGTAAAATGCATGCATGATAGGATATTCCAATAGAATAATAAAGACGGAACCAGTCCGAAAAAACGCATGCATGTGATATTCCAACGTAATAATAAAGATTTTAATCAGGATCCCAAGGTAAAAACGCATGCATGTGATATTCCAATGTAATAATAAAGAATGGAATAATAGAAGAATTTCACCATGTATGCGGTACTTTGCATAAACAAGTTATTCCAACATAATAATAAAGAATGGAATAATGTAAGAATTTCACCAAGTATGCGGTATTGACATATATATGTTATTCCAATAGAATAATAAAGAATGGAATAACAATAGCTCTCTTTCATGAATAAAAAAAAATAATATCCCTTACCTCAAAAGAAGATTTACCTATCTTTGGAATAAGTGAGGTAGCAGCTTCTTCTTCTTTTTCTCTATAGATTTCTCTATAATAATGGCTCTAAAGCTTTAGTGAATTGGTGAGAAATGAAGGAAGAATGAGCTTCTATTTATAGGAAAACATAGTTTCGATAATTGCACGCTTTTGGGCTCAAAAATTACAAAGACAATACCTCCAACTTTTTCTTTATTTTTAATTTAGTCCTGCAAGTATTATCAAACTTGCACCACCTCCCCTAATAGTAAATCATGTGAATCAATAGTAAATCATGTGACTCAATAGTTCTAGACATGTGAAAATACAAATTACAGTATAGTACCTCCATCTATACCTCCATCTTTAATTTAATCATGGAAGTATTATAATTCTTGCACCAACTCTCCTAATAGTATAAGACTGTGATTCAATAGTACACACATGTGAATAAATAGTTATATAAGCATATGAATAAGTAGCAATTAATTGCTCATATATCCGATAAATTACCTGATTTATCAATATAACCCCCAGCCATCAAGTATCATCGAAATAGATATCGATTTCAACTAACACCAATAATCCCAACACAATGGAACTATCAAATTCATCTTTAATCAATACGAATTTATTCATCATTAATATTATAACTTACAATATTTAACAACCGTGTCGCTCCTGTGAAAGAGGGGGCTTTCCAATAAGGATTTCTCCTATCGCACGCAATTAGGTGACCAAACCTCTCCTCGGTAGAACTTCTGACATTGTAAATATTGCAATTTAATAATATGAATAACTTTGTCATCTCAATTATTGATTTAATAATATATCATATAATGCAGATGATACTGTGACAATAATCGAATCAATAATATGAGAGATATGATGCAACAATTACTATAGCAATAATTGAGTATAACTGAGTGACTTCTCACGTAAGCATCAATAATCAATACCGTAGTGCTACTATGCAACCACGCCAGATTCGTATTTTTTACTTACCGAAAGTAGTTCAACAGTATTAACGGCAAAACTTCCGTCGTTATTTTCATAAAATATTTTTGTCATTTTCTTACTACGATAATACTTCCGTTGTGGGGTCCACCAATGATTATGTCATTGTACGAATATTCCCTGATAAAACGAATATTCCCCGACCAATCGAATATTATATAACAACTTGTATACTTTGCAAAATTTATAAATACTACCCACAACTATAACATTATATCAAATCCACACCATAATATTCAAAAAAAATCGAGAAATTTAAATCTTTATTTGTAAAATTTGGAATTTTACAGTGGGAGTCAACTCCTGGGTCCCAAATCAAAAAACCTGCCTCTCCGATACCCAGTGCTCTAGTATACCATCCACAAAGACCACAGAAACCTGGAACATCAGGAGGGTCATGGTATGTTGTAATAAATTATCTACAATCACCCTATCTGGAGGTGACAAACTATCATACCACGACCTCAGACTAGAGGCTACCAATACTGGTGGGGTGTGATCAAAGGAGCTAACTATCGAGGAAGACATCAGTGTGGGCCATATCATAAGACCATCCAGGGGTTAATGCTGAATATCTCTGGATATACATACATATGCATAACATAATACATACATGATAAACAATAGATGGCAATATGATGTAGGGAATAATAGTACATACATTCCTAAGTACATCATCATCTAATAAATAATCTCTATACAACTAAAAATACAGGGAAATGGGGCATATCCACCCAATGTCTAACAGAAGCCTATCAAAAGATTTAACGCGAATATACATCAGAAGAAGACAATGGTGTCAATGTCTACATCATCAATCCTGTCCACCTGATGTAACTCCTCCTGAGTCACTAAATCTCCATCAATGGGGATGTCAGACTTATACAATAGAGGATCTGCACCGGCAAAACCATATGGGTCACCGAGGGGTCGGGGTCAGTGCCTGAGCTTTGGAAGGATCAAAAGTATCTGCCTCTGAAGGATCTCTGCCCAAGTGCCGGATGAAGAAATGTGCCCGGTCCAACTGCCAGATCAAACTCTCATCTGTGTCAAATGACTCGGATCTCAGACATAGGCCATCCAATCCGTTATCATCACGGATCCAGGAACCATATCCCCCATAAACTGAGTGGCGCGGGTCTGGGCTCCGAAAGTATAAGGGGACCACCAGCAATGGAACATCTCCTGAGAATATGGACCCTCTGATAATGTAAGGCCGTCAACGCCCATCAATGGGATATCACTGACAGGCGACTCTGATACAGGCCAATAATGCCTGGCAAGAGGCAAGATCGGTACACAAATCTTTCCTGTAGTGCTCCTAATAGCACGCTCTCTTAAATAGAGCTCCCATCCTCCATCTGTGAAGAGAGGAATCCGATGAGTGGATATCACATACTCGACACCAATCGAGAACCCATCCTCAAACCCAACGGTCAAATGTTCCTCAGAGTAGGGAATCCAAGTGATAGCATCGGCTGTCAGCAACTCCAACTATAGATGATAATGGGTGAAACCCTCAACTACAAGAACCTCCACTAGTATGGAGTGATGCCATCGCCGTCCTTGTGGATAGGTATCTAAACCTAACACACTCACATGATGCAAATATAAGAGACTCTCATAGGCCCAGAACTGCCAACACAAAGGCAAAACATCTGATGTTAGTCAACACTCTCAACCTGTACATGGGAAATCACAAGAGAAATACTCACCAGCAAAAATGGGTAAAATCCTAGCTAAGCCTCCATCAAGCCCTACAACGCATGCACATTCCCCTAAGGAAATAGGCAAAGGTATAGGAGCCCCAATCATACTCTCCAATACGGTCCACATCTCATGTGGCGCTGTCTAAAGCAAATGATATCGTGGAAGAGTTATCCGCTATGAAGCAACCCCTAATGATCATCAGGAATAATCGCTGAAGAATGCGTTCCCTGACTCTCACATCATCGAGCATGGGCTCACTCAATAGCCCACTCATAACATCTACGCTCAAAGGACCTATACGAACTGTCCTGCCTTTGAGCGCCTCAATTGGGACTCCTAACAAGGATTTGATGGCAGTCGAGGTAATATTCGCCATACATGACATTGGCGCCCCTCCAAACTCCATACCGGTGATAAATCACCAATCCATCGGCGTCATCATCACCTCACAGTCCAATAAATGAAGAGACTGAGTTTGGTGAAACCAATGCTCAGATAGCGTCCTGAGGTAACCACAGGGACAATGACGGGGGAGGATGGAAAAGAACGCCTCAAAGCCCCAACCATGCACAATCTCTTGATAATCTGGATGTAGAGCCTGATACAGAGAATGTATGTTGAACCAGTTCCCTTGAGGCTGTGTAAAGCTGGGAATCTACATCACAAAGCAGATTAACATCAGAACCTTTGCTCTTCATTAATAGGAAAAGGGAAGATCAAATCTAGCTTGTACCTCATTTGCATGCAAGTAAATCGAGGTGTGTCGACTCAAATCACCCAAAAGCTCTCGGATCATCACCTGAATGCTTGGGAAATCCCTACGAGGAACATGAGTAGCAGAAGTGGGGTCCGCAACCGGCACATCCTCCTCATCGTCCTCAACATCCGGTACAACAACCTGGATAGGACGAATCACCGCCTCCACCAGACGACGAGGCTGTCTAACTTAACGGGGTTGAGGCACATCAGAAGCCCTTCTCCGCACACCTGAAGTGGTCCTGCAGAAACTACTCGACTGATCCAGATCCATATATCTGGACACAAGTCTCCAAATCACCTCAGAAAGGGTGTGGTAACTTCTAACCTGGAGCTTTTCAAATGCATTTTTATGGCTACTTGCATGCATGTATTATTTTAACATACGCCTACTGTAGAGTTAAAAATGCATGACTATCCAATGCTTACATTTGGAAACATTTTGCCATAGTCTCCTTTGTAAACAGGACTATCCACATGCACATAGGCATAACTAGGTGGCCATTCAGTAGCACACCTACCCATAGTCAAAACATCCTATATGCATTACATTATCAAAGACATAATTCGTAAGGGTAGCCTAATTACCAGGATTACTTTGTTTTTCCACCTTAGCTCATTTGTCCTCAAATAGGATAAGAAATAACATAAAAAAGGTGTCAATTTAACTGTTTCAAAAGTTAAATTTTTTCACATCATTATATCCAGCATGGTTAAATACTAACATTTACTATGTTGAACATTTTTTATCAAGTCATATGAGCATGCATAATTACTACTATGTGTTTAGAAGCATTTCATATGATAACTCATTTTCCAATGGATAAAAATTGGAAAAGAACACATGCATACGTTACTAGGACAGTGTAAAACACTTGTACGGTGACATAATTTGTAGAAAAATGCTCGAACTCAGCAGATCTGAAGAAGAGCTCTCGGATTCTCTGTATGGTGCAACTTGAAAATGACTTGTGTAAAGCACCAAGTGCCTTAAAGCCACGAACGGCTGGCCGCAAGTGTACCTACGGCTCCCCTAGGTGGGGCCCACCTCTCTAACTTGGTCCATTTCGAGTTGCAAAGGAGGTTTCACAAGCTGAAAAGGCCAAATTAGGAAGAAAAATGCTACGTGATTAAGCGGAAGAGCCTGAAATCCTGGTTTTCAGAGACCAAACTGCGGGTCTACATAGCACTCATTGGTATTCACCCAGACACAGGGTTTACTATACCGATGATCACAACTATTGCCAATTACACTCGACAATACCTCACACTGGTCCGATGTCGTCGGTTCAGGGTCGTAACTCCAAAACACTTTTCCCCAGCGGAAACTTCATTCGTTGATGCACATGTCAACGAAGGTCAAGCAACCTTGACGTTAGTTCCCAGCAGGGATCTCATCCGTTGATGCACATATCAACGAAGGTCAAGCAACCTTGACATTTGTTCCTGCAGGGATCTAATCTGTTGATGTACATTTTAGCAAGAGTTAGGCAACCCTGACAACACAGACTATTGGCAGTAACTTCGACAGGACATTGGAAAGGCCTGGCGATACAAACCAGGAAGGAACACCCTTATCGGGGAGGACCGATGATGGAATATGTTATACACATCTTCAATAGACAAAGCTCTATTCCCCTAGAATCTCTTGTACATGAGAGATACATCCTCAGTAGAAAGTCTGTACCAAGGATTAAGGACTTTGGTGATAACCCCAACGTCAACATCCTGGAAGTTCCTAAGAACTTTGGATCGCACGTCCAAGCAGTTCATCAGAGTCATCAGTGATAACTTCAGCCCCCATAAAATTCGTGGGATCAAACAGTCATCACATCCCGTTGGAAAATGGTCCAACAAACCACATGCATCATACATTTCCATCATGTTGTTGTACATTGCATCATGATTATCTTGTCACATTTCAAGTGTCTAGTATTCTTTATCCTATCCATGCCATTACATTGCATGAATATGATAAAGAGGGGCATCTGTAGACACTCAAAATTTTGCATTTCTATTACTAACCTAGTAGGAGGGTGGAATCGTCTTCCAGAGATAACCCTGGAAGTTAAATTAACTCAATTCTAGAGATAACCCCAGAATCTTCAGTTTTCCATCTCGGAGATAACCCCGAGATATCCAGCTCCAGTCCCAGAGACAACCCCGGGAGTTTTAGTTTCAACCTCAAAGATAACCTCGAGGAATACAGTTCCAGTTCCAAAAACAATACCTGAGAAGGCAGTTTAATCTCAGAGATAACCCAGAGATATTCAGTTCTAATCCCAGAAACAACACCGAGAATTTCAGCATCCACCTCGGAGATGACCCCTGTGACACCTCAGAAATCGGGTCCTCTGACCTCGGTTCGGTCATCACAATAAAATAAAAACACCCACCTCTAAACTTCATACGATAACTAAAATGCGGAATATAATAAACATACATCGTTCATTCAAAAGGTGTTACTAGTCCCAAGATTCGATAACCTTAATACAATCTTACAAACATACCCTAAAATAGTCATTAGGGTTCATATTACATAATAATAATTTAAACTAGGCATAAAGTAAAGTCTGTTCCTCGCAACTATTCTACATCTTTCCTTTACCCTTGTCCTTTCCTGAGGTCTCGGGCTTAGCTGCAATATAATTCATGATATTTCAAGGATGAGCAACAAGTTTGCTCAGCAAGTTTAAATACAACAATAATGATATATCATGATGAATGGAAAATATCTGATAATGAATTCAACAATATGAATATCTAAAGAATTCAACAATATGAATATTGGAAGCAAAGATAATGATTTCTTTTTAGAATAACTGATAGTCAAGTAGACTTTGAAATATAAAACTCCAATGGAATCAATAGCTAATTGACCCTTTGGTTACTGGCTACAGAATAAGTACTTGAGGGGATCAACCTCGCGTACACCATGTATATGCATAACATTTAAATATGCTCTTTGTATCTTATTTTAGATACTTGGGCCCTATCATAAAAGGGGTGTTCTTTCATTCTAAGAATCCTTACCATCAATTAGTTTGGATAAATTTTATAAAACTTCATACACTTGTCTGACCGAACAAAGGTTCAGACTCTATCTAACACAGTTCAAGAATTATAGAACTTTAAATGATGTACAAGTGCAAGACTGTACGAACTCAAGTGCACTAAGTGCGAATATCAATAATATCGATATGGAATAATTGTAAAGTAATTAAACCACCTAATAGCATGTTTGGAAATAAAATTCAAGCTTAAATGAATAACTTTCAATTCAACAATAACCTGCTCAATATAATATGAGGAGGGTAGGAAACTTTCATAAAACTCAAAGTTGTGTAAGTTAGGAACTTGCAACACAATAAAAATAGTGCTCAGATACTTGCTTAAGTAAAAGAGTAAGAATTAATGAACTTGCACAACCAAAAAGTGAAGTTCGGAGACTTGCTCAATATAAATTTGAGTAAGGTTAGGGAACTTGCCTGTTTGCTCAGCTATAGTTTAATTCTAGCTTTAATTAATTTGCCGTTGAAATGACCTAACGTTAACAAGTCGGTCTTTTCGATTAGTATGTGTAAACTAATATGAGTCCACACTTACAAGAATCAAATCATCACATAACATGCTTCTTAACACATTACATAGCATATTGGTCATATATTACAAGTTAAAGTAATCACATAAGCATGCTTTGAACTTCAGATCAAAAACAGAAAATATTCATAACTGCAGGATGGCGCAGCTATGCCCTAGCTAAGCTTAGGGACGGCGCAGCTGTGCTGTCCTCTAGCCTGGCCAGAGTTGAGCTACTGCTCTCTTGCTTTTAGTCTGACTCTAACATACTAATACACTTATACTTTAACATACATATATTCTAGAGGTTCTCAAATAGCATATGACTATTCTTGAGTTCATTGCCACAAGTTTTAACTTATAATTTACATATCATTAGAACATAAAAAGGTCATGTAATCATCATGCTTTACAACTCTTTCCATATGTCTACATAGAGATCACATAATCTGTTAATACACATGCTCATAGTGTTCATATCATTAATTCATATTTAGCATCATTTAGCACTTCGAAACATGTTTTACACTCATTTTTGATTAAATTATCATTGTGTCCAACACATATGAATCATGTTTGGAGATATAATAAACATAACATGAAATTTTAAATCTTTAACATCTAAGTACTCATTTTAGCATGAATGATGGAATCCAACATATGCAAGACAAATCTAAAACTTTTAGCATAAGTAACTAAGTTATGATAACCTCTTGTCAAGATCAGAAACTATATCTTGTAGCATTCATGTCCATTAGCTTATTATACTAAGCTTTTCTTTTAAAATAATTTCTAACACCAAGCTAACAAGTTTAATCATGATAAAGACACTATACATCATATATCATGCTCATTTAGTTCTGAAATCAGTCATGCATATGAGCCACTAAGTTCAGAACTTGTAAACATAAGTTTCCACAAGGTTTGTTTTTAAAACTTTAAATTTTCTACAATTTCCTACTAGAGTCATGTTAGTCACGTCATAACTCATAAGGAAGCTCTATAACACATGTTATACACATTTTTTATGTATACATACATCATAATACCATATCACCAATAATAAAAACAATGTAATCCGAAACCGATTACGTACTGCAATGTTGCTACTTTGCACCCTAGTATAAATAGAGGCAATGCTGCATACATACCTAGAAACAAGTAGTAACTTGCTCTATTTTGTAGAGAATCAAACCACTTTGATTCTTTTCAGCTTAAACATGTTCCAATATATCATTAAGGAGTTTATACATGTAAACCTACTTCATAAACACATTATAGCATGCTAATTCACTATGATTGATAGAGGATTTCAAGTAATTTCAAGAATTTAGCAAAACCCAATTCAAGAACACAAGTTAAGATTTTTACCTCTTGAAGCTTAATAAACTTAGTTTCCTCCTTCTGAACTTACTAACCTCTTATTTGGTTCACAACTCACTCAATTTTCAATTTATCAGAGGTTCCACAGACAAAACAAAATCAATGTAAACTCTGAGAATTGGGCTACTATTTATAGAAGATTTTTGGACTGGGAATTAGCTTTGCATGAAAGGTTGAGACTGGAATGTAGAAGGAGAATACACTGGTTCTCAAGGGGTTGCTCAACCACCCACCATCAGCTATCTTCCTACCCAATGATCACAGACTTGGAAGTTACATATTTAGGTGATAGGTTACTGTTCATTGTACTGTGGTGTAACTGATGAACTAAATTTTTCCAGCAACATACTTCAATTTGATCAGTTAGTTACTTTAACTCCCAAATATAATTTTAATGTACAATTGTTACCATATTAGGAAATTTAGGGATTATTTAGGTACTCACATCATATAATCCTTGTACATTAAATACATGTAATAAAATAACACAGTTAGGTATTATTAACCGGGTATCTCCCATAATTATTCTTTCTACACGTTACTACATAATAACATCATTTAATATGAACTGTTCAGTTTACATACGTATTTCCCCTCCCAATTTTGGGAATACACAGATATTTAATCATTTCTATATTAAAATCACTTATGATTTTATTGTACCACTTGATACTTTATATCATTAGAATGTATTCTTATCATATAATTTTATTCATGTCACACCTTACATTAATGTTCCATTTCATTTCTACTGTAGAAACTAACTTTTCCCAGATTAACCATCCACATAGATTCTTGCCATTTTGTACTTACTAGGAGGAGCACAAATTGCCTTGGGTCCTCTGGCAAAGGCCAAAATGGTTTAGCTTCAAACTAGTTCCAATTTCTATCACCACACAAGTTTTACATGATATAATTTAACTTCTATAATAGTGATATACCCATAATTAAAATGAATCAATATGTTCAAATCCTGTCACTATATTCAAATAAATTGAATATTTAATTATTAAGAATCCTATCGATTCTTTGATATCAAACTCTTAGGGTTAGTCCACTAATTTAAATAAACTATTAGTGACTCCCTTTAATCATTTCATAAGTTCACGTAACTACATAAGGTTTAAATAGACTCACAAAACTAACTCATTAAAAATTAAATCACATATTTATTTAATAAGGAGTTTTAAAATTCACGGTCATTACATACCTCCCCCCTTATAAAAATTCGGTCCTCAGAATTGTATAAATAAGGTTACTCAAATAAAAATGGATAATTCACTCTCATTTTCTCTTCTAGTTCCCATGTAGCTTCTTCGACTGTGTGATTCCTCTAGAGAATCTTAACAGAATGGATGATTTTATTCCTCAGCTTATGTTTCTTCCTATCTAGTATCTGGACAGGAACTTCCTCGTACGATAAGTCTTTCTCGACTTGGATTGGTTCATAGGAGATAACGTGCTTTTAGTCTGGTTTATACGGCCGCAATACTGACACATGAAACACGTTGTGAATGTGCTCAAGTTCAGGAAGTAACGCTACCTCGTACGCCACTTCACCGACTCGCCTCAGAATCTTGAACGGTCCTATGAACCTAGGGCTCATATGGCGTCGTGCCCTTCTTGTGTTGCCAAAAGTCCCACCACAAAGTCCATTGTGATGTGCTCCCATTTCCATTCTAGAATTTCTAATGGTTGTAATAACCTGCTTGGTCTTTGGTGCTCTGCCTTGACTCTCTGACAAGTTAGACATCTACTTATGTATTCTACAACCTCTCTCTTCATGTTTGGCCACCAGAAGTGGTGACGCAAATCTTGGTACATCTTTGTGCTTTCTGGGTGTATCGAGTATCTCGTACTGTGCGTTTCTTGAAAAATATCTTCCCTCAGTTCTGGTATTAACGGTACCCACATTTATCCTTCAAATCTTAGCAGTCTAGTGCTATCAATCTTAAATTTTAATTCATCACCTTTAGTCAATCGCTTCTTGATGTTATTACAATCTTCTTCCTTTTCTTATGACTCTTTAACCTTATCCAATAAAGTCGGGCTTGCTGTCACTGGAAATAATTATTCGTCAGTCTCCATCGAATACCTAATCTCCAAGTCTAGTTGTGACGCCCCCAAAATAGGTATACATCACCCATCTTGGGTCGCTAAATACATGGTACTGAATACAAATACAAACTTAATTATACAACATGAGCTGAGATTTTTTACACAAATATTGTCTTTTAGACAATATCCAAACTCACATAGAGTCCTCACTACATTTATTGTCACACTATTTTATAGAATAGTGAGAACTACTATAACACCATCTCGGACCATCACTCCGTTCCCCAACTAGTCTCGGCTACGTTCTTATTTCCTGAAGAGAAAAATGAAAGCAAAAGGGTGAGCTCAACTACGCCAGTAAGAAATATTATGACTAAGATAATGCAGAATAAATTATCATTAGTCTTCAAAAGTGTTAAACTGATAAAATACAATAAACATCAAGTTTAACTGCAGCGGAACAAGCAATCCATTAGAAGAGCCAAGTAGAGCATGATATCTACTATCTTCTATGATTTAAAAAGTTTTTCATCAATTTTATCGCTGAGACTCAGCTTAATAAATAAACCACATCATCGAATCATCACTGCACTATAGGCCAAGGATATTCATATAATCATCAATGGTCATGATTATACCGAATAATCTCAGGTCATAATCATACCAACAATTGTCCATCAATGCACTACAGGCCAATGAGGACTTTTACCACATCATTTGTAACATTACGGGTCACGATTATACCGAATGATCCATGGTCATAATCATACCAATAAATAGTCCATCTATGCACGTAAGCCAAAGATGACTTTCATTATAATATAAACACGAGGATGATGACAATGATATAAGCATTAATCAAACAAAATCAAGGATAAATTTTAAAGACTTTAAATTTATCTAGAGTTTAAAAATATCCAAATTGTCAACATGATATTGCTTTGTGGAGTAAAATTCAAGAATAATATTCATGTATCAAAAATAATTTGGACAAAAAAGAAATATATTTTTTGGGTGAATAGTACCCTGTGAATAGTACTTCGGGAATAGTACCTCGTGAATAGTATCCCGACATAAAAAGTGCCCCAAATACCCGAGTGAATAATATTCAAGTGAATAGTAACTAGGTGAATAGTAACTCGTGAATAGTACTCCGGCATAAAAAGTGCCGCGAATACCTGAGTGAATAATATTCGAGTGAATAGTAATTGGGTGAATAATAACCCGTAAATAGTAACTCATGAATAGTATTCCGGTATGAAAAGATCAATAATTATCATGAAAGCTCATAATAATATTTCCATGAAAAGATACTGGATGAAGCGCAAATATCAAGGATATTCTACTAATTTCACGAAGTATAGAAACAATACTTTAACAAAATGAGTGTAGAATTAGGAATATGAAACGAAATAATATTACCCACATACTACAGAGTATGGAAGAAAATATTATTTCTACGAATACTGAAAAATACAATATCCCTTACCTCAGAAGAAGACTGGATACTGGAATAGTTAGGTAGCAGAATTCTCTTCTTCTTTCTCTCTATAGCTTCTCTCTCTATAATTGCACTTGTGAGTCTTAGTGAATTGGTGAGAATGGAAGATGAATGAGCTTCTATTTATAGGAAAATATAGTTTCGATAATTGCACGTTTTGGGGCTCGAAATATTATAATATAATACATTTATCTTTTACTTTATTTTTAATTTAGTCGTGCAAGTACTATCAAACTTGCACCACCTCCCCTAATAGTACATCATGTGAATCAATAGTACATTAATGTGAATCAATAGTTCTATACATGTGAAAATAAATAGTTACAATATAGTACCTTCATCTATACCTCTATTTTTAATTTAGTCACGCAAGTATTATCAATCTTGCACCACCTCCCCTAATAGTACATGTATGTGAATCAATATTACACACATGTGAACAAATAGTTATAAGCATGTGAATTAATAGCAATTAATTTCTCATTTATCCGATTAATTACCCGATTGGTCAATAAAACCTCCAAAAATCAATTATTATAGAAATAAATGTCGATTTCCACTAACACTAATAATCCCAACATAAAGGAACTATCAAATTCATCTTTAATCAACACGAACTTATTTATCATTAATATTATAACTCACAATATTTAACAACCAAATCATTCCCAAGAAAGAGGGGGCTTTACGATAAGGATTTCTCCCTATTGGCGCGCAATTAAGTGACCAAACCTCTCATCGATAGAACTTTCTAGACATCGTCAATATTGAAAATAATAATATGAATAACTTTGTCGTCTCAATTATTGATTTAATAATATAGAATATTGATACTGTGACAATAATTGAATCAATAATATGAGAGATATTATGCAGCAATTATTGTAGCAATAATTGAATATAACTGAGTGACTTCTCACGTAAGCATCAATAATCAATACCGTGTGCTACTATGCAACCACGCATATTACTGTACTTTTACCACCGGGTAGTTCAACAGTTTAACTGTAAAACTTTTGCCGTTATTTTTATAAAAAGATAATTCTGTCATTTTCTAACTACGACAATACTTTCATTATGGGGTCCACCAATTATTGTGTCGTCGTACAAATATTCCCTGTTAAAATGAATATTCCCCGACCAATCGAATATTATATAACCACTTGCTTACTTTGTAAAATTTGTAAATATTATCCACAACTATAACATTATATCAAATCCACACCATAATATTCAAAAATATATTTCGAGAAAAAATTATTCTTTATTCATAAAAGTTGGGGTCTTACAACCTCCCCTTCTTATGAAATTTCGCCCTCAAAATTAGGGTACGTACCTGCTATGTCGAAGAGGTGAGGATACCTTGACTTCATTTCAGCTTCTAACTCCCAGGTCATTTCCTCAACATCGTGGTTTCTCCACAAAACTTTGACTTAAGGTATAACTTTGGAGCGTTGAATATGATCCTTCTTATCCAAGATTTTAACAGATACCTCTTCATACGTTAAATCTTCCACTATCTCATCCGGTTCTAATTCAATGATGTGGCTTGGGTCTTTCACATATTTATGTAACATAGATATGTGAAAAACGTTATGAACTCGAGACATACTTGGCAGTAAGGCGAGTCTATAGGCCACAGTTCCTACTCGATCGAGGATTATAAATGGGCCAATGAACCGAGGATTGAGCTTTCCTCTCTTTCCAAATCTCATAACTCCTTTCCATGGAGCAACACGTAACAACACATGATCTCCAATATTGAATTCCACGTCCTTTCGATGAAGATCAGCATAACTCTTTTGTCGATCTTGTGAGGTTTTTATACGTTGTCGAATCATTTAAATCTTTTCTGTAGTTATATGTACCAACTCCGGTCCCAACAACGTTGCTTCACCCACCTCATCCCAGCATACTGGAGAACGACACTTTCTTCCATACAACGCCTCAAATGGAGCCATGCCAATACTTGCTTGATAACTGTTGTTGTAGGAAAACTCCACCAATGGTAAGATCTTGTCCCAACTTCCTTTGAAGTCAAGGACACAGAGTCTTAATAAATCTTCAAGAGTTTGAATAGTCGTCTCCGACTACCCTTCCATTTGAGGATGATATGCCGAACTAAATCGTAAATCCGTGCCCATAGCTTTTTGCAAACTAACCCAAAATCTTGAAGTGAATCTTGGGTCTCGATCAGAAACTATGGATACTGGCAAACCATGCAATCTTACAATCTCGTTTATGTACATACGAGCAAGATGTTCAAGTGTATAAGTTTCTCGTATCAGTAAGAAATGAGCAAACTTGGTCAATATATCAACAATGACCTAAATCGCATCTATGCCTTGAGAAACCTTGGGAAGACCAGTAATGAAATCCATGGTAATGTGATCCCACTTCCATTCTGGAATTTGAAGTGGTTGCAATGGACCTTTTGGCACTTGATGCTCCACCTTGACTCATTGACAAGTTAGACACCTTGAGATAAATCCCGCTATCTCTCTCTTCATATTTCTTCACCAAAATGTATGTCGAAGATCACGATACATTTTGGTACTCTCAGGATGGATTGCAAACGGTGTGTTGTACGCCTCCATCATGATTTTATACTTCAAGTTAGAACCGTTAGGAACACAAAGTTTGGAGTTGACTCGAAGTATTCCTTCTTCATCGATTCTTACTTCCGGAATAGCACCTTCTTGCACTTTCTTCCTCATACGCATTAACTCCAGGTCTGTAGCTTGAGCAGCTTTAACTTTATCGATTAAAGTTGGTTCTACTCATATATTCTCCATCATCACATGGGTCCCTGGAGTCTTTAACTCTATCTCCATCCTTTGTAAGTCATACAAAATGGGCTTTTGCGGTGACAATATCGCATTCGTACCCGCATATGATCTTCTACTCAATGCGTCAGCTACTATGTTCGCTTTTCCAGGATGGTATTGAATGGTATGATCGTAATCTTTCAACATCTTAAGCCATTGTCATTGCCACATGTTGAGTTCCTTTTGAGTGAAGAAATATTTGAGGCTTTTATGATCCGTATAGATCTCCACCTTCTCTCCATACAGGTAATGCCTCCAAATCTTAAGCACAAAAACGACAGCTGCCAACTCTAGATTATGAGTAGGATAATTCCTCTCATATTCTTTGAGTTGTCGTGAGGCATATGTTATGACTTTCCCATGTTGCATGAGAACACATCCTAAACCTTTACTTGAAGCATCGCTTTATTTGACAAATCCCTCTGAACCATATGGTATTGTCAGAACAGGTGCTGAAATGAGTCTCCTCTTGAGTTCTTGAAAACTTTTCTCACATTCCTCGCTCCAAACGAATTTATATCTTTCCGAGTCAGCTGAGTTAATGGAGTAGCGATTCGAGAAACTCCTTCCACAAATCTTCGATAATAACCAACTAAGCCCAGAAAGCTACGTACTTCGGTCACTGACTTAGGTTGCTCCCAGCTTTGAATTGCTTCAATCTTTGCCAGGTCAATAGATATTCCATGATTTGATATCACGTGCCCAAGGAATGCTACTTTGTCAAGCCAGAAATCGCATTTCTTCAACTTAGCATATAGCTTGTTTTCACGAAGCTTTTGGAGTATCAGCCTCAAGTGTTGCTCATTATCTTCATGGCTTTTGGAGTAAATGAGGATGTTGTAAGACCCCAACTTTTTATAAATGAAATTAAATTTTCTCTATTTATTATTTTGAAATAGTAAGGGTTGATTTGATTAATGTGGTTAGTTATGGGTAAAATGCGCAAATATTAAATAAGTAAGTGGTTATAAAATATTAATTGTTGTCGGGGAATATTCGTTTGGTTGTGGAATATTCTTGCTGTCGGAGAATATTCGTACGACGACGCAGCCTTTTGTGTACCCCATAATAGAAAGCGGTCGGATGAAGAAAACGACAAGTATGAGTTTTTTTATAAATACGGCGTAGTTGTTACCGTTAACACTGTTGGAATACCCGGTGGTTAAAACACAGTAATAAGTGGTGTTGCACAGTAGCACATGGTATTGCACCAATTATTGATTCTTACGTAAAAGGCACTACTCAATAATTGTTACAGTAATTACTGTTTAATATTTTATTTTATTGATTCAATAATTGCTACGTTGATATTTTATATTATTGTTGTTTCAATAATTATCACTACATAGTATTTCCCATTATCAGATCAATAATTTATATTATTTGAATAATATTATTAGATAGCATTATTGACAATGTCTAAGGAAGTTCTGTCTAAGGAGAGGTTTGGTCACCTAATTGCGCGCCAGTAAGGAGAAATCCTTATTGGAAAGCTCCCTCTTTCCTGGGAACGACTTGATTGTCATTATTGTGATTATGTAATATTATTTATGAATAATTAATTATCAATTTATAAGATAAGGAAAATATTTATTTTATTTGGATATAAATGGAGGAATTTTTAGAAAAGTGACAATTGTTAAAAATTGATATTTTATCTTTTTTGATAAAATAATTCATTTAGATATATTATTATATTATAATAATATAATAATGGTGATATTTTTACAATGAATGTGTGATATATAAATAAATGAGGAGGAAGAGTATTTTTGTTACAATAAATGTTAAAAACATGTTAAACATGTTGGTGGACCCAATTTTTTGACTGAAATTTGATTATAGCCTGTAAAATCGTCCGTATGTGGATTTCGATCAATTTTTGTTTGAAATTTGGAAATACTTAAAGCTACAAAGTTGTAGAGAATTAAATTTCCTATGGAATGGACATAAGATTCAAATTTTTCTGATAAAAGGGCCATTTATTATGAATTATTGAAGTTCTGAAATATTGGGTCTGAATTGATTTGTTACAAAAATATTTAAAACATGTTTTTCATGTTGGTGGGCCCCACTTGCATGTGTAAGATGCTGAAATCATATTTCAAGTGTGCGTAAGAAATTTTTTATAAATAATATTATTTTATTAAATTTTCTGTTTTGGTGTTCTATAAGCATTTTCCTATAAATAGAGTGCTTAGGTTAGAATTGAAAATCACACTAGAAACTGAAGTTTTCTCTCTCTATATTATCGAGCGTATTTTTGTGAGTATTTTGATACTTTGAGTGTTGCTATCTGATTGCAAGTTTTATTCAAATATTATGTCGATATTCGATCGAAAAGTACTATCCTGTTGAGGTAAGGGATGTTATTTTCTTCGTAAATGATATTATTTCTTTTAATATCATTATGCCAAAATATTGGTATGAATTTTATTGTGTAATTTCTACCTTTTTTGTGTCGGAGTTACTATTCACGTATACGGCACTATTCACAAATACGACACTATTTACCAAAAAATAAAATTTTCTATTTTTGTCCCAGATGTCTATTTTTGTTACTATCTTTGATTGTATCCATGTTTTGATCTTCATTCTTGAATTTTACTCCACTATGGTATATTATGGGGTGTTTTTGAACATGGATAAACCGAAGTATGAATCCTTAATACTTGTTCTTTTGTCTCACTAGATTCATTTTCTTTAAAATATTTTTCATCATCCTCAGTCCTAAATGATGATATAACTGAATATCTTTGGCCTGTAGTGCAAAGATGAATGATTTCCTAATGAATATCTTTGGTCCGTAGTGCAAAGATGAACAGGTGTTAAGATGAACATGACCAACTGATGAATATCTTTGGCCTGTAGTGCAAAGATGAATATTTGATTCAAGATGTATATTGATTGATGTTACAGTGATAAAATATTGATGATGGACTTTTAAATTCATAGATGATAGTAGATTTCATTCTATACTTAACTTTTCTAATGAATTGTTATTTCCGCTACGAATATTGATCTAAAACTTGTTGTCTATTATATTCTACCAGATTTTTCCCTGTTGAGGACTAACGATAATTTGTTCTATATTATCTTAGTCATAATGTTTTTCACTGGGCTAGTTGAGCTCACCCTTTTCTTTTTTCTTCCATTTTTCTTCTCAGGAAGCGAGAATGTAACGGGAAGTAGTCGGGGTGTGGAATGATGGTTCTAAAAAGTTATTTTAGTAGTCCTCACTATTTTGTAAAATAGTGTATCAATAATTATAATGAGGACTTATTTGAGTGTGGATATTGTCTAGAAGACAATATTTGTATTTAAACTCATAGTTTATGTGTTGTCGTATTTTGCACGACAAATGTATTAATAAAATTGTAGTTGTTTTTGTACCATGTATTTGGCGACTCAGAATGGGTGATGTATACCTATTATGGGGGCGTCACAGTTGGTATCAGAGCTTAGGGATATGGTCTCTGACGGAGATCGGGGAATGAAACTAGGAGGGGAGAGAATAGTAAATCCTTCGCTAGTGTGTCCTACCTAAGCTTATTTGGTATTTAATGGGTCAGTCGGAGCATAGGGTTAATATGTGATATGTTAATTCATCTAATTAACCCTTGTTTTGTGATAATATTTGAGAATGGCAGCTAAAAATGTTAATAAGGGAGTGAATGAGATCGTTAAAACCCCTCTAATCACCAACCAGGAGAACGTGCAATAGGAAGGCAATATTCCTCCTGTAAACAACTCTACCGAACAAACGATGAAAGATGGGATGTTTATAAGCTTTTTGCAATTCATGCAAAATCAGACGAGGGAGTCTCGTATACAAAATACAAGTGGAAATAATAGCAACGCGCAGTTTGTCACAGCCAAGCAGTTCAAAGAGTTGGGACCACCAGAATTCTGGGGAAAACCGGATCCGATTAAGGCGAAAATGTGGGTCAAGAAAACTACCAAGATATTCAATGTCTTGGGATGCACGGAGGAATAGAAGGTTCCATTCGCCACTTTTATGTTTCGTGGTGAGGCAGATTACTGGTGGGAATTTGTGAAGCGTACCCAGCCTACCGCACTCAATATGTCTTGGGAAGCATTTCAGAAACTATTCAATGACAAGTATTTTCCTGAAAGTATTCGTCATATGAAGGAGGTAGAGTTTATTAGACTAGAACAGAACAACATGATGGTGTCCCAGTACGAGGCTAAGTTCACGGAGTTATCCAGGTTTGCACCTCATTTAGTAGAGAATGAGGAACGTATGACGCGGATGTTTCTGAGAGGTTTGAAACTCGAAATTCATCAATACCTCATTTCTCATAAATTTTCTCTATATTCAGATGTTGTGAACAGAGTTCAATTATTAGAGCGAGATAATGAGTCTGTTCAACCGGGCGACCAACATCATGATAATAATCGTACCGGTGGCAACGACCATCGGGACAATGATAATCATCGCAGAGGAAGTTACTATGCAAAAAATGGTAACCACTTCGGTGGTAATCATGGCCAAGATAATAGGAAAGGTGAATCAAGTGGAAATTTCAAAAATAGAAGATTCAACAATGACGGGAAGACGTCGGCAACAGCACCAGCACCAACAATAAATTCTAGTGGGGGGAGAAAGACCGCCAGTTAGATGCTACAGATGCGGAGAGGAGGGACACATAAGTCCAAACTGTTCACAGCCTTTTAAGGTATGTTTTAGTTATGGAAAAGACAGTCATATAGCTCGAGATTGTCCTATAGCAAAACTAAGTCCAGCAGGGATGATGACTCCAAAGGTTGTCCCGGACAAGTCAAAGTCAGTGTTTCTTGGAAGAGCGTTTGTCGTGACTGCCCAAAATGCGAGGAACCCGAATGAAGTTATCACGGGTTAGCTAATCATAAACTCTTGCGAAGTTTATACCTTATTAGATACCGATTCTACCCATTCTTTTATCTCTCCTGTTTGTGCTCAATGTTTGAACTTGACTCCTGAAAAATTAGACTTTGACTTAATTGTTGAAACTCCGTTAGGAGAAACTTTCGTTACATCCACTGTTTATAAATTTTGCTTGATTCAAATTGGTACCCTCACCCTACCTGTTGATCTTATCTCTTTAAAGATACTTGCATTTGATGTGATTTTAGGGATTGATTGGGTAACTACTCATCATGCTAAAATTGATTATTTTCGTAAGGTTGTTAGTTTTTATATTCTTAACCAACCTATTATGTGAATTCAAGCAACCAAACAATTGAAGTCAAACACTTTTATATCAAGCCATAAAGCCATTCATCTATTGAAAAATGGATGTCAAGCTTTCTTAGTCCATGTCATGGATTTAAACAAAAATACGTCAGATTTGAATTACATTTCTATTGTTAGTGAATTTCTTGACGTATTTCGTGAAGAATTTCTTGGCCTACCCCCAAAGTGTGATATCAAATTTCGTATCGACCTTGAACCCGGTACAAAACCCATTTCTAAAATCTCATATCGAATAGCTCCTATTGAATTTCAAGAGTAAAAAACCTAACTACATGAGTTGGTACCCTAGCCTCTATCTGGAGACATCCTTTGTGGAATGCACCGAAGCCAGACTCTCCGTAGGGGATGTCATATTCATGCGGTGGTAAACTGATAGGTGTCATTGTGACGTGCTATCCAAGGTTGGGATATGAGTCACAGTTGAGAGCAGCCTAAGTAATCGAAATACGTAGCTTTCTAGGCTTAGCTGGTTATTATCGGATATTTGTGAAAGGATTTTCTCGAATCGCTACTTCATTAACTTAGCTGACTCGAAAAGATACAAAATTTGAATGGAGCAAGGAATGTGAGAAGGGCTTCCAAGAACTCAAGATGAGACTCATTTCGGCACTTGTTATGACCATACCATCTTAGAAAAGAAAATGTGGTAGCTGACACATTTAGTAGAAGATCGTATGTGGGTACGAGTGCGATGTTGTTAACACAAAGACCCATTTCGTATAACTTACAAATGATAGAGATAGAGTTAAAGACTTTAGGACCCATGTGATGATGTCAAATATACGTGTAGAACCGAATTTAATCAATAAAGTTAACGCTGCTCAAGCTACATACCCGGAGCTGATGAATATGAAGAAGAAGGTGCAAGAAGGCGTCATTCTAGAAGTAAGAGTCGAGAAAGAGAAGAAAGCTCAAACCTTCAATTTATTAGTCCATTTGAAATCCTCGATCGAGCAGGAACTGTGGCCTATAGACTCACTTTACCACCAAGTATGTCGCGTGTTCATAACGTTTTTCATGTATCGATGTTACGTAAATATGTGGACAACTCGAACCACATTATTGAGTTAGAACCAGACGAGGTAGCAGAAGATTTAAAATACGAGGAGGTACCTATCAAGATCTTGGATAGAAAGGAGCATGTCCTACGCTCAAAGGTTTTACCTAAAGTTAAAGTTTTATGGATCGAAACACCAGGTACGTACGTTAATTTCGAGGACATAATTTCATAAGGAGGGGAGGTTGTAAGACCTCAACTTTTTATAAATGAAATTGAATTTCCTCTACTTATTATTTTGAAATAGTAAGGGTTGATTTGATTAATGTGGTTAGTTATGGGTAAAATGCGCAAATATTTTAAATAAGCAAGTGGTTATAAAATATTAATTGTTGTCGGGAAATATTTGTTTGGTCGTGAAATATTCTTCTTTGTGAATATTAAATGCGGACAGTGCGACCCTTTATGTGCCCTATAACGAAAAGCGATCGGATGATGAAAACAACAAGTATAAGTTTTTTATAAATAACGGCGTAGTTGTTACCGTTAACACTGTTGGAATACCCGGTGGTTAAAACACAATAATACGCGGTGTTGCATAGTAGCACACGGTATTGCACCAATTATTGATTCTTACGTAAAAGGCACTACTCAATAATTGTTACAGTAATTACTGTTCAATATTTTATATTATTGATTCAATAATTGCTACGTTGATATTTTATATTATTGTTATTTCAATAATTGTCACTGCACAGTATTTCCCATTGTCAGATCAATAATTCATATTATTTGAATAATATTATTAGATAACATTATTGGCAATGTCTAAGAAATTTCTGTCTAAGGAGAGGTTTGGTCACCTAATTGCGCACCAGTAAGGAAAAATCCTTATTGGAAAGCCTCCTCTTTCTTGGGAACGACCTGATTGTCATTATTGTGATTTTGTAATATTATTTGTGAATAATTAATTATCTATTTATATGATAAGGAAAGTATTTATTTTATTTGGATATAAATGGAGGAATTTTTAGAAAAGTGACAATTGTTAAAAATTGATATTTTATCTTTTTTGATAAAATAATTAATTTAAATATATTTTTATATTATAATAATATAATAATGGTGATATTTTTACAATGAATGTGTGATATATGAATAAATGAGGAGGTAGAGTATTTTTGTTACAATAAATGTTAAAAACATGTTAAACATGTTGGTATACCCTATTTTTGACTGAAATTTGATTATAGCCTGTAAAATAGTCCGTATGTGGATTTCGGTCAATTTCTGTTTGGAATTTGAAAAAACTTAAAGCTACAAAGTTGAAGAGAATTAAATTTCCTATGGAATGGACATAAGATTCGAATTTTTCTGATAAAAGGGCTATTTATTATAAATTATTGAAGTTCCAAAATATTGGGTCTGAATTGATTTGTTACAAAAATATTTAAAACATGTTTTTCATGTTAGTGGGCCCCACTTACATGTGTAAGATGTTGAAATTAGATTTCAAGTGTGCGAAAGAAAGTTTTTATAAATAATATTATTTTATTAAATTTTCTACTTTGGTGTTCTATAAGCATTTTCCTATAAATAGAGTGCTTAGGTTAGAATTGAAAATCACACCAGAAATTGAAGTTTTCTCTCTCTATATTATCGAGCGTATTTTTGTGAGTATTTTGATACTTTGAGTGTTGTTATACGGTGCAAGTTTTATTCAGCGTTATATCTGATATTCCAGTCAAAAGTATTATCCTGTTGAGGTAAGGGATGTTATTTTCTTCGTAAATGATATTATTTCTTTTAATATCATTATGCCAAAATATTGGTATGAATTTTATTGTGGAATTTCTATCTTTTTTGTGTCAGGGTTACTATTCACGTATACGGCACTATTCACGAATACGACACTATTCACCGAAAAATAAAATTTTCTCTTTTTGTCCCAGATGTCTATTTTTGTTACTATCTTTGATTGTATCCATGTTTTGATCTTCATTCTTGAATTTTACTCCACTATGGTATATTATGGGGTGTTTTTGAACATGGATAAACCGAAGTATGAATCCTTAATACTTGTTCTTTTGTCTTAGTAGATTCATTTTCTTTAAATTATTTTTCATCATCCTTAGTCCTAAATGATGATATAACTGAATATCTTTGGCCTGTAGTGCAAAGATGAATGATTTCCCGATGAATATCTTTGGCCCGTAGTGCAAAAATGAACAGGTGTTGAGATGAACATGACCAACTGATGAATATCTTTGGCCTGTAGTGCAAAGATGAATATTTGATTCAAGATGTATATTGATTGATGTTATAGGGATAAAATATTGATGATGGACTTTTAAATTCATAGATGATAGTAGATTTCATTCTCTACTTAACTCTTCTAATGAATTGTTATTTTCGCAGCGAATATTGATCTAAAACTTGTTGTCTATTATATTTTACCAGATTTTTCCCTGTTGAGGACTAACGATAATTTGTTCTATATTATCTTAGTCATAATGTTTTTCACTGGGCTATTTGAGCTCACCCTTTTCTTTTTTGTTCCATTTTTCTTCTCAGGAAGCTAGAATGTAGCGGGAAGTAGTCGGGGTGTGGAATGATGGTTCTAGAAAGTTGTTTTAGTAGTCTTCACTATTTTGTAAAATAGTGTATCAATAATTGTAATGAGGACTTATTTGAGTGTGGATATTGTCTAGAAGATAATATTTGTATTTAAACTCATAGTTTATGTGTTGTCGTATTTTGCACGATAAATGTATTAATAAAATTGTTGTTGTTTCTGTACCATGTATTTGACGACTCAGAATGGGTGATGTATACCTATTTTGGGGGCGTCACAGATGTCATCAATAAAGACGACCACAAAGTGATCCGAATATTCCTTGAATACTCGGTTCATCATATCCATGAAGGCAGCAAGAGCATTAGTCAATCCAAAAGACATGACTAGGAATTCGTAATGCCTATACCGAGTTCTGAAAGCAGTATTTGGAATGCCATCAGTTTTAATCTTTAACTGATGATATCCGGAACGAAGATCGATCTTTGAAAAGAATTTTGCGCCTTGCAATTGGTCAAACAGATCATCAATTCGAGGTAATGGGTACCTATTTTTTATGGTGACATGTTTCAACTCCCGATAATCAATACAAAGTTGCATACTTCCATCTTTCTTCTTCACGAATAGAATAGAAGCACCCCAAGGAGACGTGCTAGGACGATTGAAACCGATGTCTAACATTTCCTGTAGTTGGGTTTTTAACTCCTGAAGTTCAATAGGAGCCATTCGATATGGGGCTTTGTAAATGGGTTTTTTACCGGGTTCAAGGTCGACACAAAATTCAATTTCACGCTCTGGGGGTAGGCCAGGAAGTTATTCAGGGAATACATCAGGAAATTTATTAATAATAGAAATATCATTCAAATTTGATATATTTTTATTTAAACTCATGACATGGGCTAAGAAAGCTTGACATCCGTTTTTCAATAAATGAGTAGTTTTATGGCTTGATATGACAGTGATTGACTTTAGTGGTTTGGTTGCTTGAATTCATATAATAGGTTGGTTAGGAATATGAAAGCTAACCACCTTACGAAAACAATCAATTTTAGCATGATGAGTAGTTAACCAATCAATCCCTAAAATCACATCAAATGAAAGTATTTTCAAAGAAATAAGATCGACGGTAATAATGTGCGTTCTGGAATTTGAATCAAACATGACTTATAAACAGTGGATGTAATGAAGGTTTCTCTTAACGGAGTTTCAATAGATAAATCAAAGTCTAATTTCTCCGGAGTTAAATTTAAATGTTGAGCGCAAGTAGGAGAAATAAAAGAATGGGTAGAACCAATATCAAATAAGGTATAGACTTTGCTAGAGTTTATGATTAGCTTACCCGTGATCACCTCGTTCGGATTCCTTGCTTTTTGGGAGGTTACGACAAACGATCTCCCTTGAACTACCGATTTTGCCTTGTCTGGGACACCCTTTGATGCCTCCATCCCAGTTGGACTTAACTTTGGTGCACGACAAAATTGGGCTAGGTGACCTTCTCTTCCATAATTGTAACATACTTTTGATTGCTGCGTACAGTTTGGACTGATGTGTCCCTCCCCTTCGCATTTGTAACATACGACCGACGGTCGTTCTCCTTCCTTAACAACAGGTGCTAATGCTGATGTCTTTTCATCATTATTGAATCTCCTCTTCTTGAAATTTCAACTTTTATTATCTTGGCCATGATTACCACCGAAGTGGTAACCATTTCTGGCATGTTGATTCCCTCTACGTTTGTTGTCACCGCTTCGATGACTGCTACCACTGGTATTATCGATTTGCCGGCTGCTTTCTCTTAGTTAGGTTGACTCATTATCACGCTCCAATAACTGAGACCTATTTACAACATCTGAATACAAACATAGTTTTTGAGAAATTAGGTATTGACGTATCTCAAGTTTTAAACCTCTTAGAAACATCCACGTCATTCTCTCTTCATTATCAGCCAAGTGGGATGCAAACCGGGACAACTCGAAAAACTTAGCTCCGTACTGTGACACGGTCATATTGTTTTACTCTAGTTTGATGAACTCTACCTCCTTCATATGACGAATAATTTCGGGAAAGTACTTGTCGTTGAACAGTTCTTGGAACTTCTCCCAAGACATCTTTAGTGCGGCAGGCTGAGTACGCTTTACAGATTTCCACCAGTAATCTGCCTCTCCTCGCAACATAAAGGTGGCAAAGGGAACCTTTTTCTCCTTGGAGCATCCCAAGACATCAAATATCTTGGTGATCTGCTTTATTCATGTCTCCGCCTTAAGTGGTTTTGGCTCTCCCAAAAACTCTGGTGGTCCCAGCTCCTTGAACTGTTTAGCGGTGACGATCCGAGAGTTGTCAGTGTTTCCACCCGCATTTTGAACAGGAGTCGCTCTTGCCTGATGTTGCATGAATTGCATAAAGCCTCTGAACATCCCATCGTTCATCATTTGATTGGTGTTGTTGTTTACCTGAGGATTATTGTCTTCCTGTTGCACATTATCCTGGGTATTGATCGTTGGTGACTCATCGGTCTCATGTACCTCATTGCTGATCTCAACATTTTCAGATGTCATTTTCAAACACTGCCACAAAGCAAGGGTTAATTGACATGTCATATATTATCCCTATACTCTGACCGACCAATTAAATACCAAATAAACTTAGGTAGGTCATACTAGCAAAGGAATTTCCCGTCTCTCCCCTCCTAGTTCTTGTCTCACATCTCATCCAGGGATCATATCCCTAAGCTTTGATACAAAATGTGACACCCCTAAAATAGGTATACATCACCCATCTTGGGTCACCAAATACATGGTACTGAATATAAATACAAACTTAATTATACAACATGAGTTGAGAGTTTTTACACGAATATTGTCTTCTAGACAATATCCAAACTCAAATAGAGTCCTCATTACATTTTTTGTCACACTATTTTATAGAATAGTGAGGACTACTATAACACCATCTCGGACCATCACTCCGTTCCCCAACTAGTCCCGGCTACGTTCTCATTTCCTGAAGAGAACAATGAAAGCAAAAGGTGAGCTCAACTAGCCCAAGAAGAAATATTATGACTAAGATAATGCGAGAATAAATTATCATTAGTCTTCAACCGTCATAAAGCGATAAAATACAATAAACATCAAGTTTAATCTGCGGCTTAATAAGCAATCCATTAGAAGAGTCAAGTAGAGCATGATATCTACTATCTTCTATGATTTAAAAAGTTTTTCATCAATTTTATCGCTGAGACTCAGCTTAATAAATAAACCACATCATCGAATCATCCATGCACTATGGGTCAAGGATATTCATGTAATCATCAATGGTCATGATTATACTGAATAATCCCTGATCATAATCATACCAACAACTGTCCATCAATGCACTACAGGCCAATGAGGACTTTTACCATATCATTTGTAACATTACGGGTCACAATTATACCGAATGATCCATGGTCATAATCATACCAATCAACAGTCCATCTATGCACGTAGGCCAAAGATGACTTTCATCACAATATAAGCATGAGGATGATGACAATGATATAAGCATTAATCAAACAAAATCAAAGATAAATTTTAAAGACTTTAAATTTATCCGGAGTTTAAAAATATCCAAATTGTCAACATGATACTGCTTTGTGGAGTAAAATTCAAGAATAATATTCATGTATTAAAAATAATTTGGACAGAAAAGAAATATATTTTTCGGGTGAATAGTATCCCGTGAATAGTACTTTGGGAATAGTACCTTGTGAATAGTACCCCGGCATGAAAAGTGCCCCAAATACCCGGGTGAATAGTAACCCATGAATAGTAACTCGTAAATAGTACTCCGGCATGAAAAGTGACCCGAATACCCGAGTGAATAATATTTGAGTGAATAGTAATTGGGTAAATAGTAACCCATAAATAGTAACTCATGAATAGTATTCCGGTATGAAAAGATCAATAATTATCAAGAAAGCTCATAATAATATTTCCATGAAAAGATACTGGATGAAGCGCAAATATCAATGATATTCTACTAATTTCACGGAGTATAGAAGCAATACTTTAATAGAATGAGTGTAGAATTAGGAATATAAAATGAAATAATATTACTTACATACTCCAGAATATGGAAGAAAATATTATTTCTACGAATACTGAAAAATATAATATCCCTTACCTCAGAAGAAGACTGGATACTGGAATAGTGAGGTAGCAGACTTCTCTTCTTCTTTCTCTCTATAGCTTCTCTCTCCATAGCTTCTCTCTCTATAATTTCTCTTGTGAGTCTTAGTGAATTGGTGAGAATGGAAGAAGAATGAGCTTCTATTTATAGGAAAATATAGTTTTGATAATTATTGTAAAATCCCAAATTTTACGAATAAAGATTTAATTTACTCGAATTTTTTTTTTAATATTATGGTGTGAATTTGAGATAATGTTATAGTTGTGGGTAGTATTTATAAATTTTGCAAAGTATGAAAGTTGTTGTATTATATTCGATTAGTCGGGGAATATTCGTTTTAACAGGGAATATTCATACAACGGCACAATCATTGGTGGACCCCACAACAGAATTATTGTCGGATTGAGAAAACGACAAAAATATTTTTATGAAAATAACGGCGGAAGTTTTACAGATTAATCTTGTTGAACTACTTTCATTAGTAAAAAATACGATGTCTGGCGTGGTTGCATAGTACACACGGTATTGATTATTGATGCTTATGTGAGAAGTCACTCAGTTTTGTTCAATTATTGCTACAATTAGTTGTTGCATAGTATCTCACGTTATTTGATTCAATTATTGTTGATTGTTATATATATATATATATATATATATATAAGTTTTGTTTTATTAGTATTATTAATGTAATAAAATAGAAAAACTTTTTATATAAAACAAAATACTTTTATAAAGTTATTCATTTTATTAGGCTAATAGTAAATATCTTTTTATATAAAATAGAATACTTTTATAAAGTTATACATTTTATTAGACAATAATTAGATTATATTATATTTTATTATGCATAGTGTTTTTTACATAGTGCTGCGTAGTAAAATCTTTTTTATATAAAAAATCTTTTAAAAGTTATTCGTTTTATTAGATTATAAATAGAATATATTATATTTTATTGTAAAGCAATCTAGGCATCGTTTTTTAAAGTAAATCGATCTGACCCGTTCATGGATTGGTTACTATTCGGTTCATTCTTCTATAAATAGAAGTTCATTCCTTCATTATTTCTTACGAATTCAATTGAAACTCTAGAGAGAAACTATAGAGAGAATTATTCTTCTATCTTGGCGTATTTCTTTAGCGTTTAAGAAAGCTTTGAGCGTAGTGCAAGTTTCTTCAAGTATATCCTCGCCCTACCGTTGGAGTACTCTTCTTTATAAGGTAAGGGATATTATTTATTATAATCACTTAAGGGTATTATTTTTTCATATTCATGAAGAGAACTTCTATTATTCCATTCTTTATTATTACATTGGAATAACTTTATCTGTGATCTATGATCTACCTATATACTTGGTGAAATTCTTACTTGTTATTCCATTATTTATTATTACTTAATAACTGAATATATCACATACATCTATTTGCTTGCATGGTGTGATTTCATTGTTATTCCATTCTTTATTATTACATTGGAACATCCATTGCATGCGTTTTATTTTGCGACTCGACTGGTTCTCGTTATTTATTATTACATTTGGAATAACTTTGTCATCATCTGCAATCGCATGCATGGTGATTTCATTGTTATTCCATTCTTTATTATTTACATTGGAATATCACATCGGTCATGACATTACGCTGACTTTGTTCCATTATTTATTATTATTCTATTGGAATAACCTTGTCTATGCAAATTACTGCATGCATGGTGATTTCTTTTGTTATTCCATTCTTTATTATACTCGGTTGATTAAAGTTTTGACTTCTATACTCCATGAAATTAGTGGAATATCCTTGATATTTGCGCTTCATCCAAAGATATCTTTTCATGGAAATATTCTTACGAGCATTCTTGAATTTTACTTTACAAAGAAGTATCATGTTGACAATTTGGGCGTTATTAGTTCTGAATAATTTAATTCTTGAACTTGTTTTATTGAATTCTTATATCATTGTCATCATCCTCATGTTTATATTTTGTTGAAAGTCATATGTGGCTTTTGTAGTGCATAGATGGACTTGGTATGATTATGACCGAGGATTATTCGGTATAATCATGGTAGTAATGTTACAAATGATGTGGAAAAAAGTCCTCGTTGGCCCGTAGTGCATTGATGGACGCTTTTGGTATGATTATGGCTATGGATTCTCTTGACCCGAGGGAGCAAAGATGAATTATTTTATGGCATGATCGGGGCCGTTGATGAAAACACGATTATCTTTGGCCCATAGTGCATGGATAATTAATGGTCGTGATACTAAATAATATCCTTGGCTTGTAGTGCAGGGATGATTTGATGATGTGGATTATTTATTAAAATGAGTCTCAATGATAAAAGTGATGAAAACTTTTTAAATCATAAAAGATAGTAGATTTTATTCTCTACTTGACTCTTTTAATGGATTGCTTGTTTCATTGCAGATTAAACTTGATGTCTATTGTATTATATCAGTTTAACATTGTTGAAGACTAATGATAATTTATTCTGCATTATCTTAGTCATAATATTTCTTACTGGGCTAGTTGAGCTCACCCTTTCCTTCACTGTTCTCTTCAGGAAATGAGAATATAGCTGGGACGAGTCGAGGAACGGTTTGACAGTCCAGATGATAGCATTAGTAGTTCTCACTATTCTGTTAAATAGTGTGACAATAAATGTAATGAGGACTTATTCTAAGAGTGGATATTGTCTAGAAGACAATATTTGTATTAAAACTCACAGCTCTCTTGTTGTATATTTAAGATTGTATTTATATTCTGTACCATGTATTTGGCGACTCAGAATAGGTGATGTATACCTATTTTGGGGGCGTCACAGTTGGTATCAAAGCTTAGGGATATGATCCACAGTGAGATGTGAGACAAGAACTAGGAGGGAGAGAGGGAAATTCCTTCGCTAGTATGACCTACCTAAGTTTATTTGGTATTTAATTGGTTGGTTAGAGTATAGGGATAATATGTGATATGTTAATTAACCCTTGTTTTGTTGCGATGTTTGAAAATGGCATCCGAAAATGTTTAGAATAGCAATGGAGCACGAGGAGACCGTTGAGTCTCTATGGATCAATAATCGAGATAATGTGCATGCGAGGGAGGCGATAATCCTCTTGTAAATAACAACACTGATCAAATGACGAACGACGGTACGTTTAGGAGCTTTTTAGAATTCAGGCAACACCAAACGAGAGAGACTCCTGTTCATAATGCAGGTGGAAACAATGTCAACCCACGGTTGGTCACCGCTAAGCAGTTCAAGGAGCTGGGACCACCGGAGTTTTTGGGAAAGCCAGAACCACTTAAAAGCGAGAGCGTGGTTAAAGCGGATCACCAAGATATTTGATGTCTTGGGATGCTCAGGAGCAAAAAGGTTCCATTCGCCACCTTTATGTTGCGTGAAAAGCGATTCTTGGTGGGAATCAGTAAAAGCGTACCGACTGGCGACTCCTTCAAGATGTCTTGGGAGAAGTTCGAAGAGTCATTCAATGACAAGTACTTTCCCAAAGTATTCGTCACATGAAGGAGGTGGAGTTTATCAAGTTGGAGCAAAACAACATGGCCAGTGTCGCGACTGAAGCCAAGTTTGCGAGTTGTCCCGATTTACGTCTCATTTGGTTGATAATGAGGAGAGAATGACGCGAATGTTTCTAAGAGGTTTGAAACACGAGATACGTCGATATCTTATCTCTCATAAACTGTTGTTTGTATTCGGATGTTGTTAATAGGGCTCGATTATTGGAGTGCGATAATGAGTCAACCCAACCAAAAGAGAACGAAATGGTAAAATGATAATACCGGGTGATAACTTGATCATCAAAGTAGTGACAATAAGCATGGAGGGAATCAACATGCCAGAAATGGTAACCATTTCGGTGGTAATCATGGCCAAAATAATAGAAGTGGAAATTTGAAGAAGAGAAGGTTTAATAATGATGGAAAGATAGCAACAATGACCAAGACACCGTTTCAAAGGAAGAAGAACGACCACCGATCGTATGTTTCAAATCTTGAGACGGGAGGGACATATCCGTCAAACTATGCTGCAACAATCCAAAGCGTGTTTTAATTGTGGAAGAAAAGGTCACCTAGCTCGATTTTGTCGTATGGTGAAGTCAAGTCCAGCTGGGATAGTGATGCCAAAGGATGTCCCAGACAAGCCAAAGCCGGTAGTTTAAGAGAGAGCGTTTTTTTTTGTGACGAGGAACCTGAATAAAATTATCACGGGTATGTTAGTCATAAACTCTTGCGAAGTCTATCCCGTGTTAGATACCGGTTCTACTCACTCTTTTATTTCACCTAGTTGTGTTCAATGTTTGAAGTTAACTCCGGAGAAGTTAGACTTTGATATATCTGTTTAAACTTAGTTGGGAGAAACCTTCGTTACCTCCACTATTTATAAATCTTGTTTGATTCAAATCAACACTTTCACGTTACCTGTCGATCTTATCTCTTTGAAAATACTTGCCTTTGATGTGATTTTTGGAATCGATTGGTTAACTACTCATCATGCTTTTAGTAAGGTTGTTAGCTTTCATATTTCTAACCAACCTGTTATGCGAATTCAAAGTAACCAAACCACTAAAGTCAATCATTGTCATATCATCGAGCCATAAGTAAAGAGCCCGATCCTTTCGTTGTTGACTTCCTTGTGTGGAATGCACCGAAGCCAGACTTTCTGTAGGCGACATCGTGAATGAAGATGGCAAGTTGATAGGTATCAATGTGACGTACTATCCAAGTCTTGGATGAGGGTCACAGTTTTGAATGATATTTCTATCGTTAATAAATTTCTTGACGTATTCTTGAAGACTTCTAGCCTACCCTAGAGCGTGCGTGAAATCGAATTTTGTATTGACCCCGATACAAAAACCCATTCCTCTAAACCCTCAAATATTTCTTTACTTAAAACAAGCGTATATCATGCGCCAAAGAAGTTGGCTCGAAAATTTGAAGATGAAGATTACGATCGTACCATTCAATATCATCGTGGAAAAGCGAACGTGGTAGTTCGAGCACGCGTTGAGTAGAAGATCGTATCGTATTTTGAGTGTGAATATACGAACCCACTGTGAAGATAAAGAATATACGATTAGAATCGACTTTAATCGATAAAGTTAAAGCCGCTCAAGCTACATACTCGGATGATGAATGATGTGAAGAAGAAGCAAGAATCGAAAGAGCGTTATCTTAACCCTCAATTTAATTGGCCCATTTGAAATCCTCGATTAAGTAGGAACTGTGGCTTATAGACTCATTTTACCGCCAAGTATGTCGCGTGTTCATAACGTTTTTTTCACGTATCGATGTTACGTAAATATGTGGACGACCCAAACCACATTATTGATTTAGAACCGGACGAGATAGCGGATAATTTAACGTATGAAGATGTACCTGTTAAAATCCTGGAATGTATTTAACACTCAAAGGTTATACCTCAAGAGTTAGAATCGGACGAAGTGTCCTCATCTGTTCAGCATACCAAGTACATATGTAAATTTCGAGGGCGAAATTTCATATGGAGGGGAGATTGTAAAATCCCAAATTTTACAAATAAAGATTTAATTTTCTTAAAATATTTTTTTAATATTATGGTGTGAATTTGAGATAATGTTATAGTTGTGGGTAGTATTTATAAATTTTGCAAAGTATACAAGTTGTTGTATTATATTCGATTGGTGGGGAATATTCGTTTTAACGAGGGAATATTATGCAATACAACCAAGACAATCATTGGTGGATCCCACAATAGAATTATTGTCGGATTGAGAAAATGACAAAAATATTTTTATGAAAATAACGGCGGAAGTTTTATCATTAATCTTTGTTGAATACTACTAGTAAAAGTAATGCGATGTCTGGCGTGGTTGCATAGTAGCACCACGGTATTGATTATTGATGTTTATGTGAGAAGTCACTCGATTTTGTTCAATTATTACTTCATGAGTTGTTGCATAGTATCTCACGTTATTTGATTCAATTATTGTTGATTGTTATATATATATATATATATATATATATATATATAGTTTTTTTTTTATTAGTATTATTAATATGTATAAAATGAAAAAAACTTTTATATAAAATAGAATACTTTTATAAAGTTATTCATTTTATTAGGCTAATAGTAAATATCTTTTATATAAAAATAGAATACTTTTATAAAGTTATCTATTTTATTAGACAATAATTAGATTATATTATATTTTATTATGCATAGTGTTTGCATAGTATTTTTTGCATAGTGTTTGCATAGTAAAATCTTTTTATATAAAATCTTTTTTAAGTTATTCGTTTTATTAGATTATAAATAGAATATATTATATTTTATTGTAAACCAATTTGGATAAAATCGTCTGACCGTTTTTAAAGTAAATCGATCTGGACCATTCATGGATTGGTTACTATTCATTCCATTCTTCTATAAATAGAAGCTCATTCCTTCATTATTTCTTACTGAATTCAATTGAAACTCTAGAGAGAAAAACTATAGAGAGAATTATTCTTCTATCTTGGCGTATTTCTTTTTAGCATTTAAGAAAGCTTTGAGCGTGAAACAAGTTTCTTCAAGTATATCCCCGCTTCTTTTCTTCTGAGTACTCTTCTTTTTATAAGGTAAGGGATATTATTTTTCTTTGTATTCATAATTCCATTCTTTATTTTTTTCATATTCATGAAGAAAACTTCTATTATTCCATTCTTTATTATTACATTGGAATAACTTTGTATAACGCATACTGTATACTACCTGAAATACTTGGTGAAATTCTTTATTATTCCATTATTTATTATTTTGATGGAATAACTTTTGTCTTATTATTATCATTGGAATATCTTGTCTGCATGATGTATGCATGGTGATTTCATTGTTATTCCATTCTTTATTATTACTTTGAACATCCTGTCTTGCGTTTAATTTTTGACTGGTTCCGTTATTTATTATTCTATTGGAATAACTTTTCTCTGCATGCGTTTACCGCATGCATGGTGATTTACATTGTTATTCCATTCTTTATTATTTCGTTGGAATATCACTGCGGTGCGTATTTTACTTTGACTTTGGTTCCTTTATTTATTATTCTATTGGAATAACCTGTCTATGCAAATTACCGCATGCATGGTGATTTCTTTTGTTATTCCATTCTTTATTATACTCAGTTGATTAAAGTTTTGACTTTTAGACTCCATGAAATTAGTGGAATATCCTTGATATTTGCGCTTCATCCAATATCTTTTCATGGAAATATTCTTCTGAGCATTCTTGAATTTTACTCTACAAAAGTATATCATGTTGATTTTGGGCGTTATTAGTTCTGAATAATTTAATTCTTGAACTTGTTTTATTGAATTCTTATATCATTGTCATCATCCTCATGTTTATATTTTGTTGAAAGTCATCTGTGGCTTTTGTGGTGCATAGATGGACTTGGTATGATTATGACCGAGGATTATTCGGTATAATCATGGTAGTAATGTTACAAATGATGTGGAAAAAGTCCTCATTGGCCCATAGTGCATTGATGGATAGTTTTTGGTATGATTATGGCTATGGATTCTCTTCGGCTAAGTGAGAAAAGATGAATTATTTTATAGCATGATCAGGACCGTTGATGAAAACACGATTATCTTTGGCCCATAGTGCATGGATAATTCGTGGTCGTGATACTAAATAATATCCTTGGCCTGTAGTGCAGGGACGATTTGACGATGTGGATTATTTATTAAGCTGAGTCTCAGCGATAAAAGTGATGAAAAACTTTTTAAATCATAAAAGATAGTAGATTTTATTCTCTACTTGACTCTTTTAATGGATTGCTTATTCATTGCAGATTAAACTTGATGTACTATTGTATTATATCGGTTTAACATTGTTGAAGACTAATGATAATTTATTACGCATTATCTTAGTCATAATATTTCTTCTTGAGCTAGTTGAGCTCACCCTTTCCTTCCTTTCCTTTGTTCTCTCTGAGAAATGAGAATATAGGCGGGACTAGTCGAGAGAGCGGTTTGATGGTCCGGATGATAGCATTAGTAGTTCTCACTATTATTACATTAAATAGTGTGACAATAAAATGTAATGAGGACTTATTCGAGTGGATATTGAGTGGATATTATCTAGAAGACAATATTTGTATTAAAACTCATAGCTCTTTTGTTGTATATTTAAGATTGTATTTATATTACATACCATGTATTTGGCGACTCGAGAATAGGTGATGTATACCTATTTTGGGGGCGTCATGATTTAATATCAAAGCTTAAGGATATGATCCTGGTGAGATGTGAGACAAGAACTAGGAGGGGAGAGACGGGGAATTCCTTCGCTAGTATGACCTACCTAAGTTTATTTGGTATTTAATTGGTTGGTTAGAGTATAGGGATAATATGTGATATGTTAATTAACCCTTGTTTTGTTGCAGTATTTAAAAATGGCATCCGAAAATGTTTAGAATAGCAATGGAGCACAGGAGACCGTTGAGTCTCTACAGATCAATAATCAGGATAATGTGCAACAGGGAGGCGATAATCCTCTTGTAAATAACAACACTGATCAAATGACGAACGACGGTACGTTTAGGAGCTTTTTAGAATTCAGGCAACACCAAACGAGAGAGACTCCTGTTCATAATGCAGGTGGAAACAATGTCAACCCACGGTTGGTCACCGCTAAGCAGTTCAAGGAGCTGGGACCACCGAGTTTTTTAGAAAGCGAAACCACTTAAAGGCGAGACGTGGTTAAAGCAGATCACCAAGATATTTGATGTCTTGGGATGCTCCGAGGAGCAAAAGGTTCCATTCGCCACCTTTATGTTGCGTGAAAAGGCAGATTATTGGTGGGAATCTGTAAAACGTACCCAGCCTGATGCACTCAAGATGTCTTGGGAGAAGTTCCAAGAGCTGTTCAATGACAAGTACTTTCCCAAAAGTATTCGTCACATAAAGGAGGTGGAGTTTATCAAGTTGGAGCAAAACAATATGGCAGTGTCGCAGTACGAAGCCAAGTTTGCTGAGTTGTCCCGATTTGCGTCTCATTTGGTTGATAATGAGGAGAGAATGACGCGAATGTTTCTAAGAGGTTTAAAACCTGAGATACGTCAATATCTTATCTCTCATAAACTTTGTTTGTATTCAAATGTTGTTAAAAGGGCTCAGTTATTGGAGCGTGATAATGAGTCAATCCAACCAAAAGAGAGCAGTCGGCAAAATGATAATACCGGTGATAACAGTCATCAAAGCGGTGACAATAAGCATGGAGGGAATCAACATGCCAGAAATGGTAACCACTTCGGTGGTAATCATGGCCAAAATAATAGAAGTGGAAATTTCAAGAAGAGAAGGTTCAATAATGATGGAAAGACACAATGACACCAAAGACCCGTTTCAAGGAAGAAGAACGATCACGGTCAGATATTTCAAATGCGACGGAGGGACATATCCGTCCAAAACTATATGTGACAATCCAAAGCGTGTTTTAATTGCAGAAGAGAAGGTCACCTAGCTCGATTTTGTCGTATGGTGAAGTCAAGTCCAGCTGGGATAGTGATGCCAAAGGATGTTCCAGACAAGCCAAAGCCGGTAGTTTAAGAGAGAGCGTTTTTTTTCCTGACGAGGAACCTGAATAAAATTATCACGGGTATGTTAGTCATAAACTCTTGTGAAGTCTATACCGTGTTAGATACCGGTTCTACTCACTCTTTTATTTCACCTAGTTGTGTTCACTGTTTGAAGTTAACTCCGTAGAAGTTAGACTTTGATATATCTGTTTAAACTCAATTGGGAGAAACCTTCGTTACCTCCACTATTTATAAATCTTGTTCAAATCAACACTTTCACATTACCTGTCGATCTTATCTCTTTGAAAATACTTGCCTTTGATGTGATTTTTGGAATCGATTGGTTAACTACTCATGCTTTTAGTAAGGTTGTTAGCTTTCATATTTCTAACCAACCTGTTATGCGAATTCAAAGTAACCAAACCACTAAAGTCAATCATTGTCATATCAAGCCATAAGTAAAGAGCCCGATCCTTTCGTTGTTGACTTCCTTGTATGGAATGCACCGAAGCCAGACTTTCTGTAGGCGACATAGTGAATGAAGATGGCAAGTTGATAGGTATCAATGTGATGTACTATCCAAGTCTTGGATGAGGGTCACAGTTTTGAATGATATTTCTATCATTAATAAATTTCCTGACGTATTCTTGAAGACTTCCTAGCCTACCCCTAGAGCGTGAAATCGAATTTTGTATTGACCCCAGTACAAAAACCCATTCCTTAAACCCTCAAATATTTCTTTACTTAAAATGAACGTATCATGCGCCAAAGAAGATGGCTTGAGCTGTTGAAGATTACGATTGTACCATTCAATATCATCGTGGAAAAGAGAACGTGGTAGCTGACGCGTTGAGTAGAAGATCGTATGCGTTTATGAGTGTGAATATACGAACCCACGTGAAGATAAAGAATATATGATTAGAATCGACTTTTATCAATAAAGTTAAAGCCGCTCAAGCTACATACTCAGAGCTGATGAATGTGAAGAAGAAGGTTCAAGAAAGCGTTATCTTAACCCTCGATTTAATTGGCCCATTTGAAACCCTCGATTAAGTAGGAACTGTGGCTTATAGACTCGTTTTACCGCCAAGTATGCCGCGTGTTCATAACATTTTTTTCACGTATCGATGTTACGTAAATATGTGGATGACCCAAACCACATTATTAATTTAGATCCGGACGTGATAGCGGATAATTTAACGTATAAAGATGTACCTGTTAAAATCCTGGAATGTATTCAACACTCAAAGGTTATACCTCAAGAGTTAGAATCGGACGAAGTGTCCCCATCTGTTCGGCATACCAGGTACGTATGTAAATTTCGAAGGCGAAATTTCATAAGGAGGGGAGATTGTAAAATCCCAAATTTTACAAATAAAGATTTAATTTTCTTGAAATATTTTTTTTTTAATATTATGGTGTGAATTTGAGATAATGTTATAGTTGTGGGTAGTATTTATAAATTTTGCAAAGTATGCAAGTTGTTTTATTATATTCGATTGGTCGGGGAATATTCGTTTTAACAGGGAATATTCATACAACGGCACAATCGTTGGTGGACCCCACAACAGAATTATTGTCGGATTGAGAAAATGACAAAAATATTTTTATGAAAATAACGGCAGAAGTTTTACCGTTAATACTGTTGAACTACTTGGTAGTAAAAGTAAAGTAATATACGTGGTTGCATAGTAGCACACGGTATTGATTATTGATGCTTATGTGAGAAGTCACTCAGTTTTGTTCAATTATTGCTACAATAGTTGCTGCATAATATCTCACGTTATTTGATTCAATTATTGTTGATTGTTATATATATATATATATATAAGTTTTGTTTTATTAGTATTATTAATGTAATAAAACAGAAAAACTTTTTATATAAAACAGAATACTTTTATAAAGTTATTCATTTTATTAGGCTAATAGTAAATATCTTTTTTATATAAAATGTAATACTTTTATAAAGTTATCATTTTTATTAGTATAATAATTAGATTATATTATATTTTATTATGCATAGTGTTTTTGCATAGTTGCTGCGTAGTGTTTGCGTAGTAAAATCTTTTAAAAGTTATTCGTTTTATTAGATTATAAATAGAATATATTATATTTTATTGTAAAACAATATGGACCGTCCGTTTAAAGTAAGTCGATCTGGACCATTCATGGATTGGTTACTATTCAGTTCATTCTTCTATAAATAGAAGTTCATTCCTTCATTATTTCTTACGAATTCATTGAAACTCTAGAGAGAGAAACTGTAGAGAGAATTATTCTTCTATCTTGAGCGTATTTCTTTAGCATTTAAGAAAGCTTTGAGCACAGCCGTCGGAGTACTCGTCTTTATAAGGTAAGGGATATTATTTGTTGTACCGTAAAGGGTATTTTTTTTTTCATACTCATGAAGTGAACTTCTGTTATTCCATTCTTTATTATTCTGTTGGAATAACCTATATACGCGGTCTACCCTATACTTGGTGAAATTTTTTTGTTATTCCATTATTTATTATTCTTCTTTGGAATAACTTTGCCTATCTGCAATACCGCATGCATGGTGATTTCTGTTGTTATTTCATTCTTTATTATTCATTTGGAACATCACATCTATCGTGCAAATTTGCCGACACGGTTCCGTTATTTATTATTCTAATGGAATAACTTTGTGCTCAATCTTTCCGATGCGCATGTATGGTGATTTACATTTGTTATTCCATTCTTTATTATTACATTTGGAATATCACGCTTGGTCAAGTATTACGCTTTGACACAGTTCCGTTATTTATTATTCTATTGGAATAACCTGTCTATGCAAATTACCGCATGCATGGTGATTTCTTTTGTTATTCCATTCTTTATTATACTCAGTTGATTAAAGTTTTGACTTCTATACTCCATGAAATTAGTGGAATATCCTTGATATTTGCGTTTCATCCAGTATCTTTTCATGGAAATATTCTTCTGAGCATTCTTGAATTTTACTTTACAAAGAAGTATCATGTTGACAATTTGGACGTTATTAGTTCCTGAATAATTTAATTCTTGAACTTGTTTTATTGAATTCTTATATCATTGTCATCATCCTCATGTTTATATTTTGTTGAAAGTCATCTGTGGCTTGTAATGCATAGATGGACTTGGTATGATTATGACCAGGGATTATTCGGTATAATCACGACCGTAATATTACAAATGATGTGGAAAAAGTCCTCATTGGCCCGTAGTTCATTGATGGACAGTTGTTGGTATGATTATGGCTATGGATTCTCTTCGGCCAAGTGAGAAAAGATGAATTGTTTTATGGCATGATCAAGACCATTGATGAAAACACGATTATCTTTAGCCCGTAGTGCATGGATAATTCGTGGTCGTGATACTAAATAATATCCTTGGCCTGTAGTGCAGGGATGATTTGATGATGTTGATTATTCTCTACTTGACTCTTTTAATGGATTGCTTGTTCCGCTACAGTTAAACTTGATGTCTATTGTATTATATCAGTTTAACATTGTTGAAGACTAATGATAATTTATTCTGCATTATCTTAGTCATAATATTTCTTAATGGGATAGTTGAGCTCACCCTTTCCTTCACTGTTCTCTTTAGAAAATGAGAATATAGCTGGGACGAGTCGAGGAACGGTTTGACAGTCCAAATGATAGCATTAGTAGTTCTCACTATTCTGTTAAATAGTGTGACAATAAATGTAATGAGGACTTATTCTGAGAGTGGATATTGTCTAGAAGACAATATTTGTATTAAAACTCACAGCTCTCTTGTTGTATATTTAAGATTGTATTTATATTCTGTACGATGTATTTGGCGACTCAGAATAGGTGATGTATACCTATTTTGGGGCGTCGCATGATTGTATCAAAGCTTAGAGATATGATCCTGGTGAGATGTGAGACAAGAACTATGAGGGGAAAGACGGGGAATTCCTTTGCTAGTATGACCTACCTAAGTTTATTTGGTATTTAATTGGTTGGTTAGAGTATAAGGATAATATGTGATATGTTAATTAACCCTTGTTTTGTTGCAATATTTGAAAATGGCATCCGAAAATGTTGAGAATAGCAATGGAGCACAGGAGACCGTTGAGTCTCTATAGATCAATAATCAGGATAATGTGCAACAGGGAGGCGATAATCCTCCTATAAATAACGACATTGAACAAATGACGAACGACGGTACGTTTAGGAGCTTTTTCGAATTCAGGCAACACCAAACGAGAGAGACTCACATCCATAATGCAGTGGAAACAATGTCAACCCACGGTTGGTCATCACCGCTAAGCGATTCAAGGAGCTGACCAAAGAAAGTTTTTGGGAAAGCGAACCACTTAAAGGCGAGACGTGGTTAAAGCGAGATCACCAAGATATTTGATGTCTTGGGATGCTCCGAGGAGCAAAAGGTTCCATTCGCCACCTTTATGTTGCGTGAAGAGCGATTCTTCGGTGGAAATCAGAAACGCACTCCAAACTGACACACTCAAGATGTCTTGGGAGAAGTTCCAAGAGCTGTTCAATGACAAGTACTTTCCCGAAAGTATTCGTCCCATGAAGGAGGTGGAGTTTATCAAGTTGGAGCAAAACAACATGACCGTGTCGCAGTACAAAGCCAAGTTTGCTGAGTTGTCCCGATTTGCGTCTCATTTGGTTGATAATGAGGAAAGAATGACGCGAATGTTTCTAAGAGGTTTAAAACCTGAGATACGTCAATATCTTATCTCTCTTAAACTGTGTTTGTATTCAGATATTGTTAATAGGGCTCAATTATTGGAGCGCGATAATGAGTCAACCCAACCAAAAGAGAGCGTGAAAGAAAATGATAATACCGGTGATAACTTGATCAAAAGCGGTGACAATAAGCATGGAGGGAATCAACATGCCAGAAATGGTAACCACTTCGGTGGTAATCATGGCCAAAATAATAGAAGTGGAAATTTGAAGAAGAGAAGGTTCAATAATGATGGAAAGACAACAGCACCAGTACCCGTTTCCAAGGAAGAAGAACAACCACCAGTCATATGTTTCAAATGCGGACAGGAGGGACATATCCGTCCAAACTGTACGCAGCAATCCAAAGCGTGTTTTAATTGCAGAAGAGAAGGTCACCTAGCTCGATTTTGTCGTATGGTGAAGTCAAGTCCAGCTGGGATAGTGATGCCAATGGATGTCCCAGACAAGCCAAAGCTGGTAGTTTAAGAGAGAGCGTTTTTTTTTCATGACGAGAAACCTGAATAAAATTATCACGGGTATGTTAGTCATAAAATTATTCACGAGGAATCTGAATAAAAATATATTTCAAAAATTTTTTATTCTTTATTCATAAAAGTTGGGGTCTTACACTGGTGCTAACGTCTTTCCATCATTATTAAATCTCCTCTTTTTGAAATTTCCACTTCTATTATCTTGGCCATGATTACCATCGAAGTGGTTACCATTTCTGGCATGTTGATTCCCTCCACGTTTGTTGTCACCGCTTCAATGACTGCTACCACTGGTATTATCGATTTGCCGACTCCTCTCTCTTAGGTTGGTTGACTTATTATCACGCTCCAATAACTGAGCTCTATTTACAACATCTGAATACAAACACTGTTTTTGAGAAATTAGGTATTGACGTATCTCAAGTTTCAAACCTCTTAAAACATCCGCGTCATTCTCTCTTCATTATCAACCAAGTGGGATGCAAACCGAAATAACTCGGCAAACTTAGCTTCATACTATGACACGATCATATTGTTTTGCTCTAGTTTGATGAACTCTACCTCCTTCATGTGACGAATACTTTTGGGAAAGTACTTGTCGTTGAACCTTTCTTGGAACTTCTCCCAAGACATCTTTAGTGCGGCAGGCTGAGTACGCTTTACAGATTCCCACCAGTAATCTACCTCTCCTCGCAACATGAAGGTGGCAAAGGAAACCTTTTTCTCCTCGGAGCATCCCAAGACATCAAATATCTTGGTGATCTGCTTTATCCATGTCTCCGCCTTAAGTGGTTTTGGCTCTCCCAAAAACTCCGGTGGTCCCAACTCCTTGAACTGTTTAGCGGTGACCGTCCGAGAGTTGCCAGTGTTTCCACCCGCATTTTGAATAGGAGTCGCTCTTGCCTGATGTTGCATGAATTGCATAAAAGCCTCTGAACATCCCATCGTTCATCATTTAATTGGTGTTGTTGTTTACCTGAGGATTATTGTCTTCCTGTTGCACATTATCCTGGTGACTCAACGGTCTCATGTGCTTCATTGCTGATCTCAACATTTTTCAGATGTCATTTTCAAACACTGCCACAAAACAAGGGTTAATTGACATGTCACATATTATCCCTATACTCTGACCGACCAATTAAATACCAAATAAACTAAGGTAGGTCATACTAGCGAAGGAATTCCCCGTCTCTCCCCTCCTAGTTCTTGTCTTACATCTCAGTCAGGGATCATATCCCTAAGCTTTGATACCAAATGTGAAGCCCCCAAAATAGGTATAAATCACCCATCTTGGGTCGCTAAATACATGATACTAAATACAAATACAAACTTAATTATACAACATGAGCTGAGAGTTTTTACACGAATATTATCTTCTAGACAATATCCAAACTCAAATAGAGTCCTCATTACATTTATTGTCACACTATTTTATTGAATAGTGAGGACTACTATAACACCATCTCAGACCATCACTCCGTTCCCCGACTAGTCCCGGCTACGTTCTCATTTCCTAAAGAGAACAATGAAAGCAAAAGGGTGAGCTCAACTAGCCCAGTAAGAAATATTATAACTAAGATAATGCAGAATAAATTATCATTAGTCTTCAACAGTGTTAAACTGATAAAATACAATAAACATCAAGTTTAATCTGCGAATGAACAAGCAATCCATTAGAAGAGTCAAGTAGAGCATGATATCTACTATCTTCTATGATTTAAAAAGTTTTTCATCAATTTTATCGCTGAGACTCAGCTTAATAAATAAACCACATCATCAAATCATCCCTGCACTACGGGCCAAGGATATTCATGTAATTATCAATGGTCATGATTATACTAAATAATCCCTGGTCATAATCATACCAACAACTATCCATCAATGCACTACAAGCCAATGAGGACTTTTACCACATCATTTGTAACATTACGGGTCACGATTATACCGAATGATCCATGGTCATAATCATACCAATCAACAGTCCATCTATGCATGTAAGCCAAAGATGACTTTCATCACAACATAAGCATGAGGATGATGACAATGATATAAGCATTAATCAAACAAAATCAAGGATAAATTTTAAAGACTTTAAATTTATCCAGAGTTTAAAAATATCCAAATTGTCAATATGATACTGCTTTGTGGAGTAAAATTCAAGAATAATATTCATGTATCAAAAATAATTTAGACAGAAAAGAAATATATTTTTCGGGTGAATAGTGCCCCGTGAATAGTACCCTATGAATAGTTCTTCGAGAATAGTACCTCGTGAATAGTACCCTGGCATGAAAAGTGCCCCAAATACCCAATTGAATAGTAATTGGGTGAATAGTAATCTGTGAATAGTAACTCATGAATAGTACTCTGGCATGAAAAGTTCTCGAAATACCCGAGTGAATAATATTTGAGTGAATAGTAATTGGGTAAATAGTAACCCATAAATAGTAACTCATGAATAGTATTCCGGTATGAAAAGATCAATAATTATCAAGAAAGCTCATAATAATATTTTCATGAAAAGATACTGGATGAAGCGCAAATATCAATGATATTCTACTAATTTCATGGAGTATAGAAGCAATACTTTAATAGAATGAGTGTAGAATTAGAATATAAAAGCGAAATAATATTACTCACATACTCCGTAGTATGGAAGAAAATATTATTTCTACTGAATCTTGAAAAATATAATATCCCTTACCTCAGAAGAAGACTGGATACTGGAATAGTGAGGTAGCAGACTTCTCTTCTTCTTTCTCTATAGCTTCTCTCTCTATAATTGCTCTTGTGAGTCTTAGTGAATTGGTGAGAATGGAAGAAGAATGAGCTTCTATTTATAGGAAAATATAATTTCGATAATTACACGTTTTGGGGCTCGAAATATTACAGTATAATACCTTCATCTTTTTCTTTATTTTTAATTTAGTCATGCAAGTAGTATCAAACTTGCACCACCTCCCCTAATAGTACATCATGTGAATCAATAGTACATTCATGTGATTCAATAGTTCTATACATGTAAAAAAAATAGTTACAGTATAGTACCTTCATTTATACCTCCATTTTTAATTTAGTCATGCAAGTATAATTAATCTTGCACCACCTCCCCTAATAGTACATGCATATGAATTAATAGTACACACATGTGAACAAATAGTTATAAGCATGTGAATTAATAGCAATTAATTGCTCATTTATCCGATTAATTACTCGATTGGTCAATATAACCTCCAAAAATCAATTATTATAGAAATAAATGTCGATTTCCACTAACACTAATAATCCCAACATAATGGAACTATCAAATTCATCTTTAATCAACACGAACTTATTCATCATTAATATTATAACTCACAATATTTAACAACCAGATCATTCCCAGGAAAGAGGGGCTTTCAGATAAGAATTTCTCCTGATCATGCCATGATTAGGTGACCAAACCTCTCCTCAACAGAACTTTCTAGACATAGTCAATATTATTGCAAATAATAATATGAATAACTTTGTCGTCTCAATTATTGATTTAATAATATAGAATATTAATACTGTGATAATAATTTAATCAATAATATGAGAGATATTATGCAGCAATTACTGGAGCAATAATTGAGTATAACTAAGTGACTTCTCACGTAAGTATCAATAATCAATACCGTGTGCTACTATATAACCACGCCAGACATCGTATTTTTACTTTTACCGGGTAGTTCAATAGTTTAACGGTAAAACTTTCACCGTTATTTTTATAAAAAGATAATTCTGTCGTTTTTTAACTATGACAATACTTTCGTTATGGGGTCCACCAATGATTGTGCCGTCATACGAATATTCCCTGTTAAAACAAATATTCCCCGACTAATCGAATATTATATAACCACTTGCTTACTTTGAAAAATTTGTAAATATTACCCACAACTATAACATTATATCAAATCCACACCATAATAGTCAAAAATATATTTCAAGAAAAATTATTTTTTATTCTTAAAAGTTGGGGTCGTACACTAGTCATTCGAAATCTTTCACCAATTCTTCTTGAATGGTCAACTTCAATAACTTCTCTCTGCCTTTTCTGCTCAAGGCATCGGCCACTACATTTGCTTTTCTCGGATGGTATAGAATCTCACAATCATAATCTTTGATCAATTTTAACCATTGGTGCTGCCTCATGTTTAACTCTTTCTGCGTGAAGATATACTTCAGACTCTTGTGATCCGTATATATCTCACATTTCTCGCCATACAAATAATGCCTCTAAATCTTCAAGGCAAAAACTACCACTGCTAACTCTAGGTCATGAGTCGAATATCCCTCTCATAATCTTTCAGCTGACATGAAGCATACGCAATGACCCAGCCGTGTTGCATTAGTACACAACCAAGACCCTGATGTGACGCATCACTATACACTATAAACTTAGTTGTTTTTCTGCTAAGATTGGTTAAAGACGATGCTAATTTCAAAAAATCCTAAATAAATCTTTGATAGTATCCCGCCAATCCTAAGAAACTCCTGATTTCTATCGATGTCTTTGGCTGCTCCCAATTGATAACCGCTTCTACCTTCGCTGGATCTACCGAAACACAATTCTTGTCGATAATGTGCCCTAAAAACTGCACTATCTCTAACCAAAACTCACACTTGGAGAATTTTGCATACAATTTTTCCCTCCTTAATGTCTCCAACACTATCCGAAGATGCTCGGCGTGTTCTTCCTGTTAGGTTTGTAATATTCATGTGCGCAATCAAATTGCAAAAATAGTGCGGAAGCGAGTAAAATCAGAGTTTAAAAAATTTACAAACCATATACCCGGATCACCCTTTATGCACAATTATTAATTAAACGAAAAGATAAAGAATAAAATCATACCCTTGAAGATCGAGCTTCCTCAGGTACAAGTTCACCTCCAATCCTTTTCGCGTTCAACTTGAATCCACCGGGTTTGGTTCCTTCCTTTGATCAACATTAGCCACCCAAGCGTTTGGCCTCTAGAGGTGATCCACCAAGGAAGAAGAAAATTCAAGAAGATGGGTGTTTATGGCTCAAACCCTAGTTTTTCCTATCTCTATAGAAAAAGGGTACTCTCCAACAAATTGGAATTATTACGTTGTAAAAGTCAACAACCCATATCACCCATAATAAGACTCCTCTTATTTATTGATGTGGGCAACCCTCCTTAACAATTAAGAAATTGGGTTTTATTTAATTAAATAAATTCTTTTAATTAATTAAGCTCCTTAATCTTATTAGGGATAATTTGTAACAACCCCAAAATAGGTCCATTCCATCCAACCCATTCTGAGTCGCCAAATATATGGTACAGAAAACAACTACAACTTTATTACAACAATTGTCGTGCAAAATACAACAACACATATGCTGTGAGTTTGGATACAAATATATACCAACTGTAGCACGTCACAATGACACCTTACATAAAGGTATAGTCAAAAACTGTTTTAGAAATTAGAATCTTTGGGAAGTGCTCAAGAAAACCTTCGTACATTGGAGGCCATGCTTTTAGGTTATGGTAGATATCATATGGCCACAGAATTATCCTTGGTTGACCCAATAGACCCCAAAGAAAAAACGAGAAGATTACTATCATATTCTTCCCAATGGTGAGTCTTCTCTTGACATATCATTATCTCCACTGTCTCTAATTGGGTATTATACTCCAAACAAACACCAAGATTATATAGGTAGTGCTTGTAAATATACTCAGCAAGTGGATGAGCACAACCATGTCTTATGATAACACGAGTTTGTATGTCATTAGACATCTTGTATGATAGTGGCAAAACACCCTTCCAAGTTAAATTCACCTCACCCTCAACATCTATAGACCACCACTCTATTCCTCGCTATCCCCGCTCGACCCAAATTTACACTTTTATTACACTCGAAAGAAATTGTGAAACAAAAGGGTGAGCACAACTAGCTCAAGAAAATATATCATGACTAAAGATAAATAAATTATCAATAGTCTTCATCGAGAATAAATCGTAGATTTAGAACATATGGTAGATGATAAAACTTTTCAACCATAGTTGCAATGTGAATGAGCAATCCATTAGAAGAGTCAAATAGACTATAAAGTCTATTGTCTTCTCCATGTTAAAAATCCACCAACAATGTTTTATCCTCAGTAACGTCCAATCAACAATTCACATCCCACAATCACGTGTATAACTTCATAATCGTAATTGTAGTTCTAAATTCCTTTCCTCATCCAAGACAAAGATAATTTTCATCACTTGTCTTTACCCAAACATCAAAGATCATGGTTATACCAAATCACGCCCTCTGCTCATAATCATACTAATAAATTCATCTTTGCACCACGGTCAAAGATATTCATCAACAGCTCATCTTTACACTACAAAGCTAAAGATATTCAACAACAAATCATCTTTGCATTACGAGCCAAAGATATTCATCAATAATTCATTACAAAAGCTAAAGATATTCAACAACAGTCATCTTTGCATTACGAGCAAAAGATATTCATCAATAATTCATCTTTGCACTACAAAGCAAAAGATATTCAACAACAGTCATCATCTTTGCATTACGAGCCAAAGATATTCATCAATAATTCATCTTTTTGCACTACAAAGCAAAGATATTCAACAACAGTCATCTTTGCATTACGAACCAAAGATATTCATCAATAATTCATCTTTGCACTACAAAGCAAAAGATATTCAACAACAATGTGTCATCTTTGCACAACGAGCCAAAGATATTCATATATCAAAGAAATACATAATCATTTCAGAAGTTATATAACAATAATTATAACCATGTTGATCAATCCACCTTTGCACTTAAGCTAAAAATATTCAATTATAAATTCAATGGTCATGATCATACCAATTCAACAATTCAACTTTTGCACCATCGGCCAAAGAGAACCTATGGTCACGATCATACCAATAATCTACCCATCTTTACACTCAAGTCAAAGAGAAATATCATCATTAGGGTTATAAGAATGTTATATAAAAATAATATAATCAAAACATGGTTTTAATTTCAAGAGTAAGATTCATAAATCAACGATAATTTGGTCAGAGAAGAAACCAATTTGTTGTGAATAGTACCCCGTATTCGTACATAGTCCCGTGATACGTGCATAAGAACCTCGACACTTTAAAAGATAAAGTTTCATAATAAAATTCATATCCATATTTATAACACCTTAATCCAAATGTTATAAATCACTTAGAAATCTCATAATCTAATATTATTAATATTATAATAATATTTTAATCATTTCTCAAACTTATAAACAATTTAATTAAATTGTTTACACTTTACTAATTAATGCATTTAATCATCATAAAATGCCAAACTCATAAAATTTCATCACCAATAACTAAAACCCTCATCAAAATCTCTACATATACCTCATATATGATTCTCAAACCATAAAATCATATTTTCTAATTTTCTTACTTCACATAACATATTTAATTCATTTGCTCATAACTAGAACATTTTCATGAAAAATACCAAATCAGTTAAAAATATTTCTTTTAAGGGATTTAGCATAAAATAGTCCCATATTGAACATATATTTTTCTCGAAATTTTAAAAATTTATTTACTATTTTTCATATAGCCAAAAACCAATTTAATATTTAAACATTTATCATAAATTGTACTTTTATCCAAAAATTTTAAATTCACAGTAGTACACGATATTATATAGATGTACTCTCAATAAAAATTTCATCAATTTTGGAGTTAACCACAAGGAGTTATAAATAGTTACTTTTAAAATAGTCTTTTCTCATAAAATCCATAACTCCTAATCTATACATCCAAAAATACCTCAAAATAATCCTAGTGGTGTAAAATTCAAGAATGATCAAAACATGGATACAATCAAAGCTAGTATCCAGAATAGATATTTTAGACGAAAAGAAAAATTTTTATTTTTCGGTGAATAGTGTCGATTCGTGAATAGTGTCAGATATCGTGAATAAAGTCTTAGTATACGTGAATAAGAACTCAACACCAAAAGATAGAAATTCCACAAAAAACATATTCACGCTTCATGAATAGTACTCGTGAATAATAGTAACTCGTGAATAAGTAACTCATGAATAGTAACTCATGAATAGTAACTCGTGAATAGTAACTCGTGAATAGTAACCCAATACATGAAAAAATTCCAAATTTGATAAAAAATTCCAACCAATATTTCAAAGATAATGATATCAAGAAATAATATCATTTGAGAAGAAAATAACATCCCTTACCTCAAAGAATCAAGATTTGATTTGGAAATAACGCTATTTGAACAAACTTGCACTGCCTAACAATACTCAAAGTATACTCAAAATACTCACAAGAATACGCCGATAATATAGAGAGAAAAGAGAAAAACTTGTTTCCGTGTGATTTTCAATTCTAACTTAAATTTCTATTTATAGGAAAATGTTAGCTACCGAAGCGCACTTGACTGCCTACTCCGATGGCTTTACACGCTACTATTGCCACCCACCACATTTGAAATAAAATTCAAAGCACATTTTTTTCACCAACCATAAGTGGGGCCCACTCAATTCTAGAATTTTCCACCAAAATCATTTATAACCTAATTTCCGAATCACCACCTCTTAAAATTCATAATAAATTATACGCTTATTTTTAATTCGGTTCAAAATTTGTGGACATATACTCAACTTATATATGTATAACATATCCAAAAATTACAACGATCCAACTACGATTAAAAATTATAACTCACGCAATATATCTCAAAAACACCGTTTAATTTTTTAATATCTTCATTCCGACAAAAATACTCGATAAAATACCTCAACATTAATTCCTTCATTTATAACCACATAAATAAATCCATCATTTATATCCACATCAAATAAATATTTCCTTATCATATAAATCAATAATTAATTATTCACAAATAATATTACGTAATCACAATTATGACAACCAGCCGCTCCTGAAAGAGGGGCTTTCCAATAAGGATTTCTCCTTATCAAGCGCCGCAATTAGGTGACCAAACCTCTCCTTGATGTAACTTTCTAGACATTGCCAATAATGCTATCTAATAATATTATTCAATAATATGAATTATTGATCCGATAATGGGAAATATTGTGCGATGACAATTATTGAAACAACAATAATATAAAATATCAACGTAGCAATTATTGAATCAATAAAATAAAATATCGAATAAAGAATTACTGTAACAATTATTGAGTAGTGCCTTCTTACGTAAGGATTCAATAATTCAAAATATCGCAATAATACTGGTATGCTACTTTGTGTAACAACGCATATTATCGTATTTTAACCACCGTGTATTCCAACAAAGGTTGTTATTAAAGAATAACTACGCCAATTATTTATAAAAACTCAAACTTGTCGCTTTCTTCATTCGACATTATTTTGTTATGGGGCCCATGAAATGATCGCTACTGCAGTGCATTTAATATTCCCCGACGGAAAAGAATATTCCACGACCAAACGAATATTCCCCACAACAATGAATATTTTATAACCATTTGTGTATTTTGAAAAAAAATTCATATATCACCCTTAACTTTAACTTTTATCAATTTAACCATTTACTGAATAGTAATTATAAGAAAAATTGAATACTTTTATTTCATAAAATTCGGGGTCTTACAATCTCCCCTCCTTATGAAATTTCGTCCCCTAAATTTACGTGACTCAGTATTTCAAAGAGTTGAGAATACCTTGCTTTCATTTCAGATTTCATCTTTCCTGTCATCATGATTTCTCCATTGCTCATCTCCTGTATTTCAGATATCATTCTAGAATACAACTTCAAAACAAGGGTTAATTGAATAAATTAATATATCGGATAATATCCCGATATTATGATTGACCAACAAATAAGCTTAGGTAGGACACACTAGCGAAGGATTTACTCATCTCTCCCCTCCTAGTTCTAATCCCGATCTCCGCCAGAGATCATATCCCTAAGCTCTGATACCAAATGTAACGACCCCAAAATAGGTCCATTCCATCCAACCCATTCTCGAGTCGCCAAATATATGGTACGTAAAACAACTACAACTTTATTACAACAATTGTCGTGCAAAATACAACAACACATATGCTGTGAGTTTGGATACAAATATATACCAACTGTAGCACGTCACAATGACACCTTACATAAAGGTATAGTCAAAAACTGTTTTAGAAATTAGAATCTTTGGGAAGTGCTCAAGAAACCTTCGTATACGGGAGGCCATGCTTTTAGGTTATGGTAGATATCATATGGCCACAGAAATTATCCTTGGTCAATCTAATAGACCCCAAAGAAAAACGAGAAGATTACTATCATATTCTTCCCAATGGTGAGTCTTCTCTTGACATATCATTATCTCCACTGTCTCTAATTGGGTATTATACTCCAAACAAACACCAAGATTATATAGGTAGTGCTTGTAAATATACTCAAAGAAGTGGATGAGCACAACCATGTCTTATGATAACACGAGTTTGTATGTCATTAGACATCTTGTATGATAGTGACAAAACACCCTTCCAAGTTAAATTCACCTCACCCTCAACATCTATAGACCACCACTCTATTCCTCACTATCCCCATCGACCCAAATTACACTTTTATTACCCGAAAGGAATTGTGAAACAAAAGGGTGAGCACAACTAGCTCAAGAAAAATATCATGACTAAAGATAAATAAATTATCAATAGTCTTCATCAAGAATAAATCGAGATTTAGAACATATGGTAGATGATAAAACTTTTCAACCATAGTTAAGTAGAATGAGCAATCCATTAGAAGAGTCAAATAGACTATAAAGTCTATTGTCTTCTCCATGTTAAAAATCCACCAACAATGTTTTATCCTCAGTAACATCAATCAACAATTCCTGCCCACAATCACGTGTATAACTCATAATCGTAATTGTAGTTCTAAATTCCTTTCCTCATCCAAGACAAAGATAATTTTCATCACTTGTCTTTACCTCAAACATCAAAGATCATGGTTATACTAAATCACGCCTCTGCTCATAATCATACTAATAAATTCATCTTTTTTACACGAATTCAAAGATATTCATCAACAGCTCATCTTTACACTACAAAGCAAAGATATTCAACAACAAAGTCATCTTTGCATTACGAGCCAAAGATATTCATCAATAATTCATTACAAAGCTAAAGATATTCAACAACAGTCATCTTTGCATTACGAGCAAAAGATATTCATCAATAATTCATCTTTTTCACTACAAAGCAAAGATATTCAACAACAAAATCTTTTCAGATACGAGCCAAAGATATTCATCAATAATTCATCTTTGTACTACAAAAGCAAAGATATTCAACAACAACAGTCATCTTTGCATTACGAACCAAAGATATTCATCAATAATTCATCTTTGCACTACAAAGCAAAAGATATTAAACAACAGTCATCTTTGCACAACGAGCCAAAGATATTCATATATCAAAGAAATACATAATCATTTCGAAGTTATATAACAATAATTATAACCATGTTGATCAATCCACCTTTGCACTTAAGCTAAAAATATTCAATTATAAATTCAATGGTCATGATCATACCACCAACAATTCAACTTTTGCACCATCGGCCAAAGAGAACCCATGGTCACGATCATACCAATAATCTACCCATCTTTACACTCAAGTCAAAGAGAAATATCATCATTAGGTTATAAGAATGTTATATAAAATAATATAATCAAAACATGGTTTTAATTTCAAGAGTAAGATTCATAAATCAACGATAATTTGGTCGAGAAGAAACCAATTTGTTGTGAATAGTACCCGTATTCGTGACATAGTCCCGTGATACGTGCGTAGTAACCTCGATACGAAAAGATAAAGTTTCATAATAAAATTCATATCCATATTTATAACACCTTAATCCAAATGTTATAAATCACTTAGAAATCTCATAATCTAATATTATTAATATTATAATAATATTTTAATCATTTCTCAAACTTATAAACAATTTAATTAAATTGTTTACACTTTACTAATTAATGCATTTAATCATCATAAAATGCCAAACTCATAAAATTTCATCACCAATAACTAAAACCCTCATCAAAATCTACATATACCTCATATATGATTCTCAAACCATAAAATCATATTTTCTAATTTTCTTACTTCACATAACATATTTAATTCATTTGCTCATAACTAGAACATTTTCATGAAAATACCAAATCAGCTTTCTAAAAATATTTCTTTTCCGGGATTTAGCATAAAATAGTCCCATATTGAACATATATTTTTCTCGAAATTTTAAAAATTCATTTACTATTTTCATATATGGCAAAACCACCAATATTTAAACATTTATCATAAATTGTACTTTTATCCAAAAATTTCGAAATTCACAGAGTACACTGATATTATATAGATGTACTCTCAATAAAAATTTCATCAATTTTGTTGTTAACCGCAAGGAGTTATAAATAGTTACTTTTAAAATAGTCTTTTCTCATAAAATCCATAACTCCTAATCTATACATCCAAAAATACCTCAAAATAATCCTAGTGGTGTAAAATTCAAGAATGATCAAAACATGGATACAATCAAAGCTAGTATCCAGAATAGATATTTTAGACGAAAAGAAAAATTTTTATTTTTCTATGAATAAAGTCGATTCATGAATAATGTCAGATATCGTGAATAGTCTTGCCGTATACGTGAATAAGTAACTCTCACACCAAAAGATAGAAATTCCACAAAAAAACATCTTCACGCTTCATGAATAGTACTCGTGAATAGTAACTCGTGAATAGTAACTCATGAATAGTAACTCATGAATAGTAACTCGTGAATAGTAACTCGTGAATAGTAACCCCGACATGAAAAAATTCCAAATTTGATAAAAAATTCCAACCAATATTTCAAAGATAATGATATCAAGAAATAATATCATTTGAGAAGAAAATAACATCCCTTACCTCAAAGAATCAATTATTTTGATTGGAATAACGCTGAACGAACTTGCACCGTCTAACAATACTCAAAGTATACTCAAAATACTCACAAGAATACGCTCGATAATATAGAGAGAGAAAGAGAGAAAACTTGTTTCTGGTGTGATTTTCAATTCTAACTTAGCCCTCTATTTATAGGAAAATGTTAGCCCGCCGAAGCAAACTTGACCTGCTACCTTATGGCTTTACCTGCTACTATTGCCACCCACCACATTTGAAATAAAATTCAGCACATTTTTTTCACCAACCATAAGTGGGGCCCACTCAATTCTAGAATTTTCCACCAAAATTATTTATAACCTAATTTCTGAATCAGTCACCTCTTAAAATTCATAATAAATTATACGCTTATTTTTAACGGTTCAAAATTTGTGGACATATACTCAACTTATATATGTATAACATATCCAAAAAATTACAACGATCCAACTATTTGATTAAAAATTATAACTCACGCAATATATCTCAAAAACACTGGTTTAATTTTTAATATCTTCATTCCGACAAAAATACTGATAAAATACCTCAACATTAATTTCTTCATTTATTGAAAGTAGTATGCACACAAGCCAATCATGTTTGATGATAAAGCATATACTTTGTAACAATCTTATTCATTTATTAATAAAAAGTATTAATTTATTAAAGGCTTTTAATTATCTACATGATGCTGTTTTATAATATGTGATAAACCCATAGTTTTAAGCAATGCTTTTAGAATAATGATGATGATCATTCTAATGAGATCTAAATTCTTAGAAAGCTTAAAACTAAAATAGTTCCCAATCATTGGATTACTAAATTGGGGATTAGTGAATCCGGATAGATTGGTACATACGTTGCTTGCTCATTGGATGAGGATGATTGATCTCATGATCATTTGTGTGGAGACACTAAAGCAAGTATGTAGGTGCTTATTAGAGAATAAGTTCACTGAACGTGGCTCGCTATGGAATACCTAATGGAGTTTTATTTGCACATCAATAGGAATTCTGTAGTGATAGTAGTCAAGTGATCCTTGGACTTGAGATCATCATAGTATCTTGTGTATGATGAGTTATACTTTGACTTATTCCTTAAGACCCTTAGGGTATATCAAAGGGTATGCTTGGGTATAATAAGTTGTACATGGAGATAATGTATGATCAATAAAGAATCTACCACTTCTAATAAAAGAAGAGAAATGTCCTATGTGATTCGATAAATGACAACCCAAAGAGTCCTTGGCAAGGCGTAATGAAATTAGAAAGGAGTTTCTAATTTGCATTATTTGAGTTGTGCATTTAAGGATCGAAATACATATAATTAAATAAAATAAGACTTGACAAAGATTCCATGTCTTATATTTAATTGGGACATTGTATGGTGGAAGGATTGAATTGTCTGCAGTAACTATTTACTCAAAGGTTCTTTTATGATTAATGTTGAAATCTATATTATCCGGAAAGTCGTTGATCGCTGGGGAGGCTTATCCTATTGTAGAATAAATATTATTTAAATAACTTAATTATTTAATTTATTTATTTAAATAAGATTAGAATTGTTCTAATTGATTTATTCACAACCGGGTTTAATATGGAGAACCTAAAGGGTCACACCATAAAAGGAAGAATAATTATTGAAGAAGTTAATGGCATAATCGTAATAATATATGTTATGTATATTTAATTTAATCTATGGTGATAGAATAAATTAAATAGCTTAATATTTACTATTTAATATTTTAGAAATATTAAATATAAATTAATAAGAGGAGTCTTATTAATATTATTACAATTATTATTATTTTAATTTCTAAAAGAGTTTAGGAATTAATTTAATATAAGTACTCTCATTTATTCCTAATAAGATTAGGAGGTTAAATTAATTAAAAGAGTTTAATTAATTATCCCTAATAAGATTAGGGAGCTTAATTAATTAAAAGAATTTAATTAATTAAATAAACCCAATTCCTTAATTGTTAAGGTGGGTTGCCCACATCTATAAATAAGAGGAGTCTTATTATGGGTGGTGGGGGTTGTTGACTTTTTCAACATACGTAATAATTCCAATTGTTGGGAGAGTACACCCTTTCTATAGAGATAGAAAAACTAGGGTTTAGCCAACCAACCCTTCTTCTTGAATTTTCTTCTTCCTTGGTGGATCACCTCTGAGGCCAAACATTTGGGTGGCTAACGTTGATCGAAAGGAAGGAACCAAACCCGGTGGATTCAAGATTGAACGCGAAAGGATTTGGAGGTGAACTTGTACTTAGGAAAGCTCGATCTTCAAGGGTATGATTTATTCTTTATCTTTTCGTTTAATTAATAATTGTGCATAAAGGATGATCCGGGTATATGGTTTGTAAATTTTTTTAAACTCTGATTTTACACGCTTCCGCTATTTTATGCAATTTGATTGCGTTATGAATATTACAAACCTAACAGTGGCATCAGAGCCAAACCTTTATGCAATTATTAATAGTTTTAATTTATATATTGATATGTGTTTAGAACAATTTAATTGGGCATAATTTTATTGTATAAAATTTATTTAAAAAAAAAAAAAAAAAAAAAAAAGCACTCACAGTATCACATTTCGTCGATTTTTTTTTTTTTTTTTTATAAGACTCATGATCTTCAAGGAGAAATCGAATCATGCAAATAAAAAAAAAAAAAAAAAAAAAGATTCGGCAGTTAACATGCAACGAAAAAAAAAAAAAAATTAACAGGATTTTAATATAATAGCCACGGCTAAATAAAAAAAAAAGGACCGTTTTTTTTTTTTCTTTTTTCAGCAGCTTCAAGGTTTCGGCAGAAGCAACTTGGAATATTTTTGTTGTATCCGTCCTCGAAAACCGTGCAATGCTTTATTTTTTTTTAAGTATGAAATACGGTTATATATATATATATAATATATATATTACGAATATATATACATATATAAATATATATATATTCTTAATTATTATATAATTAAAATAAAAGTTTATTTTAATTTTAAAATAAAAGGTTTATTTTAATATTAAAATATAAAGTTTTATTTTAATTTTAAATAATTTTATAATTAAAATAAAAAGATTTATTTTAATCTTAAAATAAAAGTTTATTTTAATATTAAAATAAAAGGTTTATTTTAATTTTAAAATTAGAATTTCATGCTAACTAATTAGAGTTGGAATTAGATTCCATGATAACTAATTGGAGTTGAAATTGAATTGCCTAATTTCCTTAAATAAATGAGTTTATTTAGATATGAAATAGATTTCATATTATTCAAAATAAAAGAGTTTATTTGTGAATAGGAAAGATAATCCGTGTTTCCTTTAATATTTTTTTTAACATGGAATTGGATTCCATAATTAATTAAAATAAAAGAGTTTATTTTAATTAAAGATTTTTTTACATGGAATTGGATTCCATAATTAATTAAAATAAAGGAGTTTATTTTGATTAAAATTTTGATTAAAATAAAATAGTTTATTTTATTCAAAATTGGATAAATTAAAATAAAATAGTTTTATTTTGATTTAAATTTGGATTAAAATAAAGGAGTTTATTTTAATTCAAAATAGATTTTATACTAACTAAATTTGCCCATTAAATGATATCAATATATATATTAAATGTTTATTATTCATAAGATGAATGTTATTTATTGATGCATATGGTGATGTGTATGATAATAAATGGGATTGATTATGGACTATCAACCAATGTGATTGGATTTTATTTTAGTTGGATGCATGAATGTATGGGTTTTATTAAATGGGGTCTCATGTACCTCGCCTTCTCTAACTTTTCTCGAATGTAAATTCTATCTCCTCCTATGTACTTCCCTCGATCACGATCAAGGTTTCTATTTATTTTAAATAGTTTTGTAATAGGAATAGTTAGAATTAATTTTAAAAAATTGGAGATCAAGGGACAAGGAGGCGCTTGAAGACCCGTTTGTAATGGAGCCCGGTTTTAAATGTAATAGTTATATTTAAATATTATTTCTTGCACCCCTAAGGTTTGACCTTTTGGTTCACTTGGTAGCTCTAGTGAACCAAACTAGAATAAAAGTCCATAATCAATCCGGGGTAGAATATAGTATTCTATATGTGCATGCTTATACTATATATATATATATATATTATGCAAACATGCTTCGCATGTTCATTAATATGACGCGTATTTTATATATATATGTGCATGCGCGCTAAACAAGATGAGACAAATTAATAACAAACCCATCAATTTTTATATTAAGTCCTAAGCGTTCAAAGATATTTGGAATATCGAACGTCGCCTTCTAGCATGATAAAATTAATAGAGTATTAAATATTTAATATGAGTTTGTTGTGTCACCACAAGGCAAGTATTAAGTATTTAAGATGTTAATTTATCACATTTGATGCTTATAAAGAAAATTGAACAATATTGTTTTGTTGTGTCACCACAAGGATGATATTTTTCTTTTTTGATATATGGAGTGCTAGGTTGGACTTAACTTGGATAATTTTGATTCTGGATGTGCCACCACTTGATCAAAATAATCTAAGAGGCAAAATACAAGGAGTTGCAGATAGTTGATGTAATTGACAAAAGTTGTCTACCTATTTATTTATATATAGTTTGTTGTGTCACCACAAGGCTATATACATTTGAAATGGGATCCTTATTCTCACTAGCAAATCTTTAATTAGATTTTGCTTAAACTATATAAGTGAGGTAATATAGTTTGAAAAAAATAGTGGGAGATACCAATTTAAAACAAGACCTAAATTATTTTGGTAATTAATAAAAGAATGTATGTTAAAATGTTGTTAATTACAAATTCATTTACGTAATTTTACAATGTCTAAAATTACTATCATCACGAAGCATATTAGATGCTAAATTAACCGAATCAATTAAATGGATTGGTTAAGGAATTTGAGAATAGTTCTCATAGTGAAAAGCTATCTTATGTCCTTAATACGCCTATCCTCGCAATGGTTTGCGACAATGCCTTTGAGGAAGACATTGCTACTTTTAGAAAGTGGCAAGATGATGCATAGTTGGCTCAACGCACCATGCTCGCATCCACGAAGTAACGAGCTTCGCCACGAGATGAAACTATGGATGCTCTACTACTATATTCCCACATCAAGTAGTTGATGGTGAGGAAAATAGGGGCCCGATAGATATCGAGATATCTAAGGAGCTCTTCCGATCTAGAATGGCCAATGGCACTATAGTACAGACAAAAAGTTCTTAACATTATCAATTTGATTGATCAATTAGGACAACGGGTTTTGTCATGGATGGAGAGTTAAGCCAAGATTTGATCTTGCACTCACTCCCGGACTCCTTTCACAATTGTTGTGAATTTTTCATATGAACAAGCTAGATATCAACTTTGCTTATTTGCTTAACATATTGAAAAATGTTGAGAGTCACTTTCCAACCAAGAAAAACCAAGTCTTACTGGTAGGGGCCAAAGGATCTTCTGAAAAGAAGAACGATTCAAAGAAGGTAAATGAAAAGGCATAAACAAAGGATAATAAGAGCAAAACTAATACGGATAGCAAAGGAGTTTGCTTCCAATGCAATAAGCCTGGACACTGGAAAGAAACTGCGAGAAGCGTCTTGCAGAGGCTAACCAAAGAAGCTTAGTGAAGTTTCTATTTAATCTGATTTTTGTTCATGATTTAAAATAATTTTTCTTTAAGTCAAGGTTCTACTTGGGTATTGGATACCGACTTTGGTTATCATAAATATAGATTTATGAAGGGACCAAGCAGAAGTAGAAAGCTAAACAAATATAAGTAATCCTATGTGCGGGAAATGTAGCAAAGGTTGCCATATTAGCCATAGAAACTTATAGTTTAGCAATGCCTACGGGCAAATCTATTAAGTCAATAAGTTGTTATTGTATTCCAGTTCTTGTTAAAAATATTATTTCCATTTTATTGTTGGACAATGAAATCTTTGGTATTATAATTAAGAACAATTGTTGTTCTATTTATAATAATAATGTTTTGTATAGAACCTAATATTACTTAATAAATTTTGTATACTTGACTTACATGAAAATAATTTTGCATATTGAACAAATTAGTATAAGAAAATGAGATGATCATTCAAAGAGTTGAATGTATGTATTTGTTGAATACAAGTGTGAATTATTTGAAAGGTTCAAAGAATTGAAAAATGAAACAAATTGACAAAGTATTAAGATTCTTTGATTAGATCAAGGAATAAATACTTGTGCAATAAGTTTCTAGATCATCTCAAATGGTTTTCTCAAAATGGACACATCCTCGATACACAATAATTGATTGATGTATCCGAATGAAAAATCGTACCTTGTTGGACATGGTGCGGTCCATAATGATTTTACCGACATTCCGGTATCCTTCGGGATAATGTCCTAGAAATGGTCGACATATCTACGAAAAATGGTAACCTTAAAATCCTATTTCCAAGACTCCATAAAAGTTATGGACGGGGAGGATTCCTAATCTTAAGTATGTTAAGATAAGGGGTTGTCCAACTTATGTGAAAAGGTTTCAAAGGATAATCTTGGGACAAGATTTGACATGTCTGATTTGTGGGACATCCTAAAGTAAGTTTAGGTATATGTTCTATAATTCTACTTAGCAAAAGGTGTTTGTTGTAAAACACGCGCCTTCTAAGATAAAGGTGTTTATCATTGAAGGGCTAGTGGGAGGATAATAGATCTTGAAGAGATCAAGAACCACAAAACACTATAAGTCAAATAAGAGGAACTCAGAGATAGACCTATTGTACTACAAACCGAATCGTAAATGCGAATAGTACCAAAGATACCTAGGAGGTATGGATTCATCATGGATGATGATGATGAGGTACACATCATAGAAGATGATGATCCAGAGTTACATTCGATGAGGTAAGACTTCTAGTGTACAACAAAAGGGTCGAAAGGTGGGAGCATCGTGACATTTCTAGTACTATATGTTGATATACTACTGGATAAGGAATGACATACCAATGCTACAATCAAGAAGATAAAGTTGTCAAACATTCCTCCATGAATGATTTGGGAAGAGTATCTTAATTGGGGATATAAATCTATATAGATAGATTTAAGAGGATGCTCGACTTAACCCAAGGAACGATATATTCATTTGATGCTAAAGTCGTTTAGCATGGCAAACTCCAAGAGATGTCTCATGTTGATGAGCCATGAAGTGTATCTCTTTAATAGTCCCCATAGACTCCAAAGAAGAGAGATTGCATGAGTGACAATCATGTATGCAATGAAATGTACGAGACCGATGTTGATCACCATATTCTGAGAAGATCACCGTAAGAGACAAAGGAAAACATCTTAAAGTTCTTAACCCAAGGCACTAAGGATGTGAGCATACATGGTGGGTCCGAATTAAAACTAGAGGGCTTTACGACTCAAGTTTTTCGAGACGCAGACCAAGATGACGAGAAAATCCACTTTAAGGTAAAGCGTTATCTTGAACAAAGGTGTGCGATGAATTGAAAGGTTCCAAACAAAGAAAGAGTTCTTTGGTTTAGTGATAAAGACAAAGTATATAGCTATAAATGAAGTCGCAAGTTGATTATTTGGATTAAAAGTTCATTACGTAACTAGGAATAGTTCCCAAGTCTCATCTTGGATCTAAACATGTGTTGTGGCACTTTCATTTGATTATTAGAATCATTGAAAGATGGGAAATCACTATAGAGATAGTGGACTCTCATGAACAACATTACATATCCATTAACTAAAGCTTATCCAACAAAGGGGATAATCGTCACTTAGAGAAGAAGAGTATAAGATACCATGACGATTGGCTTTAGTGCAAGTGGGAGATTGAAAGTAGTATGCACACAAGCCAATCATGTTTGATGATAAAGCATATACTTTGTAACAATCTTATTCATTTATTAATAAAAGTATTAATTTATTAAAGGCTTTTAATTATCTACATGATCTTTGTTTTTATAATATGTGATAAACCCATAGTTTTAAGCAATGCTTTTAGAATAATGATGATGATCATTCTAATGAGATCTAAATTCTTAGAAAGCTTAAAACTAAAATAGTTCCCAATCATTGGATTACTAAATTGGGGATTAGTGAATCCGGATAGATTGGTACATACGTTGCTTGCTCATTGGATGAGGATGATTGATCTCATGATCATTTGTGTGGAGACACTAAAGCAAGTATGTAGGTGCTTATTAGAGAATAAGTTCATTTGAACGCATGGCTCGCTAAGGAATACCTAATGGAGTTTTATTTGCTGTCGATAGGAATTCTGTAGTGATAGTAATACAAGTGATCCTTGGACTTGAGATCATCATAGTATCTTGTGTATGATGAGTTATACTTTGACTTATTCCTTAAGACCCTTAGGGTATATCAAAGGGTATGCTTGGGTATAATAAGTTGTACATGGAGATAATGTATGATCAATAAAGAATCTACCACTTCTAATAAAAGAAGAGAAATGTCCTATGTGATTCGATAAATGACAACCCAAAGAGTCCTCGGTCCTTGGCGTAATGAAATTAGAAAGGAGTTTCTAATTTGCATTATTTGAGTTGTGCATTTAAGGATCGAAATACATATAATTAAATAAAATAAGACTTGACAAGAATTCCATGTCTTATATTTAATTGGGACATTGTATGGTGGAAGGATTGAATTGTCACGGTAACTATTTACTCAAAGGTTCTTTTATGATTAATGTTGAAATCTATATTATCCGGAAAGTCGCCGATCGCTAGGGGAGCTTATCCTTATTGTAGAATAAATATTATTTAAATAAATTAATTATTTAATTTATTTATTTAAATAAGATTAGAATTGTTCTAATTGATTTATTCACAACCTGGGTTTAATATGGAGAACCTAAAGGGTCACACCATAAAAGGAAGAATAATTATTTAAGAAGTTAATGGCATAATCGTAATAATATATTATTATGTATATTTAATTTAATCTATGGTGATAGAATAAATTAAATAGCTTAATATTTACTATTTAATATTTTAGAAATATTAAATATAAATTAATAAGAGGAGTCTTATTAATATTATTACAATTATTATTATTTTAATTTCTAAAAGAGTTTAGGAATTAATTTAATATAAGTACTCTCATTTATTCCTAATAAGATTAGGAGGTTAAATTAATTAAAAGAGTTTAATTAATTATCCCTAATAAGATTAGGGAGCTTAATTAATTAAAAGAATTTAATTAATTAAATAAACCCAATTCCTTAATTGTTAAGGTGGGTTGCCCACATCTATAAATAAGAGGAGTCTTATTATGGGTGGTGGGGGTTGTTGACTTTTTCAACATACGTAATAATTCCAATTGTTGGAAGAGTACACCCTTTCTATAGAGATAGAAAAACTAGGGTTTAGCCAACCAACCCTTCTTCTTGAATTTTCTTCTTCCTTGGTGGATCACCTCTAGAGGCCAAACATTTGGGTGGCTAACGTTGATCAAAGGAAGGAACCAAACCCGGTGGATTCAAGATTGAACGCGAAAGGATTTGGAGGTGAACTTGTACCTGAGGAAGCTCGATCTTCAAGGGTATGATTTATTCTTTATCTTTTCGTTTAATTAATAATTGTGCATAAAGGATGATCCGGGTATATGGTTTGTAAATTTTTTTAAACTCTGATTTTACACGCTTCCGCTATTTTATGCAATTTGATTGCGTTATGAATATTACAAACCTAACATTTATAACCACATAAATAAATCCATCATTTATATCCACATCAAATAAATATTTCCTTATCATATAAATCAATAATTAATTATTCACAAATAATATTACAGAATCATAATTATGACAACCAGGCCGTTCCCAGGAAAGAGGGGGCTTTCCAATAAGGATTTCTCTTATCATGCCGCAATTAGGTGACCAAACCTCTCCTCGATGTAACTTTCTAGACATTGCCAATAATGCTATCTAATAATATTATTCAATAATATGAATTATTGATCCGATAATGGGAAATATTGTGCGTTGACAATTATTGAAACAACAATAATATAAAATATCAACGTAGCAATTATTGAATCAATAAAATAAAATATTGAATAATAATTACTGTAATAATTATTGAGAGTAGTGCCTTCTTACGTAAGGATTCAATAATTCAAAATACGTGCAATACCGTATACTATCGTAACAACAATAACATATTATTGTATTTTAACCACCGGTATTCCAACAAATGTTAATAAGAATAACTACGCCGTTATTTATAAAAACTCAAACTTGTCGTTTTCTTCATTCGACAGCTTATTTTGTTATGGGGCCCATAAATGATCGCTACCGTCAGCATTTAATATTCCCAAGCGTAAAAAGAATATTCCACGACCAAACGAATATTCCCGGTAAACAATGATGAATATTTTATAACCACTTGTGTATTTTGAAAAAAAAATTCATATATCACCCTTAACTTTAACTTTTATCAATTTAACCATTTACTGGAATAGTAATTATAAGAAAAATTGAATACTTTTATTTCATAAAATTCGGGGTCTTACAATCTCCCTCCTTATGAAATTTCGTCCCCGAAATTTACGTGCACAGTATTTCAAAGAGTTGAGAATACCTTGCTTTCATTTCAGATTTCATCTTTCCTGTCATCATGATTTCTCCATTGCTCATCTCCTGTATTTCAGATATCATTCTAGAATACAACTTCAAAACAAGGGTTAATTGAATAAATTAATATATCACATAATATCCCGATATTATGATTGACCAACAAATAAGCTTAGGTAGGACACACTAGCGAAGGATTTACTCATCTCTCCCCTCCTAGTTCTAATCCCGATCTCCGCCAGAGATCATATCCCTAAGCTCTGATACCAAATGTAACAACCCCAAAATAGGTCCATTCCATCCAACCCATTCTGAGTCGCCAAATATATGGTACAGAAAACAACTACAACTTTATTACAACAATTGTTGTCGTACAAAAACAACAACACATATGCTGTGAGTTTGGATACAAATATATACCAACTGTAGCACGTCACAATGACACCTTACATAAAGGTATAGTCAAAAACTGTTTTAGAAATTAGAATCTTTGGGAAGTGCTCAAGGAAACCTTCGTACATGGGAGGCCATGCTTTTAGGTTATGGTAGATATCATATGGCCACAAAATTATCCTTGGTTGACCCAATAGACCCCAAAGAAAAACGAGAAGATTACTATCATATTCTTCCCAATGGTGAGTCTTCTCTTGACATATCATTATCTCCACTGTCTCTAATTGGGTATTATACTCCAAACAAACACCAAGATTATATAGGTAGTGCTTGTAAATATACTCAGCAAGTGGATGAGCACAACCATGTCTTATGATAACACGAGTTTGTATGTCATTAGACATCTTGTATGATAGTGACAAAACACCCTTCCAAGTTAAATTCACCTCACCCTCAACATCTATAGACCACCACTCTATTCCCTCGCTATCCCCCGCTCGACCCAGCTACACTTTTATTACCTGAAAGGAATTGTGAAACAAAAGGGTGAGCACAACTAGCTCAGTAAAAAATATCATGACTAAAGATAAATAAATTATCAATAGTCTTCATCGATGAATAAATCGTAGATTTAGAACATATGGTAGATGATAAAACTTTTCAACCATAGTTGCGTGAATGAAGCGATCCATTAGAAGAGTCAAATAGACTATAAAGTCTATTGTCTTCTCCATGTTAAAAATCCACCAACAATGTTTTATCCTCGTAACATCAATCAACAATTCACATCCCACAATCACGTGTATAACTTCATAATCGTAATTGTAGTTCTAAATTCCTTTCCTCATCCAAGACAAAGATAATTTTCATCACTTGTCTTTACGAAACATCAAAGATCATGGTTATACCAAATCACAGCCTCTGCTTCATAATCATACTAATAAATTCATCTTTGCACCACGGGTCAAAGATATTCATCAACAGCTTCATCTTTACACTACAAAGCTAAAGATATTCAACAACAGGTCATCTTTGCATTACGAGCCAAAGATATTCATCAATAATTCATTACAGGCTAAAGATATTCAACAACAGGTCATCTTTGCATTACGAGCAAAAGATATTCATCAATAATTCATCTTTGCACTACAAAGCAAAGATATTCAACAACAGTCATCTTTGCATTACGAGCCAAAGATATTCATCAATAATTCATCTTTGCACTTTCACAAAGCTAAAGATATTCAACAACAGTCATCATCTTTGCATTACGAGCCAAAGATATTCATCAATAATTCATCTTTGCACTCACAAAGCTAAAGATATTCAACAACAGGTCATCTTTGCACAACGAGCCAAAGATATTCATATATCAAAGAAATACATAATCATTTCAGAAGTTATATAACAATAATTATAACCATGTTGATCAATCCACCTTTGCACTTAAGCTAAAAATATTCAATTGTAAATTCAATGGTCATGATCATACCAGTCAACAATTCAAATTTTGCACTACTGGCCAAAGAGAACCTATGGTCACGATCATACCAATAATCTACCCATCTTTACACTCAAGTCAAAGAGAAATATCATCATTAGGGTTATAAGAATGTTATATAAAAATAATATAATCAAAACATGGTTTTAATTTCAAGAGTAAGATTCATAAATCAACGATAATTTGGTCGGAGAAAAACCAATTTGTTGTGAATAAGTACCCGTGTTCGTGAAATACGTAGTCCGTATATGCGTATGCATAAGTAACCTCTCACGAAAAAGATAAAGTTTCATAATAAAATTCATATCCATATTTATAACACCTTAATCCAAATGTTATAAATCACTTAGAAATCTCATAATCTAATATTATTAATATTATAATAATATTTTAATCATTTCTCAAACTTATAAACAATTTAATTAAATTATTTACACTTTACTAATTAATGCATTTAATCATCATAAAATGCCAAACTCATAAAATTTCATCACCAATAACTAAAACCCTCATCAAAAATCAGCATATACCTCATATATGATTCTCAAACCATAAAATCATATTTTCTAATTTTCTTACTTCACATAACATATTTAATTCATTTGCTCATAACTAGAACATTTTCATGAAAAATACCAAATCGGTTCTAAAAATATTTCTTTTACGGGATTTAGCATAAAATAGTCCCATATTGAACATATATTTTCTCAAAATTTTAAAATTCATTTACTATTTTTCATATATGGCCAAAACCACCGAATATTTAAACATTTATCATAAATTGTACTTTTATCCAAAAATTTCAAATTCACAGAGTACAATTGATATTATATAGATGTACTCTCAATAAAAATTTCATCAATTTTGGAGTTAACCGCAAGGAGTTATAAATAGTTACTTTTAAAATAGTCTTTTCTCATAAAATCCATAACTCCTAATCTATACATCCAAAAATACCTCAAAATAATCTGTGTGTGTAAAATTCAAGAATGATCAAAACATGGATACAATCAAAGCTAGTATCCGAATAGATATTTTAGACGAAAAGAAAAATTTTCATTTTTCGATTGAATAGTGCCGTATTAAATGAATAGTCTTGATATCGTGAATAGTCAGAGTATCGTGAATAAGTAACTCACAAACACGAAAAGATAGAAATTCCACAAAAAAAAATATCTTCACGCTTCATGAATAGTACTTTAAGTGAATAGTAACTCGTGAATAGTAACTCATGAATAGTAACTCATGAATAATAGTAACTCGTGAATAGTAACTCGTGAATAGTAACCCCAGATATGAAAAAAATTCTAAATTTGATAAAAAAATCCAACGAATATTTCAAAGATAATGATATTGAAGAAATAATATCATTTGAGAAGAAAATAACATCCCTTACCCTTACCTCAAAAGAATCAACTTGATTGACCGAATATACGATATAGAACGAACTTGCACCGATCTAACAATACTCAAAGTATACTCAAAATACTCACAAGAATACGCTCGATAATATAGAGAGAAAAAGAGAAAACTTGTTTACGGTGTGATTTTCAATTCTAACTTAGCCCTGTTTATAGGAAAATGTTAGCCTACCAAGGCAGACTTGACCTGCTACCTGATGGCTTTACCTGCTACTATTGCCACCCACCACATTTGAAATAAAATTCAGCACATTTTTTTCACCAACCATAAGTGGGGCCCACTCAATTCTAGAATTTTCCACCAAAATCATTTATAACCTAATTTCTGAATCAGTCACCTCTTAAAATTCATAATAAATTATACGCTTATTTTTAACGGTTCAAAATTTGTGGACATATACTCAACTTATATATGTATAACATATCCAAAAATTACAACGATCCAACGGTCGGATTAAAAATTATAACTCACGCAATATATCTCAAAAACACTGGTTTAATTTTTAATATCTTCATTCCGACAAAAATACTGATAAAATACCTCAACATTAATTCCTTCATTTATAACCACATAAATAAATCCATCATTTATATCCACATCAAATAAATATTTCCTTATCATATAAATCAATAATTAATTATTCACAAATAATATTACAGAATCACAATTATGACAACCAGGCCGTTCCCAGGAAAGAGGGGGCTTTCCAATAAGGATTTCTCCTTATTGGCGCGCAATTAGGTGACCAAACCTCTCCTTGACAGAACTTTCTAGACATTGCCAATAATGCTATCTAATAATATTATTCGAATAATATGAATTATTGATCTGATAATGGAAAATATTGTGCAGTGACAATTATTGAAACAACAATAATATAAAATATCAACGTAGCAATTATTGAATAAATAAAATAAAATATTGAACAGTAATTACTGTAACAATTATTGAGTAGTGCCTTCTTACGTAAGGATTCAATAATTCAAAATATCGTGTAATCTGGTGTATATTCTTGTGTAACAACGCATATTACTGTATTTTAACCACCAGGTATTCCAACAGTGTTAACAGTAACAACTACGCCGTTATTTATAAAAACTCAAACTTGTCGTTTTCTTCATTCGACAGTTATTTTGTTATGGGGCCCACAAATGATCTGCGCTGGCAGCATTAAATACGAATATTCCCAGAAGCGAAAGAATATTCCACGACCAAACGAATATTCCCAAACAACAATGAATATTTTATAACCACTTGTGTATTTTGAAAAAAAAAATTTCATATATCACCCTTAACTTTAACTTTTATCAATTTAACCATTTACTTGAATAGTAATTATAAGAAAAAATTGAATACTTTTATTTCATAAAATTCGGGGTCTTACAATCTCCCTCCTTATGAAATTTCGTCCCCGAAATTTACGTGCACAGTATTTCAAAGAGTTGAGAATACCTTGCTTTCATTTCGATTTCATCTTTCACGTCATCATGATTTCTCCATTGCTCATCTCCTCGTATTTGAGATATCATTCTAGAATACAACTTCAAAACAAGGGTTAATTGAATAAATTAATATATCACATAATATCCAGATATTATGATTGACCAATAAATAAGCTTAGGTAGGACACACTAGCGAAGGATTTACTCATCTCTCCCTCCTAGTTCTAATCCCGATCTCACTTCTCCGCCAGAGATCATATCCCTAAGCTCGATACCAAATGTAACAACCCCAAAATAGGTCCATTCCATCCAACCCATTCTCGAGTCGCCAAATATATGGTACGAGAAAACACAACTACAACTTTATTACAACAATTGTCGTGCAAAATACAACAACACATATGCTATGAGTTTGGATACAAATATATACCAATCAGAAACACGTCACAATGACACCTTACATAAAGGTATAGTCAAAAAGCTGCTTTTTAGAAATTAGAATCTTTGGGAAGTGCTCAAGAAAACTTTCGTATGGGAGGCCATGCTTTTAGGTTATGGTAGATATCATATGGCCACAAAATTATCCTTGGTTGACCCAATAGACCCCAAAAGAAAAACGAGAAGATTACTATCATATTCTTCCCAATGGTGAGTCTTCTCTTGACATATCATTATCTCCACTTGTCTCTAATTGGGTATTATACTCCAAACAAACACCAAGATTATATAGGTAGTGCTTGTAAATATACTCGACAAGTGGATGAGCACAACCATGTCTTATGATAACACGAGTTTGTATGTCATTAGACATCTTGTATGATAGTGACAAAACACCCTTCCAAGTTAAATTCACCTCACCCTCAACATCTATAGACCACCACTCTATTCCTCGCTATCCCCGCTCGACCCAAATACACTTTTTATTACACGAAAGGAATTGTGAAACAAAAGGGTGAGCACAACTAGCTCGATAAAAAATATCATGACTAAAGATAAATAAATTATCAATAGTCTTCATCGATAATAAATCGTAGATTTAGAACATATGGTAGATGATAAAACTTTTCAACCATAGTTGCAATGGAATGAAAGCAATCCATTAGAAGAGTCGAATAGACTATAAAGTCTATTGTCTTCTCCATGTTAAAAATCCACCAACAATGTTTTATCCTCGTAACATCAATCAACAATTCACATCCCACAATCACGTATATAACTTCATAATCGTAATTGTAGTTCTAAATTCCTTTCCTCATCCAAGACAAAGATAATTTTCATCACTTGTCTTTACCTCAAACATCAAAGATCATGGTTATACCAAATCACGCCTCGCTCATAATCATACTAATAAATTCATCTTTGCACCACGGTCAAAGATATTCATCAACAGCTTCATCTTTACACTACAAAGCTAAAGATATTCAACAACAAAGTCATCTTTGCATTACGAGCCAAAGATATTCATCAATAATTCATTACAAAGCAAAGATATTCAACAACGGTCATCTTTGCATTACGAGCAAAAGATATTCATCAATAATTCATCTTTTGCACTACAAAAGCAAAGATATTCAACAACAGTCATCTTTGCATTACGAGCCAAAGATATTCATCAATAATTCATCTTTGCACTACTGAGCAAAGATATTCAACAACAGTCATCTTTGCATTACGAGCCAAAGATATTCATCAATAATTCATCTTTGCACTACACAAAGCAAAGATATTCAACAACAGTCATCTTTGCACAACGAGCCAAAGATATTCATATATCAAAGAAATACATAATCATTTCGTAAGTTATATAACAATAATTATAACCATGTTGATCAATCCACCTTTGCACTTAAGCTAAAAATATTCAATTGTAAATTCAATGGTCATGATCATACCGGTCCAACAATTCAAATTTTGCACTCTTCGCCAAAGAGAACCTATGGTCACGATCATACCAATAATCTACCCATCTTTACACTCAAGTCAAAGAGAAATATCATCATTAGGGTTATAAGAATGTTATATAAAAATAATATAATCAAAACATGGTTTTAATTTCAAGAGTAAGATTCATAAATCAACGATAATTTGGTCGAGAAGAGAAACCAATTTGTTGTGAATAGTACCCGTATTCAATGACATAGTCCCGTGATAATGCGTATAGTAACCTCGACACGAAAAGATAAAGTTTCATAATAAAATTCATATCCATATTTATAACACCTTAATCCAAATGTTATAAATCACTTAGAAATCTCATAATCTAATATTATTAATATTATAATAATATTTTAATCATTTCTCAAACTTATAAACAATTTAATTAAATTATTTACACTTTACTAATTAATGCATTTAATCATCATAAAATGCCAAACTCATAAAATTTCATCACCAATAACTAAAACCCTCATCAAAAATCTGCATATACCTCATATATGATTCTCAAACCATAAAATCATATTTTCTAATTTTCTTACTTCACATAACATATTTAATTCATTTGCTCATAACTAGAACATTTTCATGAAAAATACCAAATCAGCCTCTAAAAATATTTCTTTTCTGGGATTTAGCATAAAATAGTCCCATATTGAACATATATTTTTCTCAAAATTTTAAAAATTCATTTACTATTTTTCATATGGCCAAAACCACCGAATATTTAAACATTTATCATAAATTGTACTTTTATCCAAAAATTTCAAAATTCACAGAGTACACTGATATTATATAGATGTACTCTCAATAAAAATTTCATCAATTTTGGAGTTAACCGCAAGGAGTTATAAATAGTTACTTTTAAAATAGTCTTTTCTCATAAAATCCATAACTCCTAATCTATACATCCAAAAATACCTCAAAATAATCATAGTGGTGTAAAATTCAAGAATGATCAAAACATGGATACAATCAAAGCTAGTATCCGAATAGATATTTTAGACGAAAAGAAAAATTTTCATTTTTCTATGAATAGTCTTAGTATTCGTGAATAGTGCAGATATCGTGAATAAAGGTTGTATATCGTGAATAGTAACTCAAACACAAAAGATAGAAATTCCACAAAAAAAAATCTTCACGCTTCATGAATAGTACTCGTGAATAGTAACTCGTGAATAGTAACTCATGAATAGTAACTCATGAATAGTAACTCATGAATAGTAACTCGTGAATAGTAACTCGTGAATAGTAACCCCACATGAAAAAAAATTCTAAATTTGATAAAAAATTCAAACCAATATTTCAAAGATAATGATATTGAAGAAATAATATCATTTGAGAAGAAAATAACATCCCTTACCTCCAAAGAAAGAATCAAGACTTGATTGGATATATGGATATATGACAAACTTGCACCGTCTAACAATACTCAAAGTATACTCAAAATACTCACAAGAATACACTCGATAATATAGAGAGAAAGAGAAAAACTTGTTTCGGTGTGATTTTCAATTCTAACTTAGCCCTCTATTTATAGGAAAATGTTAGCCTACCAGAAGCGACTTGACTCAGCTACTTTGATGGCTTTACACGCTACTATTGCCACCCACCACATTTGAAATAAAATTCATCATTTTTCACCAACCATAAGTGGGGCCCACTCAATTCTAGAATTTTCCACCAAAATCATTTATAACCTAATTTCTGAATCAGTCACCTCTTAAAATTCATAATAAATTATACGCTTATTTTTAACGGTTCAAAATTTGTGGACATATACTCAACTTATATATGTATAACATATCCAAAAATTACAACGATCCAACGGTCGGATTAAAAATTATAACTCACGCAATATATCTCAAAAACACTGGTTTAATTTTTAATATCTTCATTCCGACAAAAATACTGATAAAATACCTCAACATTAATTCCTTCATTTATAACCACATAAATAAATCCATCATTTATATCCACATCAAATAAATATTTCCTTATCATATAAATCAATAATTAATTATTCACAAATAATATTACGAAATCACAATTATGATGACACAGTAGTCCTGAAAGAGGGGCTTTCGATAAGAATTTCTCCTTATTGGCGCCGCAATTAGGTGACCAAACCTCTCCTTGATGAAACTTTCTAGACATTGCCAATAATGCTATCTAATAATATTATTCAAATAATATGAATTATTGATCCGATAATGGAAAATATTGTGCGATGATAATTATTGAAACAACAATAATATAAAATATCAACGCAGCAATTATTGAATAAATAAAATAAAATATTGAGCAATAATTACTTTAAACAATTATTGAGTAGTGCCTTCTTACGTAAGGATTCAATAATTCAAAATACATGTAATACCGCAAGTGCTATCTTTATGTAACAACGCGTATTACGTATTTTAACCACCGGGTATTCCAACAATTGTTAACAAGAATAACTACGCCGTTATTTATAAAAACTCAAACTTGTCGTTTTCTTCATTCGACAGCTTATTTTGTTATGGGGCCCATAAATGATCGCTACTGGTCGCATTTAATATTCCCGCTGCGAAAGAATATTCCACGACCAAAACGAATATTCCCCGACAACAATGAATATTTTATAACCACTTGTGTATTTTGAAAAAAATTCATATATCACCCTTAACTTTAACTTTTATCAATTTAACCATTTACTGAATAGTAATTATAAGAAAAATTGAATACTTTTATTTCATAAAATTCGGGGTCTTACAATCTCCCCTCCTTATGAAATTTCGTCCCCGAAATTTACGTACCTGGTATTTCAAAGAGTTGAGAATACCTTGCTTTCATTTCAGATTTCATCTTTCCTGTCATCATGATTTCTCCATTGCTCATCTCCTGTATTTCAGATATCATTCTAGAATACAACTTCAAAACAAGGGTTAATTGAATAAATTAATATATCACATAATATCCCGATATTATGATTGACCAACAAATAAGCTTAGGTAGGACACACTAGCGAAGGATTTACTCATCTCTCCCCTCCTAGTTCTAATCCCGATCTCCGCCAGAGATCATATCCCTAAGCTCTGATACCAAATGTAACAACCCCAAAATAGGTCCATTCCATCCAACCCATTCTAGTTGGCAAATTAAATGTTCCAAAAAACAACTACAACTTTATTACAACAATTGTCGTGCAAAATACAACAACACACATATCTTTGTGAGTTTGGATACAAATATATACCAATCAGTAACGTCACAATGACACCTTACATAAAGGTATAGTCAAAAACCTGCTTTTAGAAATTAGAATCTTTGGGAAGTGCTCAAGAAAACCTTCGTACATGGGAGGCCATGCTTTTTTAGGTTATGGTAGATATCATATGGCCACAAAATTATCCTTGGTTGATTGATAGACCCCAAAAGAAAAACGAGAAGATTACTATCATATTCTTCCCAATGGTGAGTCTTCTCTTGACATATCATTATCTCCACTGTCTCTAATTGGGTATTATACTCCAAACAAACACCAAGATTATATAAGTAGTGCTTGTAAATATACTCAGCAAGTGGATGAGCACAACCATGTCTTATGATAACACGAGTTTGTATGTCATTAGACATCTTGTATGATAGTGACAAAACACCCTTCCAAGTTAAATTCACCTCACCTCAACATCTATAGACCACCACTCTATTCCCTCGCTATCCCCACTCGACCCAAATACACTTTTATTACACGAAAGGAATTGTGAAACAAAAGGGTGAGCACAACTAGCCCAGTAAGAAATATCATGACTAAAGATAAATAAATTATCAATAGTCTTCATCAAGAATAAATCGTAGATTTAGAACATATGGTAGATGATAAAACTTTTCAACCATAGTTGCAATGAATGAAGCAATCCATTAGAAGAGTCAAATAGACTATAAAGTCTATTGTCTTCTCCATGTTAAAAATCCACCAACAATGTTTTATCCCTCGTAACATCAATCAACAATTCCATCCACAATCACGTGTATAACTCATAATCGTAATTGTAGTTCTAAATTCCTTTCCTCATCCAAGACAAAGATAATTTTCATCACTTGTCTTTACGAAACATCAAAGATCATGGTTATACCAAATCACGGTTCCTGCTTCATAATCATACTAATAAATTCATCTTTGCACCACGGTCAAAGATATTCATCAACAGCCATCTTTACACTACAAAGCAAAGATATTCAACAACAGTGTCATCTTTGCATTACGAGCCAAAGATATTCATCAATAATTCATTACAAAAGCTAAAGATATTCAACAACAGTCATCTTTGCATTACGAGCAAAAGATATTCATCAATAATTCATCTTTGCACTACAAAGCAAAGATATTCAACAACAGTCATCTTCTTTTGCATTACGAGCCAAAGATATTCATCAATAATTCATCTTTGCTGCTACAAAGCAAAGATATTCAACAACAGTCATCTTTGCATTACGAGCCAAAGATATTCATCAATAATTCATCTTTGCACTACAAAGCAAAGATATTCAACAACAGGTCATCTTTGCACAACGAGCCAAAGATATTCATATATCAAAGAAATACATAATCATTTCAGAAGTTATATAACAATAATTATAACCATGTTGATCAATCCACCTTTGCACTTAAGCTAAAAATATTCAATTGTAAATTCAATGGTCATGATCATACCAGTCAACAATTCAACTTTTGCACTACTGGCCAAAGAGAACCTATGGTCACGATCATACCAATAATCTACCCATCTTTACACTCAAGTCAAAGAGAAATATCATCATTAGGGTTATAAGAATGTTATATAAAAATAATATAATCAAAACATGGTTTTAATTTCAAGAGTAAGATTCATAAATCAACGATAATTTGGTCAGAGAAGAAACCAATTTGTTGTGAATAGTACCCCGTATTCGTACATAGTCCCGTATACGTGCATAGTAACCTCGACACGAAAAGATAAAGTTTCATAATAAAATTCATATCCATATTTATAACACCTTAATCCAAATGTTATAAATCACTTAGAAATCTCATAATCTAATATTATTAATATTATAATAATATTTTAATCATTTCTCAAACTTATAAACAATTTAATTAAATTGTTTACACTTTACTAATTAATGCATTTAATCATCATAAAATGCCAAACTCATAAAATTTCATCACCAATAACTAAAACCCTCATCAAAAATCTGCATATACCTCATATATGATTCTCAAACCATAAAATCATATTTTCTAATTTTCTTACTTCACATAACATATTTAATTCATTTGCTCATAACTAGAACATTTTCATGAAAAATACCAAATCAGTTCTAAAAATATTTCTTTTCTGGGATTTAGCATAAAATAGTCCCATATTGAACATATATTTTTCTCGAAATTTTAAAAATTCATTTACTATTTTTCATATGGCCAAAACCAATTTAATATTTAAACATTTATCATAAATTGTACTTTTATCCAAAAATTTTGAAATTCACAGTAGTACAATCGATATTATATAGATGTACTCTCAATAAAAATTTCATCAATTTTGGAGTTAACCGCAGGAGTTATAAATAGTTACTTTTAAAATAGTCTTTTCTCATAAAATCCATAACTCCTAATCTATACATCCAAAAATACCTCAAAATAATCATAGTGGTGTAAAATTCAAGAATGATCAAAACATGGATACAATCAAAGCTAGTATCCAGAATAGATATTTTAGACGAAAAGAAAAATTTTCATTTTTCTATTAATAGTGTCGTATTCGTGAATAGTCAGTATCGTGAATAGTCTGTGATATCGTGAATAGTAACTCCAAACCAAAAGATAGAAATTCCACAAAAAACATCTTCACTTCATGAATAGTGAATAGTACTCGTGAATAGTAACTCGTGAATAGTAACTCGTGAATAGTAACTCATGAATAGTAACTCGTGAATAGTAACTCATGAATAGTAACCCCGACATGAAAAAGTTCTAAATTTGATAAAAAATTCCAACCAATATTTCAGCATAATGATATTGAAGAAATAATATCATTTGAGAAGAAAATAACATCCCTTACCTCAAAGAATCAAGATTTCCAGTTGATATCGGAATAATGCTGAAACGAACTTGCACCGATCTAACAATACTCAAAGTATACTCAAAATACTCACATGAATAAACTCGATAATATAGAGAGAAAGAGAGAAAACTTGTTTACGGTGTGATTTTCAATTCTAACTTAGCCCTCTATTTATAGGAAAATGTTAGCCACCAAGAAGCAGACTTGACTTTTAATGCACGATGGCTTTACCTGGTTACTATTGCCACCCACCACATTTGAAATAAAATTCAGCACATTTTTTCACCAACCATAAGTGGGGCCCACTCAATTCTAGAATTTTCCACCAAAATCATTTATAACCTAATTTACGAATCACCACCTCTTAAAATTCATAATAAATTATACGCTTATTTTTAACGGTTCAAAATTTGTGGACATATACTCAACTTATATATGTATAACATATCCAAAAATTACAACGATCCAACGGTCGGATTAAAAATTATAACTCACGCAATATATCTCAAAAACACTGGTTTAATTTTTAATATCTTCATTCCGACAAAAATACTGATAAAATACCTCAACATTAATTCCTTCATTTATAACCACATAAATAAATCCATCATTTATATCCACATCAAATAAATATTTCCTTATCATATAAATCAATAATTAATTATTCACAAATAATATTACGAGAATCACAATTATGATGACCAGTAGTTCCCTCAGAAAGAGGGGGCTTTTCCAATAAGGATTTCTCCTTATCAAGCGCCGCAATTAGGTAACCAAACCTCTCCTTGATGTAACTTTCTAGACATTGCCAATAATGCTATCTAATAATATTATTCAATAATATGAATTATTGATCCGATAATGGGAAATATTGTGCAAAGGATAATTATCAAAACAACAATAATATAAAATATCAACGTAGCAATTATTGAATAAATAAAATAAAATATTGAATAAGAATTACTTTAACAATTATTGAGTAGTGCCTTCTTACGTAAGGATTCAATAATTCAAAATATCGCAATAATACCGGTAATGCTTCTTGTGTAACAACGCGTATTATCGTATTTTAACCACCGTGTATTCCAACAAGTGTTAATAATAAGAATAACTACTACGCCGTTATTTATAAAAACTCAAACTTGTCGTTTTCTTCATTCGACAGCTTATTTGGTTATGGGGCCCATAAATGATCACAGCACTGGTAATAATTTAATATTCCCTAGACGTAAAGAATATTCCACGACCAAACGAATATTCCCTAAAACAATGAATATTTTATAACCACTTGTGTATTTTGAAAAAAATAAATCATATATCACCCTTAACTTTAACTTTTATCAATTTAACCATTTACCTAATAGTAATTATAAGAAAAATTGAATACTTTTATTTCATAAAATTCGGGTCTTACATAATTAATTAAACTCCTTTAACTAATTTTCCTTCCTAATCCTATTAGAATAAATGAGAGTACTTATATTAAATTAATTCCTAAACTCTTTTAAAAATTAAAATAATAATAATTGTAATAATATTAATAAGACTCCTCTTATTAATTTATATTTAATATTTCTAAAATATTAAATAATAAATATTAAGCTATTTAATTTATTCTATCACCATAGATTAAATTAAATATACATAACATATTATTACGATTATGCCATTAACTTCTTAAATAATTATTCTTCCTTTTATGGTGTGACCCTTTAGGTTCTCCATATTAAACCTATTGTGAATAAATCAATTAGAATAATTTCTAATCTTATTTAAATAAATAAATTAAACAATTAATTTATTTAAATAAATAATATTTATTCTACAATAGGATAAGCCTCCTAGCGATCAACGACTTTCCGGATAATATAGATTTCAACATTAATCATTAAAGAACCTTTGAGTAAATAGTTACTGTATAATTCAATCCTTCCACCATACAATGTCCCAATTAAATATAAGACATGGAATTACTTTGTCAAGTCTTATTTTATTTAATTATATGTATTTCGACTCTTAAATGCACAACTCCAAATAATGCAAATTAGAAACTCCTTTCTAATTTCATTCTACCTCGCCAAGGACTACTTGGGTTGTCATTTATCGAATCACATAGGACATTTCTCTTCTTTTATTGAAGTGGTAGATTCTTTATTGATCATACATTATCTCCATGTATACAACTTATTATACCCAAGCATACCCTTTGATATACCCTAAGGGTCTTAAGGAATAAGTCAAAGTATAACTCATCATACACAAGATACTATGATGATCTCAAGTCCAAGGATTACTTGTACTACTATCACTACAGAATTCCTATTGACAGCAAATAAAACTCCATTAGGTATTCCTTAGCGAGCCACGTTCGATGAACTTATTCTCTAATAAGCACCTACATACTTGCTTTAGTGTCTCCACAAAATGATCATGAGATCAATCATCCTCATCCAATGAAAAGCAACGATGTACCAATCTATCCTGGATTCACTAATCCCCAATTTAGTAATCCAATGATTGGAAACTATTTTAGTTTTAAGCTTTCTAAGAATTTAGATCTCATTAGAATGATCATCATCATTATTCTAAAAGCATTGCTTAAAACTATGGGTTTATCACATATTATAAAACAGCATCATGTAGATAATTAAAAGCCTTTAATAAATTAATACTTTTTATTAATAAATGAATAAGATTGTTACAAAGTATATGCTTTATCATCAAACATGATTGGCTTGTGTGCATACTACTTTCAATCTCCCACTTGCACTAAAGCCAATCGCCATGGTATCTCATACTCTTCTTCTCTAAGTGACGATTATCCTGTTTGTTGGATAAGCTTTAGTTAATGGATATGTAATGTTGTTCATGAGAGTCCACTATCTCTATAGTGATTTCCCATCTTTCAATGATTCTAATAATCAAATGAAAGTGCCACAACACATGTTTAGATCCAAGATGAGACTTAGGAACTATTCCAAGTTCTGTAATGAACTTTTAATCCAAACAATCAACTTGCAGCTTCATTTATAGCTATATACTTTGTCTTTATCACTAAACTAGTAACCCTTTGCTGTTTGGAACCTTTCCAATTCAACGCACCACCGCTCAAGGTAACCTTTACCTTAAAGTGGATTTTTTACGTCGTCTTGGTGCGTCTGAAAAACTTGAGTCCAATTAAGCCCTCTAGTTTTAATTTAGACCCACCATGAATATGATCACATCCTTAGTGCTTGGGTTAAGCACTTTAAGATATTTTCACCGACTCATAGTGAACTTCTCTATAATATGACCGATTAACATCGTGTCTCGTATATTTCATTGCATACATGATAGTTACTCATGTGATCTCTCTTTTGGAGTCTTTGGGGACTATTAAGAGATACACTCCATAAACTCATCGACATGAGACATCTCTTGGAGTTTGCCATGCTAAACGACTTTAGCATCAAATGAATATACGTTTCTTGGGTTAAGTTGAGCATCCTTTTAAATCTATCTATATAGATTTGCATCCCCAATTAAGATACTCTTCCCAAATCATTCGTGGAGGAATTTTTAGACAACTTTATCTTTACTGATTGTAGCATTGGTATGTAATTCCTCATCCGTAGTATATCAACATATAATACTAGAAATTTCACGACGCTCCCACTGACCATTTTGTACACACTAGAAGTCTTACCTCATCGAATGTAATCGGATCATCATCTTCTATGATGTGTACCTCATCATCATCATCTATGATGAATCCATACCTCCTGTGTATCTTGGTACTATTCCGATTTACGATTCAACCAGTGGTATAATAGGTCTATCTCACAGTTTCCTCTTATTTGACTTATAGTGTTTTGTGGTTCTTGAACTCTTCAAGATCTATTATCCTCCCACTAGCCCCTTCAATGATAAACACCTTTATCTTAGAAAGCGTGTTTTACAACAAAACACCTTTTGCTAAGTAGAATTATAGAACATATACCCTAAACTTACTTTAGGATGTCCCACAAATCGACACTTGTCAAATCTTGTCCCAAACTTATCCTTTTAAACCATTTCACATAAGTTGGAACCCTTATCTTAACATACTTAAGATTAGGAATCCTCCCATCCATAACTTTTATGGAGTCTTGAAATGGATTTTGAGGTTACCTTTTCAGTAGATATGCGACCATTTCTAGGACATGACCCTGAAGGATACTTTGGAATGTCGATAAAATCATTATGGACCGCATTCACCGTCCAACAAGGTACGATTTTTCATTCGGATACATCAATCAATTATTGCATATCAGGATGTGTCCATTATGAGAAAACTATTTGAGATGATCTAGAAACTCATTGTACAAGTATTTATTCCTTGATCTAATCAAAGAATCTTAATACTTTGCCAATTTGTTTCACTTCTGAATTCTTTGAACCTTTCAAATAATTCACACTTGTATTTCAACAAACACATACATTCAACTCTTTGAATGATCATCTCCTTTTCTTATACTAGTTTGTTCAATTTACAAAATAATTTTTCACGTAAGTCAAGTATACAAAATTTATTAAGTAATATTCCAGATTCTATACAAAACATTATTATTATAAATAGAACAACAATTGTTCTTAATTATAATACCAAAAATTTTATCATCCAACAATAAATGGAAATAATATTTTAACAAGAACTGAATACAATAACAACTTATTGACTTAATAGATTTGCTTAGTAGGCATTGCTAAACTATAAGTTTCTATGGCTAATATGGCAACCTTTGCTACATTTCCATATATGGGATTACTTATATTTGTTTAGCTTTCTACTTCGCTTGGTCCTTCATAAATCTATATTTATGATAACCAAAGTCGGTATCCAATACCCAAGTAGAACCTTGACTTAAAGAAAAATTTATTTAAATCATGAACAAAATTGTATTGTAACCGAAACTTCACTAAGCTTCTTTGGTTAGCCTCTGCAAGATGCTTCTCGCATTTTCTTTCCATGCAGTGGAAGCAAACTCCTTTGCTTTATCCATATCGCTTTTGTTCTTATTATCCTTTGTTTACGCCTTTCTATTTACCTTCTTTGAATCGCTCTTCTTTTGTAAGATCCTTTGGCCCTACCAAGAAGACATGGTCTTTCTTGGTTGAAAGTGACTCTCATGATTTTTCAACATGTTAAGCTAATCAACGGTTTATATCTTGCTTATTCATATGAAAAATTCACAACAATTGTGAAAGGAGTCCGGGAGTGAGTGCAAGATCAAATCTTGGCTCAACTCTCCATCCATGACAAAACCAAATTGTCTCTAATTGATCAATCAAATTGATTATGTTAAGAACTTTTTGTCTGCATTTAAAAGTGCCATTGGCCATTCTAGATCGGAAGAGCTCCTTAGATATCGATATCTATCGGTCCCCACTTTCCTCACCATCAACTACTTGATGTGCGGGAATATAGTAAGACATCCATAGTTTCATCTTGTGACGAAAGCTCAACTTTCGTGGATGCGAGCATGATGCATTGAGCCAATCAGTGCATCATCTTGCCACTTTCTAAAAGTAGCAATCTCTTCCTCGGAGGCATTATGCGCAACCATTGCGGGATAGGCGATATTAAGGACATAAGATAGCTTTTCACTATGAGAACTATTCTCAAATTCCTTAACCAATCCGCTTAATTCGATGCGATTAATTTGGCATCTAATATGCTTCAGCAATGATAGTAATTTTAGACATTGTAAAATTACAGAAATGAATTTGTAATTAACAACATTTTAACATACATTCTATTATTAATTACCAAAATAAATTAGGTCTTATTTTAAATTGGTATCTCCCACTATTTTCTTCAAACTATATTACCCTCATTTATATAGTTCGGCAAAATCTAATTAAAGATTTGCTAGTGAGAATAAGGATCCCATTTCAAATGTATATAGCCTTGTGGTGACACAACAAACTATATATAAATAAATAGGTAGACAACTTTTGTCAATTACATCAACTATGCAACTCCTTTTCTTTTGCCTCTTAGATTATTTTGATCAAGTGGTGGCACATCCGAATCAAAATTATCCAAGTTAAGTCCGACCTAGCACTCCATATATTCAAAAAGAAAAATATCATCCTTGTGGTGACACAACAAAACAATATTGTTCAATTTTCTTTATAAGCATCAAATGTGATAAATTAACATCTTAAATACTTAATACTTGCCTTGTGGTGACACAACAAACTCATATTAAATATTTAATACTCTATTAATTTTATCATGCTAGAAAGGCGACGCTCGATATTCCAAATATCTTTGAACGCTTAGGACTTAATATAAAAATTGAGGGGTTTGTTATTAATTTGTCTCATCTTGTTTAGCACGCATTTACATATATATATAAAAATACGCGTCATATTAATGAACATGCGAAGCATGTTTGCATAATATATAATATATATAGAATAAGCATGCACATATAGAATACTATATTCTACCCGGATTGATTATGGACTTTTATTCTAGTTTGGTTCACTAGAGCCATCAAGTGAACCAAAAGGTCAAACCCTAGGGGTGCAAGAAATAACATTTAAATATAACTATTACATTTAAACTCGGGCTCCATTACAAACGGGTCTTCAAGCGCTCCTTGCTCCTTGATCTCCAATTTTTCAAAATTAATTCTAACTATTCCTATTACAAAACTATTTAAAATAAATAGAAACCTTGATCGTGATCGAGGGAAGTACATAGGAGGAGATAGAATTTACATTCGTAAAAAATTAGAGAAGACGAGTACTGTGAGACCCATTTAATAAAACCCATACATTCATGCATCCAACTAAAATAAAATCCAATCGCATTGGTCATTAGTCCTTAATCAATCCCATTTATTATCATACACATCATCATATGCATCAATAAATAACATTCATCTTATGAATAATAAACATTTAATATATATATTGATATCATTTAATGGGCAAATTTAGTTAGTATAAAATCTAATTTTGAATTAAAATAAACTCCTTTATTTTAATCCAAATTTAAATCAAAATAAAACTATTTTATTTTAATTTATCCTATTTTGAATAAAATAAACTATTTTATTTTAATCAAAATCTTTAATCAAAATAAACTCCTTTATTTTAATTAATTATGGAATCCAATTCCATGTAAAAAAAAATATTTTAATTAAAATAAACTCCTTTATTTTAATTAATTATGGAATCCATTCCATGTAAAAAAAAATCTTTTAATAAAGGAAACACGGATATTCTTTCCTATTCACAAATAAACTCCTTTATTTTGAATAATATGAAATCTTATTTCATATCTAAATAAACTCCTTTATTTAAGGAAATTAGGATTCTCTTTCCTATTCACAAATAAACTCTTTTATTTTGAATAATATGAAATCTTATTTCATATTTAAATAAACTCCTTTATTTAAGGAAACATGGAATCCAATTTCAACTCTAATTAGTTATCATGGAATCCAATTCCAACTCTAATTAGTTAGCATGAAAATCTAATTTTAAAATTAAAATAAACTTTTTATTTTAATTATAAAATTATTAAAATATATATATTATATATATGTAATATATATATATATATATATATATTACGGGCAAATTAAAATATATATATATACTTATTAAAATCCGTGCGTTAGTTATATATATATAATATATAATCATGTTAAAAACCGGACTTTGCAACTTTTAAAAAAAAAATGCTGCTCCCCGATTTCCGTGCACTTCTATGTTCCGTTTTTTTTTTAATGTTGCTGGTAATCATATATATATATATATAACCTGTTACAGATTCTAATATATATATATATATATTTATATCCGAAAGTTCCTTTTATTTCATGTATGCTTAAATCAAATCCTGCCAAATTTGATTCTTGTTTCATTCCTTAATTTCCGTGCCTTTGCATCAAAAAAAAAAACAATTTTTTTTTTTTTTTTTTGTTTTCGTGAATGACCCACGAATTCAAGATATATATATAAAAAAAAAAAAAGCATTTCCAAAAAGCAGCTTGAATTTTTTTTTTTTTTTATTTTATTTTTTAAATTTTATACAATAAAATTATGCCCAATAAAATTGTTCTAAACACATATCAACATACATATCAAATCTGAACAATTAATAATTCGCATAAAGGTTTGGCTCGATGTCACCATTAGGTTTGTAATATTCATATCTTGTGATCAAATTGCAAAAATAGTGCGGCGAGTAAAATCGAGTTTAAAAATTTACAAACCATATACCCTTGGATCACCCTTTATGCACAATTATTAATTAAACGAAAAGATAAAGAATAAAATCATACCCTTGAAGATCGAGCTTCCTCGAATTACAAGTTCACCTCCAATCCTTTTCGCGTTCAACTTGAATCCACCGGTTTGGTTCCTTCCTTTGATCAACATTAGCCACCCAAGCGTTTGGCCTCTAGAGGTGATCCACCAAGGAAGAAGAAAATTGAAGATGGGTGTTTATGGCTCAAATCCTAGTTTTTCCTATCTCTATAGAAAAAGGGTACTCTCAACAAATTGGAATTTTACGTTGTAAAAGTCAACAACCCATATCACCCATAATAAGACTCTCTCTTATTTATTGATGTGGGCAACCCTCCTTAACAATTAAGAAATTGGGTTTTATTTAATTAATTAAATTCTTTTAATTAATTAAGCTCCCTAATCTTATTAGGGTTAATTAATTAAACTCATTTAACTAATTTTCCTTCCTAATCCTATTAGGAATAAATGAAATACTTATATTAAATTAATTCCTAAACTCTTTTAGAAATTAAAATAATAATAATTGTAATAATATTAATAAGACTCCTCTTATTAATTTATATTTAATATTTCTAAAATATTAAATAATAAATATTAAGCTATTTAATTTATTCTATCACCATAGATTAAATTAAATATATATAACATATTATTACGATTATGCCATTAACTTCTTAAATAATTATTCTTCCTTTTATGGTGTGACCCTTTAGGTTCTCCATATTAAACCTAACAGTGAATAAATCAATTAGAACAATTCTAATCTTATTTAAATAAATAAATTAAACAATTAATTTATTTAAATAAATAATATTTATTCTACAATAGGGATAAGCCTCCTAGCGATCAACGACTTTCCGGATAATATAGATTTCAACATTAATCATTAAAGAACCTTTGAGTAAATAGTTACCGTCTGAATTCAATCCTTCCACCATACATGTCCCAATTAAATATAAGACATGGAATTACCATCAAGTCTTATTTTATTTAATTATATGTATTTCGACTCTTAAATGCACAACTCAAATAATGCAAATTAGAAACTCCTTTCTAATTTCATTCTACCTCGCCAAGGACTACCGGGTTGTCATTTATCGAATCACATAGGACATTTCTCTTCTTTTATTAGAAGTGGTAGATTCTTTATTGATCATACATTATCTCCATGTACAACTTATTATACCCAAGCATACCCTTTGATATACCCTAAGGGTCTTAAGGAATAAGTCAAAGTATAACTCATCATACACAAGAAGATACTATGATCTCAAGTCCAAGGATTACTTGTCTTTACTATCACTACAGAATTCCTATCGACAGCAAATAAAACTCCATTAGGTATTCCTTAGCGAGCCATGTTCAATGAACTTATTCTCTAATAAGCACCTACATACTTGCTTTAGTGTCTCCACACAAATGATCATGAGATCAATCATCCTCATCCAATGAAAGCAACAACGTATGTACCAATCTATCCGGATTCACTAATCCCCAATTTAGTAATCCAATGATTGGGAACTATTTTAGTTTTAAGCTTTCTAAGAATTTAGATCTCATTAGAATGATCATCATCATTATTCTAAAAGCATTGCTTAAAACTATGGGTTTATCACATATTATAAAACAACATCATCGTAGATAATTAAAAGCCTTTAATAAATTAATACTTTTTATTAATAAATGAATAAGATTGTTACAAAGTATATGCTTTATCATCAAACATGATTGGCTTGTGTGCATACTACTTTCACTTCCTACGTCTCTGAATACACTAGAATGTCATTGATGAATACGACAACAAACTTATCCAAATACTGTTTGAACACTCTGTTCATCAAATCCATAAGTGCTGCTGGCGCGTTCGTTAATCCAAATGACATTACCAGAAACTCAAAGTGTCCGTACCGAGTTCTGAATGCCGTCTTTGGAATGTCCTCTGGCCTCACTTTCAGTTGGTGATAACCGGTCCTCAAGTCAATCTTCGAAAATTACTTCGCCCCCTTCAACTGATCAAACAAATCGTCTATCCTAGGCAACGGGTAGTTGTTCTTAATGGTGACCTTGTTCAACTCTCGGTAGTCGATACAAAGTCTTAGCGACCCATCTTTCTTCTTTACGAATAAAACTGGTGCTCCCCACGGTGATACGCTCGGTCGAATGTATCCCTTATCTTACAACTCTTGTAATTGAGCCATCAGTTCTTTCATTTCTATCGGTGCCATACGATACAGCGCTTTGTATACCGGTGCTATCCCTGGTGCCAAATCAATAACAAACTCAATCTCTCTATCCGGTGGCAATCCCGGAATCTCATCTGGGAAGACATCAACAAAATCTCTTAAAATAGGTATATAACTCAGTTCACCCTCGACTCGTCGAGTATCAACCATGTGAGCCAAATAACCTATACAACCCTTCCTAAGCAATCTTTACGCTTGCACCATCGTCAGACAACGATATTGTCTCGGCGATTTACTACCATAAAATACCACCTTCGACTTTTTCGGAGTCTTTAGGTGTACACACTTCTTCTTACAGTTTATAACTGCTCCGTGAACCGATAACTAATCCATCCCAAGGATTACATCGAACTCCCCCAAACGAATCGGTATCAAATCCACTTTGAGCTTAAATCCTCGCAATTCGGTATAACAATTCCTATGAATGTATTCTACGAGGATAATTTCCTTGTTTGCTACTTCTACGTTCATATGTTGTTCTAACCTCTCACGGGGTAAGTCTAACTGTTTAGCAAATTCTTTAGAAACAAAAGAGCAGGTAGCACCCAAATCAAATAATACGTATGCATCTATATCATTGATCAGAATGATACCCGACATCACGTCCTTAGACTCCACCGCATCCTATATGGTTATGTGGAACGTTCATGCCGTTGGTCTTTTGGCTTGACTGGCTGGCCCTCCAATGTTCAGCCCGTTGTTGTTGTTGTTGCGGTTGCTGCTAGATGCATCGCCCTTTCTCTTTGGGCAGTCCTTGATTTGATGGTCCATGGCTCCACACGAGAAACATTGTGATGCCCCCAAATTCGGGTATCTTTCAACCCGACAGATGGTGCTACATGGTACTACCATTCACACATACATTCAATTGAAAAGCTTCAAAGGAACGAATATGTCTTCTATATATTAAAAATAATATTAACATTTCCCAGGTTCTTTATAACCATTACATTCGTTCTTGTCATAATATCAAATATATTACAACATTAAACCTATACTATTACATAAGTATTCTATGGGTTCATCTTTGCCTTGCCCTTATCCTTGCCGGAGACTTCGGTCCGTTCGATCTTAGATGTATTCATATGGTTTAAGCAAGAGTGAGCATGACTAGCCCAGCAAGTACAACAATTCTATTCAATAATATGCTTGAATCATATAAAACATATATCTTCAATAACTGAACAATAGTTATGAAGTACTATCGATAAATCAAAATAACACTTCTCTTTTCTTTAAAACGTTTTACAACAACAATATTCAGTAAAACAATAATTCTAATCCAAGACCTTGAGCATTTCATACTTTATTTAAAAAGGACATCCTGACACTAAGTTCGCAAGTCCAACATTTCTTACGAGCACGTCTAGGTGATCAGCATATAGTACTCTATGTTGATCAACACTACATTCATTAAACGTATGTACGTTTAAGTTGTGGCAACCTCACGTGCCTGTCATTTGACGACAATACATTTTAGCATACTCAGTCTTCGTTTAAAAACCACACCAATATAACTTGGTACAACATTGACCATGCTTTGATAAAAACATAATATAAGTCTAGCCAAAAGAGTTGGCTTTGACTTCATCATACAATATTTCATGCGTAAAAATACATGAACCACAAAGCTTGTCCAGAACGAACTGAAACAAGAGTTAGAATACTTACCTTTAGTGTCTGCTACAGTTATAACAAGTGCACTTTAAGTCCTTAAGTCTCTACAGTAGATAATCACATCACTTAACACATTAGGTCTTGAATGAACATACATGATTCCTAACAAATCTTACCCTTCTTCTCAATCTAAACGTGATTTAGATTTGTTATTTATTGGTTCCGGCTTTCTGTTACGTCGTTCTTACGTTCTCATGCAATTGACTTACTTCAACCCTAAGTGATCATACTTAAGGTTTAAACATGTCTTAACAATGTTTCATTAAGTTCCTTAGTTCATTGTAAATCAATTACCATTCATGCTACACTAATAAGTTTTCTTTATTGTCTAAACCCTAAGGCTAGCGCTGCGGCGCCGACATTTCTTCTCTGTCTCACACCGCGGTGTGACTTAGCAGTATGTATGGTCTGGACTCGGCGCTGCGGCGCAAGTCTCCTTTGCTATGGCCGCACTGCGGCGCCAATTAACGATGTGTCATTTCCTCGGCCTCGACCGTCATTGTCGCGAGCCTTTATTGCCTTCGAGTCGTTGCGACATGGCGGACTCAGTGCCTCGAAAAAAATTTGATGATTTTTATTTTTGTAAGATTCCCGGGCTCGTAACTTCTTCGTTATAAGTCCGAATTGGCTCGTTCAAGAGCCTACGGTTCACAAATTACATAATCTACGTGTTCATGCAAGGATTTTATCTATTTGACTTCGTTTACTCAAAATTCACCTATTAGTTCATTTTTAACGAAAACGATAAACGTTCGTGAATGTTCAACGCTCGTTTCCTCGTTCTAAGTCGGAATCCGGTCATTTTCGAGTTTGCAACTCTATAATTCCAAATATGACTTGTCTCTAGCGAAAACCAACGTTTTCCGAGTTCAAACACAAAATCCGACTTCCATTCCGAGAATTTCACGAATTCGACGATTTTTGTCCAATCGTGTGAATTCTGGCAAAACTTCATTACTTAGGTTTTGACCATCGTTCTAAATGAATTCAATTCATTCTATAGACATTTCAACTTATATGTTACAATAACTTATTTTCAAGTTATGCTATAGCTTATACTTTATAAGTTCATGACTTCATAAATTATAAATTACAAGTTTTCATTCCTTAGAACTTATTATTGGTTTAAGTCTTTTAACCAACATTCTTACCTTTATAAATCATACTAACTTCATATGATAAGTTCATCATAAGTTCATAACTTATTTAGGTTTAACTTACTTATACATGACTTATACGGCTTAAGTCCATTGATTAACCAATCCTTATATGTTCTTAGCATACATGTTCATTAAATTACACTTCTCTTATCACCCTACAATAGTAGAGATGGAAGATATAAGATCATAAGACCATTTACCTTTGATGACTAGGCTTCTCCTTCTTGAAAATCTAACAAGGAAAGTTTGACTTATTCTTGGCTTATTCTCTCTAACACTTAAGTTGTTTTGTATTGGAAGTTGTTGGTGTTTTGAACAAGTAGCAAATGACTAGAAAGCTCCTTCTATTTATTGAAAATACAAGGTTAGGGTAGTTTAGTCATTATGTCATCCCACCTCCTTAAGTCACCTCCTTACTATTCATTACTTGCTAATCACAACACTTATCCTTTACTTGGTCATTACACTTATATCTTGGTCATTACTCAAATGTCTTGGTCACCAAGATTAACCACATTAACATGGATTGCCCCATGGGTCACTACAACCTAATGGATCCTAGCTTGGGCTTAGATTTAATTAACTTAACTTAACTTTGGGCTTGTATTACCAATTTACTTGGATTCCTTATTAACAACCATTTGGGCTCTAACATTATACATACTTGGGCTTACACATTAATTCCATTGGACTTTACAAATTGCTAACAATCCTACAAGTCCAATTCATTTGGCTAAAAACCTTATTACAATTTCTTTACGTATTATACTCGTATTCTTACTCGTATATTAATTCTCAATATATGATATACCATCCTTCGTAGATATCCGTACAATACTTCATATTCAATACCTCGTAAAATACATACATATCATACGATCATCACATTTTTTAATGCTTGATATTCCTAACGTTCTCTAATTAAGTCCGCATGCAAAATATTGCGTTTTCCATACTTAGATTATTATTACATAATCCATCTCACATTGATATTATAAACGTTACGTATTTCTCGAAAGTTCAAAAAAAATTCCCGAGCAGAAATCGATGAATAGTATTTTTCAGAAAATTTCTCGAAAAACTTTTATTTTCGTCTTGGAAATTCAAACACTTTAATTCCTTCACGTAGTTAAAATACTACGACATTCTGACGTTTCTAGGTTATAAAACGACAGTCTTATTACTAACACATAATAATAACAAATAACATAATTTTATTCATTATTTTATTAAATAAAATTATTTTACAAAGGATCCGAATTTCTCGGTCATTACATTCTTCCCCCCTTATAAAGATTCTATCCCCAGATTCTCGTCTCACATTACGCAAACAACTGAGGGTAATCCTTCCTTATCTTTTCTTCCAATTCCCACGTTACTTCTTCTGCATTGTGGTTCTTCCATAACACCTTCACGGAAGGTATAACTTTGTTCAGCAGAACTTGTTCTTTTCTATCGACAATTTGAATTGGCGTCTCTTCATACGTTAATTCCTTCTCGATATGAATCAGCTCATACTCTATTACGTGCTTATAATCTGGCTTATAAGGATGTAATACCGATACATGAAACACGTTATGTATTCGTTCTAGGTCTGGAGGTAATGCTATCATATAAGCTACCTCACCTACCCGTTTTAACACTTCAAAAGGTCCTATAAACCTTGGACTTAACTTTTCGTTCTTTTCAAAGCGTATCTTTCCTTTCCAGGGAGATACCTTTAGAAATACGTAGGAGCCTACTTCAAATTCTCTATTTTCTCGATCTGGTCCGCGTACTTCTTTTTGTTCATCTTGAAATTGCTATGAGACGCATTCGTATTAACTTTATCATATTCGCAGTTTATTATCACTAGTACAAAGTAGTAAATAGACAACACTTAAACCATAACGTTTTTATAAAAAATGTTGTGGTATTTTTTTCACGTTTTTTAACAAAACGTTGTAAATAAATATAAAAAAATATTATCTATTTATAAGGATAATTTTTAATTTTAAATAGATAAGGTTTTAAAAAAAATGTTTATTTCAAAAACACGAAACTTAAAAAAATTGCGCGGAAGTGAAAAGTTAAAATAATTTTATAATATCATTAAGACTGAGCAAAAAACGGGTATAACCGAAAAACCGAACGCAACCGAAATAATTTAACCGAAATATTCTGACAATTCGGTTATTTTTACTATTTCGGTTATATCCGAATTTTTGTACGGTTTTGATTAGTTTGTACGGATATCATTTTTGAGTTATTCGGTTTAACCGAATAACCGAACAAAGCTTTGCAAAATTGAAAAAATAATATAACCGAACAAAATCACTTAACTTAAAATAATACTCCACTCCCGAATCTGTCTCAATCTGAAACTCAGATTTCAGATTTCTCTCTCCCACTAGCTTTCACTTTCTCCCACTAGCTTTCTCTCTCTTCGCAGTTAGAGCAAAGCCCTTTCACTTTCTCCCACTAGCTTTCTTTCTCTAGAAACTTAAGATCAGAGGTAAAATAGCTAAGTCTCAGATCTAAAATTCTCTCATACCCTTCTCAAGTCTCAAACTCAGATCCTTCAAGTAGAAGAAAACGCATGCCACGCAGCTCTCTGGTATGTCTCCCAGCCCTGGTCCTCCCGTGGCCGAACCTTCGGTCATCAGGTTCGACAACGACGCCCCCATCGAACCCCCAATCACTTTCAACTTATAATTCTGTCTGTTTAAAGAATATCATTTTCTTGATTATAAAGTGGTGTCGCCGCCGTGGTGGGTGTGGATCTGGGATGAGAAAAAATGATAGGTTATGGATTGGGACTGACATGGGAAGGTGATTATAGACTGGAGAATGTCCGAAAGAGAACTGTACTTTTGCCTATTTTCTTCTCCTTTTGTTAATTTTTTTAAGGCTTGTTATTCGGTTATTAACCGAATAACCAAATCGACTATTTGGTTATTCGGTTAGTGTACATTTCGATTATTTGTTCGAATAGTTAAAATAGGCCATTTTCAGATATCGGTTATAACCGAATTTCATGTTCTGTTCGGTTTTTAACCGAATGCTCACCCCTAAATATCACTACGTACTACTCTATCAGTATGTTTGCCCTAGCCCGCTCCCACTCTCTCAGAGGCCAGATCTGAAATCTGAATCTCCTCAGCCTCTTGCCCTCTCTTCTACCGTCGCCGTCGCCGTCGCCGTCGCCGTCGCCGTCGCCGTCGCCGTCCCTCTCTTCTACCGTTGCCGTCCCTCTGCTTCTGTCTCTCTCAAGCTTGGTACGTTTCCCAACTCAATATTCCCCCAATTTTTCCCTAAATATAACCCTATGAAAAATTCTTATCATCGATTCTGGTACCATCGATTACCATGAGGTATATTATAGATACCCATTTGTGTGTCCCTCTCTTCTACCGTCGGTGCTTGTTGGGCTTCAGGGCGTTGTGAAAAAGGTTGTTGGACTTGGCGGATGGCATTGGCTGGTAATTGTGTTTATAATTAATTGCATAAATGAGAATGGGTTTGTTATTTGATTTGGGTTTTGGTTAATTTTGTTTTTTTTGAGTATAATGTAGTTTGGGTTTTTGATCGTTTAATATGTTGTTGTCATTGCAATGTAAGATTTTTGGGTGATAACGTTTCTGAATTTTGGTTCGTATCCTGTTATTGATTTTTTTGATTTTATGGCGTATTGGTTAATCTTTAATGGGTTTTTAGTTATTTCTATGTTTTCTTAAGTAATTGCAATAAGGTTTTTGGTATTTGAGCGAGAATTTGAAGTTTTTGTGACAAAAATTCATGTATTCAATGAAATTTCAAGAATTAGGACTTTTTTTTTCAAATGCATTTAAGGGATTCTGACGTGTTACCAATACAGTAACTTCTTTTTCTGTAAATGGTAAGAACTTTACAGTAACTAGTGACTGTAATATACACAAAGCAATAGATATAATCATGCCATTTAATAGAATGTTGTATTTCAGAAGAAATAAATTTGCATAGATAGGCTTGCAATTACCAGAGGTAGTCTTGATCAATGTTATAGATCAGTAGGGCTGCAAAGACCATAAAAAGATTTAGTTTAAAGGTTAATGCATTAATTAAATTCCACCACAAAAGGGCTTGTGCCCGACACACTATCTTATATTTTTTTTCACCACTAAAAGACTGATCATCGCGGAAAGCAAGGGTACAACGGTTATGGGTATACATCTGGTAATTCTTGTCTCATACTATTGCTTTGCTTTAGAGCGAGCAAAGACACTTTGAGGATGAAGCAGCTCAACTTCATAGACAACGTGTAAGCCAACTGACTGAAAATACCTTTTATTTTAGTTGTTGAGTAAAGATATCACTTATTGTGAATATATATCTTTCTAACATCACAAGTTTTCTAATCTTGCTTTGTAGGAGGATATTCTTAACATTGCACAACATGAGAAAAAGAAACGTCGTGAGCTTGACAACCGTGTCAGTAAGTATCTTATAGATGCCTGATTGGTTAGTTTTTACATGGTCAGGTTGTATTGAAACCCTTTTACTGGAGCTTTGTGTTTCTTTAACAAATGAATTTTCTGTTATTCAAGATCAAAGAAGATCAAAATTAAAATCAATGGAAACAGAGGAAGACCTGGATTATGTCATGGCAAACCTCATAAATTCTGTGGCAAACTTGAACGTTCAGCTATTTTAGTGTGTTATTGAGATTAAGGTGGAGATTTTTGTGCAGTAACTGTTGATTTTTAGCTGTTATAGTGTATACACCTTTGTCAAATATTTGGATTGATTTTAGTTTTAGTATTATTGTCTTCTCACTCTTCATATACTTTTATTTTGGAAGAACTTGCTTATCGAGGCAATTTCTCATCGAAGAAGTTTTGCTGAACAAAATATGGTATCGATTGAGCTTGATTTTAAGGTATTATTTTGGAAGAGCTTGATTGGGCTTTTTCCTACAGATTTTTAAGTTCTCATTAGATCGAAGATGTTTCTCACCAGGTGAGTGCATTTTGACTACAAATCTAGGGTTTTTCTTTCTCTAACCTCGAGATCGTCTACTTGTCTATTGCATTAATACTTACTACTGATTTTCTCTCTCTGAAATTATTGGTTAAAGGACCGAGTACGACAGAGGTGTGAATACCTTCTCTCCCGAAGGTCGATTATTTCAGGTTGAATATGCTATTGAGGCTATCAAGGTAATAATATCTGCACCTTTGCTATTTGTATGTTGATTGTTATTCGCTTGATGTAGTTGCTGGATTGGTAGAAATCCTTTTGCAAGTGATTTTTTTTTATGTGGGGCTTGACTACTGTTGAAGTTAGGTTCAACTGCAATTGGATTGAAGACTAAGGAAGGGGTTGTTCTTGCTGTTGAAAAGCGTATCACCTCACCACTCTTGGTATGCATTTCCCTCTTTCCATTTTCTGTTTTCTCGTGTTTCCATTTGTAAACATTCCTTTATCAATCATCTTCCAGCAATCCCCCTTTATCTGTTAGTTGATAAAGCGTCCACCTCATTTTATTTTTTGTTTGATATGTAGTTATTTATGTTACAATTAGCTTCCGTTTGTGAATAAACATACTTTCTGTTGTGAGCAATCCCTTTGCAACTTTTAATATTCTAGAACCTATTTGTGTTTCAAAAGTTTTAATAGAGAAGACAAACTGGTAGTTGCTTGCCTTTTATACATGAGTGAGTGTTTTCATCTGTCAATAATTACATCATCAGATGCTCAAATAAGTAGTCCTAATAGTTTAAGTGATTTTAAAAGAAAATGTGATATCCAGCTCCTTGTCTACAGGTTTTTATTATTGGTCATGATTTTGGAGCCACGGTTGCTTACCAATTTGCCCTTTGCCATCAAGAGAGGGTCCTTGGAATTGCAACGCTGGGTGTGCCATTCATGACACCACGTCTGCATGAAGACCTTATAACGCTCCCTGAAGGCTTCTATGTTACAAGATGGCAGGTAACTAGTAGTTTTCTATGTTTTGCTTGTTCGGAACACAGTTATTTTTTGGTGCACATTCAGCCATTACTTTAAAGACGAAGAATGTGTTCATTGAATGCACAACCACTGATTTAACAAAGGACAAAATTGTTTTGAACACAATGGTAAGCTTTTAAGAATTCTATTGCATTATATTGGTTATTCATATAGCCTTCACAAACTTACGCTTCAGAGATATACAACGACATTTTGGATCTGTAGGGACCTGGACTATATGAACCCATACATGGTTCTGCTCCTGATATTGCTGGACAGGTAAAATTCACAGCATTCTGGTTTTCTTCTTTCCATTGAAAAAATGAACATTGTAGTCTTCTCTAGATAGTAGTATTACTTATTATTGAAGTATTTTTTTGGGACAAGGTTTGTAACATATTTTCTGTTAATACTTGCAGGGTAAAGCAAATCCTTTAGCAACAATGCTAAGTGCTGCCATGCTTTTGAAGTATGGCCTAGGAGAGAAGGCTGCCCAGAGAATTGAGTGATTACTTGCTTTACCAATTTCTTCATAGTGAATGTTTGAGTGATTACTTGCTTCATTTTTACAGCAGACAGCTGGTCAGCTTAGAAAACCCAAGTCTGGGAGCTCTGGTGTGGCAAAGGTGACTGAACAAGGAGAAAGTATCACATTTTCTGATGTTGTTGGTATTGACGAGGCTAAGGAGGAGCTTGAAGAAATTGTAGTATGTTGGAAATTACTCATCTTCAATAATAATACTTGGCACTCATTTATCAACTTTCTTTTGCTATAGAGGCTCCATTCTCATTTCTGAATTGTTATTAATCATTGGTGAGTTGAGTGCTAAACTGTTGGTCAGAGTAGAATAATAGAGTCCTTGTAAACAAATTCGAAGCCATGTCTCATTAGACTGCTTAAGCCATGTCTCATGCAGAGTCTATATGACTGAAATGGAATGTCAAAGGCAAATTTGAGTACTGTTTTGAGCAGCCTATTATGACTGAAATGGTGGTGTTATAAATGCTAAAAATACTTCTATATACTATGTATATTATAACTACAATTAAAGTGTAAACTAACCTATGGATCAAATATTATAAAACTTGCAAAAAGGGGGAAAGGGAGCAGGACTGCCGAGGCTGCTGCAGCAGTAACAGTTAGCGCCTAGTGATGCGCTGTGCTATACTGCAGAGCCGACAGACAGTTATATTGTAACAAACAAACCAAAAAACTCTTGAAGGTCTAGTATTTACTTGTTTTTCTGTGTAGAATTTCTAGGTTGTATAGTCGGTATCTAAGAATTACATTTTTGGGACAGTACTCGTTTGGTTGAGTGATTTTTCTGTTTAGGGCTTGTGGTACTTTCTGCTGTTCCTCCTCATAATTCCCTCATAATTCCAATTAAATTGGCATGGATGCAAGTTGTTATTTGGTGCTGCAATTAAATGGGCGGTGGTAGGATTCCTCATGTGACACTGAAGGGACCAAATTTGGTGAAGGAGATAGCTGTGGCAGCTTTAATGGGCTGTATTGCTGGTTTGGCATGGAAGAAGTATCACTGGAATGCCAAAGTTTTCTATCATCTGCTTGAGAAAGGTGAGGTCAGTACCGTGGTTGCGGAAGATAATTAAGTAATTACTAAAAATACCCTGCGAAAGATAATCTGTGTGATGTGAATTTGAGATATATATATGGATAGTTTGGTATATATTTTGTGGATGTAGTAATTTGAAATTATAAACGAATGGTATTATTGGGATGTATTTTGAATGGTTGATATATTTTGGCTATATATCATGGCATTAGTATATTGCAGGTACATTGGTAATATAGGTGAATCACATTCTTTTTTTTCTTTTTTTTTTATCTACAACATTTAAAAAACGTTGTTTAATATACTAAACAACAATATTTTTATCCAAAAAACGTTGTGAAATCATACATTCTACAACGTTTTTAAGCATCTGCTAATTTTTAAAAAATAAATCTACAACATTTTTTCTTAAAAAACGTTGTGTATTGTGCTTAACTACAACGTTTTAAAAACGTTGTGTAAGGGTGTCAAATAGACAACACCTTTAACCACGACGTTTTTCTAATTGAAACCACAACGTTTTTTCAGCGTTTTAAAAAAGGTTAGGGTAGTTTAGTCATTATGCCATCCCACCTCCTTAAGTCACCTCCTTACTATTCATTACTTGCTAATCACAACACTTATCCTTTACTTGGTCATTACACTTATATCTTAGTCATTACTCAAATGTCTTGGTCACCAAGATTAACCACATTAACATGGATTGCCCCATGGGTCACTACAACCTAATGGATCCTAGCTTGGGTTTTAGATTTAATTAACCTAACTTAACTTTGGGCTTGTATTACCAGTTTACTTGGATTCCTTATTAACAACCATTTGGGCTCTAACATTATACATACTCGAGGCTTACACATTAATTCCATTGGACTTTACAAATTGCTAACAATCCTACAAGTCTAATTCATTTGGCTAAAAATCTTATTACAATTTCTTTACGTATTATACTCGTATATTAATTCTCAATATACGATATGCCATCCTTCGTACATATTCGTACAATACTTCATATTCAATACCTCGTACAATACATACGTATCATACGATCATCACATTATTTTCTTTAACGCTTGATATTCCTAACGTTCTCTAATTAAGTCCGCATGCGAAATATAGCATTTTCCATACTTAGATTATTATTACATAATCCATCTCACATTGATATTATAACATTACGTATTTCTCGGAAGTTCAAAAATAATTCCTGAGCAGAAATCGATGAATAGTATTTTTCAAAAAATTTCTCGAAAAACTTTTATTTTCGTCTTGGAAATTCAAACACTTTAATTTCTTTGCGTAGTTAAAATACTACGACGTTCCGATGTTTCTAGGTTATAAAACGACATTCTTATTACTAACACATAATAATAACAAATAACATAATTTTATTCATTATTTTATTAAATAAAATTATTTTACAAAGGATCCGAATTTCTTGGTCGTTACAAACATCCTCCCTTCTGCTTATTCGGACATTGAGGAGCCATGTGCCCCGGTTGTCTGCAACGATAACAAACACTCTTTCCTTTCATGCACTCCCACGAGTGATTCCTCCCACAGTTGTTGCACTTTATACTCTTCTTGGCCTCCCCCCGGACTTATTACCTCCAGAGGATTGGCTCTTCGTCCATTTACGCTTATTGGGGTTGCTGCCTCCACTGCTTTCCCCTTTTTGTCCTTCCTGACCGGTCTTCTTTTTTGTTTGAATCGAGCGATGGCTTCATTGCCTCCTTCGGCAATGATAGCCCTTTCCAATAGATCAGAGTAAGTCTTAATCTTTAATACAACCATTTCTTTCCGCACCCATGGTTTCAATCCTAATTTGAACCTCCTTATCTTTATGGCCTCCGTATCAACCTGATGTGAAGCGAATCGGGCCAACTCGTTAAATTTCTTCGCGTACTCTGCGACAGATATACTACCTTGCTTCAGTTCTAGAAACTTAACTTCCATATCCTATTGTGTATTCTCCAAGAAGTAATTCTCGAGGAAGAGCTCCTTAAATCTGTCCCAAGGAATAACTCCTTCACCTGCTCGTCCCTTATTAGCTTTCCACCAATAGTTAGCTTCGCCCTTCATCATGAAAGTGGCAAAACTCATCTTCTGTGCTTCAGCCACTCGTGCGACCTCAAACACCTTCTCCATTTCTTTTATCCATGTCTGGGCTTCAATTGGGTCCAAGGTTCCCCGGAACTCCGGTGGTCCTACCAATTTAAAGTCCTTAAAGCTAGCCAAGTGTTGTCCCGGCTACCCTGTTGCTGGCGGGGGTCTATTTTGCATTGCCTCAGTTAACAAGTTAACGTAGTTGTGCATTGGATCAACATCTTCCCCTCCACCATTGTTAACGGATCCTTCCTCCCTCTGGTTTCGCGGTAGTCTTCTAAGCGGCATGATCTGAGGAAAGGAAGAAAACTATTAGGCTTTATGTGATATGATGTGACGACCCCAAAATAGGTCCATTCCACCCAACCCATTCTGAGTCGCCAAATACATGGTACAGAAACAACTACAACTTTATTATCACAACAATAAAACTGTGAGTTTAAATACAAATATTATCTTCTAGACAATATTTATACTCAAATAAATCCTCATCACATTTATTGATACATTATTTTACAATAATGGTGAGGACTACTAAACAACTCTCTCTAGAACCTTCATTCCATACCCAGACTAGTACTCGCTACATTCTCGCCTCCCGAGAAGAAAAATGGAACAACAAGGAAAAGGGTGAGCTCAACTAGCCCAAGAAAAGAATGTTATGACTAAGATAATATACAACAAATTATCGTTAGTCTCCAACAGGAAAAATCGATAGAATACAATAGACAACAAGTTTCGGATCAATATTAGCAATGAAATAATAATTCATAGAAGAGTTACGTAGAATGAAATCTACTATAATCTATGAATTTAACAAATTCCATCATCAATATTTTATCCTCAGTAACATCAATCAATATTCATCTCAAATCAAATATTCATCTTTTACACTACAGGCCAAAGATATTCATCAATCGGCCATGTTCATCTCAACACTGCTCATCTTTGCACTAAAGGCCAAAGATATTCATCGATCGGTCATATGTTCATTTAAACACCGCTCATCTTTTGCACTACTGAGCCAAAGATATTCTTCAGAAATCATTCATCTTTTGCACTACAGCAAAGATATTCAATAATATCATCATTTAAGACGAGGATGATGAAAATATTTTTAAAGAACGAATCCAAAGAAACAAAATGACAAGGATTAAGGATTAAGGATTCATACTTGGTTTTATCCATGTCCAATAATACCTCAAAAATAATCATAGTGGTGTAAAATTCAAGAATGATCAAAACATGGATATAATCAAAGCTAGTATCCGAATAGATATTTTAGATTTAAAAGAAAAATTTTCATTTTTCTATTGAATAGTGCCGTATTCGTGAATAGTCTTAGATACGTGAATAGTCCGTTATATCGTGAATAGTAACTCCACACCAAAAAGATAGAAATTCCACAAAAAAAAACATTTTCACGCTTCATGAATAGTACTCGTGAATAGTAACTCGTGAATAGTAACTCATGAATAGTAACTTCGTGAATAGTAACTCATGAATAGTAACCCCGACATGAAAAAGTTCCAAATTTGATAAAAGTACCAACCAATATTTCAAAGATAATGATATTGAAGAATTAATATCATTTGAGAAGAAAATAACATCCCTTACCTCAAAGAATCGATTGCTTGGAAGGAAAGGTGGGAAGTGATGTCGAATGAAACTTGTCTTTGAATGAAGAACTCTCAAAGTATCTAAATACTCACAAAATACGCTCAATAATATAGAGAGAAAGAGAAAACTTTGTTTACGGTGTGATTTTCAATTCTAACTTAGCCCTCTATTTATAGGAAGATGTTAGCCCACCAAGCGAGACTTGACTTCGCTACACGATGGCTTTTTACTTCGCTACTATTATTGCACCCACCACATTTGAAATAAAATTCAGCACATTTCTTCACCAACCACAAGTGGGGCCCACTCAATTCTAGAATTTTCCACCAAAATCAATTATAACCCCGATTTAAATCGACACCTCTTAAAATTCATAACAAATCATTAAATGAATTTTTAACGGTTCAAAATTTGTGGACATATACTCAACTTATGTATGTGTAACATACCCAAAAATTACAACGATCCAACGGTCGGATTAAAAATTATAACCCCATAATATATCTCAAACCCCCGATTTAATTTTTAATACCTCGATCTGACAAAATACAAATAAAACATCTCAAAGATTACTTCCTTCATTAATAACCACATAAATAAATCCATCATTTATATTCATATAAAATAAATATTTCCTTATCATATGAATCAATAATTAATTATTCACAAATAATATTACGTAATCACATTTATGACAACCAGTCATTTCCCGAGAAGGGGCTTTCCAATAAGGATCTCTCCTTCTTGCGCCGCAATTAGGTGACCAAACCTCTCCTTGTATGTAACTTTCTAGACATTGCCAATAATGTTATCTAATAATATTATTCAAATAATATGAATTATTGATCTCGATAATGGGAAATCATGTCGCGAACACAATTATTGAAACAATGAATAATATAAAATACCAACGCAAAGAATTATTGAATCAATAAAATAAACTATTGAACAAGAATTCATCGTAATAATTATTGAGTAGTGCCTTCTTACGTAAGGATCAATAATTCAACAATCTTTATGCGTAATACCGTGCTCTTGTCGCAACCACGCGTATTCATCGTATTTTAACCAACGGTATTCCAACAGTCTTAACTTGGTAACAATTACGCCCGTTATTTATAACCACCCAAACTTTGTCGTTTCCTCATCCAATCGCTTTCCGCTATGGGGCCCACACATGGTCATTGTGGCCAGCATTTAATATTCCCTTGACGATCATTTAATATTCCACGACCAAACGAATATTCCCCGACAAAAATGAATATTTTATAACCACTTGCTTATTTTGAAATATTTGCGTATTTAACCCTTTACTATCCACATTAATCAAATCAACCCTTACTATTTCAAGATAATAAATAAAGGAAATTCCTTTTTTATTTAAAAAAAAAAAATTCGGGGTCTTACAACCTCCCCTCCTTATGAAATTTCGTCCTCGAAATTGACGTACGTACCTGGTGTTTTGAAAAGGTAAAGATACCTCGCTTTCATTTTCGTTTCCAACTCCCAGGTCATTTCCTCAATAGCATGGTTTCTCCACAAAACTTTAACTTATGGTATAACCTCGGTACATAGGTCATGTTCTTTCCTCTACAAAATCTTGACAGGTACCTCCTCGTACGTTAAGTCTTCGGCTATCTCGTCCGGTTCTAACTCAATGACGTGTTTGAATTAGTCCATATATTTATGTAACATCGATACGTGAAAAACGCGTTATGAACACGCCATCATACTTGGTGGTAAAAAGCGAGTCTATAGGCCACGCCCTATTCGATCGAGAATTTCAAATGGATTAATAAATCGAAGGTTTGAGCTTTCCTCACCTCACCGATTCTCGCTTTTAAAATAACAACTTCTTGCACCTCCTTCTTCAAATTCATCACTCGGGTGTGTAGCTTGAATGCGACTTTAACTTTATCGATTAAAGTCGATTATACTCAGTATATCATCACGTACTCAGTATATCATCACGTGGGTACCTAGAGTTTTCATCTCCATCTCTATTATTTGTATATTATACTGAAATGAGTCTTTGACAATATTGTACTCGTACTTGTATACGATCTTCTACTCAACACGCCGGCTACCACGTTAAACTTTTCCGGGATGGCATGGTCGTAACATGTCTTTGAAATGAGTCTCCTCTTGAGTTCTTGAAGCTCTTCCCACATTCCTTGCTCCATTCGAATTTTGTATCTCTACGAGTTAGGCGAGTTAATGGAATAGCGATTCGAGAATATCCTTCAACGAATCTCCGATAATAACCAACTAAGCCTAGAAAGCTACGCATTTCGATTACCGACTTAGGTTGCTCTCAACTGTGACTCATATCTTAACCTTGGATAAAGACGTCACAATGACACCTATCGGTTTACTATCGCATCGAATATGACGTCCCTACAGAGAGTCTCTGGCTTAGGTGAATTCCACAAAGGAAGTCACAAGATAAAGGCTCGGTACCAAATTCTATAGTTGAATTTTAACTCCTGAAGTTCAATAGAGCCATTCGATATGAGATTTTAGAAATGAGTTTTGTCTTACCGGTTCAAAGTCGATACAAAATTTAATATCGATCTTTGGGAGTAAGCCAATAAATTCTTCAGGAAATACGTCAGGAAAAATCAATAACAACAAGAATATTATTCAAATCTGACGTGTCTTTATTCAAATCCATAACATGGACTAAGAAAACTTGACATCCGTAATAAACGAATGACTTCATGGCTTGATATGAAAATGTTTGACTACAATGGTTTGACTGCTTGAGTTCGAATAACAGGTTGCTTAGGAATATGAAAACTAACAACCTTACAAAAGTAATCAATTTTGGCATGATGAGTAGTTAACCTTAAAATCACATCAAAAGCAAATATCTCTATAGAAATAAGGTTAACAGGTAATGTGATAGTGCCAACCTGAATCAAACAAGATTTTTAAACAACAGATGTAATGAAAGTTTCTCTAACAGATTCTCCATAAATAGGTCAAAGTCTAATTTCTCCGTAGTCAAGTTCAAACGCTGAGCGTTGGTAGCAAGAGAGATAAAAGAATGGGTAGAACCCAGTATCTAGTAAGGTATAAACTTCGCAAGAATTTATAATTAACTAACCCATGCTAACTTCGTTCGGGTTCCTCGTATTTTGACCAGGTCCACGACAAACGCGCTCTTCCGAAATCGTTGACTTTGACTTTTACGGGACATCCTTTTTTCGAGTCACCGTCCTCATTGCACTAGGTTTCGATATCGTCATAATCTCGAAGCGATATGTCCTTCTTTTCCACAATTATAGCATACCTTAAACTGCATGTGGGCGGTTTGGGTGATATGTCCCTCTTTCCGCATTTGTAACATACATACGACCGATGGTCTTTCTCCTCCTTGGAACCCGGTTGCCATCGCTGGCCGACGCGTCTTCACATGGTGGTTGTTGAATCTCCTCTTTTAAAATCTCCTCCCAACTCGCTTCTTCTATTTTCATGGCCACGATTACCACCGTAGTTCTTACCGCCTTTGTCCGTATTCTTCTTTCTCCACCGGTTATCGTTATTACGATGACTCGCTATCTTTGGTATGATCCACGGTTATGGTCCCTCGGTTGAACGTACTCGTTATCTCGCTCTAACAATGAGCCTGCTGACAACATCCTAATAGAGAGAAAATTTATGAGAAATGAGATAATTGGCGTATCGGGGTTTCAAACCTCTCGAAACATCCGCGTCATACGTTCCTCATTCTCCACCAAATGAGGTGCAAACACGGATAACTCCGCGAACTTCGCCTCGTCTTCGGGATACCGCCATGTTATTCTCGCTCGGTCTAATAAACTCCACTTCCTTCATATAGCGAATACTTTCGGAAAGTATTTGTCATTAAATAGTTTTTGAAACGTCTCCCAAGACATCTTTGAGTGCAATGGATGGGTACGCTTCCTGATTCCCACCAATGAATCACCTCGCCACGGAACATAAAGGTAGCGAATGGAACCTTACATTCCTCCGTGCATCCCAAGACATCGAATATCTAGGTAATTTGTTTGACCCATGTTTCCGCCATGATCGGATCGGGCTTTCCCTTAAATTCTGGTGGTCCCAACTCTTTGAACTTCTTGGTTTGTGACCACCCGTGAATTGCTATCATCTCCTCCTCAGTATTTTGAACACGAGTCTCCTCGTCGATTTTGCATGAACTGCAAAAAGCTTCTAAACATCCCCTCGTTCATCATCTGCTCAGTGGTGTTATTCACAGGAGGTACATTGCCAGCCTGTTGCACGTTCTCCTCGTTATTAAGTACAGGCATCTCCACGGTCTCATTTACTCCACTATTAATATTTTCAGTCGACATTCTCAAATACTGTCATAAAACAAGGGTTAATTAAGGAAATCAATATATCACATAATATCCCTATATTATGACCAACCAACAAATAAGCTTAGGTAGGACACACTAGCGAAGGATTTACTCGTCTCTCCCCTCTTAGTTCTATTCCCCGATCTCCGCCAGAGATCATATCCCTAAGCTCGATACCAATTGTGATTTACCCCAAAATAGGTCCATTCCACCCAACCCATTCTCGAGTCGCCAAATACATGGTGCGAAAACAACTACTGACTTTATTATCACAACAATAAAATCTGTGAGTTTAAATACAAATATTATCTTTTAGACAATATTTATACTCAAATAAATCCTCATCACATTTATTGATACATTATTTTACAATAATGGTGAGGACTACTAAACAACTCTCTCTAGAACCTTCATTCCATACCCGACTAGTACTCGCTACATTCTCGCCTCACGAGAAGAAAAATGGAACAACAAGGAAAAGGGTGAGCTCAACTAGCCCGATAAAGAATGTTATGACTAAGATAATATACAACAAATTATCGTTAGTCTCCAACAGGAAAAATCGATAGAATACAATAGACAACAAGTTTCAGATCAATATTAGCAATTTGAAATAATAATTCATAGAAGAGTTACGTAGAGAATGAAATCTACTATAATCTATGAATTTAACGGTCCATCATCAATATTTTATCCTCCAGAACATCAATCAATATTCATCTCAAATCAAATATTCATCTTTTACTACAGCCAAAGATATTCATCAATCGGCCATGTTCATCTCAACACTGCTTCATCTTTTGCACTAAAGGCCAAAGATATTCATCGATCGGTCATGTTCATTTAAACACTCGCTCATCTTTTGCACTACAGTGCCAAAGATATTCTTCGAAATCATTCATCTTTGCACTACGTGCCAAAGATATTCAATAATATCATCATTTAAGACCGAGGATGATGAAAAATATTTTTAAAGAACGAATCCAATTGAAACAAAATGACAAGGATTAAGGATTAGGATTCATACTTGGTTTTATCCATGTCCAATAATACCTCAAAAATAATCATAGTGGTGTAAAATTCAAGAATGATCAAAACATGGATACAATCAAAGCTAGTATCCAGAATAGATATTTTAGACGAAAAGAAAAATTTTCATTTTTCTATTGAATAGTCTTAGTGATTCGTGAATAGTGCAGAGTATCGTGAATAGTCTTAGATATCGTGAATAGTAACTCAAACACCAAAAGATAGAAATTCCACAAAAAAAACATTTTCACGCTTTCATGAATAGTACTCGTGAATAGTAACTCGTGAATAGTAACTCATGAATAGTAACTCGTGAATAGTAACTCATGAATAGTAACCCCGACATGAAAAAGTTCCAAATTTGATAAAAAGTACCAACCAATATTTCAGCATAATGATATTGAAGAATTAATATCATTTGAGAAGAAAATAACATCCCTTACCTCAAAGAATCAATTATTTTCTAAGGAAAGGTCGAAGTGATCTTTGAATGAAACTTGTCTTTGAACAAAGAACTCTCAAAGTATCTAAATACTCACAAAATACGCTCAATAATATAGAGAGAGAAAGAGAAAACTTTGTTTACGGTGTGATTTTCAATTCTAACTTAGCCCTCTATTTATAGGAAGATGTTAGCCCTACCAAGCAGGACTTGACTGCTACCGATGGCTTTACTCGCTACTATTGCCACCACCACATTTGAAATAAAATTCAGCACATTTCTTCACCAACCACAAGTGGGGCCCACTCAATTCTAGAATTTTCCACCAAAATCAATTATAACCTCGATTTAGAATCGACACCTCTTAAAATTCATAACAAATCATTCGTGAATTTTTAACGGTTCAAAATTTGTGGACATATACTCAACTTATGTATGTGTAACATACCCAAAAATTACAACGATCCAACTATTTGGATTAAAAATTATAACCCCCTTGAATATATCTCAAAACCCACGATTTAATTTTTAATACCTCCAATCCGACAAAATACAAATAAAACATCTCAAAGATTACTTCCTTCATTAATAACCACATAAATAAATCCATCATTTATATTCATATAAAATAAATATTTCCTTATCATATGAATCAATAATTAATTATTCACAAATAATATTACGAATCACATTTATGACAACCAGTCGCTCCTCAGAAAGAGGGGCTTTCAATAAGGATCTCTCCTTCTTGGCGCAATTAGGTGACCAAACCTCTTCTTAGATGTAACTTTCTAGACATTGCCAATAATGTTATCTAATAATATTATTCAAATAATATGAATTATTGATCCGATAATGGGAAATATCATGCGATGACAATTATTGAAACAACAATAATATAAAATACCAACGCAAAGAATTATTGAATCAATAAAATAAACTATTGAACAAGAACTCACCGTAATAATTATTGAGTAGTGCCTTCTTACGTAAGGATCAATAATTGAAAATACATGCAATACCGTAAAGCTACTCTTGTGCAACCACGCCAGATTCATCGTATTTTAACCAATTTAGTATTCCAATGATCTTAATTTGTAATAATTACGCCGTTATTTATAACCACCCAAACTTTGTCGTTTTCCTCATCCAATCGCTTTTCACATGGGGCCCACACATGGCTACGCCTGTCAAATTTAATATTCCCTCGACGCATTTACGAATATTCCACGACCAAACGAATATTCCCCGACAAAAATGAATATTTTATAACCACTTGCTTATTTTGAAATATTTGCGTATTTAACCCTTTACTATCCACATTAATCAAATCAACCCTTACTATTTCAAGATAATAAATAAAGGAAATTCCTTTTTATTTAAAAAAAAAATTCGGGGTCTTACATATGATATCCATGTTAGCATTAAGAAGTTTAAGACCTCTATCAATCGTTTTTGATTTAAATAAACAACTTCAATATCATAATAAAACTCGATGGATTTCCTCGACCCATCACTTACATACTCTGCATGAGTTTTCTACTAAGGTTATAACCTAGGTTTCGCATTCCTAACATTTATAACCTACAACTTTGATACCAACCTGTGACACCCCCGAATTTGGGTCCTCTGACCCCAGTCCGGTCATCATGATAAAATACAAACACCTACCTCTAAACAACATATGATAACTAAAATACGAAATATAATAAACGTACATCATTCATTCAAAACGTGTTACTAGTCCCAAGATTCGATAGCCTTAATACAATCTTACAAACATACCCTAAAATAGTCATTAGGGTTCATATTACATAACAGTAATTTAAACTAGGCATAAAGTAAAGTCTGCTCGTCGCAACTATTCTACATCTTTCCTTTACCCTTGTCCTTTCCTGAGGTCTCGGGCTTAGCTGCAATATAATTCATGATATAGCAAGGATGAGCAACAAGTTTGCTTAGCAAGTTTAAATACAATAATAAGGATATATCATGATGAATGGAAAATATCTGACAATGAATTCAACAATATGAATATCTGAAGGATTCAACAATATGAATATTGGAAGCAAAGATAATGATTTCTTTTTAGAATTACTGATAGTGAAGTAGACTTTGAACTATAAAACTCCAATGGAATCAACAGCTGATTGACCCTTTGGTTACTGGATACAGAATAAGTACTTGAGGGGATCAGCCTAGCGTACACCATGTATATGCATAATGTGAGACCCCAAATTTTATGAATAAAGATTTAAATTTCTCGAAACATTTTTTTAAATATTATGGTGTGGATTTGATATAATGTTATAGTTGTGGGTAATAATTACAAATTTTGCAAATCAAGTGGTTATATAATATTCGATTGGCCGGGGAATATTCTTTTTGTCGGGGAATATTCGTACGACGACACAATCATTGGTGGACTCCACAACGGAAGTATTGCCGTAGTTAGAAAACGACATAATTATCTTTTTATAAAAATAACGGCGAAAGTGTTACCGTTAAAATTGTTGAACTACCTGGTAGTAAAAGTACAGTAATACGCGTGGTTGCATAGTAGCACACGGGATTGATTATTGATGTTTACGTAAGAAGTCACTCAGTTATACTCAATTATTGCTACAGTAATTGTTGCATCATATCTCTCATATTATTGATTCGATTATTGTTACAGTATCATCGGCATAATATGATATATTATTAAATCAATAATTGAGATGACAAAGTTATTCATATTATTAAATTGCAATATTTACAATTTCTAGAAGTTCTGTCAAGGAGAGGTTTGGTCATCTAATTGCGCGCCAATAAGGAGAAATCCTTATCGAAAAGCCCCTCTTTCTCGGAACGACACTGGTTGTTAAATATTGTGAGTTATAATATTATTGACGAATAAGTTCGTGTTTGATTAAAGATGAAATTGATAGTTTTATTGTGTTGGGATTATTAGTGTTAGTGGAAATCGACATCTATTCCGATGATAATTGATGTATTGGGGTTATATTGATAAATCGGATAAATGAGCAATTAATTGCTACTAATTCACATGCTTATATAACTATTTGTTCACATGTGTGTACTATTGAGTCACATTCATTTACTATTAGGGGAGTTGGTGCAAGATTGATAATACTTGCATGACTAAGTTAAAAATGGAGGTATAGATGAAGGTACTATACTGTAATTCGTATTTTCAAATGTCTAGAACTATTGATTCACATGATTTATTATTAGGGGAGGTGGTGCAAGTTTGATAATACTTGTAGGACTAAATTAAAAATAAAAGAAAAGTTGAAGGTATTTTATTGTAATATTTCGAGCCCCAAAATGTGCAATTATCGAAACTATATTTTCCTATAAATAGAAGCCCATTCTTCCTTCATTTCTCACCAATTCACTAAAGCTTTAGAGCAATTATTATAGAGAGAAATTATAGAGAGAAAGAAGAAGAGAAGTCTGCTACCTCTCTATTCCAGTATCCAACTTTATTCTAAGGTAAGGGGTATTATTTCTTTTGTATTCATGAAGAGAGCTTCTGTTATTCCATTATTTATTATTATATTGGAATAACTTGTCTATGCGAAGTACTACATACATGGTGAAATTCTTCTGTTGTTTCATTCTTTATTATTTTGTTGGAATATCTTGTCTATGCGGATTACGCTAGACCTGGTTCCATTCTTTATTATTCTGTTGGAATAACCTGTCTGTGCGGTCTATCGCATGCATGGTGAATTCTTTGTTATTCCATTCCTTATTATTCTGTTGGAATATCATGTCTGTGCGATTTACGCACGGACACGGTTCCATTCTTTATTATTCTCATTGGAATATCCTGCATCATACATCGATTTACGCATTTAATCGGTTTTCATTCTTTATTATTATTCGTTGAGAATAACATATGCATGCGGTCTATCGCATGTATGGTGAATTCTTCTATTATTCCATTCTTTATTATTCTGTTGGAATAACCTGTCTATGTGGATTACCGCATGCATGGTGAATGATCCTTTGTATTCATATGAATAATATTTTCATTCAAAAGGGGTTTCTGCCAGGGGTATTTCGTAATTTTTCTGACCCTCAAAAATTCTGGAAAAATTTGAAATGATAATTTGATGAGTTTTCTAGATTGTGTCCAAAAATGACAATTTTTGGATGTATAAATTAAGAGTTATAGATTTTATGGGAAAAGACTATTTTAAAAGTAAACCCTTATAACTCTTTGTGGTTAACTCCAAAATTGGTGAAATATTTATTGGGAGTACATATATATAACAAGAGTATACCTTGTAAATTTCGGAATTTTTGGACAAAAGTACAATTTATGATAAATGTCTAAATATTTGACAGTTTTGGTCATATAAAAAATAGTAAATGAATTTTAAAAATTCTGAGAAAAATATATGTTCAATATGGGACTATATTCTGCTAAATCCCAGAAAAGAAACATTTTTGGGACTGATTTGGTATTTTTCATGAAAATAAACTAGTTATGAGTAAATGAATTAAATATGTTATGTGAAGTAACAAAATTGAAAAATAGGATTTTATGGCTTGGAAATCCTATATAGGGTATATGCAGATTTTTGATGAGGGATTTGATCATTGGTGATGGAATCTTATGAGTATGACATTTTTAAACGATTAAAATACATTATTTGGTAAAGTGTAAACAATTGAAATAAATTGTTTATAAGTTTAAGAAGTGATTAAAATATTGTTATAATATTAATAATATTAGATGATGAGTTTATTAAGTGATTGATAATATTTGGATAAATTTAAAGTCTTTAATATTTATCTTTGTTTTCGTTTGATTAATGCTTATATCATTGTCATCATCCTCATGCTTATATTGTGATGAAAATCATCTTTGGCTTACGTGCATAGATGAACTTGGTATGATTATGACCAGGGATCATTCGGTATAATCATGACCTGTAATGTTGTAAATAATGTGGTAAAAGTCCTCAGTGGCCTGTAGTGCATTGATGGACAATTTATGGTAGATTATGACCAGGAATTATTCGGTATAGTCATGACCATTGATGATTTAATGAATATCCTTGGCCCGTAGTGCGAGGATGATTCGATGATGTGGTTTATTTATTAAAAATTTGAGTCTCGGTGATAAAAATTGATGAAAATATTTTAAATTATAGAAGATAGTAGATATCGTACTCTACTTGACTCTTCTAATGGATTGCTTATTCAATTCTGAGTTAAACTTGATGTCTATTGTATTTTATCAATTTAACATTGTTTGAAGACTAATGATAATTTATTACGCATTATATTAGTCGTAATATTTCTTCTTGGGCTAGTTGAGTTCACCCTTTCTTTCCTTTGTTCTCTTGAAATGAGAATATAGGCTTGGGACGAGTCGGAAGCGGGTGATGGTCCAGATGGTAGCATTAGTAGTCTTCACTATTCTGTTAAATAGTGTGATAATAAATGTAATGAGGACTCCATTGAGTGTGGATATTGTCTAGATAACAATATTTGTATTAAAACTCATAGTATATGTTTTGTCGTATTTTACACGACAGTTGTATAATTAAGTTTTTATTTATATTTTGTACCATGTATTTGGCAACTCAAGATGGGTGATGTGAAGCCCCCAAAATAGGTATACATCACCTATTCTGAGTCGCCAAATACATGGTACAGAATACAAATACAATCTTAAATATACAACATGAGTCATGTGAGTTTTAATACAAATATTATCTTCTGATAAGATTCAAACTCAAAATAAGTTCTCAATACATTTATTAACACACTATTTCATAGAATAGTGAGGACTACTAATGCTATCATCTGCACTGGCCACCCGCTCCTCGACTAGTCCCTCGCCACGCTCTCATTTCCTCAAGAGAACAATGAAAGTAAAAGGTGAGCTCAACTAGCCCAAGAAGAAATATTATGACTAAGATATTGCGTATCAAATTATCGTTAGCCTTCAACAAAGGTTAAACCGATACAATACAACAAACATCAAGTTTAACTGCAGCGGAATAAGCAATTCATTAAAAGAGTCAAGTAGAGAATAAAATCTACTATCTTCTATGATTTAAAAGATTTTTTCATCACTTTTATTGAGACTCACCAATAAATAAACCACATCATCCCCCGCACTACGACTCAAGGATATTCATTAAGATCACAACCACAAATTATCCATGCACTACGGCCAACGATATTTGTGTATTCATCAATGGTCATGATCATGCCAACAACTGTCCATCAATGCACTACGGGCCAATGAGGACATTTACCATATCATTTGTAACATTACGGTTATGATTATAACGAATAATCCCTGGTCATAATCACACCAAGTCTATCTATGCACTACAGACCACAGATAACTTTCAATATAATATAAACATGAGGATGATGACAATGATATAAGAATTCAATAAAACAAGTTCAAGAATTAATTTATCCAGGAACCAATAACGTCCAAATTGTCAACATGATATTGCTTTGTGGAGTAAAATTCAAGAATGCTCGTAAGAATATTTCCATGAAAAGATAATTTGGATGAAGCGCAAATGAATTTTCGTCCCCCGTCATGATAATCCACGATACGAGATCATTTCCACGATTTAATAAGGATTTGAATACTAAGGATCATTCACCATGCATGTGGTAATCCACATAGGCGAGTTATTCCAACGAGAATAATAAAGAATGGAATAATGTAAGGATTCACCATGTAATGCGATAGATCGCATGCACGAGTTATTCCCAATGTAATAATAAAGAATGGAACGGTGTCACGCGTAAACGCATGCATGATATTTCGACAAAATAATAAATAATGGAACCGGTCATGCGTAAATGCACGTACATGATATTCCGGAATAATAAAGAACGGAACCGAATCGTGCAAAATTAATGACAAGCATGATATTCCAACAGAATAATAAAGAATGGAATAACAACGAAATTTCACCATGTATGATGCAGATTGCATAGACAAGTTATTCTAAAGCGAGAATAATAAAGAATATAATAACAATGAAATTTCACCATGTATACATGAGTCCGCGTATACGTGTTATTCCAATGAATAATAAAGAATGGAATAACAGAAGTTCTCTTCATGAATACGAAAGAAATAATACCCTTTGCCTTAGAAAAAACTGGATATAGGAGTAGTGAAGTAGCAGAATACTTTTCTTCTTTCTCTCTATAGTTTCTCTCTCTTGAGTTTCAGTGAATTCGTAAGAAATAATAAAGGAATGAACTTCTATTTATAGGAGAATGGACTGAATAGTAACTAATTCATGAACGGTCCAGATTGATTTACTTTTAAATGGACGGTCCATATTGATTTACTATGCAGTATTAATAAATTATTCTAATAAAACAAAATCTTTTAAATAAAATATAATATATTCTATTTATAGTCTAATAAAACAAATAAATTTATAAAAGTATTCTATTTTATAAAAATTTTTTTTACTATGCAAACACTATGCAGGCACTATGCAAACACTATGCATAAAAAATATAATATATTCTAATTATTGTCTAATAAAACAAATAACTTTATAAAAGTATTACATTTTATATAAAAAACTTTTTCATTTTTATTACATTAATAATACTAATAAAACAAAAAGTTTATATATATATATATATATATATATATATATATAAAACTTCCGTGACTTCATAAAAAGACACCTCAATATATTTAACAACATTTATCATCATTATTATAATTCACAATATTAATCAACCAGTCGTTCCCGGAAAGAGGGGCTTTCCAATAAGGATTTCTCCTATTGGTAGCATGATTAGGTGACCAAACCTCTCCTTGGCGAACGCCTGACATCGTTTATATTACAAATAATAATATTAATAACTTTGTCATCTCAATTATTGATTTAATAATATATAAAATAATCGACAATAATTGAATCAAATAACGTGAGATACTATGCAACAATTCTTCAAGCAATAATTGAACAAAACTCGGTGACTTCTTACGTAAGCATCAATAATCAATACTGGTAGCTACTACTATGCAACCATGACATTCATGTACTTTTAATACTAGAGTAGTTCAATAGTTTTAACAATAAAACTTCGTAGTTATTTTCATAAAAATATTTTTTTTGTCGTTTTCTCAATCTGACAATAATTCCATTGCGGGGTCCACCAATGATTGTGTCGTCGTACGAATATTCCCTGTTGAAATAATTATTCCCCGACCAATCGTATATTATATAACCACTTGCATACTTTGCAAAATTTATAAATACTACCCACAACTATAACATTATCTCAAATTCACACCATAATATTTAAAAAAATATTTCAAGAAAATTAAATCTTTATTCGTAAAATTTGGGATTTTACAATCTCCCCTCCTTATGAAATTTCGCCCTCGAAATTTACGTACGTACCTGGCATGCCGAACAGATGAGGACACTTCGTCAGATTCTAACTCTTGAGGTATAACCTTTAAGCATAGAATATATTCCAGGATTTTAACAGCTACATCTTTATACGTTAAATTATCCGCTATCTCGTCCGATTCTAAATCAATAATGTGGTTCGGGTCATCCACATATTTACGTAACATCGATACGTGATAAATGTTATGAACACGCAACATATTTGGCGGTAAAATGAGTCAATAGGCCACAGTTCCTACTCGATCGAGGATTTCAAATGGGCCAATTAAAATCGAGGGTTGAGATTTTCTCTATTCATCGACTCTTACTTTTAGAATAACGCCTTCTTGAACCTTCTTCTTCTTATTCATCAGCTCCAGGTGTGTAATTTGAGCGGCTTTAACTTTATCGATTAAAGTTGATTTTACTCGTATATTCGTTATCTTCACGTGGGTCTCTAGAGTCTTTAACTCTATTTTCATCATTTGTAAGTTATACGAAATGGGTTTTTGTGTTAACAACATCGTACTCGTAAACGCTTACGATCTTCTACTCAACGCATCAACTACCACGTTCGCTCTTCCATAATGATATTGAATGGTATAGTCGTAATCTTCAACAACTCGAGCCAACGTCTTTGGCGCATTATACGTTCGTTTTGGTTGAAGAAATATTTAAGGGTTTTAGAAATGGATTTTGTACTGGGGTCAGTACAAAATTCGATTTCACGCTCTGTGGTAGGCCAAGAAGTCTTCAGAAATATGTTAAGAAATTTATTAACGATAGAAATATCATTCAAAACTATGAACCTCATCCAAGACGTGGATAACACGTCACATTGATACCTATCAACTTGCCACCGTCATTCATAGCGTCCCCTACGGAAAGTTCGGCTTCGGTGCATTCCACACAAGGAAGTTACCAGCGAAAGGCTCGGGGCTCTTTACTTATGGCTTGATATAACAGTGATTAACTTTAGTGGTTTGATTGCTTGAATTCGCATAACAGGTTGGTTAGGAAAATAAAAGCTAACAACCTTACGAAAATAATCAATTTTGACATGATGAGTAGTTAACCAATCGATTCCTAAAATTACATCAAAGGCAAGTATTTTCAAAGAGATAAGATCGACAGGTAACGTGAGGGTATCGATATGAATCAAATAAGACTTATAAACAATGGAGGTAATGAAGGTTTCTCCTAACGGAGTTTCAACAGATAAGTCAAAGTCTAACTTCTCCGGAGTCAAATTTAAACGTTGAGCGCAAGCAAGAGAGATAAAAGAATGGGTAGAACCGGTATTGAATAAGGTATAGACTTCGTAAGAATTTATGATTAACTTACCCGTGATAACTTCGTTCGGGTTCCTCGACAAACGCTCTCACTTAAACTACCGGCTTTGACTTTTCTGAGACATCCTTTTTCATCATTATCCCAGTTGGACTTGACTTCACTACACGACAAAATTGAGCCAGGTGACCTTCTCTTCCGCAATTGAAACACGCTTTGGATTGCTGCGTACAGTTTGGACGGATGTGTCCCTCCTGTCCGCATTTGAAACATACGACCGATGGTCGTTCTCCTTCCTTAACAACAGGTGCTGGTGCTGACGTCTTTCCATCATCATTAAATCTTCTCTTCTTGAAATTTCCACTCCTTTTATCTTGGCCATGATTACCACCGAAGTGGTTGCCATTCTTGGCATGATAATTTCCCCCACGATGGTTATCATTGTTCCGATGGCCGTTGCCACCGGTACGATTATTATCGTGTTGTTGGTCGTTGCCTTTTGGTTGTGCTGACTCATTATCGCGCTCCAATAACTAAGCCCTATTCACAACATCTGAATATAAACAAAGTTTATGAGAGATAAGATATTGACGTATCTCGGGTTTCAAACCTCTTAAAAATATTCACGTCATTCTCTCCTCATTATCAACCAAATGGGACACAAACTGGGACAACTCGGAAAACTTGGCTTCATACTGCGATATGGTGTTGTTTTGCTCCAGCTTGATGAAATCTACCTCTTTCATGTGACGAATACTTTCAGGAAAGTACTTGTCGTTGAATAATTCTTGGAACTTCTCCCAAGTCATCTTCAGTGCGGCAGGTTGAGTACGCTTTACAGATTCCCACCAGTAATCTGCCTCTGCATGCAAAGGGAACCTTTTGCTCCTCGGAGCATCCCAAGACATCAAATATCTTGCAGATCTGCTTTATCCACGTCTCCGCCTTAAGTGGTTTTGGCTCTCCAAAAAACTCTGGTGGTCCCAGTTCCTTGAACTGCTTAGCGATGATTTAGAGAGTTGCGGTGTTTCCACCTGCATTTTGGACAGGAGCCATTCTTGTCTGTTGTTGCATGAATTGCATAAAGCCTCTGAACATTCCATCGTTCATCATTTGGTCAGTGTTGTTGTTTGCATGAGGATTGTCGCCTTCCTGATGCACATTATCCTGATTATTGACATGAGTTGTGAGTTTTTATACAAATATTGTCTTCTAGACAGTATTCAAACTCAAAATAAGTCCTCAATACATTTATTAACACACTATTTCATAGAATAGTGAGGACTACTAATGCTATCATCATCACGACCGTCACTCGCGTTCCCCGACTAGTCCCTACTACGTTCTCATTTCCTGAAGAGAACAATGAAAGTAAAAGGGTGAGCTCAACTAGCCCAGTAAGAAATATTATGACTAAGATAAGGCAGAATAAATTATCGTTAGCCTTCAACAGTGTTAAACTGATACAATACAACAAACATCAAGTTTAACTGCAGCGGAATAAGCAATTCATTAAAAGAGTCAAGTAGAGAATAAAATCTACTATCTTCTATGATTTAAAAGGTTTTTTCATCACTTTTATTCTTTGAGACTCGAATTAATAAATAAACCACATCATCCCTGCACTACGGCCAAGGATATTCATTAGTATCACAACCACAAATTATCCATGCACTACGGGCCAAGGATATTTGTGTATTCATCAATGGTCATGACCATGCCAACAACTGTCCATCAATGTACTACGGGCCAATGAGGACTTTTACCACATCATTTGTAATATTACGGTTATGATTATACCGAATAATCCCTGGTCATAATCACACCAAGTCCATCTATGCACTATAGGCCATAGATGACTTTCAACATAATATAAACATGAGGATGATGACAATGATATAAGAATTCAATAAAACAAGTTCAAGAATTAATTTATCCGAGAACCAATTACGTCCAAATTGTCAACATGATAATCGCTTTGTGGAGTAAAATTCAAGAATGCTCGGAAGAATATTTCCATGAAAAGATCTTTGGATGAAGCGCAAATATCCGGGATATTCTACTAATTTCATGGACTATAGAAGCCAAAACTTTAACCAACCGAGTAAAATAGAATATATGAAACTATGAATGGATTTTTGCTCGCCACGCGGTATGCCACGATATCTGAGATCATTTCTACAATTTAATAAGGAATGAATACAAAGGATCATTCACCATGCATGTGGTAATCCACATGAAGCATTATTCCAAATGAATAATAAAGAATGGAATAACGTAAGGATTCACCATGTGTGCGATAGATCGCAGATGGGTTATTCCCAAATGTAATAATAAAGAATGGAACTAGGTCATGCGTAAAAGCCTTGCATGTGATTTTCCCGACATAATGGAACGGTGTCATGCGTAAGCGCACGCATGTGATATTAAACGTAATAATAAAGAATGTAAACGGTCGTGCAAAATTTTGCAAGATAGGATATTCCAAATGTAATAATAAAGAATGGAATAACAACAAAATTTCACCATGTATACGGTACTTGCAGCATGATGCGAGTTATTCCAATGTAATAATAAAGAATGGAATAACAACGAAATTTCACCATGTATACGGTGAAATCATCGTATCAAGTTATTCAACAAATAATAATAAAGAATGGAATAATGAAGTTCTCTTCATGAATACAAAAGAAATAATACCCTTACCTTAGAAAAAAAGCTGGATATATGAGTAGTGAAGTAGCATAATACTTTTCTTCTTTCTCTCTATAGTTTCTCTCTAGAGTTTCAAAGTGAATTAAATAAGAAATAATGAAGGAATGAGCTTCTATTTATAGGAGAATGAACTGAATAGTAACTAATTCATGAACGGTCCAGTTGATTTACTTTTAAATGGATTTTATCCGTTGATTTACTATAAAAGATTAATAAATTATTCTAATAAAACAAAATCTTTTAAATAAAATATAATATATTCTATTTATAGTCTAATAAAACAAATAACTTTATAAAAGTATTACATTTTTATATAAAAAGATTTTACTATGCAAAACACTATCTGAGACAATTATACATAATAAAATATAATATATTCTAATTATTGTCTAATAAAATAAATAACTTTATAAAAGTATTTTGTTTTATATAAAAAGCTTTTCTGCTTTTATTACATTAATAATACTAATAAAACAAAATTTATATATATATATATATATATATATAAAACTTCTGTGACTTCATAAAAAGACACCTCACTATATTTAACAACATTTATCATCATTATTATAATTCACAATATTAATCGACAATTCGTTCCCCAAGAAAGAGGGCTTTCAATAAGGATTTCTCCTGATGGCGCCGCTATGATTAGGTGACCAAACCTCTCCTTGCGTAAGCGATACAGACATCGTTTATATTACAAATAATAATATTAATAACTTTGTCATCTCAATTATTGATTTAATAATATATAAAATACCGACAATAATTGAATCAAATAACGTGAGATACTATGCAACAATTACTGAAGCAATAATTGAACAAAACTCAGTGACTTCTCACGAAAGCATCAATAATCAATACCGTGTGCTACTATGCAACCACGCGTATTACTGTACTTTTACTACCGAGTAGTTCAATAGTTTTAACAATAAAACTTCCGCAATTATTTTCATAAAAATATTTTTTTGTCATTTTCTCAATCCGACAATAATTCCATTCATGGGGTCCACCATGATTATTATTAATAAATCGTATTTAATATTCCCCTGTTAAAATGATTATTCCCTGGCCAATCGAATATTATATAACAACTTGCATACTTGGCAAAATTTATAAATACTACCCATAACTATAACATTATCTCAAATCCACACCATAATATTTAAAATAATATTTCAAGAAAATTAAATCTTTATTTATAAATTTTGGGATTTTACAGGTGATGTATACCTATTTTGGGGGCGTCACAGTTGGTATCAAAGCTTAGGGATATGATCCCTGGCTGAGATGTGAGACAAGAACTAGGAGGGGAGAGACGAGAAATTCCTTCGCTAGTATGACCTACCTAAGTCTATTTGGTATTTAATTGGTCGGTTAGAGTATAGGGATAATATGTGATATGTTAATTAACCCTTGTTTTGTGACAATGTTTGAAAATGGCATCTGAAAATGTTGAGATCAGCAATGAAGCACATGAGACCGCTTGAGTCACCAACGATCAATACCGTGATAATGTGCAACAGAAGACAATAATCCTCGGGTAAATAACAACAACCCGTCGAGATGATGAGCGATGGGATGTTCGGAGGCTTTATGCAATTCATGCAACATCGAGATAAGAGAGACTCTGTTCAAAATATAGGTGGAAATAATGGCAACCCACTTGGGTCACCGCTAAGCGATTCAAGGAGCTAGGACCACCCGGAGTTTTTGGGAAATCCGAACCACTTAAAGGCGAAGACGTGGTTAAAGTAGATCACCAAGATATTTGATGTCTTAGGTTGCTCCGAGGAGCAAAAGGTTCCCTTTTCTACTTTTAGTTACGTGAAGAGGCGATTCTTGGTGGAAATCAGAAAAGCACTACAACTGGACGCGACTCAAGATGTCTTGGGAGAAGTTCCGAGAAGGCATTCAACGACAAGTACTTTCCCGAAAGTATTCGTCACATGAAGGAGGTGGAGTTTATCAAGTTGGAGCAAAATAATATGATCGTGTCGCAATACGAGGCTAAATTTGCGGAGTTATCCCGGTTTGCATCCCATTTGGTCGATAATGAAGAGCGAATGACGCGAATGTTTCTAAGAGGTTTGAAACCCGATATACGTCAATACCTCATTTCTCATAAATTGTGTTTGTATTCAGATGTAGTGAATTGGGCTCAGTTATTAGAGCGCGATAATGAACCAGCCCAACCAAAAGGCAACGATAATAATCGTACCGGTGGCAACGGCCATCGGAACAATGATAACCATCGTGGGGGAAATTATCATGCCAAGAATGGTAAGAACTTTGGTGGTAATCATGGCCAAGATATTAGGAGTGGAAATTTCAAGAAGAGGAGATTCAACAATGATGGAAAAATGTCAGCACCAGCACCTGTTATTAAGGAAAGAGAATGACCGCCGGTTGTATGTTACAAATGCGGAGGGGAGGTACATATCAGTCCAAACTGTGTGATGCAGTTCAAAGCATGTTACAATTGTGGAAAAGAAGGTCACCTAGCCTGATTTTGTCGTGCACCAAAGTTAAGTCCAGCTGGGACGGTGGCACCAAAGGCAGATACGGACAAAACAAAGTCGGTGGTTTTCGGGAAGAGCGTTTTTGTGACTTCTCAAAAGCGAGTAACCCGAAACGGTTTAGCCGCAGGTTAGTTAATTATAAATTCTTGCAAAGTCTATGCCTTATTAGATACCGGTTCTACCCATTATTTTATCTCTCTTGCTTGCGTTCAACATTTAAATTTGACCCCAGAGAAGTTAGACTTTGACTTATTGGTTGAAACTTCGTTAGTAGAAACCTTCACTTCATGTGCTATCCAAGTCTTGGATGAGAGTCACAGTTTTTAAATGATATTTTTATCGTTATAAATTTCCTGACGTATTCTCAAAGAACTTCTTAGCTTACCCCTAGAGCGTGAAATCAAATTTTGTATTGACCCCAGTACAAAACCCATTTCTAAAACCCTCAAATATTTCTTTACCTAAAATGATCGTATAATGTGTCAAAGACGTTAGCTCGAGCTGTTGAAGATTACGATCATACCATTCAATATCATCGTGGAAGAGCAAACGTGGTAGTTGACGCGTTAAGTAGAAGATCGTATGCGTTTACGAATGCGATGTTGTTAACACAAAAACCCATTTCGTATAACTTACAAATGATGAAGATAGAGTTAAAGACTCTAGGGACCCACGTGAAGATTGATAAGTGGGTTTTATACCTACTTATTGGATATCAATTCACGCAAACTATGCTCATCTCAAGTACATTTTAGTGTATTTTTAGTTATATTTCATATTATTTTGCATTGCATGTACTGACAACTCCTTTTGATGTAAAAGTGCATGATATGGCATAAGTTGGCGATAGTAGATGATAGTAGATGGCATATGATCAATGAAGGCATAACATGAGATCGAGTGGAGCAAAGAAACCAAACATTGGTGGACAAAAGAATGAAGCGGAGGGAGACAAAGCGAAGCGGCAGCAGAATCCAAAATCAACAACTGCGAGCGGTGCCATGGAGATTAGACTACACCGCGTGCGTGCGTGATCACTTTCAGCCGGACTAGGAACTTACAATTCATGGCGCATGAGAATATAAAGGAGGAGCCAGCGCCCGTGCGATGCGATCTCTGGCTATTTGATCTGTTTTATTTTAATTTTTAATTTGGAAGAGTTGTAATTAATTAAAACAATTCTGACTGGTGTCAGACGTATCATTCAGTTAGTTTTACGTGTTTTTCATATTGGAACTAGGGTTTTTACACTTTGAGAGATTTCCAACGTAGAACTAAGCCTAAACTTTATATTTTCTACTTCTTCTTTGGATTTTCAATTATTATGGATAAACAACTGTTCTTTTGCTGGATTTTATTGAGGATTTGAATGTTACTATTGGATTGTAATCAGCAATTGGGTTTGATCGATTCTATCCTTTCTCTTTCAATTGTTTGTTTATGATCCATGTTTTGCTTTGATCCCATAATGGCTTTTGGTTCAGTCATGAACTAAACTCCATTATGGGAATCTAACAGATTTTAATATGTAGTTTAATTGCATGCTTGATTCTTCGGATTTGCTTTTACATATCATAAGGAATTTCTATCATGGTTGATTTGCATGCATGAATGATTGATCACCATTCATTTTAGGTACTTGTATGGAATTGAAAAATAACATGCGGGTATGGATTGTAATCACGATAGCATGCGTATATGGAGTTGTTTTGTGTAGCTTTGTATTTCGTGAATCAGATAGAAATATACTGTTTCACCGTATGAGTTAAATAAGGGCTTGTGCTTAAATTCAATATGGTTGCAATTTCACATAGACATATAGTGATTTTGGTTATATTGATGATTACATGGTGTCTATTGCATGTGGATGCTGTGTGAGTAGGTCATAATGCATTGAAAAATGGTTATGTCTACGTTAGTGCTCTTGGCTACTTTCCTGTGATATGTGAACGATCTTGCACGATGGTGGTAATTAGATGAATTATTAAATGAAGTTAGGATCCCATTATTATTCTTATTTTAGTTGTTATTTGATTTTATAGTAATTTGCAATCATAATCATAATTATTTGTTTAAGCATATAAAAATAGTGATAGAGTTGATGCATAATAATTTGATTTAGTAACTTTCTCTGTGGATCGATACTTGACTTACTCTGTATTGCTTGTTGACACATGTATACTTGCATGAGTTAGAGCTCTTTTGTTAGAACTAAAAAAGAGGCAACAAGTTTTTTTAAGCGTAGAATTCTTAGGGAAAGGCGTTTAAATTTAAATAATTATCATCAGTTTTAAGCTATATTGTATGACTTAGACAAATCTAATCTTATCTCATTTCTATTTTTTGCTTTTTTTTTGGTTTCAGGTACTTGTAGGATTTTTATGCACACACGATCATCGAATTCGAATTGACACCGGCCGAGGGTAATATTAACGGAAGAGGTTGGAAAGCGAGTGTGTGAGAGAAATTTACAAGCACGATTAGAGGTACTACATCTAGTATGGCGGAAGAACAAAGAATCGAGCAAAGAAAAGAGCAGGGCTCTAAGAGGACTATTCCATGCCTAATATTAATGGACTTGATCTAGCATAGTCGAGACCGGCGATAGCGACAAATACTTTCGAGATTAAACGGGCACTATTCGGATGGTGCGAAATTGATGCAGTTTGGGGTCTTTGCTACGGATGATCCGAATGAACACCTGGTAAGTTTTATTGAGATTTGTGATACATTCAGATACAACGGTGCGATGGAGGATGCAATCAGACTGAGGTTGTTTCCATTCTCTTTAAGGGATAAGGCGAGAAGTTGGTTGCATTCTTTGCCGTCAGGGTCAATCACTACATGGGAGGACTTAACACAGAAGTTCTTAGCCAAGTTTTTCCCAATGGCTAAGACGGCGAAGATGAGAACAGCTATCTCTCAGTTTGAGTAACAACAAGGTGAGTCCTTATATGAAGCATGGGAGAGATATAAAGAGATGCTAAGGAAGTGTCCACATCATGGTATGCCAGATTGGATGGTGATCAACCGTTTTACAATGGATTGGGATGGCGATCGAGACCTATTGTAGAGATGCAATTTGCGGGAGGGCATTATGGGCAAAGAGTTATGAAGAGGCCTATAACCTTATCGAGACTATAGCAGCCAATGACTTTCAAAATCCTACATCTAGGATGCCACAGCCCAAAGTTTCAGGTTTATTGGAGGTGGATGCTATTACTCGGTTATTAAACACGATGGCGGCTATGGCGAAGAAAATAGATACATTAGCAGAGAGAAAGTGAAAATAGTTGCCTTCGTATGTGAGATTTGTGCGGGGTCACACTCCACGGATCAATGTGCTATCCGTTTGGAGTCGGTACAGTATGTGGGAAATTACAGGAAGGATCAAGGACAATTTTAGAACACATACAACCCCAACAACCGCAATCATCCAAACTTTAGTTGGTCTAATAACCAAGAGAATCAACAGAATCAGTTTTAGCCGAATCAACAATTTTAGTCTCGACCCGTCTCAATGACGCGGTTTACACAAAACCACCATTTCCACGGATTTTCTCAACAACAACAACATCATCACTCCATACACCTCGGCAAAGAAAAGAAATCAGAAATGGAGGAGATGATGTTAAAGTACATGGCAAACACGGAGGTTATGATCAAAAGCTAAGCAGTGGCTATTAAAAATCTAGAAACTCAGATGGGGAAAATGGTGAGTATGCTTAACAACATGCCCTAGGGTTCATTGCCAAGTAATACAGAGACAAATCCACGAAGAGACGGGAAGGAACAGTGTCAAGCGATCACATTGAGGTCTAAGAAAAACATTACGAGGCGAGATTCGCGCGCCCATGCCTTGTTATCTTGAGGAGTCTTGCACGCATGCGGCGAAAGCGAAGCGATTGATTGATGAGAATGAAAATCTAGAAAATTCGAGTCATTGCATGATGAAGAAAAGATAAAGCGAGTTTCGGTTGAGAAGCCTATGAGTTCAGTACCACCAGTTCACCCTCCAGTTCCGTATCCGCAGAGATTGAATAAGCAGAGGGAAGATAAGCAATTCAACAAGTTTCTGGAGGTCTTTAAAAAGTTGCAGATCAACATACCTTTCGTTGAGGCATTGGAGCAGATGCCAAGTTATGCAAAAGTTCATAAAGGGTATATTGTCAAGGAGGAGGAGATTAGGCGAGTTTGAGATGGTGGCCTTGACGGAGGAATGCGGTCAGTGCTTGATGAAAATACCTCCAAAGCTGAAGGATCCGGCGCGTTTCACAATTCCATGCACGATCGGAAAGATGAACTTTGATAAATGTTTATGTGATCTTGGGGCAAGTATCAATCGATGCCTTTGTTAGTGTTTAATCGGTTGGGATTACGGCTCCAAAGTAAACGAACATTTCTTTGTAGACTAGGTGAGCGGATCCATCACGTATCCACAGGGAATTGTTGAAGATGTATTGGTGAAAGTGGACAAATTTATCTTTCCGACTGACTTCATCATTTTGGATTACGAGGAAGATAATAGTATACCAATCATACTGGGGAGACCATTCTTAGCCACAGGAAGGACTTTGATAGATGTACAGAAGGGGGAACTCACTATGCGTGTTCATGATCAGGAGGTTACCTTTAACGTCTTCAAGGCAATGAAGTTCCCAACAAATGAAGAAGAATGCTTTCGGGTTGATTTGGTGGATCGGGTTTTAAAGGATGCGGTACAGAATCTGGTGAACTATGAACCTTTGAGAAGTATCATTGCTGAAAATTCAAAATTGGAGGATGACGAATTTGATGAACTTATGCAATATCTGGATACAACTCCATAATTCAAGAAATTCAGAACACCTGTCGAGCCATTGACGAAAGGTGGAGAGTCATCGGTAAAATTAAAGCCATCTCTTGAGACACCTCCTGAACTTGAATTAAAACCACTTCCAGAACATCTCAGGTACGCATTTTTAAATAAAGATTTAAAATTACCTGTGATTATTTCTTCTTCACTAACATCTTTTCAGGAAGAAAAACTCCTACGAGTGCTTCGAGAGTTTAAATCAGCTATTGGATGGACCATAGCAGATATCAAAGGGATCAGCCCTTCATTTTGCATGCATAAGATCTTCTTTGGAAGATGGTAGTAAGCCGTCGGTTGAAAGCGACAAAGAAGACTTAATCGATAATGAAAGAAGTGGTCAAGAAAGAGGTACTTGAAATGGTTGGATCTTTGGAATAATTTATCCGATCTCGAATAGCTCATGGGTGAGCCCGGTCGATGTGTAATCTTAAAAAAGGGTGGCATGACCATCGTGACTAATGAGAATAATGAGTTAATTCCAACACGAAACGCGGTGGCGGGGTGGAGAGTCTGCATGGACTACTGCGAGCTCAATAAAGCTACAAGGAAAGATCATTTCCACTACCATTCATTGATCGGATGTTGAATGAGATTAGCGAGTCATGAGTATTATTGCCTTACGGATGGGTATTAGAGGCTACTGATCAGTTATGATAGCTCGAAGACCGAGAAAAAGACTACCTTCACATGTCCATACAACACTTTTGCTTTTAGAAGGATGTCTTTTGGGTTGTGCAATGCTCCGACCACCTTTCGAGATGCATGATGGCTATATTTTCGAGATATGGTGGAGCGAGAATGTGGAGGTATTTATGGATGACTTCTCGGTCTTGAGGACTCGTTTGATTTATGCCTTGAAAATTTGGTTATGGTTTTGAAGAGATGTGTTGAGATGAACTTAGTCTTTGAATCGGGAAAAGTGCCATTTCATGGTACAAGAAGGAATCATACTGGGACATAAGGTTTCAAAGAAGGGACTTGAGGTGGATAGGGCTAAGCTAGAAAAGATTGAGAACTTGCCGCCACCTACTTCAGTAAAAGGTGTTTGCAGTTTTCTGGGACATGTAGGTTTCTACCGCAAATTTATCAAGGACTTCTCTAAGATAACTAAACCACTATGCAGTTTATTGGAGAAGGATGCACAATTTAATTTTGATGAGGCTTGCGTGTCTGCATTTGAGCACTTAAAGAGGAAACTAACTTCAGCACCAGTGATTACTGCACCGGACTAGGATTTGCCATTTGAGCTGATGTGTGATGCCAGTGATTACGCAGTAGGGACTATTTTGGGGCAGAGGAAAGAGAAGATTTTTCATGTGATTTATTATGCTAGCAAGACCCTTACAGATGCACAGTTGAACTACACCACTACAAAGAAAGAGTTATTGGCAGTGGTGTACGCCTTTGATAAATTTCGAGCATATCTGATTGGCACAAAGGTGATAGTGTATATGGATCATGCAGCAATTTGACATTTAGTGGCAAAGAAGGATGTAAAACCCTAGTTAATCAGATGGATTTTATTACTACAGGAATTTGATTTGGAGATCAAGGACAGAAAGGGCACCAAAAACCAAGTGGCGGATCACTTATTGCGACTAGAGAATCCGAAAAGGAAGGCAGACGACAATGTTATGATCAATGAATCCTTTCCAGATGAGCAGTTGTTTGTGGTGAAAGGGGAAGTGCCATGGTTCGCAGACTACGCGAATTATTAGGTGAGTAAGAAGGTACCTTCTTACTTGGTGGGTTATCAAAAGAAGAAATTTTTGCATGATGTCAAATGGTATATATGGGATGAGCCTTATTTGTTTAAATAGTGTTCTGATTAAATGATAAGAAGGTGTATTCCGTATAGCGAGATCGAGGGGATTCTACAGGATTGTCATTCTACTGTGTATGGAGGTCACTATGGTGGAGAAAGAACAGCTGCTAGAGTACTATAAGCAGGATTCTACTGGCGGATAATTTTCAAGGATGCATGCAGTTTCGTCCAGCGGTGTGATAGATGTCAGAGAGTTGGGAATATTTCAAAAAGAAATGAAATTCCATTGAATACTATCCTCGAAGTAGAAATTTTTGATGTGTGGGGAATTGATTTCATGGGACCATTCATTTCTTCCTGCGAAAATCTCTACATCTTACTCACAGTTGATTATGTCTCGAAATGGGTAGAAGTGACAGCTCTTCCGACAAATGATGCCAAGGTAGTCCTCAGGTTTTTACACAGATGTATCTTCACGAGATTTGGGACTCCAAGGGCCATCATCAGTGACGAGGACAGTCATTTCTACAACAGGCAGCTCACAGCTTTGTTGGCTAAGTATGGGGTGAACCATCGCATTGCTACAGCTTATCACCCACAAATGAATGGCCAAGCAGAAGTGTCGAATCGAGAAGTCAAAAGAATCCTTGAAAAAGTTGTGAATCCCACGAGGAAGGACTGGTCGTTAAAGTTGGATGATGCAATATGGGCCTATAGGACTGCATACAAAACTCCGTTGGGCATGTCACCTTTTCAGCTTGTGTATGGAAAAGCCAGTCACCTTCCTATGGAGCTAGAGCATAAGGCATATTGGGCAATACGAAAGCTCAATTTTGATTTTAAAGCTGCAGGGGAGAAACGCCTACTCCAACTCAATGAGTTGGATGAATTCAGATCACATACAATTGATAATTTGAAGCTGTACAAAGAGAAGGTGAAGAAATGGCATGACCGTAAGATCATATAGAGGACATTTGAACCGGGACAAAGAGTTTTGCTTTATAACTCCAGACTTAAACTTTTTCCCGGGAAGCTGAAATCCAGATGGTCAGGGCCATTTACAGTGAAGACTATCTTTTCGCATGGTGCAATTGAAGTATTCGATAAGTTTCTGCACAAGCCTTTTATGGTGAATGAACAGCGATTGAAACATTACCTCGGTGGTGAGGTGGACAGATAGAAAGTCAGCTCAATTCTTTCTTCGACTTGAGAGTCAGAGACAGTCAAGCTAATTGACTATAACTTAGCGCTTTATGGGAGGCAACCCATTATTTCTATCTCCATTTTTCTTTTTATTTATTCAGTTTAGGTCGCTTTAGCTAGTTCATCTTTATTTCATTTTTGATAGATTGTTATGTTTGTATAAGTAAGTGTGAAGCTAAATTTGCATTGGGCAGCATTTGATTGTTATGAGAACATTTATGCATACTCCATAGTTCACACTCTGACATGAGTATTGGTGTTATGCAGGTGAATAAAAAATTGTAATCTTGCTTTGAACATGAAAATTAACATTAACGCTTTTTTCATATCCCGGCGATGTACATAAATATACTATACAAAACGCGTAACGCACGCATATGCTACTTCAATATCTTCTGAGCAAGTCAAGTCACTACCCATTCCGCAAGCAGCGCCATTGAAAACTAGTGGCTACCGCATACGCGATACGAGTCATGAAAATTTTTTAAGTCTTTAAAACGTGCTTTGACCCATCACTTCCTCAGTTGAAATAACAGAAGTTGGGCACCTCTGGTCTTTTCACCTCGCACGTCTCTTCCTCTCTATCAGTACTAAATTGAAGCCATGCATCTCTCCTCGATTACCCACGATTCTCTCCACGTTCAAAGCTCAGACCCCAGATTGATTGCTACACTATAACACCTAGGGTTTGAGTGGGCGTGTAAATGCGATTTGGGGTTATTCATTTTTTGGCTAGCACTCATCCTCAAGAAAATTTTCATCTTCAACATTCAAATCAATGGGGCCAAAGAGAGCACGTTCTAGTTCATCTTCATCATCGTCTTCCTCTAGCAGTCAAGGGGAGGATGTTGTCGTTCATACAAAATTCCTGGATTTGGAAGCCCAGCAAGAGTACTATAGAATTGTGACCAAAACATTTGTCAAGGAGCACAATTTCAAACCTGAGGGGAAATATGGTCAGCTATGTGATATGATTCGCAAAAGAGGATGGGGAGGATTGACTGCCACTCCTATGCCAATTCCGATGAGTATAGTCCGCGAATTCTATGCAAACGCTAAAGCCACCATGAGCGGTCTATCTATGGTTCGCAGTTTTGAGATAGATTACAGACCACCCACCATCAGAGCCATTTTCAGACGTACTGATACACCACCGACAGGGTCTGCCAATTGGGTCGAAGGGGCACATATGGAAATAGATTTTGAATTGGTTATTGCTGAATTGTGCGTACTAGGAAAAAAGTGGACGTATAAATCCGGCACGACTCAGACTCGCATATTTCCAGCTGCAGCCTTGAATCGATATGCAAAGGCGTGGAATCTGTTCATATATGCAAAGCTTGTTCCTTCGTCTCATAAGCATGAGATCACAGCAGAGAGGGAAATAATTTTGTGGGGTATAATCACTGGCAAGTACATTGACGTGGGCCATCTGATTCATTAAAATATGTTGAGGTATTTGCGGGGAAGCACTACGGGGAGTATCCCCCATGCGTCAGTTGTAGCTATGCTGTGTGCTCATCAGGGATGCCATTGGGACAATGAACAGATGCAGAACTCGAGTCAAGATATCACACATGCTACCATCGTAAAATTTGAGGATTGGGCAGGAGGTGTATCGCCCTCGCGAGGACAAGGATTTATAATTCAGCCTACATTCCCAGAGCCATCACAAAGCAGACCATCTCGATCGAGATGAAGTCGCGCTCCCATCAACCGCACCTGCATTGCCTCGGGATCTCTAGCTCCGAAGGTTGGAGCGTAAGGTTGATGCCATGCACGATAACTTCGCAGCGTTTGCTACGGGTCTCACGAGGTCCTTGGCGGAGGCTTTTGCACAGCAGGGGACGATGCTTGAGTGGCCTCAAATCGGGATAGCTGTGCCATATCCACCACCCGATTCACCACCCGAGGAGGGTGGTGCAGCTGAGCATTAGGGGAGTTTTCTTTAACCCTTTACATTCATTCACTGGGACATTGAATATTATAAGTTTGGGGGTATTGGTGTAGTAGTGTAGTTGCATCTAGTATGTGCATGTTTAGTTTAAATTTTCATATAGTATGTGCATGTTTAGTTTATGTCGAGTTTACATTTTGCATGTTTATGTGTTAGATAAAATTTGCAGAAAATTTTTGTTTTTTTAGTCATTATTACTTGTGTGAGTATATGTTTAGTTGCATTTTATGTCTAATGCATGTCTCACAAGTTCTAACTTTATGGAAATTTTGTCTAGCCGATGATGATAGTGAATTTTGAAGGATTTTTGAATATTTTGGATAATATGAACCTAACTATAATGTTTTACACGATGAAATTCATGTTGCTGTTTAGATGCTTTCGGTTTGCACGGACGTGTTCACAATTGCTTGTAGGTATAAGAATGATGTGTTGCATTGCTTGATAGAAAATGTGGTTTTAAAAAGAGAAATATGTGGAACATGGATTTAGACTATGCAAAACATTGATATTCAAATTTTGGGAAAACATGGGTATGCTATGTATAAAAAAAAAACAAATAGCAATAACGTGACTAGTCTTATTTCGGGGCCCTGGCTACTTGAGTAAGTACGCCCGTAGGGGTGTCTTAACACCTAGTGCCCTAAGGTCTTTCATGGTCTGGGAGTCGTTGGTTGAAAGCTCGCTAAGGGGTAGCAGTGTTGCCTAATGGAATGAGGCATTGCACAGTCATTTAAAAAAAATAAAAAAGAAAAGACAAAAAATAGCAATAAACACCGCAGGAAAGAGCGAAAATCGCCCTCGTGAGTAACAATAAAGCAGTTAAGCCCATTGTTGAACCTTAGTTTGTTTTAATATGTTGGAACAATCTTCGTTGCATAAGTATACACGAGTCTTGATTTAGACTATAATTTTCTGTTTTGAGCAGTTTAACATGTGTATTCTTTGCTTAAATCAAGTTTTGGTGAACACAACACACACACACAGCATCTCTATAGCATATATAAATTATCTGAGTGTATGATATTATGCCTTAAGTTTGGTTTGAAGTTGTATTCTTGAATCTGGATAATTCGCTGAGGCATTTTGGACTGAAATTCTGTTATAGCTGGAACAATGTGAGACTCGTTTGCATTATAAGTAGTTGCATAGTAATGTAGTTTCATTGTCATTGTATATGTTTTATTCATTGCTTGAGGGCAAGCAATAGTTCAAGTTTGGGGGTATTTGATAAGTGGGTTTTATACCTACTTACTGGATATCAATTTATGCGAACTATTCTCATCTCAAGTACATTTTAGTGTGTTTTAGTTGTATTTCATGTTATTTTGCATTACATGTACTGAGAACTCCTTTTGATGTAAAAGTGTAGGATATGGCATAAGTTGGCGATAGTAGATGACATATGATCAATGAAGGCATAACATGAGATCGAGTGGAGCAAAGAAACCAAACATTGGTGGACAAAAGAATGAGCGGCGAGAGACAAAGCGGAAAGCGGCGAAGAAAACCGTAATCAACACTGCAGAAGCAGCGCGACCGCGGGTGATTAGGCTTACATACGCGCGCCCATCGATCGATCACTCTACCGACCGAACTTACACTTTCGGCGCCCGTGAGGAATACAAAGGAGGAACGTGGCGCCCAACGCATAGCGATGTCCTGTCACTGTGATATGTTTTATTTTAATTTTTAATTTGGGAGAGTTATAATTAATTAAAACAATTCTGACTGGTGTTAGACGTATCATTCAGTTAGTTTTACGTGATTTTCATATTTGAACTAGGGTTTTTACACTTTGAGAGATTTCCAACGTAGAACTAAGCCTAAACTTCATATTTTCTACTTCTTCTTTGGATTTTCAATCATTGTGGATAAACAACTGTTCTTTTGCTGGATTTTATTAAGGATTTGAACGTTACTATTGGATTGTAATTAGCAATTGGGTTTGATCGATTCTATCCTTTCTCTTTCAATTGTTTGTTTATGATCCATGTTTTGCTTTGATCCCATAATGGCTTTTGGTTTAGTCATGAACTAAACTCTATTATGTGATTCTAACAGATTTTAATATGTAGTTTAATTGCATGCTTGATTGTTGGACTATTTTACATATCATAAGGAATTTCTATCATGGTTGATTTGCATGCATGAATGATTGATCACCATTCATTTTAGGTACTTGTATGGAATTGAAAAATTAACATGCGGGTATGGATTGTCATCATGATAGCATGCGTATATGGAGTTGTTTTGTGTAGCTTTGTATTTCGTGAATCAGATAGAAATATACTGTTTCACCGTATGAGTTAAATAGGGGCTTGTGCTTAAATTCAATATGGTTGCAATTTCACATAGACATATAGTGATTTTGGTTATGTGGATGATTACATGGTGTCTATTGCATGTGGATGCTGTGTAAGTAGGTCATAATGCATTGAAAAATGGTTATATCTACATTAGTGCTCTTGGCTACTTTCCTATGATATGTGAACGATCTTGCATGATGGTGGTAATTAGATGAATTATTAAATGAAGTTAGGATCCCATTATTTCCAGATTTGATTTACTTCGTTATTATTCTTATTTTAGTTGTTATTTGATTTTATAGTAATTTTCAATCATAATCATAATTATTGGTTTAAGCATATAAAAATAGTGATAGAGTTGATGCATAATAATTTGATTTAGCAACTTTCTTCATGGATCGATACTCGATTTACTCTGTATTGCTTGTTGACACATGTATACTTGCATGAGTTAGAGCTCTTTTGTTAGAACTAAAAAAGAGGCAACAAAGATAATGAATATACGATTAGAATCGACTTTAATCGATAAAGTTAAAGCCGCTCAAGCTTCACCCCAAATCTGATGAATGTGAAGAAGAAGGTTCAAGAAGGCGTTATCTCAACCCTCGATTTAATTGGCCCATTTGAAATCCTCGATCGAGTAGGAACTGTGGCCTATAGACTCGTTTTACTGCCAAGTATGTCGTGTTTTTCACGTATCGATGTTACGTAAATATGTGGATGACCCGAACCACGTTATTAAATTAGAACTAGACGAGATAGTAGAAGATTTAACGTATGAGGAGATACATGTTAAAATCTTGGATAAGAAGGACCGTATTCAACACTCAAAGGTTATACCTCAAGAGTTAGAATCTGAAATGAAGTCAAGGTATCCTCATCTCTTCTAAGATACCAAATGCGTACGACGTAAATTTCGAGGCAAAATTTCATAAGGAGGGAGATTGTGAGACCCCAAATTTTATGAATAAAGATTTAAATTTCTCGAAATATTTTTTTTGAATATTATGGTGTGGATTTGATATAATGTTATAGTTGTGGGTAATATTTACAAATTTTGCAAAGTAAACAAGTGGTTATATAATATTCGATTGGTCGGGGAATATTCTTTTTGTCGGGGAATATCCGTACGACGAAAAAATCATTGGTGGACCCCACAACGGAAGTATTGTCGTAGTTAGAAAATGACAAAATTATCTTTTTATAAAAATAACGGCAAAAGTGTTACCGTTAAAACTGTTGAACTACCTAGTAGTAAGAGTACGATGAATACATGGTTGCGTAGTAGCTACGGTATTGATTATTGATGCTTACGTAAGAAGTCACCCGCTTTATACTCAATTATTGCTACACGATAATTCTTTGCATAATATCTCTCATATTATTGATTCGATTATTGTCACAGTATCGTTGGCATAATATGATATATTATTAAATCAATAATTGAGATGACAAAGTTATTCATTTTATTAAATTGCAATATTTACAATGTCTAGAAGTTCTATCAAGGAGAGGTTTGGTCATCTAATTGCGCGCCAATAAGGAGAAATCCTTATCAGAAAGCCCCCTCTTTCCTGGGAACGACCTGGTTGTTAAATATTGTGAGTTATAATATTAATGATGAATAAGTTCGTGTTTGATTAAAGATGAAATTGATAGTTCCATTGTGTTGGGATTATTAGTGTTAGTGGAAATCGACATCTATTCAGATGATAATTGATGTCTGGGGGTTATATTTTTAAATCGGGTAATTAATCGGATAAATGAGCAATTAATTGCTACTAATTCACATGCTTATATAACTATTTGTTCACATGTGTGTACTATTGAGTCACATTCATTTACTATTAGGGGAGTTGGTGCAAGATTGATAATACTTGCATGACTAAGTTAAAAATAGAGGTATAGATGAATGTACTATACTGTAATTCATATTTTCACATGTCTAGAACTATTGATTCACATGATTTACTATTAGGGGAGGTAGTGCAAGTTTGATAATACTTGCAGGACTAAATTAAAAATGAAAGAAAAGTTGAAGGTATTGTACTGTAATATTTCGAGCCCCAAAATGTGCAATTATCGAAACTATATTTTCCTATAAATAGAAGCTCATTGTTGATCGATTTCGCAATCAATGAATATGTGCAAGTATACACGGTCAACAAGTAATAAAGTGAAAGTAGAGTATCGTTCCCACGAGGAATTATTTAATAAAAATTACCAATTACTAACTCTTAACCAAATCAATTTTATTTAAACAATTGCAAATTGTGATTAAGACAATTAATTCAAATAAATAAAACTAAGATTTTAACGAATGAATTCAGATAAATAAAGATTAAGACTCCAATATCCCCAATTATGATTTTAAATCAATTATTCAATTATCCGAATTATTATGTCTACTGAATTGTTAACAGGAATTCTCAAATGCCAAAAGCCCTTTCTTAAGTGATCATTTGCCTTCTATTTAATCCAAGTTAATTTTGCTATATCTCTATGCAAAATAATTGAATTAAACTCACTACAATCCCAATTCCTTATGTGTTACATGCGGCAAATAGATATTCTCATTCTATTCACAAACCTAATTATTCACTATGCAAATAACTAAGTCACATGATATCATGCCCAGTTCTAACCCTAGAATTCCTTTCCCAATTCCTTCTAGAGTAACAAGGTAATTACTGATCAGATAATTAATCAATAAGCATAAGGCAAGATAAACAACTCACTTTGACACAAATAATTGGAATAAATTAAATAACTAATTTATAGCCATAAAAGGTTCAATTGAAATCTTAATAAAAGAGTTAGTTCATAATTAATGAATTAAAACCAAGAATCCACAATTGAATAGACATTAAAAGATAAAAGTATGATAAGAGAAGAGAATAGAATCTGTTGTCAGCAAATCTGATGCTCCCCTTTTGCTCTTGCTCTTGCTCTTGATCTTTAGTGTTCTTCAATTTGCTTTAATCTTCAATGGCTAATTAAGAACTAGGGTTTAGATTCTATTTTAATGGAGTGTTTAATCTAGTCTAATCTATTTAATCTCCCCCTATTTTATGCCTTACATCATGTATTTATAGGTTTCAAGTCCAATTTTGAGATTAGGAACAAACCCAATCCAATTTGGAGTCAAAAAGATGTCAAAATTCGCCCAAAACGCGTCCAAGCCGCAACTAACCTCTTCCCAAAGGCCCAGCGTTGGGCTTGGCGCTCGAGACATCGCTTCCAGCGCCCCGCTGCCTGGGCATAGGCCTATTTTGGACGCCCCGGCGCTGACCCCAAGTTCTGACATTTTCTGCTCCGATGTCCTTTGGTAAAACGGCTATAACATTTGATCCGGGAGGAGTTACAGGGCCTGCCACCTATCAAATCGAAGATATCGACGAGATCTACAACTTTTATTATTTGAGAATTGAGAAATTACGGGCGTATGAAGGCTGAAATTGAGCTGGAAGTGACTACTATGCAAATGACCACCCAAAACCATGACGTTCGACGTCCGTTGGTACAACGATCATAACTCTTGCATCTGAACTCCGATTGGAATGATTAAAAATGTTCCGGAAAGCTAAGACGATGCTCTTCAATGTAAGCTAAGTTCCAAACCAAGAATATGAAGTAAACATGAAAGCCCAAATGATGTCCGGTTTGCTTTTCTTTGCGTTTTCTTTACTTTTCCTTACCAATAGTCGCTCACACCGCTCCCAAACGTATAATCTACAAAATGAACACAAAATGCATGAAAAGTAACTAAGACACATAAATATAAGCAACTAATTCAAGTAAAAGATACCGGATAAGTGTATGTAAAATCCACTTATCAAATACCCCCAAACTTAAACTGTTGCTTGTCCCAAGCAACACAGCATAATGCAATGCAATGCAACTAATCTATATGCCTACGAATCCAGCAGTAGTTGATAGAATCAAATCTATTCACTTGGCCTTAGAGCAATCAAGCAAACACGACAATACTTCATATCAAAACTAATCAACAAATTCCTAGTCAATCATCAAGTCTTAAATTGTTATTACTGGTATAGTGCGTGTGTGTGCTCAACAACCATGCTAACTGATATAAAATCAAATTTAACACATAACAAGTCTCTTCAAAGGCATCATACAGTGTAAACTCAGGAAATCCAAAAACAAGCTACATCCAACTAAAATCAAATAATTACCAATATCGAGGGTTAACATGGGATACTTATGCTTTATTTTCATCTACGGGGGCTTTTTGCTCTTTTTTCCCGTTTTATCCCCTTTTTTTTATATACACATAGCTATGCAATGTCTTATTCCCTTAGGCTTTTCAATGCTACCTTAACGAGCTTTCGACCAACGACTCCCAGACCATTAAGACCTTAGGGCGCCAAAAACTTGTTGATCGATTTCGCAATCAATGAATACGTGCAAGTATACACGGTCAACAAGTAATAAAGTGAAAGTAGAGTATCGTTCCCATGAGGAATTATTTAATAAAAATTACCAATTACTAACTCTTAACCAAATCAATTTTATTTAAATAATTGCAAATTGTGATTAAGACAATTAATTCAAATAAATAAAACTAAGATTTTAACGAATGAATTCAGATAAATTAAGATTAAGACTCCAATATCCCCAATTATGATTTTTAAATCAATTATTCAATTATCCCAATTATTATGTCTACTGAATTGTTAACAGGAATTCTCAAATGCCAAAAGCCCTTTCTCAAGTGATCATTTGCCTTTTATTTAATCCAAGTTAATTTTGCTTTATCTCTATGCAAAACAATTGAATTAAACTCACTACAATCCCAATTCCTTATGTGTTATATGTGACAAATAGATATTCTCATTCTATTCACAAACCTAATTATTTACTGTGCAAATAACTAAGTCACATGATATCATGCCCAGTTCTAACCCTAGAATTCCTTTCCCAATTCCTTCTAGAGTAACAAGGTAATTACTGATCAGATAATTAATCAAGAAGCATAAGGCAAGATAAATAACTCACTTTGACATAAATAATTAGAATAAATCGAATAACTAATTAATAGCCATAAAAGGTTCAATTAGAATCTTAATAAAAGAATTAGTTCATAATTAATGAATTAAAACCAAGAATCCACAACTGAATAGACATTAAAAGATAAAAGTATGATAAGAGAAGAGAATAGAATCTGTTGTCAGCAAATCTGATGCTCCCCTTTTGCTCTTGCTCTTGCTCTTGATCTTTAGTGTTCTTCAATTTGCTTCAATCTCCAATGGCTAATTAAGAACTAGGGTTTAGATTCTAATTTAATGGAGTGTTTAATCTAGTCTAATATATGTATTCTCTCTATATTTTATGCCTTACATCATGTATTTATAGGTTACAAGTCTAATTTTTAGCTTAGGAACAAATCCAATCCAATTTGGAGTCAAAAAAGTATCAAAATTCGCCCAAAAATGCGTCTAGGCCATCACCAAGCCCTTCCCCAGCGCCCCAGTGCTGGGCTTGACGCTCAAACCCTTCCCCCCAGTGCCCCGGCGCTGGGCATAGGCCAAAAATGGGCGCCCCGGCGCTGCCACATATTCTGACATTTTCTGCTCCGACGTCCTTTCGAAAAATGGCCATAACGTCTTCGTCCGACCTCCGATTTTGATGATTCAAGATGATCCGAAAAAAGGAGAAGTAGATCTACAACTTTCATTCTTTGAGGTTTTCGAAATAAGGTACGGAGAAATACTAAAATTGGCTCTGAAGTGTCTGATGTGTAAATGGCAAGCCGAAAACGCGAATCTAGCCACCCCGAACGTCGATCCAAGTAACTTTTGTCCCAATTCCTTCAAAACAACATAAAACATGCATGAATAGACCCAAACACTTAAAATCAACCGAAATATTAAGCTCAAATGCATTCAATTATGAGTATAAAACTCACTCATCAAATACCCCCAAACTTAAACCTTTGCTTGTCCTCAAGCAAAAACACAAAAGAACTAAAAATAAACAAAATAACTCAACTACATGAATGCATATGCATGATCTACTTTATAATATACCTACGAACCCAGTAATAAATCAGTATGATATGTAGCAACAGGCCTCAAAGATACCAATAATACTCAAATAATATATCCAATCAAGTTAAAATCCATAACTCTAACCAATTAGTCAATCCAAACCTGTCATCACCCATGTTGTGCGTGTGTGTTTGTTAACCATTCTAACCAACCACAATTCAAGATAATCACATTACAAACTTCTTAGAAGGAAAATTTCAGTTCCAATTCAATTACTTTTGTGAACATGACAACTCCGTTAAAACTAAGCAATTACCAAGTCTTAAGGTAAATACATGATTTATTTATACTTTTATTCAACCACGAGGGCATTTTTGCTCTTTCTCGTGTTTTATTCATTTATTTTTCTCATAGCTGTGCAATATCTTATTCCCTTAGGCTTTTCAATGCTACCTTAACGAGCCTTCGACCAACGACTCCCAAGCCATTAAGACCTTAGGGCGCTAGGTGTAAAGACAATCCCCTCGGGCTTACTTACTCAAGTAACAAAGGCCACAAAACTAGACAAGCATGCCACGGTGTTTATTCTTTTTTTTTCTTTCTTTCAGGTGCATTAGTTAAACCAAAAGACATAACCAGAAACTCGTAATGACTATATCGAGTCCTGAACGCTATTTTTGGTACATCCTCCGGCCTCACCTTCAATTGATGATAACCACTTCTCAAGTCTATCTTCGAGAAATATCTCGCTCCCTTCAACTGATCGAACAGATCGTTGATTCTAGGTAATGGATACTTATTTTTAATTGTGACCTTATTTAATTTTCTATAATCAATGCAGAGCCGCATCGATCCATCTTTCTTCTTAACAAACAACACCGGTGCTCCCCATGGCGAAACACTCAGCTGAATATACTTCTTATCGAGCAATTCTTGCAATTGCACCATCAACTCCTTCATCTCTACCGGGGCCATTCTATATGGTGCCTTAGATATCGGGGCCGTTCCTGGTAGTAAGTCAATCACGAACTTGATTTGTCGATCCGGTGGAAGACCCGACAAATCGTCTGGAAATACGTCTGTAAAATCTCTTATGATCGGAATTTCTTCTAACTTTGCACTCTTCTTCTATGTATCGACTATGTAGGCTAAATATCCTACACATCCTTGTCTCAACAACTTCTTGGCTTGCATCACCATTAGACAACTTGCTTGTCGAGGTGACTTGCTACCAAAGAACACAACCTTTGATGGAGTCATAAGGTTAACACACTTCCTTTGGCAATCAATTACTGCTCCGTAATTGAATAACCAATCCATTCCCAGTATAACATCAAACTCACCAATTCTAATTGGTATCAAATCTACCATTATCTCGTGACCCTTTATAACCACCCTACAATTCCTATATACAAATCTAACAGGAATCACTTCTCTATTCACAATCTCTATACTTAAGGGAAATTCTAATTCTTCCTGAGGCAAATCTAAGTTCTGAGCAAATTCATCGGATATAAATGAACAAGTATCACCCGAATCAAATAGTACATAAGCATTAATACCATTAATCGGAATGATACCTGACACCACATCCTTAGACTGTACAGCATCCTGCACGGTCATATTGAAAGTCCTCGCAATAGGTCGGCTTGACTGTGCTGATCCAGTGATAGTCAATGCACCACCACCGTTGTTGTTTCCTTTTCCACCACTTGCACTTCTCACTGGCTTCTTAGGGCAATCACGAGCCATGTGATCTTTTGAACCGCAGGTAAAATATGCTCCTTTCTTCGGACTAAAGTAGTTCGGTGCAATGTGTCCCTCCTGACCACAGTTGAAACATACCCGCTTTCCCTTCAAACATACCCCAGTATGGTTCTTCCCGCAAGTTGCGCAAGCCTCAAACTTTTTCTTCTACTGATTTCCTTGTTGTCCTCCCGCAGTCGAATTCTCGCTCCACTTCCTTTTCTGACTTTTACTTCCAACATTACTACCACCAGCCTTATTCTCATTCTCATTCTTCTTCTTCTTCTTCTGTTCTTGGTTGTACTTGGTCAAGGCATCGCTTCTACCTTCCACGATAATTGCCTTTTCAAGTACAGCCGCAAACGTATTCAGCTAGAACATTGAAACCTTGCTATACAGCCAGGGCTTCAATCCTTGTTCGAACCTTCTCTCTTTACACTCATCGGTATTGACTTGATATGTGGCAAACCTTGCCAACTCGTTAAATTTCGCAGCATATTCCGGCACCGTCATAGTTCCTTGCTTCAACTACAGAAATTGCACTTCCAACTGATTCCGAGAACTCGCTGGAAAGTACATTTCAAAGAACATTTCCTTAAATCTATCCCATGCTATCACTCCTTGTCCTCCATGAACCTTATTTACTTGCCACCAATAGCTAGCTTCAGACGTTAGCATGAACGTTGCGAACGCAGTCTTTTGATCTTCGTTAACTCTAGCAACATCGAACACTTTCTCCATTTCCATGATCCAGGTTTGGGCTTCCACTGGATTCATAGACCCTTGAAACTCTGGCAGTCCAACCGCTTTGAATTCCTTGAAAGTCGTGACTTGAGCTTGCGGTTGATTCGTAAGTGCACCCGTCAATAGAGCTACCAACTGCTGAACGGAATTAGCGTTGGTCTCGTTATTATTATTAGTAGACCCCTTAGGAGGTGCTTGCTGACGTGGTTGTCTTCTTCTAGGAGGCATCTTCTGTTAAGATATACGCTTATTAGTTCATTACTCAACTTCTTGGGTATTTGAAGTTTAACTTAAACATTCCAAGACTAAAGCTATAACACATAACATTTCAAATAAACTTTGATATTTTATTCATTCATAACGTTTTAAAACATGTTAAAGATAGCATAACGGCTATCAACATTCACTTTCCTAAACTAAACAAGTTCTAGGATTACATACCCATACCATCCCTTTATTCATCTCAAAATAAGGGATTCACAATTTATTTATTCACATAATTAACCACACATTATTATTATTATTATCTCTATCTAGACATATTAAGACGTCTTAAGGCTTCTCGACGCTCTTCCTCCATGATATGATACGCCGTTCTGCGATCCATCACGAACCACGGCGAGTCTTCAAACTGAGGTGGGTAATAATAGACTCGATCCTGGGCCCTATCAATCGCCGAATTAAAAGCATAATCCATCTCCTTTATCTTCGCTTTCTTCACTTGAACCTTAGCCTCAACACGGTCTGCACGTTGAGTCGCCTTCATCCATGCATCCTCTGCTCTTGAAATCATCTTTCAATTTCTCCATGTCAGTCTTCATCTTCTCGTTTACCGCTAACAAGTCTTCATGCTGACCCTTGGTATGAACTAGATCCCACTCCGTGTTTCCAAGCTTTGAGTCGGGTTCCTGAATCTCCGCATCCTTCTGCTCTATCAAAGCATGATGCATCTCAACCATCTCCTTCAGCTCCTCAACCTCGTCCTGTAACTCTATGTTACGGTCGTACAGAGCATCATACATCTCCACTGATATGGAGTTTGGTGGAAACTCCTCAGGATCCTCTTCCTCATCATCCTCCTCTATCTCCTCAGAACTTTCCTCCTCGGGACCGGTCACAGGATCATCCTCCTGGATCAACCAATCCCGCACTACGTTTATATCCCGGGGTTCATCATCTCTAGGTACCTGAGGTATCACTTCCCTAACTGGACTGGATCCTCCTTCGTTAGACATCCTGACAACAAAATATTTTTACTTAACATTTTCGATACTCGTGAGCACATAAGTTATTAACATATAGCACATAATGTCTTTTATTATTTAGCTTCAATGGATACCTTAATCTATTCCTTAAAACTCGATAAGAGTTAAACACCTCTATATTTTCTATTTCCTTAAAGGTTACTTCCTATGGTTTCCCCACCTAAGGTTCATAACCTAAGGCTTTGATACCAACCTGTGACACCCCCAAATCTAGGTACTTCATTCCCACAGGATTTGGTGTTCACTATACAAAACATTACATCTAACTACCCATAATTAAAGGATAAAGACGTAATTTAAATAACTTAAACAACATCTTTCCCATTAAAGGGTTACATCATAATCTCAAAATATATCCCAGGTAATCTAACCTTAAAATTATTACATCAGTTTGCGGAATAAAAATAAAACAAGTCTTATACATAAAACATTTAAGTTAACTTCATTAACTCTTCAACTCTTAGACAGCTTACCCTTCCCTTTGCTAGTAGATGGCTCATCAACTCTTTCAACCTTAGCTGCAGTGTTAATTACAAGAGTGAGCAAACAATTGCTCACTGATATAGGAAGTAACAATGATAACAACATGAGAATGAACAACAAATGCTGAAAAATAATGAACTTATTCAACGAATCAAAATAGAAAACAAGTTTAAAGTCAATATCAGAGGGTCTTAAGACCATAAACTATGTCTCTGGTATTTAGGTATTATTACCTCAACCTTAACAGTCTATTAAACTATACAGACCCTTCTTAACGTACTTAGGGGGTCAGCCCTTTGTACCATGTATTATGCACAAACATCTAAACGTTACACGTACAAAAATCCCCTATATTAGGGTTGTTCGCCACAGTTTGAATTTAGAATTTTTGCACTAAAGAAAGTTTAGTTTGGAACTAGCTTATCAGTGTCTCTAGAATTTTAGAACACTATTCAACTTCTATCAATAAAGGTTTAATACGAGAATGTATAACTGAACAAGGCTATTAAAGTCAAAGATCGGATATTAACAATATATACAACTGAATAACATGATATACATGCAAAGTGCTATATTCAAAGGAGTTTAGAACAATCTTCTATGAATCAATGTATTAGAACAATATATGCTTCTAATGATAATAAGGAAAGTAAAGCTCGCTCGATGTAACAAATTAGGTTACAAGAGCTTGCACAAACATACTCAAAATAAACTAGGCTTGCTCAACCTTACAAGAATTTTAGGAACTTGTTCAATAAAGATTTAGGAATGGGAACATGCATTCAATATGAAAAGAATGAAGTTAGAAAGCTTGCTCAATGTAAAGAGTTAAGGTTTAGGAACTTGCCTTGTTCGTAAGCTACACAAGTGTAAAATAATCTCTAATTACCCTACACATATCATTACAATCGCAACAACAATTAGTTGTATGAATATTAACACTATGGGTGTTAAACCATCATTTAAGTCATAACCCTAACCTAGCACCTAACCATTTAGGTTAATATACTTAACGAATCTGAAACCGCATTACGAGCCAACATAACTTACTCGTTCATTTCTAACTTTTGAAAACATCACTTTTAATTTCATTATATAACTCAATTAACAATCACCTAAAACTCTTTTATACTTTGTATTACAACACCTTACAATCTATTATTGTAGTCCACTTTATATTTAATATCCTTAACATGCATGCTAAACTAACCCAAGTCAGTTACGTACGACCTGCAATTAAGTAGACTTCACTGTCTATGACTGGCTACTCACGCTACTGCCACGCCAAGAATACACTCGAGTAATCACAATATACATGATGATGTCACATACCATAACATCATATTCACACACTTGATGCCTCGGGGTCTAGTTTTTGCAGAAGCTCGAAATAGACTCTGCTTTGGCCAAAGATCCCAATTCTACCGAAAATCTCCCAACTTCAACATCTAACACTTTGTCATATTATAGTTATACATGCTAAACACCATTCTATGTACAAAAACATTCTATAAACATCATTTTGAAGAATCAAAACTATATTTTTCCCAAATTTCCTCATTTTTATACTTTTAATGAATTCGATCACCACAAATTCATTTCTTAATCAATTGACATGATTTAAACTACGCTGCTTTCGTTTCTTAACATATTATCACAATCCACCAACAAATTACAGATTACATCACATATTGGATAAGAAATTTGGTACTTTCTAAGGCCATTTTTTAAATATGAACACTGATATTCATTTTCTTTCTACACACCAATTTCTCACAAATTTGACCAAGAAGTATCAATCATATATGATAATTATCAGATTTTGCAAAACTCTATGCACATATATCTATCATAATTCATGCGATTTCCAAATCATACCAAGAAGATATATATACATATACTACCAAAACCAAAAATAACAATAGAATAGTTTATACCTTGAACCTTTGATTTTGTGACAAAGAAAATTGATAGTAAATTCCCTCTCAACCCTTCTCCTTCTTGATCCCACTCTCAATTCTCCTGCAATTCTCACCAAGCTCTCTCTCTCACTCTCTCGCTATCTAGTAAGCCTTAGAGAAATAATACGTGAAATGAAATGCGCAACATATAACTGGCTTCCACGTTCATCCGGTAAAAAACCAAAAAGGCTCACGTTAGTTAAAATAAACCAAAGGCCATAAGGCTACGTTTGGTTACACACTAATTCCCATACTAGGTTATTTAAATAATATTTATATTATATAGTTTCCAATTGTCACACTTTTAATTTAGTTAATTTAAATTACTTTAGTTTAGCTAATTTAAATAACTTATAATAGTAATAAAATCATTATACCTTATAATTAATAAATAATTATATATCTAATTTAATTAATAAATTAGACACATCATTTTATTTATTTATTTTCATTAAATTAAACAATTCATTTAACTTAATTATCTTCTTAAATATTAAGCAATTGATTTAATTTAATTATTTCCTTAAATTAAATCCTTCCGATAAATTATCATTACTCAATTTAATTTACACTAATCAATTTAATTACTAAATTAATTCACCATAATTCATCAATTATTTATTAATCTTAATAAATAAATTATTAAAAATATTTATTTAATTCAATAAATATTTAAACTAAATTACAAATTTCTCGATCGTTATAGTGGAGGCGAGGCTGTGACAAAGTACAATCAAGAACAAAGAAAGATGAAGAATGAGGGTGAAAGTAAGAATGGTGGTGGGAGTGATGGAAATGGTAACAATAACCTGAAGAGAAAATGGAATGGAAATGTGGGTGCTGGAAACCAGCAGGGTAACCAGCAGAAGAAGAAGTTCGAAGCATGTGCTACATGCGGGAAGTTTCACGCGGGTGTGTGTTTAAGGGGGAAGCGTGTATGCTTTAACTGTGGCCAGAAGGGTCACATTGCCCCAAATTGCAATTAACCAAAGAAGAATGTTTGCGACACGTGCGGGTCAAAGGATCATTTTTCTCGTGAGTGTCCTAAGAAGAAAGCTGAAGAGAATACAGGAAACAAGGGAGGTAGCAGTGGAGGCACATTGACAATTGCTGGACCAACGTCATCAACAGACCCCCGCCGTAACCTTCAACATGACCGCAGGATGATGATGCAGTCTGATCAAAAGATGTTGTGTCAGGTATTATCCAAATTAATAATATTGATGCTTATGTATTATTTGATTCGGGTTCTACTTGCTCGTTTATATCTGATGAATTTGCTAAGAGGTTAGGATTGCCTAGTGAAGAATTGAATTTCCCTTTAAACATAGAAATTGTGAATTAGGAGGTGATTCCTGTTTGTGGCACCCCCAAAATAGGTATACATCACCCATTCTGAGTCGCCAAATACATGGTACATAAATCAAATACAAACTTCTTTAATACAACTGTTGTGTAAAAATACGACAAAACATAGCTGAGTTTTTACATGAATATTGTCTTCTAGACAATATCCAAACTCAAGTGGAGTCCTCATTACATTTATTGTCACACTATTTCATAGAATAGTGAGGACTACTATAACAACCATCTAGACTGTCAATCCGTTCCCCGACCAGTCCCAGCTATATTCTCATTTCCTGAAGAGAACAGTGAAAGAAAAGGGTGAGCTCAACTAGCCCAGTAAGAACTATTATGACTAAGATAATGCAGAATAAATTATTCTTAGCCTTCAACAGTATAACAACTGATAGAATACAATAGACAACAAGTTTTAGATCAACAACTGTAGCGAAATAAGCAATCCATTAGAAGATTCAAGTAGAGCATGATATCTACTATCTTTTATAGTTTAAAAAGATTTTCATCAACTTTATCGCTGAGACTCAGCTTAATAAATAAACCACATCATCGAATCATCCCTGCACTATGAGCTAAGGATATTCATGTAATCATCAATGGTCATGATTATACCGAATAATCCCTGGTCATAATCATACCAACAACTGTCCATCAATACACTACGGGCCAATGAGGACTTTTACCACATCACTTGTAACATTACGGATCATGATTATACCGAATGATTCCTGGTCATAATCATATAAATCAATAGTCCATCTATGCACGTAAGCCAAAGATGACATTCATCACAATATAAGCATGAGGATGATGACAATGATATAAGCATTAATCAAACGAAATCAAGGATAAATATTAAAGACTTAAAATTTATCCAAAGTTTAAAAATATCCAAATTGTCAACTTGATACTGCTTTGTGGAGTAAAATTCAAGAATAATATTGTAACAAAAATGATTTGAACCAAAAATAAATCAATTTTTGTCATGAATAGTACTCTGGGTGAATAGTACCCGGGTGAATAGTACCCCGTGAATAGTACTTTGGGAATAGTACCTCGTGAATAGTACTTTGTGAATAGTACTCGTGAATAATACTTCGTGAATAGTACTTCATGAATAGTACTTTATGAATAGTACCTATGAATAGTACTTTTATAAATAGTACTGTATAAATGAATAGTACTCATAGATAGTACTCCGACATGAAAAACTTAAAATTTAACAAAAATGTTCAAAAATATCCTTGTGAAATGATACTAGATGAAACACAAATTTCAAGGATATTCTACTAATTTCATGGAGTATAGAAGCCAAAACTTTAACAAAATGAGTATAAAATTCAAAATCTGAAATGAAATAATATTACTTACATACTACATAGTATAGAAGAAAATATTATTTCAAGTGAATATTGAACAAAAATAACATCCCCTACAACTGTTGAACGAAAATAATATTCCAACGAATATTTAACGAAGATAATATTCCTACGAATATTGAACGAAGATAATATTCTTTATGAATATTGAACGAAAATAATATTCATACGAATACGAAAAATAATATCTCTTCAGAATATGAAATAAATAATACCCCTTATCTAAGAAGAATACTGGATACTAGAATAGTGAAGTAGCAAACTTCTCTTCTTCTTTCTCTCTATAGCTTCTCTCTCTATAATTGCTCTTGTGAGTCTTAGTGAATTGGTGAAATTGAAGGAAGAATGAGCTTCTATTTATAGAAAAATATAGTTTCGATAATTGCACGTTTTGGGGCTCGAAATATTACAGTATAATACTTTCATCTTTTCCTTCATTTTTAATTTAGTCCTGCAAGTATTATCAAACTTGCACCACCTCCCCTAATAGTACATCATGTGAATCAATAGTACAATCATGTGACTCAATAGTTCTATACATGTGAAAAAATAATTAAAGTATAGTACCTTCATCTATACCTCCATTTTTAATTTAGTCATACAAGTATTATCAATCTTGCACCACCTCCCCTAATAGTACATGCATGTGAATTAATAGTACACACATGTGAACAAATAGTTATAAGCATGTGAATTAATAGCAATTAATTACTCATTTATCTTATTAATTACCCGATTGGTCAATATAACCTCCAGACATCAATTATTATCGGAATAGATGTCGATTTCCACTAACACTAATAATTCCAACACAATGAAAATATCAATTTCATCTTTAATTAGCATGAACTTATTCATCATTAATATTATAACTCACAATATTTAACAACCAGGTCGTTACTAGGAAAGAGGGGGCTTTCCGATAAGGATTTCTCCCTATTGGCGCGCAATTAGGTGACCAAACCTCTCATCGATAGAACTTTCTAGACATCGTCAATATTACAAATAATAATATAAATAATTTTGTCGTCTCAATTATTAATTTAATAATATAAAATATTGATATTGCGACAATAATTGAATCAATAATATGCGAGATATTATGCAGCAATTACTGTAGAAATAATTGAGTATAACTGAGTGACTTCTCACGTAAGCATCAATAATCAATACCGTGTGCTACTATGCAACCACGCGTATTACTATACTTTTACTACCGAGTAGTTCAACAGTTTCACGATAAAACTTTCGCCATTATTTTTATAAAAAGATATTTCTGTCGTTGTCTAACTACGACAATACTTCCGTTGTGGGGTCCACCAATGATTATGTCATCGTACGAATATTTTCTGTTAAAATGAATATTTCCCGACCAATCGAATATTCCCCGACACAACAAATATTTTATATCAACTTGCTTACTTTGAAAAATTTTCACATATCACCCTTAACTTTAACCCTTTCTCAATTTAACCATTTACTAAATAAAATAATAATTATAAGAAAATTGAATACTTTCATTTCATAAAATTCGAGATCTCACACTGTTAGGTTCGTATACAAGAATTGTAGGGTGAACATTAAGGGAAATGTCATGATGGTAGATTTAATTCTGATAAAACTTGGAGAGTTTGATGTTATTTTGGGAATGGATTGGTTGTTCAATTATGGAGCGATAATTGATTGCCAAAAGAAATGTGTAAACCTTATGACTCCGTCAAAGGTAGTTTTCCATGGTAGCAGATCGCCTAGACATGCGAGATGTCTGACGATTATGCAGGCCAAGAAGTTGTTGAGTCAAGGCTGTGTGGGTTATTTAGCTTACATAGTTGATACTAAGAGGAAGGGGATGAAACTGGAAGAGATACCAGTGGTTAGGGAATTTGTAGATGTGTTTCCAGAGGATTTGCCAGGACTGCCGCCTGACCGAGAGATTGAGTTCGTGATCGACTCAGTGCCAGGAACTGCTCTGATATCGAATGCCCCTTACAGGATGGCTCCGGTAGAAATGAAGGAACTAATGGTACAATTGCAAGAGTTGTTAGACAAGAAGTACATTCAGCCGAGTGTGTCACAGTGGGGAGCACTAGTGTTATCATGAAGAAGAAGGATGGGTCAATGCGTCTTTGCATTGATTATAGGGAATTAAACAAAGTCACTATTAAGGATAAATATCCATTGCCAAGAATAGATGACTTGTTTGATCAATTGAAGGGTGCTAGATACTTCTCAAAATAGATTTGAGAAGTGGGTATCACCAATTGAAAGTAAGAAAGGAGGATGTACCAAAGACGACATTCAGAAATTGGTATGGACATTACGAGTTTCTGGTGATGTCATTTGGTTTGACCAATGCCCCTGCAGCATTCATGGATTTGATGAACATGGTGTTTAAACCATTCTTAGATAAGTTTGTGGTGGTATTCATTGATGACATTCTGGTGTACTCCAAATCTCAAGAAGAACACGTGGAACATTTACGTTTGACGTTGGAGGCACTAAGAAAGAAAAAGTTGTACGCGAAATTCTCTAAGTGTGAATTCTGGCTAAAACGTGTACAATTTCTTGGGCATGTGATTGACAAAGATGGGATTTCAGTGGATCTATCAAAAGTTAAAGCCGTAATCAATTGGGAACAACCAAGAACACCTTCGGAGGTGAGAAGTTTCTTGGGACTGGTCGGCTATTATAGACGGTTTATCCAGGACTTTTCCAAGATTGCCACTCCATTAACAAATTTGACAAGGAAAGCTGTAAAATTTGTCTGGACGGAGAAGTGTGAAGAAAGTTTTCAAGACTTGAAAAAGAAGTTAAGTGTGGCACCTGTGTTGTCATTACCAGATAATACAAGAAACTTTGTGGTGTATAGTGATGCCTCACATAAAGGATTAGGTTGTGTGCTTATGCAGAACGACAAAGTTATTGCATATGCATCAAGACAACTGAAGGACTATGAGAAAGGATATCCGACTCATGATTTAGAGTTGACTGCGGTGGTATTTACTCTAAAGATATGGAGACACTATCTCTATGGAGAAAAATGTGAGATCTACACAGACCATAAGAGTCTGAAGTATATTTTCACTCAGAAGGACATGAACATGCGTCAAAGGAGATGGATGTAATTGATAAAAGATTACGAATGTGAGATCTTTTATCATCCAGGCAAAGCGAATGTGGTTGCAGATGCTTTAAGCAGGAAAGGTCGGGAAAAGTTGATGTTGATAACCACTTAGGAGGAGCTTATTTCAGCAATGACAAAGCTAGATTTGGAAATAAAATTTCCAAAAGAATCCGATGAGCGAATATTCCAAATAGAAGCTAGTCCAACTTTGGTGGACAAAGTAAAGAATGCTCAACTACAAGATGAAGAATGTGTAAAAATCAAAGAGAAAGTGGTTGAGGGTAGTGAAGTGAAATACAAGATCGATACCGAAGGGCTACTAAGATTCGAGGGACGAATCTGGGTTCCGGCAGTACCAGATATTAAAGACAAAATCTTGACCAAAGCTCATAACTCAAGATATTCGATTCACCCGGGAAGTACGAAGATATATCAAGATTTACGACGATATTTTTGGTGGCCAATCATGAAAAGAGATGTCAAAGAGTGTGTTGCGAAATGTTTGACATGTCAAAGAGTAAAGGCAGAACACCAGAGGCCAAGCGATTACTTCAACCGTTAAAAATATCAGTGTAGAAGTGGGAACATATCATAATGAATTTTGATGTAGGTCTTTCAACTACTCAGAGAGGATATGATGCAATTTGGGTGATAGTGGACAGATTGACAAAATCAGAACACTTTTTGCTAATAAAGATGTGACGCCCCCAAAATAAGTATACATCACCCATCTTGAGTAGCCAAATACATGGTACAAAATTCAAATACAACTTAATAATACAACTGTCGTGTAAAATACGACAAAACATAAACTGAGAGTTTTAATACGAATATTGTCTTCTAGACAGTATTCAAACTCAAAGGGAGTCCTCAATACATTTATTATCACACTATTTCATAGAATAGTGAGGACTACTAATGCAAACATCCGGACCGAATCACCCGCTCCCCGACTTAGTCCCGGATACGTTCTCATTTCCTGAAGAGAACAATGAAAGCAAAAGGGTGAGCTCAACTAGCCCAGTAAGAAATATTATGACTAAGATAATGCAGAATAAATTATCGTTAGCCTTCAACAGTGTTAAACTGATAGAATATAACAAACATCAAGTTTAACTGCAGTGGAACAAACAATCCATTAGAAGAGTCAAGTAGAGAATAAAATCTACTATTTTCTATGATTTAAAAGGTTTTTCATCACTTTTATCACTGAGACTCTGCTTAATAAATAATCCACATCATTCCTGCACTACAGCCAAGGATATTTATTAGTATCACGACCACAAATTATCCATGCACTACGGGCCAAGGATATTCGTGTTTTCATTAATGGTCATGATCATGCCAATAACTGTCCATCAATGCACTACGGGCCAATGAGGACTTTTACCACATCATTTGTAACATTACGGTCATGATTATACCAAATAATCCCTGGTCATAATCATACCAAATCCATCTATGCTCTACAGGCCACAGATAACTTTCAACATAATATAAACATAAGGATGATGACAATGATATAAGAATTGAATAAAACAAGTTCAAGGATAAATTTTTAAAGATTTATAATTTAATTTATCCAGAAATCTATAACGTCCAAATTGTCAACATGATACTGTTTTGTGGAGTAAAATTCAAGAATAATATTGTACCAAAAATAATTTGGACCAAAAACGAATCAATTTTTATCATGAATAGTACCCCGGGTGAATAGTAGTCGAGTGAATAGTACCCCGTGAATAGTACTTCGGGACTAGTAACCCCGTGAATAGTACTCCGACATGAAAAAGTTAAAACTTATCAAGAATGCTTAGGATAATATTTCCATGAAAAGATACTGGATGAAGCGCAAATATCAAGGATATTCTACTAATTTCATGGAGTTTAGAAGCTAAAAATTTAACCAAATAAGTATAGAATTCGAAATCTGAAACGAAATAATGTTACTTACATACTACAGAGTATGGAAGAAAATATTATTTCAAGCGAATATTGAACAAAAATAACATCCCTTACCTTGAAAAGAAGAGTATTCCAACTGGTATAGCGGGGATATTCTTGAAGAAACTTTCACTATTTTCTACGCTCAAAGCTTTCTAAAACTCGAAAGAAATACGCTCAAGATTATAGAAGAAGAATTCTCTGATTCTGGTGTGATTTTCAATTCTAACTAAGCATCCTATTTATAGGAGAATGGAAAGGATACTATGCAATATAATATAATATATATATATATATATATATATATATAATTCGTAACATTTGTCAAGTGGGGGACAAGTGATCACGGGAATAACGAGATAGTGCTCCTAACAACATTTATCATCTTATTATAATTCGCAATATTTAACAATCAGGTCGTTCCCAGGAAAGAGGGGGCTTTCCGATAAGGATTTCTCCTTATTGGCGCGCAATTAGGTTACCAAACCTCTCCTTGACAGAATTCTAGACATTGTCAATATTGCAAATAATAATATGAATAACTTTGTCGTCTCAATTATTGATTTAATAATATATAAAATATCGACAATAATTGAATCAAATAACGCGAGATACTATGCAACAATTACTACAGCAATAATTGAACAAAACTAAGTGACTTCTCACGTAAACATCAATAATCAATACCCTGTGCTACTATGCAACCACGCATATTTTTGTACTTTAAACACCGGGTGTTTCAACAGTTAACGGTAAAACTTTCGCCGTTATTTTCATAAAAAATATTTTTGTCGTTTTCTCAATCCGATGATAAATTGGTTAGGGGTCCACTTAATGATTGTGTTGTCGCATGCGAATATTCTCCGACCAATCGAATATTATATAACAACTTGCGTACTTTGCAAAATTTATAAATATTACCCACAACTATAACATTATATCAAATTCAATCCATAATATTTAAAAATGATATTTATAGAAAATTCATCTTTATTCATAAAAGTTGGGGTCTTACAAAAGATTAGATTAAATCTTGATCAGTTGGCAAAGTTGTATGTTAAAGAAATCGTTTCGAGACATGGAGTTCCAGTGTCAATTGTGTCAGATAGAGATCCGCAATTCATATCAAACTTCTGGAAGAGACTACAAGAATGCATGGGAACACAGTTGAGAATGAGTATGACATATCATCCTTAAACAGATGGCCAAAGCGAACGAACAATCCAGACATTAGAAGATATGCTTAGAGCATGCATCATGGATTTCAAAGGGAGCTGGGATGAACATTTACCATTGGTGGAATTCGCCTACAACAACAGTTACCACGCAAGCATCGGCATGCCGCCTTACGAAGCATTGTACGGCAGGAAGTGCAGAACTCCACTGTGCTGGGATGAAGTCGGTGAATGTTAACTAACAAGACCGGAGCTGGTACAACAAACTGCTGAGGTTGTTAAACTCATCAGGACAAGATTAGTAGTTGCTCAAGACAGAGTTGGAACACGTTCACAATATTTTTCATGTTTCGGTGTTACGATCGTATAAACCCAATTACAAGCATGTGATCAAGTACGAACCATTACAGTTCGATAAAGACTTGTCTTATGAAGAGGTTCCTATCCAGATAGTTGACAGAAAAGAACAAGTGCTCAGGAATAGAGTGATACCTTCTGTGAAGGTGATATGGAGGAACCACAATGCCGAAGAGGCGACGTGGGAACTCAAAGCTAAAATAATGAAGAATTATCCTGAGTTATTTGTTTAATCTGTGTCTACGATTCTGGGGACATAATCTTTGTAAGGAGGGAAGAATGTGACGAATAATTTGTTTGAGTTGTGATTCTAGGGACAAACAAAGCCTTATGGCTTTTGAATTTTGAATTTTGAATTTTAAATTATAATTATAATAAATAAAATAAATCAAATAATATATAAAATATATTTATAACCTATGTACGTTTACATTTTTGTAACTGTTATATTTAGTATACGTATTATGGCTAGCCTATCAGTTTATTTGTTTTACGCTTAAGTGAGAGTTGGCTTTATCCTATGTTATGTAAAAAGGATTGGCTTAAGAGTTTTCAGAGAATTTGAGAGACTAGAGAGAGTTTGAGAGCAGAGAAAGGTTCTGTGAATTTTAAGCAAGCACTTTGTTTTCTAACAAGGATTAAGCAAGCAAGAGAAGGTATTTTACATAACCTTAATATTATATATATTATATATATATATATATGTGTGTGTGTGTGTGTGTGTGTGTGTGTGTGTGTGTGATTGTATGCTAATTTACGTTCAAAAAGAAAGAAAATGGTTTTACAATGAATATATGTATGAACATGGCTTGTAGGAGTACAAAAATTGATATTTGATGATGAGCTAATTGATAAATTGAACCTTGAATATGTTAATATGTTAAGAAATGAAGAGAACGTAGTTTGAATGAATTAATTTGGTGTATAATTAGGGTTACAATGTTAATTTTACCAAACAATGTCAAAAAATGGAGTTTTGGTTTAAAACATGGCATTCAAGGATTTAATTTTTCTAAAATTGTGATTTAGTTGTTTTGAAATCAGTATATATACGATGGGTAATGTTATGTGTAATTTATGTAAGTTATACGTGTTAATTTAGGTGTTAGAAGTTATTAAACAGTCAAAATTAGCTTTGTTTCTGTTCTTCGTGCTCAACAACTTCGTAATTCTCATTACCAAGCATTGCCAAGCCTTAAGCGTATATGACGCTAATTTGATGTGTAGGTTTTTAACCTATGATTTATGTTCATTTAGCTTTTTATATTGTTAATTTTTGGCACTTTTATGTTACTTTTGATGGGTTTTGTGCTTGTTGTAGGATAATCAGGTTGACCCTTCGAGATGTGAGCATTGGAGGAGTTTTTGAGAAAAAAATTTAACTTTCTGATGGTATAAGCGCGACCGCTACCGTGATGATGAAGAGCAATGTAATGTGAAGCGACTTTGAGCGAGATCGACCATTTGAGTGGATAGCGCGGTCATGCCATGGAGAGATCCTATGCTTAATGCCTTGGCCACAGTGCGGGAAATTATCTTAGGCGGTTTTGTTGGATAAAGAGAATAGGTAGTCTTATGAGCTATCAATGCTTTATGTAATAGATTTATATTAGGATTGTGCCATAATGGTTATTGTTTTTTCTTGGGAGTCTTTAGTGTATTTGTGAGTGTTGACAAGAAATTGGATTCTTTAGAGTTTTTCTTGGGCATAAGTTAGAGTTGGATTAGGAGTTATGGTAAGTAGTGGAGGGAAGTTATATGGTGTGGAGATTACGTGTGAGGGGGAATCAATCAATATACACATTTTTGAGAACAAGATTGAAGAACAAGGTTTTGGAGGTCTAAAGAAGAGGAGAATTCTCACGAAGATTGCATAGTTGAATTCAGAAAAGGGTGGTGTATTATTATTCTTCTTTAATTTCAATTTGTGTAATTGGGATGATGTTTTCTTTTATTTATTCAGTAGTTAATTCATTTATTATGAACTAATTTACTTTTTAGGCAATTGATGAATCCTTGAATGGAACAATGATTATGTAGCTTTTAATTCCAGTTTAAAAAAATATTTACCAGTTTATCTTTATTAATTTGAGCTTCAATTTATGAATTGCCTGATCAACAATTCTTTGTGGATTTGTATGGAATCGAGAGAGGATATTCGAATCTAGACTTAGTTGATATAGCATATGTTCATGAATTTTGTGAATAGCGGAATCGTGATGAATGCTAAGGTAGAGATATGCTTGGCATCGCATGTAATCGGATAGAGAACTTAATCTTAAACCTTCTTTAATTATAATTCACATAGAGATATAATGAGTTAGTTGATTAAGGTGTTTGACTTGTTTCTATCTTAACTGTGGATTTAAGTTAATACGGTATTAGTACATTGAGAGGAGATTAGTACTACAATCGTGTTCTTGATTAATAAACTGGGATATTGAATTGAACTGGAATAAAGGTATATAAATCTGAGTGAAGCTTAGGGTGAAATCATGAGCCTAATTCTCTAATAATTGTTTGAAAATTCAATTTTTATTATTTGTGGGTCTTTTGTGATATTTTATTTAATAGTGATTTGGATTTTACAATCATTGAAGTGAATAGTTTAATAAAATTAGGTTTAATAGAAAATTGATAGTTGTAAAGTTAAGTTTCTTACTAATTTGTCTCTGTGGGAACGATACTCTACTCATCACTTTATTACTTGTTGACCACGTATACTTGCGTGTTGTGCGTAATTAGATTTTACCCAACAAGTTTTTGGCGCCGTTGCCGGGGAACATTTAGTATAGATCTTAATATTTTTATAATATCAGTTTAATTAATCCAGTTTTACTTAAACAGTTTTAATTTTGTTTTGTTCTTCTTATTTCAGGTTTTTAGAGTGGTTTATGCAAACTCGGTCCAAAAATCCAGACTTGCTGCCTTTTGAGGACGATATTGAGAAAAGGATTCAGAGGTTAAGTAAGTGGATCAAGGAAACGAGACAAGAATTTGAAAATTCTGAGATAGAAGAAGCAATGGCAGCTGAAGATCAGAAAGCGTTAAGGGACTTCACACACACCCAAGGTGATCGAATCTAGATCAAAAGCATCACCAGGCCCGCAATTGCTGCAAATACATTTGAAATCAAGCCTGGGACGATTCAGATGATCCAGAATTCAGTTCAGTTTGGGGGATTAGCTAATGACGATCTGAATTAACATCTAGTCAGCTTTATGGAGATTTATGACACCTTTAGGTATAATGGGGTGTCAGATGATGCGGCGAGACTTCGCTTGTTCCCATTCACTCTACGTGACAAGGTGAAGAGTTGGTTACACTCTCTACCGCCGGGTTCGATAACTACGTGGGAAGACTTAGCTCAGAAATTCATTGCCAAATTCTTCCCTCAAGCTAAAACTGCTAAAATGAGGAATGAGATAACAATGTTTGAGCAGCAACATGGGGAGTCGCTATATGCGGCATAGGAGAGATACAAAGAATTGCTCAGGAAGTGCCTGCATCATGGATTGCCCAAGTGGCTGCAAATGAACACTTTTTACAACGGACTACATGGAAATCTCAGAACAAGCATTGATGCAACGTCGGGTGGAGCATTCATGGCCAAGAGTTACGAGGAAGCCTACGATTTGATTGAAACCATGGCGGCCAACAACTACTAGTGGCCCATAACAAGAATGACACAAGCAAAGGCGGTTGGGGTGTTGGAAGTAGATGGGGTGACAACAATACAAGCACATATTTTTGCGCTGTCCAAGAAGTTGGAAGCCATGACAGAGGCTCAAGTACAGCAGGTTGCGGTAGTATGCGAATTTTGTGCGGGTGACCATCCTACAGATCAATGTGCAATCAATCCAGCATCCGTCCAGTTCGTAGGTAGCTACAACAGGGGTCTGCAGAATATGTACCAAAACACTTATAACCAGGGGAATAGGAATCACCCGAATTTTTCATGGAGCAATAATCAGCAACATCAAGCTCCACGACCGTCATATCCCCCAGGTTTTTAGAATAACCAACAATCAACTCAGCATCAGGAAAGAAAATCAGATTTCGAGGAATTGGTGTCGAAGTACAAAACTAGTAATGAGGCAGCAATGAAAAATCAAGCAATGGCCATCAAGAACTTAGAAAATCAGATGGGGAAAATTGCCTTAGCACTGAATAACAGGCCACAAGGGACCCTACCAAGCGATACAGAGAGAAATCCGAAGGGAAACCACGAACAGTGTCAAACGATTACATTGAGGAGTGGAAAACATCTCGTTGGTAAAGAAGCAGAAAAATCAGCAACACCGGATGAAAAAGTTGATGACAGTAACATTGTGAGACCCCAGATTTTATCAATAAAGATTTAAATTTTGTTGAAATAATTTTTTTAATATTATGGTGTGAATTTAAGATAATATTATAGTTGTGGGTAGTATTTATAAATTTTGCAAAGTATGCAAGTGGTTATATTATATTCGATTGGTGGGGAATATTCGGTTTAGCGGGGAATATTCGTACAACTACTCAATCATTGGTGGACCCATTACATAGAATTATTATCGGATTGAGAAAACGACAAAAATATTTTATTGAAATAACGGCGAAAGTTTTACCGTAGTTATTGTTGAACTACTCTAGTAGTAAAAGTACGATGTCGTACGTGTGGTTGCATAGTAGCAATACGGTATTGATTATTGATGCTTATGTGAGAAGTCACTCGGTTTGATTCCATTATTGTCGATTAATAATATGAATTATTATAATGCGATAATGACGTTTTGTTTTATTCGTATTATTAATGTAATAAAAACGTAAACATCTTTTATATAAAATAGAATACTTTATTAAAGTTATTCTATAAATAGAATATATTATATTTTATTATGCATAGTGTTGTATAGTGTTTTGCATAGTATTGCATAGTAAAATGTTTTTATATAAATAGAATATATTATATTTTATTTAAAAGATTTTTCTTTAAATATGGACCGTCGATTAAAGTAAATCAATCTGACCGCTCATGGATTAGTTACTATGCATTCCATTTTCCTATAAATAGAAGCTCATTCCTTCATTATTTTCATACGAATTCATTGAAACTCTAGAGAGAGAAATTATAGAAAGAAGCTATAGAGAGAAAATTATAGAAAGAAGAAGAGTATTCTGCTACTTCACTACTTCTATATTCAGTTCTTTTATGGTAAGGGTTGTTATTCTTTCTTCTTGAAGAGAACTTCATTATTCCATTCACTATTATTCATTGGAATAACTTTGTAAAAGTGACATACCCTATACATAACTCAGATCTGTGATACCCTATACTTGGTGAAATCCTTATGTTATTCCATTGCTTATTATTCTCATTGGAATAACTTTGATACGCGCCGTTTACCCTATACTTGGTGACATTCTTCTATTATTCTGTTGGAACATCCTCGTCATGTGTGTTTTACACCGACCGGTTCTGTCTTTATTATTATTCTCGTTGGAACATCACATGCATGTGTTTTACACCGACCGGTTCCGCTCTTTATCATTCTCATTGGAATATCCTATCTCGTATATTTTACACCCGGATCTGGTTCCATCTTTATTATTCTCGTTGGAACATCCCGCTTGGTGTGAATTTCACCCGACACGTTCCGTTATTATTATTCATTGAATAACTTTTGTCTATGCTGGCACCGCATGCATGGTGATTTCTTTTGTTATTCCATTCTTTATTATACCCAAATTGGTTAAAACTTTGACTTCTATACTCAATGAAATTAGTAGAATATCCTTGATATTTGCGTTTCATCCAAAGATCTTTTCATGGAAATATTCTTCTGATCATTCTTGAATTTTACTCTACGAAACAGTATCATGTTGAAAATTTGGACGTTAATAATTCATGGATTAAATAATTCTTGAACTTGTTTTATTGAATTACTATGTCATTGTCATCATCCTCATGTTATATTATGTTATCTTTGGCTTACGTGCATAGATGAACTTAGTATGATTATGACCGAGGATCATTCGGTATAATCATGACTTGATATAAATGATGTGACAAAAGTCCTCGATGGCAGTAATGCATGTTGATGGATAGTTTTTGGTATGATTATGACCAGGTGATTCTTGTATAGTCATGACCATTGATAATTTGATGAAAATCCTTGACCGTGGTAGTACGAGGATAATTAGATGTGGTGGTTTATTTATTAAAATCGAGTCTCAAATATAAAAATTGATGAAAACCTTTAAAACCTAAAAGATAGTAGACTTTATTCTCTACTTGACTCTTTTAATGGATTGCTTATTCATTGCAGCTTAAACCGGTTGTCTATTGTATTTTATCGCTTTAACAACGCTGAAGGCTAATGATAATTTGTTCGCATTATCTTAGTCATAATATTTCTTCTTTGGGCTAGTTGAGCTCACCTTTCTTTTCTTTTTCTCTTCAGAAATGAGAACATAGTGGGACGAGTTGGGGAACGGAGTAATGGTCCATGGATAGCATTAGTAGTCCTCACTATTCTCGTGAAATAGTGTGATAATAGTTGTAATGAGGACTCCTTTTGAGTTTGTATAATATCTAGTAGACAATATTTGTATTCAAACTCACGCTTTATATCGTATTGTACACGACAGTTAGGTTAGTAAGTTGTATTTGAATTTATGTACCATGTAAGTGGCGACCCAAGATGGGTGACGTATACCTAATTTTGGGGGCGTCACAGTTGGTATCAGAGCTTAGGGATATGATCCCTGGCTGAGATGTGAGATAAGAGCTAGGAGGGGAGAGACGGGGAATTCCTTCGCTAGTATGACCTACCTAAATTTATTTGGTATTTAATTGGTCGGTCAGAGTATAGGGATAATATGTGATATGTTAATTAACCCTTATTTTGTGACAGTGTTTGAGAATGACATCTGAAAATGCTGAGATAAGCAATGAAGCACATGAGAGTGTTGATTCAGCTCAAACAAAAGGTAACGACCAACAACACGATAATAATCTTACTGGTGGCAACGGCTATCAGAGCAATGATAACCATCGTGGGGAAATTATCATGCTAAGAATGGTAACCACTTGGTGGTAATCATGGCAAAGATAATAGAAGTGGAAATTTCAAGAAGAGAAGGTCATTTAGCTCGATTTTGTCGATATAGTGAAGTCAGTCCAGTTTGGGATAGTGGCACCAAAGGCTAATACTGACACAAAACAAAGTCGGTGGTTTCGTGAAGAGCGCTTTTTCATTGACTTCTCAAAAGTGGGTAACCCGACGAAGTTAGCACGGGTTAGTTAATTATAAATTCTTGCGAAGTCTATACCTTATTAGATAATTGGGTTCTACCCATTCTTTTATCTCTCTTGCTTGCGCTTCAACGCTTTAAATTTGACTCGAGAGAAATTGGACTTTGATTTATCTGCTTAAACTTAGTTGGGAGAAACCTTCGTTACCTCCAATCGCTTATAAATCTTGTTGATTCAAATCGAAACTTTCACGTTACCTGTCAATCTTATCTCTTTGAAAATACTTGCCTTTGATTTTAGGAATCAATTGGTTAACTACTCATCATGCTTTTCGTAAGGTTGTTAGATTTTATATTTATAACAACCCTGTTACACGAATTCAAAGTAACCAAACCCTAAAATTAATCATTGTCATATCAATCCATAAGTAAAGAGCCCCGAACCTTTCGTTGTTGACTTCCTTGTGTGGAATGCACCGAAGCCAGACTTTCTGTAGGCAACATCGTGAATGAAGATGGCAAGTTTATAGGTATCATTATGAGGTGCTATCTAGGTTAAGGGATAGAAGTCACAGTTAGTATCAATGTGACGTACTATCCAAGTCTTGGATGAGAGACACAGTTTTGAATGATATTTCTATTATTAATAAATTTCTGGCGTATTCTTGAAGACTTCTTAGCCTACTTAGAGCGTGAAATCGAATTTTGTATTGACCCCAGTACAAAAACCCATTTCTTAAACCCTCAAATATTTCTTCAACTAAAAGGATCTGTTTACGTGGATTATGATGAAAGTCATAATAAAAGCATTGGACTAATAAAAATCATGGGTATACGTGGTATTAGTAAGTGTTATAATGAGTTATGTTGGTTAGTATGTGAAAACATGAAAGTTTCTTAGAAATCACAAAGAGTTGAAAATCAGATTTTGGTGAAAAACGTAACATGAAATTCAATTGACCATATCTCCTATTATATTTTGAATTTTTGAATGTGGTCAAGTCCTAGAGTTAGATCTATGAGTTACCTAACTAATCCAAGTGGAATTACTGGAAAAGGTGTTGTAGATTTTTGTGTGGACTGATTTTAGCAAAGGAGGCCAAAGCTGTAAATTTCAAAAATGCTACTGCCCAGAAACTTTAAGGGGCTGTTTCGGCCACTTAAATTATGAGAAAAATTCTGGCCTTTTGGGACATGAAGGTATATGGTATAAAGTACCTCCTGTCCAAAAATGAGCTCATTCTGACTTAAAATGAGCAAGTTATGACTATTTCAATATTTAGGTTTTTCCGACGAAAAACGCTATAACAGGAGTTCTATAACTCCGATGACCATGAAATTTAAACTAGAAGCTCACGTTAACATGTGTAAGATTCTGCAAAGATTTGGGAATTTTTGGAGTTATCCTTGAGGTAGCTAATTTCTTAAGGCATTAATTGGAAATTGATTTTTGAAAAATAGTAAATGAATTTTAAAAATTTCGAGAAAAATATATTTTCATTATGGGACTATATTATGCTAAATCCCAGAAAAGAAATATTTTTGGGACTGATTTGGTATTTTTCATGAAAATAGTTTAGTTACGAACATATGAGTTAAATATGTTATGTGAAGTAACAAAGTTGAAAATAGGATTTTATGGCTAGAGAATCCTATATAGAGTATATGCATATTTTTTTGATGAGGATTTGATCATTGGTGATGATATCTTGTGAGTATGGCATTTTGAATGATTAAATGCATTATATGGTAAAAGCGTAAACAATTAAGATAAATTATTTATAAATTTAAGAAGTGATTAAAATATTGTTATAATATTAATGATATTAGATTATGAGATTATTAAGTGATTGATAACATGGGGATATTCTTGAATCTCGGATAAATTATATTATAAATGTTTAATATTTATCCTTTATCTCATTTGATTGATTCTTTATATCATTATCCTCATGCTTATATTATGTTGAAAGTCATCTACGTGGCAGAAGTGCATAGATGGACTTGGTATGATTATGACCAGGATTGTTTTAAGATAATCATAACCGTAATTGAAAACACAATTATCTTTGGTCAGTAGTGCATGGATAATTTGTGGTCGTGATACTAATGAATACACAATTATCTTTGGTCGTAGTGCATGGATAATTTGTGGTCGTGATACTAATGAATACACAATTATCTTTGGCCGTAGTGCATGGATAATTTGTGGTCGTGATACTAATGAATACACAATTATCTTTGGCCGTAATGCATGGATAATTTGTGGTCGTGATACTAATGAATACACAATTATCTTTGGCCGTAGTGCATGGATAATTTGTGGTCGTGATACTAATGAATACACAATTATCTTCTACCGTAGTGCATGGATAATTTGTGGTCGTGATACTAATGAATACACAATTAAATTTGGTAGTAGTGCATGGATAATTTGTGGTCGTGATACTAATGAATACACAATTATCTTTGGTCAGTAGTGCATGGATAATTTGTGGTCGTGATACTAATGAATACACAATTATCTTTGGTAGTAGTGCTTGGATAATTTGTGGTCGTGATACTAATGAATACACAATTATCTTTGGTAGTAGTGCATGGATAATTTGTGGTCGTGATACTAATGAATATCCTTGGCACAGTAAAGCGGGGATGATTCGATGATATGGATTAATTATTGAAATTTGTCTCAAAGAATAAAATATTAATTCATGGATGTGGTAAAAGTCATCTTTGGTCAGTAGTGCATTGATAGACTTGGTATGATTATGACCACGGATTATTCGGTATAATCATGGCCAGTATTGAAAACACGAATATCCTTGGCCAAATTGGTGCATGGATAATTCGTGGTCGTGATACTATTAAGTCGCTGCGCTCAAAGATTATTGGTTTTACTTTGTATATCTTTAGCTTTGTGTAGTGCAAAGATGAATTGTTAATGAATATCTTTGGTAGGATTGCAAAAATGAATTTAATTTTTCAACGATAAAGGTATTCAAGGTATCCTCACCTCTTTATTATATCAGTGCATTACCCTAATTTCGAGGGCGAAATTCCATAAGGAGGGGAGATTGTGAGACCCCAGATTTTATCAATAAAGATTTAAATTTTGTTGAAATAATTTTTTAATATTATGGTGTGAATTTAAGATAATATTATAGTTGTGGGTAGTATTTATAAATTTTGCAAAGTATGCAAGTGGTTATATTATATTCGATTGGTCGGGGAATATTCGGTTTAGCAGGAAATATTCGTACAACGGCTCAATCATTGGTGGACCCCACAACAGAATTATTGTCGGATTGAGAAAACGACAAAAATATTTTATTGAAATAACGGCGGAAGTTTTACCGTGGTTACTGTTGAACTACTCGGTAGTAAAAGTACAGTAATACGTGTGGTTGCATAGTAGCACACGGTATTGATTATTGATGCTTATGTGAGAAGTCACTCAGTTTGATTCCATTATTGTCGATTAATAATATGAATTATTATAACGATAATGACGTTTTGTTTTATTCGTATTATTAATGTAATAAAATAGAAACATCTTTTTATATAAAATAGAATACTTTATTAAAGTTATTCTATAAATAGAATATATTATATTTTATTATGCATAGTGTTGCATAGTGTTTTGCATAGTGTTTTGCATAGTATTGCATAGTAAAATGTTTTTATATAAATAGAATATATTATATTTTATTTAAAAGATTTTTCTTTAAATATGGACCGTCAGATTAAAGTAAATCAATCTGGACCGTTCATGGATTAGTTACTATGCATTCCATTTTCCTATAAATAGAAGCTCATTCCTTCATTATTTTCTTACAAATTCATTGAAACTCTAGAGAGAGAAATTATAGAAAGAAGCTATAGAGAGAAAATTATAGAAAGAAGAAGAGTATTCGCTACTTCACTACTTCTATATTCGCCTCTTTTACGGTAGGGGTGTTATTCTTTCTTCTTGAAGAGAACTTCATTATTCCATTCACTATTATTACTGCTGGAATAACTTTTGTAAAAGTGGCATACCCTATACATAACCTCGTATACGCCGACATACCCTATACTTGGTGAAATCTCTTATGTTATTCCATTGCTTATTATTACATTGGAATAACTTTTATACGCTGATTTACCTATACTTGGTGACATTCTTCTATTATTCTGCATTGGAACATCCATGCATGTGTGTTTTACACCCGACCTAGTTTCGCCTTTATTATTATTCATTTGGAACATCCATGCGTGTGTTTTACATCGACCTGGTTCCGTCTTTATCATTCTCATTGGAATATCCTATCTGTGTTTTACACCGGATCCGGTTCCATCTTTATTATTCTGTTGGAACATCCCGCTTGCGTGAATTTCACCGACCGTTCCGTTATTATTATTCATTGAATAACCTCGCTCTATCGCAATCACCGCATGCATGGTGATTTCTTTTGTTATTCCATTCTTTATTATACCCAGTTAAGTTAAAACTTTGACTTCTATACTCCATGAAATTAGTAGAATATCCTTGATATTTGCGTTTCATCCAAAGATCTTTTCATGGAAATATTCTTCCGATCATTCTTGAATTTTACTCTCACTTAAACAAAGATCATGTTGACAATTTGGACGTTAATAATTCATGGATTAAATAATTCTTGAACTTGTTTTATTGAATTACTATGTCATTGTCATCATCCTCATGTTATATTATGTTATCTTTGGCTTACGTGCATAGATGAACTTAGTATGATTATGACCAGGGATCATTCGGTATAATCATGACTTGATATAAATGATGTGACAAAAGTCCTCAGTGGCCTATAATGCAGTGATGGATAGTTTTTGGTATGATTATGACCAGGGGTGATTCGGTATAGTCATGACCATTGATAATTTGATGAAAATCCTTGGCCGTGGTACGTGGATAATTAGATGTGGTGGTTTATTTATTGTCGAGTCTCAAATGATAAAAATTGATGAAAACCTTTTAAAACCTAAAAGATAGTAGACTTTATTCTCTACTTGACTCTTTTAATGGATTGCTTATTCACTGCAGCTTAAACCGGTTGTTTATTGTATTTTATCGCTTTAACACCGTTGAAGGCTAATGATAATTTGTTCTCGCATTATCTTAGTCATAATATTTCTTCTTGGGCTAGTTGAGCTCACCTTTTCTTTTTTTCTTCTTCGTGAAATGAGAACATAAATGGGACGAGTCGGGGAACGGAGTAATGGTCCAAAGGATAGCATTAGTAGTCCTCACTATTCTCGTGAAATAGTGTGATAATAGTTGTAATGAGGACTCCTTTTGAGTTTGTATAATATCTAGTAGACAATATTTGTATTCAAACTCACGCTTTATGTCGTATTGTACCCTACGCTTAGGTTAGTAAGTTGTATTTGAATTTATGTACCATGTAAGTGGCGACCCAAGATGGGTGACGTATACCTAATTTTGGGGGCGTCACAAACATGGTAGAAGGAATTAAGGGTGAGGATATGCAAAGTGAAGAAACAAAGTTAGACGACAAACCAGTCATATATCCTCCACCACCGTTTCAGCAGAGGGTCCACAAACAGAAAGTAGACAAGCAATTTGCAAAATTTTTGGAAGTTTTTAAGAAACTTCAAATAAACATCCCATTTGCAGAAGCCCTGGAATAGATGCCTAGTTACGCGAAATTCATGAAAGGGATTTTGTCCAGGAAAAAGAAGTTGGAAGATTTTGAGACAGTAGCATTAACCGAAGAGTGTAGTGCAGTGTTATAGCGGAAGTTGCCACCAAAGTTGAAAGACCCAGGGAGTTTCACCATTCCATGCACGATTGGGAATATGGCGTTCAACAAATGTTTGTGTGACTTGGGAGCGAGTGTGAATCTTATGCCACTATCAGTTTATATAGAGTTGAGTTTGCCCGCGCCAAAGCCTACGAACATCTCATTGCAGTTGGCGGATAGGTCATTCACATACCCGAGAGGCATTGTAGAGGACATATTGGTTATGGTTGACAAGTTCATATTCCCCACAGATTTTATTATTCTAGATTTTGAGGAGGATAAGAACATCCCAATCATCCTAGGGAGGCCTTTCTTGGCTACAGGAAGGACACTCATCGACGTACAAAAAGGAGAACGTACTATGAGGGTCCAAGACCAGGAAATTAAATTTAACGTGTTTAAGGCCATGAAATTCCCGACGGATGGAGAAGAATGTTTTAGGATGGATCTTATTGACCAAATAATTAGCGATTACATGAATAAGAGTTTGGTTAACGATCCATTGGTGACGACATTATTGGGGGATGAAGAGCTCGACGATTCGGAATTTGTGGATTATTTGCAGATGCTAGACTCCTTGCCACGAGTTAGCAGATTTAAAACACCATTTGAAACATTGCACATGGAAGAGAAAGCCACGGCAAGGATGAAATCATCATTGGAGGAACCACCAACTCTTGAGCTAAAACCACTACCTAAACACCTCATGTATGCGTATTTAGGCAATTCAAATTCTTTACCTATTATTATCTCCACCACACTTAACGAATTACAGGAAGAAAAGCTGTTGAGAGTGATTAGGGAACATAAATCGGCGATAGGATGGACAATTGCTGATATCAAGGGAATCAGTCCATTTTTGCATGCACAAAATTTTGATGGAAGACGATGCAAAACCGATCGTGGAACAACAAAGACGGCTTAACCCTATCATGAAAGAGGTAGTCAAGAAGGAAATTCTGAAGTGGTTGGATGCGGGTATCATCTACCCAATTTCAGACAGCAAGTGGGTTAGTCCGATGCAATGTGTGCCGAAAAAGGGAGGAATGACCGTGGTTCAGAATGATGACAATGAGCTGATTCCAACAACGACAGTGACTGGTTGGAGGGTTTGCATGGACTACAGAAAGTTGAATAAGGTAACCCGCAAAGATCACTTCCCTCTACCCTTTATAGATTAAATGTTGTACAGATTGGTGGACATGAGTACTATTTCTTATTGGATGGATACTCGGGTTACAATCAAATCGTCATTGCTCCTGAGGATCAAGAGAAGACTACATTTATATGCCCATATGGTACATTCGCATTCAGGAAAATTTCATTCAAATTGTGTAATGCACCTGCTACTTTCCAGCGGTGCATGATGGCCATCTTCTCGGATATGATGGAGAAGAATGTGGAAGTCTTCATGGACGATTTCTATGTCTATGGGGATAATTTTGATGCATGTTTAGAAAATTTGGTAATGGTCTTACAAAGATGCACCGACACAAAAAACTGGGAAAAATGCCACTTTATGGTGGAAGAAGGTATAATTTTGGGACATAAAGTCTCGGCTCAAGGATTGGAGGTTGTTAAAGTGAAGCTGGAAACAATTGAGAAACTGCCTCCACCGAGTTCAATTAAAGGAATTAGAAGCTTTCTAGGACATGCTGGGTTCTATAGGAGATTCATAAAGGATTTTTCTAAAATGCCAAAACCCTTGTGCAGTCTTCTAGAGAAGGATTCTGTGTTCAATTTTAATGAGGAGTGTAAGTTGGCCTTTGAGTTGTTGAAGAAGAAGTTGACTACAGCCCCCGTGATCGTCGCTCCGGATTGGAATATGCCGTTTGAACTAATGTGTGATGCAAGTGACTATGCAGTTGGGGCTGTTTTGGGTCAACGCCAAGACAAGATATTTCATGCTATCTATTATGCAAGTAAGACACTTACAGAGACTCAATTGAACTACACAACTACAAAAAAAGAATTACTTGCAGTGGTGTACACATTTGATAAATTTTGGGCATATTTAATCTGAACAAAGGTGATAGTCTACACGGATCATGCAGCTATTCGGTACTTGATCGCGAAAAAAGACGCTAAACCACGTCTTATTTGATGGATTCTCCTCTTACAAGAGTTTGATTTAGAGATAAAAGATAGAAAGGGGATGGAGAACCAAGTTGCCGATCATTTGTCAAGGCTGGAAAATCAAGATAAACAGAAAGAGGACAAGTGTGTAATCAATGAGTCATTCCCGGATAAGTAATTATTCGGGATACAATCAGAATTTCCATGGTATGCAGACTTCATTAATTATCTAGTGAGTAACATTCTACCTCCTGATCTTACACGATAACAGAAAAAGAAGTTTCTGCACGACGTCAAATGGCATATGTGGTATGAGCCGTACTTGTTCAAATAGTGCACCAACAAGATGATTAGAAGATGTGTGCCCTACAGCGAAGTGAAGAACATCTTGCACGAGTGTCACTCATCTGCGTATGGTGGACATTATGGTAGTGCAAGGATAGCATCAAAGGTGCTTCAATCAGGGTTTTATTGGCCCACGCTATTTAAAGACGCCCACCAGTTTGTCAAAACATGTGATCGATGTCAAAGGGTGGGCAACATTCGGAAAAGGAATGAGATGCCACTACAAACAATTCTAGAGGTTGAAATTTTTGATGTATGGGGCATTGACTTTATGGGGCCATTCCCTTCGTCTCTTAACAATCAGTACATTCTACTCACAGTAGATTACGTATCAAAATGGGTTGAACCTGCATCACTACCATCGAATGATGCCAAGGTGGTTCTAAGATTTCTCCAGAAAAATATCTTTACGAGGTTTGGGACGCCGAGGGCAATAATAAGTGATGAAGGTAGTCACTTATGCAACAAAGCGTTTACAGCTCTACTGGCAAGATATGGGGTTAACCACAAATTAGCGACGACTTATCATCCCCAAACCAGTGGGCAGGCTGAGGTGTCGAACAGGGAAGTCAAGAAAATACTGGAAAAAGTAGTAAACCTAAATCGAAAGCATTGGTCGCTCTGATTGGATGATGCATTATGGGCATACCGGACTACGTACAAGACACCAATTGGCATGTCCCCATATCAACTGTTGTATGGAAAAGCTTGTCACTTACCGGTCGAGTTACAGCATAAGGCTTATTGGGCTATCCAGAAACTGAACTTCGATCAAGCAGCGGTGGGGGAAAAGAGACTACTGCAGTTAAATGAGCTTGATGAATTTCGCTTGTAAGCTTACGAGAATTCACAATTATACAAGGAAAAGATTAAAAGATGGCATGACCAGAAAATTATGCACTGAACATTCATGCCAGGTCAATCAGTACTCCTGTTCAACTCAAGACTGAGATTGTTCATAGGAAAACTAAAATCACGGTGGTCGGGGCCATTCACCATAAAGATAGTTTTCCCACATGGCGCCATTGAGTTTTACAGTAGAAATCCATTGGAGACTTTCAAGGTTAATGGTCACAAATTAAAGCATTATTGGGGTGGTGATTCAAACTGGGATGTCATCAACATTACTCTCATCGACACTCAATGATACAAGAGGCACCATCGGGCTAGCGACGTTAAAACTGGCGCTACTTGGGAGGCAACCCAAGCTCTAAACTCTTCTTCTTAATTACTAGTACATCTTAGTTTATATTCTAGTTCAAATACACATGTTAATAAGAAATTAATTACATCTGTGGAAAAATTATAGAAAATTTAAGAGAAAAAAATAGTCATTTAGAATCGTCCTTCCAAAGGGGCCGCACACACACTACACAATACCTTACTCACTAATACGGGTAGCGCTTAGCATCTCATAAACCATCTGCAATCACAACACCGATCGCGCTTACGTCACGATCTGAAAGCGAGAATCACGACGCGCGATCAACCTCAACCTACTTCATTTGCCCAAATAGCGGACCGCGCTTATACCAAACTTAAATCAAGCGCCATAAGCGCATACAATCCAAAAGCCACGCTTTCTAGCACAGAGGCGCTTAAGACGCGCTTTATACCAAGCGCAGACTGAGCTACTCGGGAATATCAGACACTGAATAGATGTAGCGACGTGTTCTAGACTAATCCAAGCCACCTCTCCTTAATACATGCAACTTCTCCACTTCTCCTACACCCATTACACTTCCTATCCTCCATAACCCCCATTACACCATCTTTACTTCTCCTTCTCCTTTTCAACTTCCAATCCCATTAAACCCATCCATCCCCATCTCCAACCCACGTTGGTCTCCTACCTCCTATATGAACTCCTACCATCCAAGAAGTCATGGTCCTATAAATCTTAAACACAACACTCCAATCCTAAATCTAATCCACTCCTTGCACAAATTCATACAAATTGGGACATCTTTACAAAGAGGGAAAACCAAACTCATTAAAGGTAAGCACAATTATCTTCATCCTTCATACAATTCTCTGTTTTGATATCAATTTGCGTGGAAAATCTGGGGAATTGAGTGCCCAAGGAGTGGGTTATGTGTTTTTGAAAATTTGGCTAGCAAAGTACCATCAATCAACCAATTTTGGGGGAAATAATCAATCCGCCCACCAACTGTTTGATAAAAGTCCATAACCAGATTCTTGTGCTCAACAACACCGGAAACAACATGTCTTCCCACAAAAGACAACGGCCATCAACCTCCACGACTCGGCCTGCATATGACCATACGAAATTTGTTAGTGAAAGGGCCGCAGAAAGATTTAAGTCATCCATCGACAAGAAGAACTTGGTGTTAGAACGAGGATTGAAGCCAAATGCTAATTTGGATGGCGACGTGGCTTTGCAAATTTTAGAGCGCAATTGGTTTCAGCTAGTAGAACAACCACTTCCAGCGACAATCAACATAGTTAAGGAGTTTTATGCCAACACAATGGAACATGTCAATCATGTCGCCATGGTTTGGGGCAAACCGGTGGCATTTCACGCCGATGCTATCAACGCTTATTTTGGGTTAGAGACACCACAAGTTGACCGATATGAAGATGGGTTGCCCGAGCTAGATGAGTTGATTGCCCGATTATGCAAACCAGGGACTCAATGGGTAATTCAAGCCAGAACGAATGAAAAGATAAGTTTTCCTCAATCAGCACTTAGTCGATATGGTAAAGCATGGAATGCATTTATATGTGCTCGTCTAATGCCCACTCGCCACCAAAACGATGTAACTAAGGCACGGGCTCGGCTGTTTTATGGGATTGTTCACCACCACTACCGTGTGAATAACTCAATTGCATTCTACAATGTTGATGTGGGGGAGTGTATTCAAGAATCAATTGACTGGGCATTACGTGGGAGTACTATGGGGGGTTTGCTTCACGGGTTCCTAATTACTGATTTATGCCGTAAAGCTGGGGTGCAGTGGCAACCGACTGAGCCAGTACAATAACCAATGGCCATAATTGATCATGCTACTATTGAGAGGTACAAAGCATGGGATGGGGTGCAATCACACCCGCGTGGTGAAGGCTACATTATGATCTGCCAACCTTCACCCCCAGTTAGTGCAGAACAATCGCGGGTCCCAAGGAATCAATTTATGTGGTTGGCCCAACGTCAAGAGTAAATGTATCAGTACAATGCAAATGCATTCAACACGCTTGCTGATGCATTTTCCCGTTGCAATCCTAATGCTCAACCGATGGTTATGCCTGTTCCTCCTATCCTGCCAACATATCCTCCTTCGGACAATGATGAGCAGTAATGCGTTTTCAGGCAAGTCCTCATTTTTTTTATTGAGCATATTTAACGTAACGAGGGCATTACTTGATTTAAGTTTGGGGGATTATGTTTTTTTCTGCCTAGTAATTTGCATGTTTAGTTTTTAGTTATTAGTTTTCATATTTTTGTGTACTTAGGGCATAGTATTATCTAAAAAAAATGTAGTTGCATGAATCCAGTGGATAGTTGGTATATGTTTGTTTTTGGCCAATGATGAGATTGGAATTTGGTAAATAAGTGCAATACCAATTAAGGGAACTTTGAAGTAATTTCTTGTTATAAGTTGAACCTCTCTTCTGTTTGAAACTATTATAATAAGCATTGCACAAGAAAACCAACTTGTAGATTGATTGCGTTTAAATTGATTCATAATAAGACTCTAAAGGATATTACTGCTTTAAATGAAGGAATGACACGAACAGGTAGTGATGGCTAAGGTTAGATAAGAACCTAAGTTTGGGAGAATATTTGGGGTTTATAAGCTATAAAAAAAAGAAAAAAAAATATGAATAAACACCGTAGCGTGCTTGTCTAGTTTTGTGGCCTTTATTACTTGAGTAAATAAGCCCGAGGGGATTGTCTTTACACCTAGCGCCCTAAGGTCTTAATGATCTGGGAGTCGTTGGTCGAAAGCTCGTTAAGGTAGCATTGAAAAGCCTAAGGGAATAAGACATTGCATAGTTATGTGTGTATATATATAAAAAAATGAATAAAATGGGAAATAAGAGCAAAATGCCCCCGTAAATGATAAATACAGCATAAATATCCCATGTTAATCCTTTATATTGGTTATTGTCTGGCGTTGGTTGGAATTAGCTTGTTATGGATTTCTTAAATTTATACCGTATAATGCCTTAGAAGAGATTTGTTATGTATTAAATTTGATTGTATGTTAATTTATATTGTTAGAACACACACACACACACATACTATAATAGTGATAGCAGTTTGAGATGCAATGGTTGGCAAGGAATTATGAATTGGTTTTGTTATGAGGTGTTGACATGTTTCCTTGATTTCTCTGAGGCCTTAGAACTATCGTTACTATCATAATACTAGATTCGTAAGTTTAGTGTTAGATGCATTGCATTACATTGCATTTTGCTTGAGGACAAGCAATGTTCAAGTTTGGGGGAATTTGATGAGTAAGTTTTTAACCTATGATTTATGTTCATTTGGCCTGTTATATTGTTAGTTTTTGGCACTTTCATGTTACTTTTGATGGGTTTTATGCTTTTTGTAGGATAATCAAGTTGACCCTTTGAAATGTGAGTATTGGAGGAGTTTTTGAGTAAAATTTCAACTTTCTGATGGTATAGCGCGGACCGCGCTGTGATGAAGAGCAATGTAGCCCGGGGCGCGCTGGAGCAGGATCGGCCACTAAGTGGATAAGCGCGAGTCGTATTGGAGACCCTATCCTATGCTTAGCGCTGGCTATCAAAAGGGAAATTATCTTAGGCGGTTTTGTTGGATAAGGAGAATATGTAGTCTTATGAGCTATTAATGCTTTATGTAATAGATTTATATTAGGATTGTGCCATAATGGTTATTGTATTTTCTTGGGAGTCTTTGGTGTATTTGTGGGTGTTGACAAGAACTTGGATTCTTTAGAGTTTCTCTTGGGCATAAGTTAGAGTTGGATTAGGAGTTATGGTAAGTAGTGGAGGGAAGTTATATGGTGTGGAGATTATGTGTGAGGGGGAATCAATTAATATACACATTTTTGAGAACAAGATTGAAGAACAAGCTTTTGGAGGTCTAAAGAAGAGGAGAATTCTCACGAAGATTGCATAGTTGAATTCAGAGAAGGGTGGTGTATTATTATTCTTCTTTAATTTCAATTTGTGTAATTGGGATGATGTTTTCTTTTATTTATTCCGTAGTTAATTCATTTATTATGAACTAATTTACTTTTTAGGCAATTGATGAATCCTTGAATGGAACAATGATTATGTAGCTTTTAATTCCATTTTAATAAAATATTTACCAGTTTATCTTTATTAATTTGAGCTTCAATTTATGAATTGCCTGATCAACAATTCTTTGTGGATTTGTATGGAATCGAGAGAGGATATTCGAATCTAGACTTAGTTGATATAGCATGTGTTCATGAATTTTGAGAATAGCGGAATCGTGATGAATGCTAAGGTAGAGATATGCTTGGCATCGCATGTAATCGGATAGAGAACTTAATCTTAAACCTTCTTTAATTATAATTCACATAGAGATATAGTGAGTTAGTTGATTAAGGTGTTTGACTTGTTTCTATTTTAACTGTGGATTTAAGTTAATACGATATTAGTGCATCGAGAGGTGGTTAGTACTACATTCGTGTTCTTGATTAATAAACTAGGATATTGAATTGAACTATAATAAAGGTATATAAATCTGAGTGAAGCTTAGGGTGAAATCAGGAGCCTAATTCTCTAATAATTGTGTAAAAATTCAGATTTAATTATTTGTGGGTCTTTTGTGATATTTTATTTAATAGTGATTTGGATTTTACAATCATTGAAGTGAATAGTTTAATAAAATTAGGTTTAATAGAAAATTGATAGTTGTAAAGTTAAGTTTCTTACTAATTTGTCTCTGTGGGAACGATACTTTACTCATCACTTTATTACTTGTTGACCACGTATACTTGCGTGTTGTGCGTAATTAGATTTTACCCAACACAAGCCTCACGCTGTAGCGCCAAAATCCGCTACGCCACATCGCTTAACCTCGCGCATACGACTGGCTCGTGACTTCGCCATAGAACGCCAACACCGCGTCAGCAAATACCAAACTCAATGCAATCTTTGGCGCTGCATCGCCGGTTAGCAGAATGGTCAGAAAATTATTTTCTTTTACACAAAGTCTGTAATTGTTGATACGGTGCAGTATTATGACTATTAGAATGTGACTTTTGTTAATTGTTGTAACATAGTACTAAGAATGAACATATAATTAACACTTAATGAGTTACTAATGTAACTTGACTATGTGGTTAAAAATCAAACCATACATGAAATAGATACTTATTTATATATAAAGTATTTGTAGTGACTAATTATGTTATGATGACTAATTATGTTATGATGATATGTGTATAGGATATTATGAATCGAATTATTACGGTTTAGCTTACACGCAAGGCAAGTTTTCTAACTCTAAACTTTATTTGTGCAAGTTTATTAACTCTACTTATATTGTGCAAGCTCCTAAACCTTACCTCTTGATATTGAGCAAGTGTTCCTAATCCTTAACTTGTTATTTAGCATGCAAGTTTCTAAATTCTGATACACTAATGTTGAACAAGTCTTATCGTTTAATTTACTATTTGTTATGTATGCTCAATACTCAATTCTAAACAAAATGCTAACCTTAGTTTAATATTGTGCAAGCAAGGTATGTTTTGTTATTCAATGTTTATGCTTTTAGTTCATTCCTAAAGCATGACTTTATTATATAATGTTGATTCAATTATGACTTATTCCATAGCGCATTGTTACTATATTTTATTCAACTAATCCTTAGTTAATGTTCGTTAAACTCTAAATTACCTTGAAACCTATCCAAACCAAACTTACTTTGGTGCAGACTCATATTTTAAATGCTGAGATGAACAACCCTATTATAAGGGATAATTTACGCATAGCGTTTAAATGTTTATGCATAACATATTGTATGAAGGGCTGATCCCCCTAAGTACGAGGAGTCCCTATAGTATTATGACTGTTAAAGTTTAAGTTGAAAGAATACTTAAACTATGGACATAGTTCGTGGTCTTTTGACCCTCAGATATATATTTCAAAATTTGTTCCTGATTATAATTGATTAAGTATATTATTCAGTTCTATTGAACCTATTCGTTTGACAGTTGATATGATGTTTATTAATTGTCATTTAAAGTGAGCCTTGTTTGCTCACTCGTGCTTATATAAATATTACAGCCAAAGTTGAGAAGGTTGATGAACCTACAACCAGTAAAGGGAAAGGGAAGATAAGCAAGTATTGAAGACTTATAAATCTGTTGACTTTTATATTGTTGGACTTTATTTTAATCTTGTAATGTGGTTATTTAATTTTTTGCGAACGATGTTTGTATTTAAAGGTTAGATAACCTGGGAGATTTTATTGATTTTATTGATGTAACCTTTAATGGGAATGTTTAATATTAAATTTTAATATGTTTGGGTAGTTAGACATGAATGTTTTTATCAAGTGAATACCAAATCTGGTGGAAATGAAGTACCCAGATTTGGGGGTGTCACAAAAATAAATAGAAAAGGACCGAAGACTAAAGTTTATAAATTATTACCTTAACGTTCTTCGCGTTCTTGACTATAACTTGAATGATTTGCTTTGGATTGCTTTTGATTACTTGTTAGAACTCTTCTCTCTTTCTCTTAATATATGTTCGTCAAAGTTTATAAAACAAATAATGAGCCAACTTAGCTTTCTTATATAGAAAACCAAATGGAGGGAAAAATTGTTAATCGGTCCACCTCCTTACTATTCATTGCTTAGCCACCAAGTAAAACCACTTTACTTGCCAACAAGTGGCCAGCCCACATGGCCTTTTGGGTCCCACATGGGTCGCCCCCATGGGTTTTACCCATGTGGTGATCCATCAGGTCGATCCGCGGTTCGGTTTCTTGGTTCGGGCTTAGGGTTAAATCGTATTGGGCCTATCTTGGGCTTGATTTAACCTAACATTGGGCTTTAATATAACTCATTCTTGGGCTTCATTCATTTACTAATTGGGCTTGATAAATTCTAAGTCCAATAGTTAAAGTCCATTAAGACTTCATCGTATACTACTCGTATTATTCTCGTATTCTCTTCATATACTATTCGTACGATATTCGTATTCTATGTCGCAATATTCTTCATAATATACTCGTATAATAACTAGTTCGTACGATATTCGTATTCTATTGATACTTCCTTTTTTATTAAATGTTCGGCTTGATAATATATATAGTAGTGCCGAACTCCTTATGGGCATGAAAGCCATCTAAGGAAATTCAAACACCGTGAATAATTTACAAGCTGCTTACAATTGAAAATGTCCATCACGGGAACCGTATCTAAATTCAGTGGATTGAGTCTGTGATCATATGATTCCTAGGCTCACATGATGCCGCAATTTATTTGAAAGCAGTAAGTAGTTATATATATAAAAGTCAGAATATATATATATATATATATATATATATATATATATATATATATATATATATATATACAAACATGATCAACCACCACGAAGCACCTCCATGGGGGATCGGAAATGTAAAAATATAAAAGCGGTAAATATATATATAAAGACATGATCAACCACCACGAAGCACCTCCATGGGGGATCAGAAATGTAAATAAAGCAGTAAAGACGATCAACCGCCATGAAGTAAACTCCAGGCGGGACTAAATATAAATAAAGCAATAAAAAAGATCAACCGCCACGAAGTAAACTTCAGGCGGGACTAAATATAAATAAAGCAGTAAAAGGCCACGAAGTAAACTCCAGGCCTGACAGAAATGTATATATATATATATATATATATATATATATATATAAAAGCGATAAACGCACATGATATATATCGATCCCGGCTCGGTTTATCATTTCAACGATTTGTCGCTATATATATATAAAAGCAGTAACGCACCGGATATAAAATCCAGGCTCATCGAACAGAGTCCGACAACAGTTCATATATATATATATATATATATATATATATATATATATATATATATATATATAAAAGCAAATAAACGCTCCGGACGTGAGTCCAGGCTCAATCGAGGTATAACTCGATAATGTTAGTCCAAATATATATATATATATATATACAAAAGGAAATAAAAGCCACGGACCGAAGTCCGGGCATACACACGCAACACGACTCTCAATGTGAAGAACGGCGTGTGCACAGTAGAAGAGAAAGGCTTTAAAAGGTGTAAGAAGGCTTATAGTGGACTGTCAAAGAAGACTTCTATAGCTTTAAATGGATGAACACTCGGCTCCCACCGGTAAAAATATGACTAAATATAAGCTCACAAGTGTTTAAAATAAGAAAGCACTCAGTTTAGGGTGTGTACAAAGCAAATTGGACAGGGCTTCCTCGCTGTTTTCTCTTACAAAATGTCCACCCCAAGCCCTCTATTTATAGAGGAGGGAGCCGCAGGTACACTTGCGGCAGTCGCAGATGTACCTGCGGCTGTCCGGGGTGCCCCGGGCTCCGCGGGTCCCACTGTCTCGAAATATATGCACGCGTGCAACATGTTGTCTGCTCGAACTTTCAGAACTTCAATTCGGGCCTCTGATTGAGGTGTATAAGACCTTTTACGGAGTGCTATTGTCGAGAGCTACACAAATGATATGGGATTAGAGGTTGTCAGAAGTCAGGAAGATGAGACGATGCCCTAGGTCTTCAAGCTTCAAATTCCATCCAGTGTGCTGTCCTGTGTAGTAGTCACTTAGGATTGCAGCTATTTGGTTCTTGTAGGACACTGCTATAAGACCCCAACTTATTATAAATAAAATTGAATTTCCTCTATTTATTATCTTGAAATAATAAGGTGATAATTTCATATAATACTTTGGTTATGGGTGAAATGTGCAAATTTTACAAAATAAACAAGTGGTTATAAAATAATCATTGTTGTTGGGGAATATTCATTTGCGTGGAATATTTTTTTTGTTGGGAATATCCGTATTTACCACAATATGCAACCATTTGTGGGCCCTACAACTAATAACTGTCGGATAAAGAAAATGACAAGTTTGAGTTTTTATAAATAACGGCGTATCGTTACAAGCTAATACACTCGTTGAATACCCGGTGGTTAAAATACAATAATACGCGTGGTTGCACAGTAGCACATGGTATTACACAGTATTTTTGAATTATTGATTCTTACGTAAGAAGGCACTACTCAATAATTGTTACAAAGAATTACTTATTCAATATTTTATTTTATTGATTCAATAATTGTTGCGTTGATATTTTATATTATTGTTGTTTTAATAATTGTCACTAAGACGATTTCCCATTATCAAATCAATAATTCATATTATTTGAATAATATTATTAAATAGCATTATTGGCAATGTCTAGAAAGTTCTGTCAAGGAGAGGTTTGGTCACCTAATTGCGCGCCAGTAATGAAAAATCCTTATCAGAAAGCCCCCTCTTTCCTGGGAACGATCTGGCTGTCATTATTGTGATTCTGTAATATTATTTGTGAATAATTATTTATTGATTTATATGATAATGAAATATTTATTTTATGTGGATATAAATGAAGGATAGAAAATTATTTATTTTATGTGATTATAAATGAAGGAATTAATGCCAAGGTATTTTATCAGTACTTTGTCGGAATGAAGGTATTAAAAATCGTCCGTATGTGGATTTTGGGCATTTTTAGTTTGAAATTTAGAAAAACTTAAAGCTTCAAAGTTGTAGAGAATTTAATTTTCTATGGAATGGACATAAAATTCATATTTTTCTGATAAAAGGGTTATTTATTATGAATTATTGAAGTTTCTGATTATTGTTTAAATAATAAAACATTTTGGAAATTTCTGGAATTGGTGGGCCCCACTTTGGTTGGTGAGAAATGTGCTGAAATTTTATTTCAAATGTGGTGGGTGGGAATAGTAAGAGGTAAAGCCATAAGGTAGCAGGTTAAGTCTGCTTCGGCGTTCTAATATTTTCCTATAAATAAAGTGCTTAGTTAGAATTGAAAATCACACCAGAAACAAGTTTTTTTTTCTCTCTCTATATATATATTATCGAGCATATTTTGTGAGTATTTAGATACTTTGAGAGTTGCTATTCAGTGCAAGTTTCCTTCAACACTTCATCCGATATTCCGGTCAGAAGTACTGTTCTTTTTAGGTAAGGGATGCTATTTTTTTCGTAATGATGTTATTCTTTCAATATCATTATACCGAAATATTAATATGGATTTTATTATGGAATTTCTACCTTTTTGTGTCGGGGTTACTATTCACATATACGACACTATTCACGTATACAACACTATTCACGAATACGACACTATTCACCGAAAATATGAAAATTTTCCTTTTTGTCCAAGATGTCTTTTATGGTTACTATCTTTGATTGTATCCATGTTTTGATCTTTATTTTTGAATTTTACTTCACAATTGGTTATTATGGAGTATTATTGAATTTGGATAAACCGAAATATGAATCCCTAATATTTGTCCTTCTGTCTCACTGGATTCGTTCTCTAAAATGTTTTTCATCATCCTCAATCCTTAATGGTGATACTTGATGAATATCTTTGGCCTATAGTGCAAAGATGAATGATTACCTGATGAATATCTTTGGCCCGTAGTGCAAAGATGAACAGGTGTTGAGATGAATATGACCAATCACGATATAAATGAATATCTTTGGCCCAGAGTGCAAAGATGGATATTTGATTCAAGATGAACATTGATTGATGTTACATGGATAAAATATTGATGATGGACTTTGAAATTCATAGATGATAGTAGATTTCATTCTCTACTTAACTCTTCTAATGAATTGTTGTTTCCACTGCAGTTGTTGATGTAAAACTTGTTGTCTATTATATTCTATCAGATTCTTCCCTGTTGAAGACTAAGGATAATTTGTTGTATATTATGTTAGTCATAATATTCTTTACTGGGCTAGTTGAGCTCACCCTTTTCCTTTTTGTTCCATTTTTCTTCTCAGGAAGCGAGAACATAACAGGAACCAATGGGGGTATAAAGTGATGGTCCTAGACAGTTGTTTTAGCGGTCTTCACTATTTTTGTAAAATATTGCATCAATAATTGTAATGAGGACTTTATTTGGGTGTGGATATTGTTTAGAAGATAATATTGTATTTAAACTCACAGTACGTGTTGTCGTATTTTGCACGACAATTGTATTAATAAAGTTGTAGTTGTTTTCTGTACCATGTATTTGGCGACTCAGAATGGGAGATGTATACCTATTTTGGGGGCGTCATAGTTGGTATCAAAGCTTAGGGATATGGTATCTGGCGGAGATCGTGGAATAGAACTATGAGGGGAGAGACGAGTAAATCCTTCGCTAGTGTGTCCTACCTAAGCTTATTTGTTGGTCAGTCATAATATAGGGATATTATGTGATATGTTAATTTGTTTAATTAACCCTTGTTTTATGGCAGTTTTTAAGAATGGCAGCAGAGAACGTTAACAATGGAGTGAATGAGATCGTGGAGATACCTCTAATCACCAATCAGGATAATGTGATGTCAGGCAAAGAAGGAATTAGAGAGATCCATGTGGTGAGTGAAGAATTGATAGTTGCACCCGAGATAGTCGTAGAGGTAACAGTTGGGAGTGAGGAAGAAGAGGAAGAAGAGGAACCTGAGGAGAATTTATTAGAAGAATTTATGATCAAAATTTAGAATTGAAAAATTGTATTCATGAGTTACAAGAACAGGCTGAAGAATGGCAGGCGGTCATGGAGCAAAAGGATGCAACAATTCAAGCTTGTGTTACCCTAGACAAATCAAAGCCGGGTAGTTTAAGGGAGAGCGGTTGTCATGACTTCCCAACAAGTGAGGAACCCAAATGAAGTTATCACGGGTTAGAAAATCATAAATTTTTGCGAAGTCTATACCCTGTTAGATACCGGTTCTACCCATTCTTTTATTTCTCTTGCTTGTGCTCAACGTTTAAACTTGACTCTAGAGAAATTAGACTTTGACTTATCTGTGGAGACTCCATTAGGAGAAACCTTTATCACATCCACTATTTATAAATCTTGCTTGATCCAAGTGGGCACAATCACATTACCTATTGATCTTATCTCTTTAAAGATACTTGCATTTGATGTGAATTTAGGGATTGATTGGTTAACTACTCATCATGCCAAAATTGATTATTTTTGTAAGGTTGTTAGTTTTCATATTCCTAACCAACTTGTTATATGAATTCAAGCAACTAAACCACTAAAATCAGTCACTGTCATATCAAGCCATAAAGCTATTCGTTTATTGAAAAATGGATGTCAAGCTTTCTTAGCCCATATTATGGACTTGAACAAAAACACGTCAGATTTGAGTAATATTTCTGTTGTTAGTGAATTTCCTGACGTATTTCATGAAGAACTTCCTGGTCTACCCCCAGAACGTGAAGTTGAATTCTTTATTGACCTTGAACCGGGTACAAAGCCCATTTCTAAAGCCCCATATCGAATGGCTCCTATTGAACTTTAGGAGTTAAAAGTCCAACTAGAGGAATTGTTAGACATCGGTTTCATTCGTCCTAGTACATCTCCTTGGGGTGCTCCTGTTTTATTTGTAAAGAAGAAAGATGGGAGTATGCGACTTTATATTGACTACAGGGAATTAAACCATGTCACCATCAAGAATAGGTATCCACTACCTCGCACTGATGACCTGTTTGACCAAAGTAGGAGCACAATTCTTTACAAAGATCGATCTTTGTTCGGATATCATCACCAAAGATTAAAATGAGAGGATATTCCAAGACCGCCTTCGTAACTCCTAAGACGGGCATTATGAATTCTTAGTCATGTCTTTTGGATTGACTAATGCTCCTGCTGCTTTCATGGATATGATGAACCGTGTATTCAAGGAATATTTGGATCAGTTCGTTGTTATCTTTATTGATGACATCCTCATCTATTCCAAAAGCCGTGAAGATCATGAGCACCATTTGAAGCTGGTACTTCAAAGACTTTGTGACAACAAGCTATATGCCAAGCTGAAGAAATGCGAGTTCTGGCTTAAGGAAGTAGCATTCCTTGGGCATATGGTGTCAAAACATGGAGTATCTCTTGACCCGGTGAAGATTGAAGCAATACAAAGTTGGGAGCAACCGAAGTCGGTGACCGAAGTGCGTAGCTTTTTGGGCTTAGCTGGTTATTATCGGAGATTCGTGGAAGGATTTTCTCGAATTTCTACTTCGTTAACTCAACTGACTCGGAAAGATACAAAATTCGTATGGAGCGAGGAATGCGAGAAGAGTTTCCAAGAGCTCAATAGGAGACTCATTTTGGCACCTGTTCTAACAATACCATCTGGTTCGGATGGATTTGTTATCTACAGCGATGCTTCTGGCAAAGGGTTAGGATGTGTTCTCATCCTACATGGAAAAGTCATAGCCTATGCCTTACGACAACTCAAAGAATATGAGAGGAATTATCCTACTCATGAGAGGAATTATCCTACTCATGATCTGGAGTTTGCAGCAGTCGTTTTTGCGTTGAAAATCTGGAGACACTACCTGTATGGGGAGAAAGTGGAGATTTATACGGATCATAAAAGCCTCAAATGTTTCTTCACCCAAAAGCAACTCAACATGCGGAAACGATGTTGGCTCGAGCTGTTGAGGGATTATGACCATAACATTAAATATCATACTGGAAAAACAAACGTAGTAGCTGACGCATAGAAGATCATATGCGGGTACGAGTGCGATATTGTCAACGCAAAGGCCCATTTTATATGACTTACAAAGGATGGAGATAGAGATAAAGACTCCATGGACCCATGTGATGATGGCAAATATACGAGTAGAACCGATTTTAATCTATAAAGTTAAAGCTGCTCATGCTACAGACCTGGAGCTGATGCGTATGAAGAAGAAAATGCAAGAAGGTGTTATTCCAGAAGCAAGAATCGATGAAGAAGGAATACTTTGAGTCAACTCTAGACTTTGCGTTCCTAACGATTCTAACTTGAAGCATAGAATCATGATGGAGGCACACAACACACCATTTGCAATCCATCTTGGGAGTACCAAAATGTATCATGATCTTCGACATACATTTTGGTGGAGCAATATGAAGAGAGAGATCGCGGAGTTTATCTCTAGGTGTTTAACATGTCAACGTGTAAAGGCAGAGCATCAAGTGCCAAAGGGTCCATTGCAACCACTTGAGATTCCGAAATGGAAGTGGGAACACATTACCATGGATTTTGTTACAGGTCTTCCCAAGGTTTCTCAAGGCATAGAAGCGATTTGGGTTATTGTTGATAGATTAACCAAGTCTGCTCTTTCTTGCCTATACGCGAAACTTATTCCCTTGAGCGTCTTTCTATTATATACGTAAATGAGATTGTGAGATTGCATGGCATGCCAGTATCCATAGTTTCGAATCGTGACCCAAGATTCACTTCATGATTTTGGGTTAGCTTATAGAAAGCTATGGGCACGGATTTACAATTCAGTTCAGCAAACCATCCTCAAATGGACGGGCAATCGGAAAGGACTATTCAAACCCTTGAAGATCAATTAAGACTTTGTGTCCTAGATTTCAAAGGAAGTTGGGATAAATACTTGCCATTGGTGGAATTCTTTGACAACAACAATTATCAAGCAAGTATAGGCATGGCTCCATTTGAGGCATTTTATGGACGAAAGTGTCGTTCTCCAGTATGCTGGGATGAGGTGGGTGAAGCAACTTTGTTGGGACCGTAATAGGTACGCATGACTACAGAAAAGATTCAAATGATCCGGCAACGTATAAAGACCTCACAAGATCGACAAAAGAGTTATGCTGATCTTCATCGAAAGGACATGGAATTTAATATAGGATATCATGTACTGTTACGTATTGCTCCATGGAAGGGAGTTACAAGATTTGGGAAGAGAGGAAAGCTCAATCCACAATTTGTTGGTCCATTTGAGATTCTTGACCGAATAGGAAATGTGGCCTATAGACTCGCATTACCTCCAAGCATGTCTCGTGTTCATAATGTTTTTCACATATCTATGCTTCGTAAATATGTGAAAGATCCTAACCACATTATTACGTTAGAACCAGACGAGATAGCCGAAGATTTAACGTACGAGGAGGTACCTGTCAAGATATTGGATAGGAAAGAACATGTCCTAAGAACAAAGGTTATACCACAAGTTAAGGTTTTATAGAGGAACCATGCTATTGAAGAAATGACCTGGGAGTTGGAATCGGAAATGAAAGCGAGGTACCCTCACCTTTTCGAAACACCAGGTACGTACGTTAATTTTGAGGACAAAATTTCATAAGGAGGGGAGGTTGTAAGACCCCAACTTATTATAAATAAAATTAAATTTCCTCTATTTATTATCTTGAAATAATAAGGTGATAATTTGATATAATACTTTGGTTATGGGTGAAATGTACAAATTTTGCAAAATAAGCAAGTGGTTATAAAATAATCATTGTTGTCGGGGAATATTCGTTTGGTCGTGGAATATTTTTTTTTTCAGGAATATCCGTACGACATCGCAGCCATTTGTGGGACCCATAACCGAATAACTGTCGGATGAAGAAAACGACAAGTTTGAGTTTTTATAAATAATGACGTAATCGTTATCAAGTAACACTTTGTTGAATATACCGGTGGTTAAAATACGATGAATACGCGCGGTTGCACAAAGAAGACATGGTATTACATGTATTTTTGAATTATTGATTCTTACGTAAGAATGCATTACTCAATAATTGTTACAATAATTACTGCTCAATATTTTATTTTATTGATTCAATAATTGTCGCGTTGATATTTTATATTATTGTTGTTTTAATAATTGTCACTACAAGATAATATTTCCATTATCAAATCAATAATTCATATTATTTGAATAATATTATTAGATAACATTATTGGCAATGTCTAGAAAGTTCATTAAGGAGAGGTTTGGTCACCTAATTGCGCGCCAAGAAGAGAGAAATCCTTATCTGAAAGCCCCTTTTCATAGAGAACTACACGGTTGTCATTATTATGATTCTGTAATATTATTTTTGAATAATTATTTATTGATTTATATGATAAGGAAGTATTTATTTTATATGGATATAAATGAAGGATAGGAAAATATTTATTTTATGTGATTATAAATGAAGGAATTAATGCTGAGGTATTTTATCAGTATTTTGTTGGAATGGAGGTATTAAAAATCGTCCGCATGTGGATTTCTGGCATTTTTCGTTTGAAATTTGGAAAAACTTAAAGCTACAAAGATGTAGAGAATTTAATTTCCTATGGAATGGATATAAAATTTGTATTTTTCTGATAAAAGGGCTATTTATTATGAATTATTGAAGTTTCTGATTATTGTTTAAATAATAAAACATTTTAGAAATTTCTAAAATTGGTGGGCCCTACTTTGGTTGGTGAGAAACATGTTGAAATTTTATTTCAAATGTGGTGGGTGGGAATAGTAGTAGGTAAAGCCATCAGGTAGTAAGTTAAGTCTGCTTCGGCGTTCTAACATTTTCCTATAAATAGGGTGCTTAGTTAGAATTGAAAATCACACCAGAAAAAAGTTTTTTTTTTCTCTCTCTATATTATCGAGCGTATTTTGTGAGTATTTAGATACTTTGAGAGTTGCTTTTCAGTGCAAGTTTCCTTCAACACTTCATCCGATATTCCGGTCAGAAGTACTGTTCTTTTGAGGTAAGGGATATTTTTTTTTGTAATGATGTTATTCTTTCAATATCATTATACCGAAATATTAATATGGATTTTATTGTGGAATTTCTACCCTTTTGTGTTGGGGTTATTATTCACGTATACGACACTATTCACGTATACGACACTATTCACCTAAAAATGAAAATTTTCCTTTTTGTCCAAGATGTCTTTTATGGTTACTATCTTTGATTGTATCCATGTTTTGATCTTTATTTTTGAATTCTACTTCACAATTGGTTATTATGGAGTATTATTAAATTTGGATAAACCAAAATACGAATCTCTAATATTTGTCCTTCTGTATCACTGGATTCGTTCTCTAAAATGTTTTTCATCATCCTCAATCCTTAATGGTGATACTTATGAATATCTTTGGCCTGTAGTGCAAAGATGAATGATTACCTGATGAATATCTTTGGCCCGTAGTGCAAAGATGAACAGGTGTTGAGATGAACATGACCAACTGGTGATACAAATGAATATCTTTGGCCCGTAGTGCAAAGATGGATATTTGATTCAAGATGAATATTGATTGATGTTACATGGATAAAATATTGATGATGGACTTTGAAATTCATAGATGATAGTAGATTTCATTCTCTACTTAACTCTTCTAATGAATTGTTGTTTCCACTGCAGTTGTTGATCTAAAACTTGTTGTCTATTATATTCTATCAGATTCTTCCTTGTTGAAGACTAAGGATCATTTGTTGTATATTATGTTAGTCATAATATTCTTTATTGGGCTAGTTGAGCTCACCCTTTTCCTTTTTGTTCCATTTTTCTTCTCAGGAAGCGAGAACATAGCAGGAACCAGTGGGGGTATAGAGTGATGGTCCTAGATAGTTGTTTTAGCGGTCCTCACTATTTTTGTAAAATAGTGCATCAATAATTGTAATGAGGACTTTATTTGGGTGTGGATTTTGTCTAGAAGATAATATTGTATTTAAACTCACAGTATGTGTTATCGTATTTTGCACGACAATTGTATTAATAAAGTTGTAGTTGTTTTTTGGACCATGTATTTGGTGACTCAGAATGGGGGATGTATACCTATTTTGGGGGCGTCACAACTGCTGTGTAGAATGTGTGTTGAAATGTGTTGAGACGGCGCGCATATGGGATCGAGGTGGCAAAATGCCGATTTTTCCCCTCACCGGGGTTATCTCCGGTTTGGGCTGATAAAGAAGTCGTTACTCAGGGTTATCTCTGAGATTGGGCTGCTGCAATTACTGGATGTCCTTAAGGTTGTCTCTGAGGTGTGCCTGACCTCCTGGGGTTATCTCCGGGACTGGAGCTAAGTGCCTCGGTGTGGTTTCCGAGGTTGAAGCTGACTGCATAGGTTAAAATGAGCATCCCCGGGGTTATTTCCGTAACTGCAACTGCATTCCTCGTGGTTATCTCTAAGGTTGACACTGTCTTTCTTGGTGTTGTTTCCGGGGCTGAGACTGAGTATCTCGGGGTCCTCTCCGAGATGAAACGACCTTCTCTAGTGTGATTTCCGGTATTGAGCTTAGCTGTCCTCCAGGGTTATCTCTGAAAGACGATTCTGCCCTCCTGCAATGTTAGTAACAGGTATGCAAAAAATTTTGAGTATCTACATATATAAAACGGTAAATATATATATAAAGACATGATCAACCACCACGAAGAACCTCCATGGGGGATCAAAAATATAAATAAAGCAGTAAAGATGATCAACCGCCACAAAGTAAACTCCAGGCGGGACGAAATGTAAAAAAGCAGTAAAAACGATCAACCGCCACAAAGTAAACTCCAGGCGGGACTAAATGTAAAGAAAATAGTAAAAGGCCACGAAGTAAACTCCAGGCCTGACAGAAATGTATATATATATATATATATATTTATATATATATATAAAAGCGGTAAATGCACCAGATATTATATCCAGGCTCAATCAAACAGAGTTTGATGGTAATAATATATATATATATATATATATAAGAAGTAAATGCTCCGGATATAAAATACAGGCGTATTGAACAAAGTTCGACAACAGTTTATATATATATATATAAAAGCAATAAACGCTCCGGACATGAGTCCAGGCTCAATCGAGGCATAACTCGATAATGTTAGTCCATATATATATATATGTATATATATATAAATATATATACAAAATGAAATAAAAAGCCATGGACCGAAGTCCGGGCATACACACGCAACACAACTCTTAACGTGAAGAATGGTGTGTGTAAAATATGGAGAAAAGGCTTTAAGAAAGGTACGAAGGCTTACAGTGGACTACCAAAGAAGACTTCAATAGCTTTAAATGGATGAACACTCAGTTTCCACCTGTAAAAAATAGCAATATATGAGCTCACAAATGTTTAAAATGAGAAAGCGCTCAATTTATAGTGTGTACAGAGCAAATTGGACAAGGCTTCCTCGCCTTTTTCTCTTGTAAAATGGCCACCCCAAGCCCTCTATTTATAGGGGGGAGCCGCAGGTGCACCTGCGGCTGTTGGGGTGCCCCGAGCTTCGCAGGTCCCGCCGTCTCAAAGTACGTACACACATGCAACGTGATGTCCGCTCGAACTTTCAGAACTTCAATCTGGGCATCCGATTGAGGTGTATAAGACCTGTTTTGGAGTGCTGTTGTTGAGAGATACACAAATGACATGAGATTAAAGGTTGTGAGAAGTCAAGAAGATGGGACCATGCCCTTGGTCTTCAAGCTTCAAATTCTATCCGGTGTACTGTCCTATGTAGTAGTCACTCAGGATTGGAGCTGTTGGTTCGTGTAGGACACTGCTATATGGAATGTATGTTGAAATGTATTGAGATGACGCGCATATGGGATTGAGGTGGCAAAATGATGATTTTGCCCCTCACCGGGGTTATCTCCAGTTTGGGCTGATAAAGTAGTCTTTGCTCAGGGTTATCTGTGAGATTGGGCTGCTGCAAGTGCTGAATTCCTCAGGGTTGTCTCTGAAGTGTGCCTGACCTCCCAGGGTTATCTCCGGGTCTAGGAATGAGTTCCTCGGGGTTATCTCCGAGGTTGAAGCTAATTGCTGGGGGTTGAAATAAGAATTTTCGGGGTCATCTCTGGAACTGCAACTGCACTCCTTGGTGTTGTTTTCGAGGTTGAAATTGAACCTCCGAGGTTTATCTCCGGGACTGGAACTAAGTATCTCGGGGTTGTCTCCGAGATGGAAATGACTTCTCTGGTGTTATTTTTGGAACTGGAACTGTATTCCTCGGGGTTGTCTTCGAGGTTGAAACTAAAACTCCCGGTGTTGTTTCTGGGAATGGAGCTGGATATCTCGGGGTCATCTCTAAGATGGAAAACTGAGAATTCCGGGGTTGCCTCCGGAATTGAGTTGATTTGTCTTCCAGGGTTATCTCTGGAAGATGATTCTTCACTCCTGCACATGTTAGTAACAGAAATACAAAATTTTGAGTGTCTATAGATGCCCTCTTTATCATATTCATGCAATACAATGGCATGGATTGTATAAAGAATACTAGACACTTGAAATGTGACAAGATAATAATGATGTAATGTATAACAGTATGATGCAAATGCATGATGTATATGGTTTGTTGGACCATTTTCCAATGGGATGTGATGACTGTTTGCTCCCACGACTTCTGATGGGGCTAGAGTTATCACTGACGACTCTGATGAACTGCTTAGACGTGTGATCCAAAGTTCTCAGGAACTTGCAGGATGTTGACATTGGGGTTATCACCAAAGTCTTTAATCTTTGGTACAAACTTTCCACTAAAGATGTATATCTCATGTACAAGAGACTCTGCGGTGATGTGTTTTGTCTGAGGAGACCTTGTATAACATATTCCATCATTGATCCTCCCCGATGAGGATGGTCCTTCCTGGTTTGTGTCACCAGGTCCTTCTAATGCTTTGTCAGAGTTACTACCAACATTCTATGTGGTCAGGGCTATTTGACCTTCGCTGACATGTTCATCAATGGATGAGATCCATGCTAGATAATGTCAAGGCTGTTTGACCTTCGTCGACATGTGCATTAATAGATAAGATCGTCAGATGGTTCCTGACGCTTCGTTGGGTTTAACTGCCAATGGCTAGTGATGTCAAGGTGGCTTAACCTTCGTCGACATGTACATCAATGGCTGAATTGAATGAAATCTCCCCTGGGGAAAGTTTTGGAGTTACAACCCCAAACTGACGGCATTGGACCTTCTTGAGGTATTGCCGAGTGTAGTTTTCAATAGCTATGATTATTAGTATAGTGAAACTTGTGTCTGGGCGAATACCAATGAGTGATATGTAGATCCACAATTTGGTCTCTGAAAACCAAGATTTCAGGCTATTCCGCTCAATTGCGTAGCGTTTTATTCCTGATTTGGCCTTTTTAGCTTATGAGATCTCCTTTGTAACTCGAACTGGACCAAGCTGGAGGGGTGGGTCCCACCCAGGGGAGCCGTAGGTACACCTGCGGCCAACCATAGGTGGATTTAAGTGGCTTGTGGCTTTTATAAGTCATTTTCAAGTTGTGCCACATAGAAAATTCGAGAGCTCTTCTTCAGATCTGCTGAGTTTGGGCGTCTTTCTACAAATTCTATCACCGTACAAGTGTTCTACACTATCCTGGTAACGTATGCATGTCTTCTTTTCCAGTTTTTATCTGTTGGAAAATGACTTATCATATGAAATGCACCTAAACATATAGTAGTGAATATGCATGCTTATATGACTTGATAAAAAATATTCAACATAGTAAATGTTAGTATTTAACCATGCTGAACATAATGATGTGAAAAAATTGGACTTTTGAAATAGTCAAATTGGCACCTTTTTCTGCTATTTCTTATCCTATTTAAAGGACAAATGATCTAAGGTGAAAAAGCAAAGTAATCCTGGTAATTAGACTACCCTTACGGATTATATCTTTGATATATATATGTATGTAAGATGTTTATGACTGTGGGTAGGTGTGCTAGTGAATGGCCACCTAGTCATGCCTATGTGCATGTGGATAGTCCTGTTTACAAATAGGACTATGGCAAAAAATTTTAAAATGTAGGCATTGGGTAGTCATGCATTTTTAACTCTACTGTAGTGTATGTTAAAGTAATGCATGCATGCATATAGTCAAAAAATGCATTGAAAAAGCTCTAGTTTAGAATTTACCACACCCTTTCTGAGGTGATTTAGAGACTTGTGTCTAGATATTTGGATCCGAATCAGCCGAGTAGTTCCCACAGGACCACTTCTGGTGTGCGGAGAAGGGCTTCTGATGTGCCTCGACCCCATTCAGTTAGGCAGCCTCGTCATTTGGCGGAGGTGGTGATTCGTTCTATCCAGGTTGATGTACCGGACATCTAGGACAAGGAGGAGGATGTACCGGTTGTAAACCCTGCTCCTGCTGCTCTTGTTCCCCGTAGGGATCTTCCAGGTATTCAGGTGACTATCCCAGAGCTTCTGGGTGATTTAAGTCGACACCCCTCGATTTACTTGCATGCAAACGAGGTAAAAGCTAGATTTTGATCTTCCGTTTTTCCTATTTAATGAGGAACAAAGGTTCTAATGTTGATCTACTTTGTGATGTAGGTTCTCGACTTTACACAACCTCGAGGGAACTGGTTCAACATACACTCTCTGTATCAGGCTCTGCATCCAGATTACCGAGAGATTATGCATGATTGGGGCTTTGAGGCGTTCTTTTCGATCCTCCCCCGTCGTTATCCCTGGGATTACCTCAGGGCATTGTCTGAGTGCTGGTTTCACCAGACTCAGTCTCTCCATTTATTGGACTGTGAGGTGATGATGACACCGATGGATTGGAGATTTATCACCGGTATGGGGTTTGGAGGGGCGCCAGTGCCATGTACAGTGAATATTACCCTGACTGCCATTAGATCCTTGTTAGGAGTTCCGACTGAGGTGCTCAAGGGCAGGATAGTCTGTACAGGTCCTTTGAGCGTAGATGCTATAAGTGGGCTATTGAGTGAGCCCAAACCCAATGATGTGAGAGTCAGGGATCACATTCTTCAGCGATTATTCCTGATGATCATTAGGGGCTGCTTTATAGCAGATAACTCTTCCACGGTGTCATTTGCTTTAGTCAGCATCACTCGAGAGGTGGACCGTATTGGAGAATATGACTGGGGCTCCTATGCCTTTGTCTATTTCCTCAAGGGAATGCGCATGCGTTCGCAGGGCTTGACGGACGCTTGTTTAGGATTTTACCTATTTCTGTTGGTGAGTATTTCTCTTTTGATTTCCCATGTACATGTTAAGAGTGTTGACTGACAGCAGATGTTTGCCTTTGTGTTGGCAGTTCTGGGCCTACGAGAGGCTCTCGTGTTTGCGTCCTGTGAGTGTGTTAGGTTTGGAGACCTATCCATGAGGACGACGATGACATCACTCCACATTGGCGGAGGTCCTTGTAGCAGAGGGTTTCACCCATTGTCGCCTACAATTGGAGTTGTTGACAGCTGATGCTATCATATTGATTCCCTATTCTGGGGAACACTTGGAAATTAGATTTGAGGGTGGGTTCCTGACTAGTGTAGAGTACGTGATGTCCACCCGTAGGATTCCTCTCTTCACAGATGGAGGATGGGAGCTCTATTTAGGATAGCGTGTTATCAGGAGAACCACATGAGAGATTCATGTGCCGATCTTGCCTCCTGCCAGGCGTTATTGGCCTGTGTTGCAGTCGCCTGTTAGTGACATCCCATTGATGGGCGTTAATAGATTTACATTGTCAAAGGGTCCATATACACAAGAGATGTTCTATCGCTGGTGGTCCCCTCGTACCATCGGAGCCCAGACCAGCGCCACTCAGTTTATAGGGGATATGGTTCCTAGATTCGTAATGATGACGAATTGGCTGGCCTGTGTCCGAGATCTGACTCATTTGACATAGATTGACAGCTTGACCCGACAGTTGGACCGGGCACATTTTTTTAACCAGCACTTGGGCAGAGATCCTTCAGAGGTAGATACTTTTGATCCTTTTAACTCAGACGCTGGCCCTTCAGGTGACCCATATGGCTTTGCCGGTGCAGATCCTCCATTATATAGGCCCCGGCATCCTCTCGCTGATGGAGATCCAAAGGACTTAAGAGGAGTTACATCGTGGGCAGATTGATGATGTAGACATTGACACCATTGTCTTCTTCTGACGTGTATTCTCGTTATATCTTTTGATAGGCCTCTGTTAGATACTGGGTGGCTGTGCCCAATTCTCGCTATATCTTTTGATAGGCCTCTGTTAGTTGTTCGTCGTCTGTGCCCCATTTCTCTGTATTTTTAGCAGTACATAGATGATATATTAGATGATGATGTACTTAGGAATGTATGTACTGTTATTCCCTACATCATATTTCCATCTATTATTTATCATGCATGTATTATGTTATGCATATGTATGTATGTCCAGAGATATTCAGCATTGACCCCTGGATGGTCTTATGATACGGCCCACGTAGATATCTTCCTCGACAGTTAGCCGCATAGATCACACCCCACCAGTATTGGTAGCCCCCGTCTGAGGTTATGGTATAATAGTTTGTCACCTCCAGATCGGGTGACCGTAGATCAGTTGTTACAGCATTCCACAACCCTCTTGATGTTCCAGGTTCCTGTGGGCTTTATGGATGGTATGTTGGAGCATTGGGTACTCGAGATGCAGGTTTTCCAATTCGTAGTTGACTCTCACCTTAGAGGTGTACGAGCAATTTACGGCTCTGCCCTTAGACAGACCTTGTGCTCGGATGGCCATTGGCGATATGAGCCGACAGTTCATGACCCTCATCGGGTTATGACGTAGAGTAGTACATGATGAGATTACATCCGGTCATGTGGTGTCCCAGAGTTTTTTGATAGACATGTTTGGCTCGCTAGACAGTTATGCATGACATTCTGGGGATTTCACCGCGCCAGAGGATCAGTGGCGTGTAGCCAGAGTAGACGTATTGCTAATGTGTGTATTATCATACGTATACATGCCACAGTATATGGATGAGTTGTATATTGGCGTGATCATGGTAGTGAGAGCTCTTAGGGAGGGTCATACCATTGTGCCTATGATCGTGACAGAGACATTGAGATCAGCCACATATTGTCATACCTATCCTGCAGGGGTATTCATAGGTAGCTCAGTTATGTCGTATGTGTGGTTTATGTCACACTTGAGACCGATTGGCACCTTCCGACGACATGGGTATTGTTTTGCCCATGAGATAACTATGTCTAACTCCTTTCAGCCATCAGAGTGTACATATGCTATGTCCTGGTCGGTGTTCTTGGTAGGGATAGGAGATCCATTCGACATTTTGCCGTGTATAGGGCTCAGTTCACCCTACAGCTTCATTACTAATGTACCTGGCATGGATTATCTCCCTCTGGCTGGTTTGAGGGGCATGAACACTTACCATCCACTGGCTGTGATGTCATAGTTCGACCAGTTTCTGGATTTCAATCCTTTTAAGGGGGCGTTAGGTCAGCATTTGGCTTATCGCTACTTGTCAGCCGAGGACAGATCTAGGGTGTATGCCTGTTGGGATCAAAGTGAGCTAGCTGCATTTTCTATTAGCCATCCAGGTTGTTCGACAGAGTATTCTGTATGGATTGAGACAGAGACAACATCGGCTGTGCTAGTATCCACAATGCCAGGGATTAGTTCTGATGATGGGGAGCCCATAGAGGACATTGATCTTTCCACCGAGGATGAGCTATTCACTGGGTTGCCAGTAGCTCTTGTAGATTCTCTCAGTACGAGTGCTATTGTGATCCAACATTCAGCACATTATTTAGAGCAGAGTCTTCATCTGATGACCTTTGAGAGAGATCAGGCTAGGGCCTTGATGTTGACAGCCCTTGATGGGAGAGATGCCGCTCTACTAGAGAGAGATAATGCTTTAGCTCATAGAGACACAACTATTACTGAGCGGGATGAGGCTAGATATTCCAGAGATGCATTGATTATTGAGCGGGATGATGCCATATCTGCCTTGGACGTAGCCATTACAGATAGTACTATAGTGAGATCCTTTACCACTGGCATGATTTTCGAGATGAGTGCATATATTGATGAGCATCATGTTTCCATGCAGTTGGCTGTGGATCTGTTAGCTCGTGTAGATACCATTGGGCAGGAGCTCATAGTGTTACCTTCTTCCTCAGAGAGAGATGTCATGTTGGACTTGATAGCTCGTATATCCGCGAGATTGTAGATAGGCTTGTATTTTCCTGCACAGACTAGCTTAACCATTTTGTCATGTACAGTTCATATTGTATATATCAAACAACATTATATATGATAGGGAAATATATTTTGATTCATTTCCCTTTTAGTTGTGCCTTGCTACTTGCTTTATATTTGCCTATTTCTTCAGGGCTTGTGATCTTGATGTATTCTGAACTCATCCTTGATGTGTGGACATTGAGATGTCTTAGGATCTTTCAGAATGGATCGATGATCTGTATGTATCCCTACCCTCTTTGGTGTCTTGGGACTGGTTTTTGTATGTAGATGTGGAGAGGAGTGTGGCTTTCCTCTCTGAGATTGACTGCACCATAGATGGTTGTTGGTACTCCTATTGAAGAGGAGATCCCAAAAAGTTCCATCTCTTATGGATTGGTGTTGCTCTTCGAGGACTCAACTGCAGCTTAGATGGTTGCCAACTCTCTCATTTATGGGGAGGTCAGGTAGTTCCATCCCTTTGGTCTGAAGTCGATGAAATGTGGTGGATTGAAGGATGATCCCAGTACCGTGTGACAAGTATTTGTGTTTTGGTAGAGGTAAGACCGAACCATAAATGACTACTTACATACTCCTATTGAAGAGGAGATTAGGTCTGCGTAGTTCAGACCTAGTGTAAGAGGTTCAATGCTGTATGTGAAAGGGTGTGAAAGGGTGTAGAAGGATGTAGAAGTGTATAAAAGTGTTTTTTTAGTTTTGTTTTTTTATTGCGACCGGGCCATTTTAAAAATGGTTGCCTACGTACTCCCATGTAAGACCCCGAATTATATGAAATAAAAGTATCCAATTTTCTTATAATTATTATTCTATTTAATAAATGGTTTAATTGATAAAAAGTTAAAGTTCAGGGTGATATTTAAAAATTTTGCAAAGTAAGCAAGTTGATATAAAATATTCGTTGTGTCAGGGAATATTCGTTTGGTCGGGGAATATTCTTTTTGTCAGGGAATATCCATACGATGACACCATCATTGACGGACACCATAACGGAATAACTGTCGGAGTTAGAAAATGATAGAAATAACTTTTTATAAAAATAACGGCAAAATTTTTATCGTTAACTGTTGAAATAACTGGTGGTAAAAATATAGTAATACGCGTGGTTGCATAGTAGCACATGGTATTGATTATCGATGCTTACGTAAAAAGCCACTCAGTTTACTCAATTATTGCTACAGTAATTGCTGTATAGTATCTCACGTTATTTGATTCAATTATTGTCACAATAACATCTATATAATATTTTATATTATTAAATTAATAATTGAGATGACAAAGTTATTTATATTATTATTTGCAAAATTGACGATGTCTAGAAAGTTCTGTCGAGGAAAGGGGTTTGGTCACCTAATTACGCACCAATAGGGAGAAATCCTTATCGGAAAGCCCCTTCTTTCCTGGGAATGATCTGATTGTTAAATATTGTGAGTTATAATATTAATGATGAATAGTTGTTAATAGATTAAAAATGTGTTTATTGAAGATAAATGATTTGTGGTAAATATTTATTCAATTTTTAATATAAATATAGGGATTTGTTATGAGGCGTTTGTTGTAAGTTTGACTTAGTATTCCATGGGAAGATTAACTAATTTTATGGATCGTCGATGGTGGTTTTAATAGATAGCCAATTTGGACCATTGATGGTGGTTTTAATAGTTAATCAATCTGGACCATTGATGGTGGTTTTAATAGTAAATCAATCTGGACCATTGATGGTGGTTTAAATAGTAAATTAATCTGGACCGTCGTGGGTGGTTTTAAAAGTAAATCAATCTGGACCGTCGGTGGTGGTTTTAAAAGCAAATCAATCTGGACAGTCGGTAGTGGTTTTAAAAGTAAATCAATCTGGACCGTCGGTTGTGGTTTTAATAGTAATCAATATGAACCGTCCGTTCTAATAGTAAATCAATCTAGACCGTTCGTGAATCAGTTACTATTTAGTCCATTCTCCTATAAATAGAAGCTTAATTCTTATTTCATTCTCACCAATTCACTGAGATTCACAAGAGACACTATAGAGAGAGAAACTATAGAGAGCAAGAAGAAGAGTATTCTGCTACTTCACTATTGCAGTATCCAGTCTTCTACTAAGGTAAGGGGTATTATTTCTTTCGTATTCATATGGAATACTATTTTTCATATTCATCCTTTAATATGTTGGAATAACCTGTCTACACGGATTACGTACCGCATGACAGGTGAAAATCCAATTGTAGTTTCTTATATTATTTTTTTCTAAACTTACTATGGTAAGTATTGCTTCTATAATCCCTAAAATTAGTGGAATATCCTTGAGTTTTGCGGTTCATCCAATATCGTTTCATTGGAATATTGATCTGAACTTTCTTATTAAATATCAATATTTTTCCCAGGGTATTATTCACGGGTTACTCTTCACCCATGTACTATTCACTCTAGTATTATTCACTTGGGGATTCAGGGTACTTTTCTTACTATTCACGGGTTACTATTCACTCGGGTACTATTCACTCTAGTATTATTAACTCGGGGATTCGGGGTACTTTTCATGTCGGGGTACTATTCACGAGGTACTATTCACCCGAAAAAATATATTTTTTTCTGTCCAAATTATTTTTGATACATGAATATTATTCTTGAATTTTACTCCACAAAGTAGTATCATGTTGACAATTTGGACATTATTAAATTCTGGATAAATTAAATTATAAATCTTTAAAATTTATCCTTTGCTTTCATTTAATTGAATTCTTAAATCGTTGTCATCATCCTCATGCTTATATTGTGATGAAAGTCATCATTGGCCCGTAGTGCATAGGTGGACTATTGATTGGTATGATTATGACCAGGGATAATTCGGTATGATTTTGACCATTGATGATTACACGAATATTCTTGGCCCGTAGTGCAGGAATAATTTGTGGATGTGATACTAATGAATATCCTTGGCCTTGTAGTGCAGAGACGATTCGATGATGTGATTTATTTATTAAGTTGAGTCCCAACAATAAAATTGATGATAAACTTTTTAAATCATAGAAGATAATAGACATCATGTTGTACTTGACTCGTCTAATGGATTGCTTGTTTCGCTGTAGTTAAACTTGATGTCTATTGTATTTTATCAGTTTAACAATGTTGAAGGCTAACGATAATTTATTCTGCGTTATCTTAGTCATAATATTTCTTACTGGGCTAGTCGAGCTCACCCTTTTGCTTTCATTATTCTCTTTAGGAAATGAGAACGTAGCCTGGACTAGTCGGGGAAAGTAGTGATGGTCCGAGATGGTTGTTTTAGTATTCCACACTATTTAGGGTGATAATAAATGTAATGAAAATTGAATTTGAGTATGGATATTGTCTATGAGACAATATTCGTGTAAAAACTCTCAGCTCATGTTGTATAATTAAGTTTGTATTTATATTCAATACCATGTATTTGGCGACCCAAGATGGATGATGTATACCTACTTTGGGGGCGTCACAGTTGGTATCAAAGCTTAGGGATATGATCCCTGGCTGAGATGTGAAACTAGAACTAGGAGGGGAGAGACGGGTAATTCCTTCGCTAGTATGACCTACCTAAGTTTATTTGGCATTTAATTAGTCGGTCAGAGTATAGGGATTATGTGGTATGTCAATTAACCCTTGTTTTGTGGCAGTATTTGAAAATGGTATCTGAAAATGTTGAGATAAGTAATGAAGCACAGGAGACCATTGAGTCACCACATATCAATATCCAGGATAATGTGCATCAGGAAGACAATAATCCTCAGGTAAACAATAATACCGACCAACTGATGAACGATGTGATGTTCAGAGGCTTTATGCAATTCATGCAACATCAGGCGAGAGAGACTCCTGTTCAAAATGCAGGTGAAAATATTGGCAACTCTCGGATGGTCACCGCTTAGCAGTTCAAGGAGCTGGGACAACCGGAGTTTTGGGGAAAGCCAGAACCACTCAAGGCAGAGACGTGGATAAAGCAGATCACCAAGATATTTGTTGTCTTGGGATGATCCGAGGAGCAAAAGGTTCCTTTTGCCACCTTCATGTTTAGAGGAGAGGCAAATTACTGGTGGGAATTACTAAAACGTACTCAGCCTGCCGCACTCAAAATGTCTTGGGAGAAGTTCCAAGAAATGTTCAACGACAAGTACTTTCCCAGAAGTATTCATCACCTGAAAGAGGTGGAGTTCATCAAGCTAAAGCAAAACAATATGACCGTGTTGCAGTACGTGGATAAGTTTGCGGAATTGTCCCAGTTTGCATCCCATTTGGTTGATAATGAGGTGAGAATGACGCGAATGTTTCTGTGAGGTTTGAAACCTGAAATACGTCAATACCTCATTTCTCAAAAACTGTGTTTGTATTAAGATATTGTAAATAGGGCTTAGTTATTGGAGTGTGATAATGAGTCAACCCAACAAAGAGAGAGCAGCCGGCAAAGCGATAATACTAGTGGTAGCAGTCATCGAAGCGGTGACAACAAACGTGGAGGAAATCAATAAGCCACAAATGGTAACCATTTTGGTGGTAATTATGGCCAAGACAATAGGAGTGGAGATTTCAAGAAGAGGAGGTTCAATAATGATGGAAAGACGTCAGCACCAGCAACTGTTGTTAAGGAAGGAGATCGACCACTGATCGTATGTTAAAAATGTGGAGGGGAGGGACACATCAGTCCAAACTGTACGTATCAGTCCAAAGCGTGTTATAATTATGGAAGAGAAGGTCACCTAGCCCGATTTTGTCGTGCAGCGAAGTCAAGTCCAGCTGGGATGGAGGCACCAAAGGCCATCCCAAACAAGACAAAATCTGTAGTTCAAGGGAGAGCGTTTGTCGTGACCTCTCAAAAAGCGAGGAACCCGAACAAAGTCATAACGGGTAAGCTAATCATAAACTCTAACGAAATCTATACCTTATTTGATACCGGTTCTACCCAGTCTTTTATTTCTCCTACTTGCGCTCAACGTTTAAATTTGACTTCGGAGAAATTAGACTTTGACTTATCTGTTGAAACTCCGTTGTGGGAAACTTTTATTACATCCACTATTTATAAGTCTTATTTGATTTAAATCGATAACCGCACGTTACCTGTCGATCTTATCTCTTTGAAAATACTTGCATTTGATGTAATTTTAGGGATTGATTGGTTAACTACTCATCATACAAAAATTGATTGTTTTCGTAAGGTTGTTAGCTTTCATATTCCTAACCAACCTATTATGCGAATTCAAGTAACTAAACCATTAAAGTCAATCACTGTCATATCAAGCCATAAAGGTATTCGTTTATTGAAAAATGGATGTCAAGCTTTCTTAGCTCATGTCACGGATTTAAACAAAAATACGTTAGTCCTGAATGATATTTCTATTGTTAATAAATTTCATGACGTATTCCCTGAAGAACTTCCTGGGCTACCCCCAGAGCGTGAAATTAAATTTTATATCAACCTTGAACCCGGTACAAAACCCATTTCCAAAGCCCCATATCGAATGGCTCCTATTGAACTTTAGGAGTTAAAGACCCAATTGCAGAAATTGTTAGACATCGGTTTCATTCATCCTAATACGTTTCCTTGGGGTGCTCCTGTTCTCTTTGTAAAGAAGAAAGATGGAAGTATACGACTTTGTATTGATTATCGGGAGTTGAATCATGTCACCATCAAAAATAAGTACCCATTGTCACGCATTGATGACCTATTTGACCAGTTGCAAGGCGCCAAATTCTTTTCAAAGATCGATCTTCGTTCTAGATATCATCAGTTAAAAAACCGATGACATCCCAAAGACTACTTTCAGAACTCGGTACGGGAATTATGAATTCTTAGTCATGTCTTTTGGATTGACTAATACTCCTACTGCCTTCATGGACATGATGAACCGAGTATTCAAGGAATATTTGGATCATTTTGTAGTCGTCTTTATTGATGACATCCTCATATATTCCAAAAGCCGTGAAGATCATGAGCAACACTTGAGGCTAATACTCCAAAAGCTTCGTGAAAACAAGCTATATGCCAAGTTGAAGAAATACGAGTTCTGGCTTAAGGAAGTAGCATTCCTTGGGCACGTGGTATCAAATCATGGAATATCTGTTGACCCGACAAAGATTGAAGCAATTCAAAGCTGGGAGCAACCTAAGTCAGTGGTCGAAATACGTAGCTTTTTGGGCTTAGTTGGTTATTATCGTAGATTTGTGGAAGGATTTTCTTGAATCGCTACTCCATTAACTCAACTAACTAGAAAAGATACAGAATTTGGTTGGAGCGAGGAATGTGAGAAGAGTTTTCAAGAACTCAAGAGGAGACTCATTTCAGCACTTGTTCTGATAATACCATCTAGTTCGGAGGGATTTGTCATCTACAGCGATGCTTCAGGCAAAGAGCTAGGATGTGTTCTCATGCAACATAGGAAAGTCATTGCCTATGCCTCGCGACAACTCAAAGAATATGAGAGGAATTATCCTACTCATGATCTAGAGTTGGCAGCTGTTGTTTTCACGCTTAAAATCTGGAGGCATTATCTGTCTGGTGAGAAAGTGGAGATCTATACGGATTATAAAAGCCTCAAATATTTTTTCACCAAAAGGAACTTAACATGCGGCAACAACGTTGGCTCGAGCTGTTGAATGATTATGATCATACCATTCAATACCATCATGGAAAAGCGAACATAGTAGCTGATGCATTGAGTAGAAGATCATATGTGGGTATGAGTGCGATATTGTCAACGCAAAGGCCCATTTTATATGACTTACAAAGGATGGAGATAGAGATAAAGACTCCAGGGACCCATGTAATGATGGCAAATATACGAGTAAAACCGATTTTAATCGATAAAGTTAAAGCTGCTCAATCAACAGACCTGGAGCTGATGCGTATGAAGAAGAAAGTATAAGAATGTGCTGTTTCGGAAGAAAGAATCGATGAAGAAGGAATACTTCGAGTCAACTTCAGACTTTGTGTTCCAAACGACCCTGATTTAAAGTATAAGATTATGATGGAGGCGCACAACACACCATTTACAATTCATCCTGGGAGTACCAAAATGTATCGTGATCTTCGACATATATTTTGGTGGAGCAATATTAAGTGAGAGGTAGCGAAGTTTATCTCAAGGTGTCTAACTTGTCAACGAGTCAAGGTGGAGCATCAAGTGCCAAAAGGTCCATTGGAACCACTTAAAATTCCAGAATGGAAGTGGGAGCACATTACCATGGATTTTATTACTGGTCTTCCCAAGGTTTTTCAAGGCATAGATGCGATTTGGGTCATTATTGATAGATTAACCAAGTCTTCTCATTTCTTACCTATACGAGAAACTTATTCACTTGAACATCTTACTCGTATGTACATAAATGAGATTGTAAGACTGCATGACATGCCAGTATCCATAGTTTCAGATCGAGACCCAAGATTCACTTCACAATTTTAGGTTAGTTTGCAAAAAGTTTTGGGCACAGATTTACAATTTAGTTCGGCATATCATCCTTAAACGGACGGGCAGTCAGAGAGGACTATTCAAACTCTTGAAGATCTATTAAGACTTTGTGTCCTTGACTTCAAGGAAAGTTGGAGCAAGTTTTTTCCATTAGTGGAATTCTCCTACAATAACAGTTATCAAGCAAGTATTGGTATGGCTCCATTTGAGGCGTTGTATGGACGCAAGTGTCATTCTCTAGCATGCTGGGATGAGGTGGGTGAAGCAACGTTGTTGGGACCAGAGTTGGTACGTATGACTACAGAAAAGATTCAAATGATCCGACAACGTATAAAAACCTCACAAGATCGACAAAAGAGTTATGTTGATCTTCATCGAAAGGACATGAAGTTCAATGTTGGAGATCATGTGTTGATACGTGTTGCTCCATGGAAAGGAGTTACAAGATTTGGAAAGAGAGGAAAGCTCAATCCTCGATTCATTGGGCCATTCTAAATCCTCGATCGATTAGGAACTATGGCCTATAGACTCGCGTTACCGTCAAGTATGTCTCATGTTCATAACATTTTTCACATATCTATGTTACGTAAGTATGTGGAAGACCCGAATCACATTATTGAATTAGAACCAGACGAGATAGCGAAAGATTTAACATATGAGGAAGTAACTGTCAAGATCTTGGATAAGAAGGAACTTATTCTATGCTCTAAGATTATAACTCAAGTCAAAGTTTTGTGGAGAAACCACGATGTTGAGGGAATGACCTGGGAGTTAGAATCCAAAATAAAATCAAGGTATCCTCACCTCTTCGTCACACTAGGTATGTACACCAATTTCGAGGACAAAATTTTTTAAGAAGGGGAAGTTGTAAGACCCCGAATTATATGAAATGAAAGTATTTAATTTTCTTATAATTATTATTCTATTTAATAAATGGTTTAATTTATAAAAGGTTAAAGTTAAAGGTGATATTTGAAATTTTTGCAAAGTAAGCAAGTTGATATAAAATATTCGTTGTGTCGGGGAATATTCGTTTGGTCGGAGAATATTCTTTTTCTTAGGGAATATCCGTACGATGACACCATCACTGGTGGACCCCATAATCGAATAACTGTCGGAGTTAGAAAATGACAGAAATAACTTTTTATAAAAATAACGACAAAAATTTTACTGTTAACTGTTGAAATAATCGGTGGTAAAAATACAGTAATACGCATGGTTGTATAGTAGCACACAGTATTGATTATTGATGCTTACGTAAGAAGCCACTCAGTTTACTCAATTATTGCTACAGTAGTTGTAAGACCCCAACTTATTATAAATAAAATTGAATTTTTTCTATTCATTATTCTAAATTAATAAGGTGTTAATTTGATATAATGCTTTGGTTATGGGTGAAATGTGCAAATTTTGCAAAATAAGCAAGTGGTTATAAAATATTCATTTCTGTCAGGGAATATTCGTTTGGTCATTGAATATTCGTACGACGGCGTAACCATTCGTGGGCCCCATAACAGGATAATTATCGGATGAAGAAAACGACTAAGTATGAGTTTTTATAAATAACGGCGTAATTATTACCGTTAACACTATTGGAATACACGTGGTTAAAATACGAATACGCTGGGTGGTTATACCAGATTGCACAAGATATTGTTGAATTATTGATTCTTACGTAAGAAGGCACTACTTAATAATTGTTACGAGAGTTACAGCTTCAATATTTTATTTTATTGATTCAATAATTGTCATTTGATAGTTTATATTATTCATTGCTTCAATAATTGTCAACGCATATATTTCCCATTATCGATCAATAATTCATATTATTTGAATAATATTATTAGATAAGCATTATTGATAATGTCTAGAAAGTTCACAAGGAGAGGTTTGGTCACCTAATCAAGGCTACCAAGAAGGAAAAATCCTTATTGAAATCCCGCTCTTTCCTGGGAACGACCTGGTTGTCATAATTGTGATTCTGTAATATTATTTGTGAATAATTAATTATTGATTTATATGATAAGGAAATGTTTATTTGATGTGGATATAAATGATGGATTTATTTATGTGGTTATAAATGAAGGAATTAATGCTAAGGTGTTTTATCAGTATTTTGTCGGGATGGAGGTATTAAAAATCATCCGTTTGTGGATTTTGGATATTTTTTGTTTGGAATTTTGAAAAACTCAAAGCTACAAGTTGTAGAGAATTTGATTTCGTGTGGAATGGACATAAAATTCGTATTTTTCTGATAAACGAGCTATTTTCTATGAATTACTGAAGTTTCAGAAAATAAAGTGATTTTTATTAAATTATGGGTGGGACCCACTTATGTTATAAACATGTGGGCTGCTGAATTCTCTTCCAAGATGGCTGCTGGTGGCTTTTCAAAGTGATGGCGTAGAAAGAAGAAGAAGAAAAAATAATATTTTATTATTTAGTCTCTTATGGCGTTCTAGCATTTTTCTATAAATAGGCGCTTAGGTTAGAATTGAAAATCACACCAGAAACAAGTTTTCTTTCTCTCTAGATTATCGAGCGTATTTTAGTATTTTGATACTTTGAGAGTTGCTATTCGGTACAAGTTTCTTTCGACTTTCTATCCAATATTCCGATCAGAAGTACCGTTATTTTGAGGTAAGGGATGCTATTTTCTTCTTAAATGATATTATTTTCTTCAATATCATTATGCCAAAATATTGGTTTGAACTTTTTAATCAAATTTGGAACTTTTTGTGTTGGGGTTACTATTCACGTATACGGCACTATTCACGTATACGACACTATTCACGAATACGACACTATTCACCAAAAAATGAAAATTTTCATTTTTGTCCAAGATGTCTATTATGGTTACTATCTTTGATTGTATCCATGTTTTGATCTTTATTTTTGAATTCTGTTTGACAATTGGTTATTATGAAGTATTATTGATCTTGGATAAACTATTATACGAATCCTTAATATTTATCCTTCTGTCTCACTGGATTCGTTTTCTTTAAAATATTTTTCATCATCCTCAGTCTTAAATGATGATATTATTGAATATCTTTGGCCTGTAGTGCAAAGATGAATGATTAACTGATGAATATCTTTGGCCCGTAGTGCAAAGATGAACAGGTGTTGAGATGAACATGACCGACTGGTGATATAAATGAATATCTTTGGCCTATAGTGCAAAGATGAATATTTGATTAAAGATGTATATTGATTGATGTTACAGGGATAAAATATTGATGATAGACTTTTAAATCTTAGAAGGTAGTAGAATTTATTCTCTACGTGACTCTTCTAATGCATTGATGTTTCCGCTGTATTTGTTGATCTAAAACTTGTTGTCTATTATATTCTATCAGATTTTTCCCTATTGAAGACTAATGATAATTTGTTGTATATTATCTTAGTCATAATATTCTTTATTGGGCTAGTTGAGCTCACCCTTTTCCTTTTTGTTCCATTTTTCTTTTCAGGAGGTGAGAACATAGCAGGATCGAGTCGGGGTATGGAGTGATGGTTCTAGAAAGATGTTTTAGTAGTCCTCACTATTTCTACAAAATAGTGTATGAATAATTGTAACGAGGACTTATTTGAGTGTTGATATTATCTAGAAGATAATATTTGTATTTAAACTCACAATATGTGTTGTCGTATTTTGCACGACAATTATATTATTGAAGTTGTAGTTTGCTTTCTGTACCATGTATTTGGTGACTCAGAATGGGTGTTGTATACCTAGTTTGGGGGCATCACAGTAATTATTGTATAGTATCTCACGTTATTTGATTCAATTATTGTCACAGTAACATCTGCATAATATTTTATATTATTAAATTAATAATTGAGATGACAAAGTTATTTATATTATTATTTGCAAAATTGACGATGTCTAGAAAGTTTTGTCGAGGAAAGGGGTTTGGTCACCTAATTTTGCGCCAATAGGGAGAAATCCTTATCGGAAAGCCCCCTCTTTCCTGGGAATAATCTGGTTGTTAAATATTGTGAGTTATAATATTAATGATGAATAATTGTTAATAGATTAAAAATGTGTTTATTAAAGATAAATGATTTGTGGTAAATATTTATTCAATTTTTGATATAAATATAGGGATTTGTTATGAGGCGTTTGTTGTAAGTTTGACTTAGTATTCCATGGGAAGATTTACTAATTTTATGGACCGTCGATGGTGGTTTTAATAGTTAATCAATCTGGACCATTGATGGTGGTTTTAATAGTAAATCAATCTGGACCGTCGGTGGTGGTTTTAAAAGTAAATCAACTGACCGCTTGGTGGTTTTAAAAGTAAATCAATCTGACCGCTTGGGTGGTGGTTTTAAAAGTAAATCAATCTGGACCGCTTGCAGGTGATTTTAAAAGTAAATCAATCTAGACCGGCTTGGTTGTGGTTTTAATAGTAATCAATATGAACCGTCTGCTCTAATAGTAAATTAATGGACCGCTCATGAATCGCCATTATTTAGTCCATTCTCCTATAAATAGAAGCTTAATTCTTCTTTCATTCTCACCAATTCACTTAGATTCATAAGATACACTATAGAGAGAGAAACTATATAGAGCAAGAAGAAGAGTATTCTGCTACTTCCCTATTGCAGTATCCAGTCTTCTACTAAGGTAAATGGTATTATTTCTTTTGTATTCATAAGGAATAATATTTTTCGTATTCATCCTTTAATATGTTGGAATAACTCCGCTCACGCCAATTACGCATCGCATGACGGTGAAAAATCCATTTGCGCTTTAGATATTATTTCTTTCTAAACTTACTATGGTAAGTATTGCTTCTATAATCCCTGAAATTAGTGGAATATCCTTGAGTTTTGCGGTTCATCCAGTATCGTTTCATTGGAATATTGATCTAAACTTTCTTATTAAATATCAATATTTTTCCTGGGCTACTATTCACGGGTACTATTCACTCTAGTATTATTCACTTGGGGATTCAGGGTACTTTTCATGCCGGGGTTACTATTCACTCGAGTACTATTCACTTTAGTATTATTCACTCTAGGATTCGGGGTACTTTTCTTGTTTAGGTACTATTCACGGGGTACTATTCACCCGAAAAAATGTATTTCTTTTCTGTCCAAATTATTTTTGATACATGAATATTATTCTTGAATTTTACTCCACAAAGTAGTTTCATGTTGACAATTTAGACATTATTAAATTATGGATAAATTAAATTATAAATCTTTAAAATTTATCCTTTGCTTTCATTTAATTGAATTCTTATATCATTGTCATCATCCTCATGCTTATATTGTGATGAAAGTCATCTTTGGCCCATAGTGCATAGATGGACTATTGATTGGTATGATTATAACCAGGGATAATTCGGTATGATCATGACCATTGACGATTACACGAATATTCTTGGCCCGTAGTGCAGGAATAATTTGTGGACATGATGCTAATGAATATCCTTGGCCTTGTAGTGCGGGATGATTCGATGATGTGATTTATATATTAATCTGAGTCCCAACGATAAAATTGATGATAAACTTTTTAAATCATAGAAGACAGTAGATATCATGCTCTACTTGACTCTTCTAATGGATTGCTTGTTCCGTTGCAGTTAAACTTGATGTCTATTGTATTTTATCAGTTTAACAATGTTGAAGGCTAACAATAATTTATTCTGCATTATCTTAGTCATAATATTTCTTACTGGGCTAGTCGAGCTCACCCTTTTGCTTTCATTGTTCTCTTCAGGAAATTAGAACGTAGCCGGGACTAGTCGGGGAATGGAGTAATGGTCCGAAATGGTTGTTTTAGTAGTCCTCATTATTTAGTGAGATAATAAATGTAATGAGGATTGAATTTGAGTTTGAATATTGTCTATGAGACAATATTCGTGTAAAAACTCTCATCTCATGTTGTATAATTAAGTTTGTATTTGTATTCAGTACCATATATTTGGTGACCCAAGATGGGTGATGTATACCTACTTTGGGGGCGTCACATCCCAGATATCAATCGTCTATCGTCCTGTCCTAGCATGCAGCCCATGGCATTATCATTGATGGATAAGTACATGAACAGGGTAACATCATCCCTGGGAGGTACCAAAATGGGAGCTTTGACCAGTTGCTCGTTGATAGTAAGGAAGGCTTTTTGACACTCATCATTCCATTTCACGGAGGAGTTCTTCCTTAACAACTTGAAGATAAGCTCACAGGTTGCTGTGAGTTGGGAGATGAACCAGCTTATGATGTTGATTCTTCCCAAAAATCCCCGTATTTCCTTCTTTGTCTGGGGAATGGGCATTTTCATAATGGCCTAGATTTTGGTGTGATCCAGCTCAATCCCTTTGTGGCTGAATAGGAATCCTAGCAACTTACCTGATTTAACGCCAAAGGCGCACTTGGCTGGATTCAACTTCAAGTTGTACTTACGTAACCTGTTGAAGAGCTTTCTGAGATGGTCTAAGTGGTCATCTTCCCTTTGGGATTTAACAATGATGTCATCCATGTAAATCTCTATCTCTTTATGCATTAAGTCATGGAAAAGAGCCATCATAGCTCGCTGATAGGTAGCTTCGGCATTGATGAGGCCGAATGACAACCGTCTATAGCAAAAGGTTCCCTAAGGCGTGATGAATGCAGTTTTCTCACGATCCTCTTTAGCAACCATAATTTGATGATACCCCACAAAGCAGTTAGCAAATGAGTACATGTCGTATTGAGAAGTATTGTTAATGAGAACGTGGATAAATGGCACGAGAAAGCTATCTTTAAGGCAAGCTTTTTTCAGATCCCGGTAATCCACGCAAACTCGCACATTTCCTCCCGGTTTAGGCACGGGGTGTAATACCCGTAAATTTTATGATTTAATATTAATATTTATAAATAGAGCCTGTGATTATTTATTTTACAAATGCTTACATGGTATGAGGTGAGTAACTCAATTGAATTAAAATTTAACTTTTAATAATTGATATGATGGGGAGAATTATGATAGGTTTATGAAATGTCTTGTGTGACACAATGATGGAATAGTGAGGAATAATTAAGAAGGAATGCATTACTAAGTAAAAGATGACAATAAGAGAGGTGGTATATAATTAATTTATTTAATTATACCAGAGTAATAATAAATCATTGAATTGGTTTGAAAGCTTGTCTAGATGGACTAAATCTTTTTATTATTATTAAGTGAGTAACTTAAATTATGTGAAATAACCCAACTTATTAATAATTATTAAGGTGGTGTATAATTTAGTGTTATTGGGTAAATTAAATTAATTAAATTGTTGCAATAATTAAATATTTACATGTTTATAATCCAAATAATAAATTGCGAGTCTAGCCCAATAAATTAATTGATGGACTTTTGAGTTAGCCCAATAAACTTGGGTTATTTAAAATCCAATTCGGAACCCAACATAATAGTTAACTGATGGTACAAGGTGTTGGTTTAATAAAATGTGACGTGGGGCAATGGGCCCGACCGACTAGCCCCTTGTCTATGTCTATGATCTATTCTCTTGTCCCAAATGAAGGGTCACCAAGTACAAGGAACAGTAGCCTAAACTCTCTTTACGCAAACTTTCAAGCTGCTAATCCTAGGCATGCAGGGCTATCTAAGTGGCTGGTATGGAGTGGTTAAACAACTCCTTAAGTAACCATTGTTCATTTCTATTGCACCATGAATCCCATCATTGGGTAAAGCAAGTGTCTAGTCCATGCTTTTCTCTTTAAATACAAGACAACATGGCAGTCTGTTATAGTGATAAGAGTGTTGGAGAAATCTGAGTAAAGAATTCTTAGTTGCTAAGCTTTAGCAAATCAGTGTGTGAGATATCAAGGTTAAAGCTTGAGAAGGTATAATTTCTACTTCGTTCTTAACTTAAGTCTTGTTTGATTCTCGGTTTTCCTAAATTAATAGGTCAAGTATGATGAATTAGCATGATATAGGGTGTTTAGAAAGTTTACTTTCGTGCATTATTACGTTAATAATTGCCTGGAATCAAGTTGTGGCTACTCTGTAAAACAGAGCATGTTCACTTCTTCTGAACTCAATGGGGTACAGCTGCACCGTACTTTGGAACCAGCTGATGGGTTCGGTCGTGTTAGACCATGTATTAAGAAATTCCCTTAGGCTGTATGCATATAGTAAAGTCTTAATGAAATTAATCCGACAAACTTAGACCTTGTCGAAATAGTGTAGATCGAAGTCTCTAAAAGAGCTGACTTCGGAGATGTCTTCGGACAAAGCGTGTTATCTTCAAACAAGTCGTAATATCTTCGGACATGGCTAAATGACTTCGGCTTCGTACAAGTCGTAATATCTTCACTCAAATTTACATTGAGCAAGTATCCGAACACTATTATTATTGTGTTGCAAGTTCCTTACTTCTTACACTGTATACATTCGAATTGTCGTCTCAAGCAAATATCTGTTTCTATTCGAAAATCATTTATATACCTTGACGTTGTTGCAAACATTGGATTTATCGTTCTTAAATGCATGATAAAAATTGTCTAAGCCTTTGATTCGACTAAACTATTATTATGCTATCCAAACCAATTGACTTGGTACGGACTATCGTAAATCTATTGAGATGAACAACTCTCATTAAAGGGGAAATTATATATTGTCGAGGGGCCGAGCGTGCATATACGAGTATGATTAAATGTTATGCATAACGTAGGGTACTTTAAGTGATCACTGTTGTACTCGTTTACATTGGATTACTGATGTAATATCATAAGAGTTCTTAGTCCTTAGTAGACTTTCGGTACTCATCATTCATGTTGAACCTCGAAATGAATAAAATCACGAAATTTTGTTGATATCCTTGATCTATAGCGACACCTATTGAATACTCCACGATATTTCTTGATATCCTTGAACTACCAATTATTATTATACCCTTAAAAGGTTTAAATGCTATAAGCACTTGTTCTTGACTATATTACTTGGCGGGCAAACTCATTGCTCATTCTTGCTTCCTAAAACATTACAGTTAAGGCAGAGCAAGGCGGTACTTCAGGACAGGACAAGGGAAAGGGCAAGGCGACAGGAAAAATGAAACATCATAACAAGCATAACAATAATAATAATACTTCTAGTCTTAAAGACTAAGTTATTCGTCAGCCTTGCCCTTTCCCTTGTCACCGTCTCGGCACCGCCTTGCTTGCTTTAAATCAGAATGTTTTAAGAAGCATGAATGAGCAACGAGTTTGCCCAAAGAAGTAATATAGCCGTAAGAACAAGCGGTTATAGCATTTAAACCTTTCAAGGGTATAATAATAATTGGTAGTTCAAGGATATCAAGAAATATCAAGAGTATTCAATAGGTGTCGCTATAGACTGAAGGATATCAACAAAATTTCAGGATTTCATTCATTTCAAGGTTCAACATGAATGAGTACTGAGCAGTCACTAAGGACTAAGAACTCTTACTAGAATTAACAGTATTACACTGTAATCAATTGTAAACGAGTACAACAGGTGATCAGCCTAAAGTACCCTACGTTATGCATAACATTTAATCATACTCACGTATGCACGCTTGCTCCATTTACGACATATATAATTTCCCCTTCAATGAGGGTTGTTCATCTCAAGAGATTTATGATAGTCCGCACTCAAGTCAATTGGTTTGGATAGCATAATAATAGTCTAGTCGAATCAAAGGCTTGACAATTTTTATCATGCATTTAAGAACGATAAATCCAATGTTTGCAATAACGTCAAGGTATATAAATGATTTTCGAATAGAAATGGATATTTGCTTGAGACGACAATTCAATTTATCTTCGTAAGAAGTAAGGAACTTGCAACACAATAATAATAGTGTTCGGATACTTGCTCAATGTAAATTTGAGTGAGGTTAGGAACTTGCCTTTTTAGCGTTGATTGCTACTTATAAATAAAATCACCTCAATGAACTATGTTTGTCCTATTTATGTAAGTATAGGTATTCATTAGCCAAACACACTTAATATACATATGTAAACAACATGTACACATAACACTTTTTTTTTCTATGTATACTGCTGCACCCATCAAAACTCATAGTTGTACACTAACATGCTCATACTTTTGACCACTGCTAGTTTATTCATAATCTTTCTTCTTTGTAGTTTCAAGAGGTTCATTGCTTTAAGTAGACCATAACATCTATTAATCCCACACCCCCTTTTCTCACGCATGTTTGCGAGGCATTAGATTTATTTTCCCGAAGTTAGTAAAATTCTCTACTTAGAACTCATTCGTGTAATAATAGTTTATAGTAGTATAGGAATATTTATTAATCCATCCTTATATCAAGTTATGATGCTGTCTCCAAGTCCCAGGACATCTCGCCATGTTCGAAGCCGAAGACATCTGGCCATGTCCAAAGCTTAAGACGTCTGGCCATGTCGGAAGATGAAGACATATGGCCATGTACGAAGCCGAAGTCATTTAGCCATGTCCGAAGATATTACGACTTGTCCGAAGACAACACGCATTGTCCGAATACATCTCCGAAGTCAGCTCTTTCAGAGACTTCGGTCTACACTATTTCGACAAGGTCTAAGTTTGTCGGGTTAATTTCTTTAAGACTTTACTATATGTATACAGCCTAAGGGAATTTCTTAATACATGGTCTAACATGACCGAAACCATCAGCTGGTTCCAAAGTACGGTGCAGCTGTACCCCATCGAGTTCAAAAGAAGTGAACATGCTCTGTTTTACAGAGTAGCCACAACTTGATTCCAGGCAATTATTAATGTAATAATGCACGAAAGTAAACTTTCTAAACACCCTATATCATGCTAATTCATCATACTTGACCTATTAATTTAGGAAAATCGAGAATCAAACAAGACTTAAGTTAAGAACGAAGTAGAAATTATACCTTCTCGAGCTTTAACCTTGATATCTCACACACTGATTTGGTAATGCTTAGCAACTAAGAATTCTTTACTCAGATTTCTCCAACACTCTTATCACTATAACAGACTGCCATGGTGGCTTGTATTTAAAGAGAAAAGCATGGACTAGACACTTGCTTTACCCAATGATGGGATTCATGGTGCAATAGAAATGAACAATGGTTACTTAAGGAGTTGTTTAACCACTCCATACCAGCCACTTAGCTAGCCTTGCATGCCTAGGATTAACAGCTTGAAAGTTTGCGTAAAGAGAGTTTAGGCTACTGTTCCTTGTACTTGGTGACCCTTAATTTGGGACAAGAGAATAGATCTTAGACATAGACAAGGGGCTAGTTGGTCGGGCCCATTGCCCCACGCCACATTTTATTAAACCAACACCTTGTACCATCAGTTAACTATTATGTTGGGTTCCGAATTGGATTTTAAATAACCCAAGTTTATTGGGCTAACTCAAAAGTCCATCAATTAATTTATTGGGCTAGACTCCCAATTTATTATTTGGATTATAAACATGTAAATACTTAATTATTATGGCAAAGAATTTAATTAATTTAATTTACCCAATAACACTAAATTATACACCACCTTAATAATTATTAATAAGTTGGGTTATTTCACATAATTTAAGTTACTCACTTAATAATAATAAAAGATTTAGTCCATCCGCAAGCTTTCAAACCAATTCAATGATTTATTATTACTCCGGTATAATTAAATAAATTAATTATATACCACCTCTCTTATTGTCATCTTTTACTTAGTAATGCATTCCTTCTTAATTATTCCTCACTAATTCCATCATTGTGTCACACAAGACATTTCATAAACCTATCATAATTCTCCACATCTTATCAATTATTAAAAGTTAAATTTTAATTCAATTGAGTTACTCATCTCATGCCATGTAAGCATTTGTAAAATAAATAATCACAGGCTCTATTTATAAATATTAATATTAAATCATAAAATTTACGGGTATTACATCCTCTCCCCCTTATAAAGATTCCGTCCTCGGAATTGATACAAGGTTACACAAAAAGATGGGGATGTGTTCCAGTTCGGGTGGAAAAGCAACTTTGTACGCCACTTTGCCCACTCACTTCAATATCTCGAATGGCCCTATGAACCTCGGACTCAATTTTCCTTTCTTTCCGAATCTGATCTTTCCCTTCCAAGGAGATACCTTCAAAAACAGAAAACTACCGACTTCAAAGTCTCGGTTTGTTTGGTTCGTTCACTCTGACCGTCAGTTTGAGGGTGATAAGCAGTACTTAATCTCAATTGAGTTCCCATTCGTTCCTACAAAATTTTCCAGAATTTTGACGTGAAACGCGGATCTCGATGGGAGACAATCGACACCGGCACTCCATGTCGCGATACGATTTCCTTTACATACAAATTTGCTAACTGGTTCAAATTGAATCGAATCTTGATGGGTAGAAAATGAGCTGTCTTTGTTAGTCGGTCCACAATAACCCAAATGGCATCATAACCCTTCTGTGTAACCGGAAGTCCAACCACGAAGTCCATCGTAATGTGCTCCCATTTCCATTCTGGAATTTCCAGCGGTTGAAGTAGTCCACTTGTTCTCTGGTGTTCTACTTTGACTCTTTGACAAGTAAGACATCTGCTAACACATTCTGCAACCTCTCTTTTCAAATTAGGCCACCAAAAATGGTGTCGAAGATCCTGGTACATTTTTGTGCCTCCTGGATGTACTGAATACGTCGTATTGTGTGCTTCGTGTAGGATTTCCTTTCTCAGTTCGATTACAGCTGGCACCCATACTCGACCCTCAAACCTCAATATACCGTCCTTATCTACTTTCAACCTTTCTTCCTTATCTTCTACTATTTTCTTCTTTATCTTCTCAAATTCTTCATCTTTCTCTTGTGCTTCCTTTATTTTATCCAATAACATCGGGTGAGCTCTCATCATGAGTAATTTTCCTTCCTCTTCTTTTGATTCCTCCACCTCTATTTCCAACTTTTCCATTTCTCTTATTAATTCCTCTTGAGTTGTCAATTTGAATAACTTCTCCTTTCCTTTTCTGCTCAAAGCGTGGGCTACAACGTTTGCCTTTCCCGGGTGATAAAGAATTTCACAGTTGTAATCCTTGATTAGTTCCAACCACCTTCTTTGTCGCATGTTCAACTCCTTCTGTGCGAAGATATATTTCAGACTCTTGTGATCCGTATATATCTCACATTTTTCTCCATACAAATAGTGCTTCCAAATCTTCAATGCAAAGACTACCGCCGCTAACTCCAAGTCATGGGTAGGGTATCGTTTTTTAAAATCTTTCAACTGTCGTGAGGCATATGCAATGACCGTGCCATGTTGCATTAGCACACAACCAAGTCCTCTATGCGATGCATCACTATACACCATAAATCTTCTCGTATTATCTGGTAATGATAATACAGGCGCCTCACTCAACCTCCTCTTCAATTCTTGGAAACTCTCCTCGCATTTGTCCGTCCATACGAACTTCTCTGTCTTCCTCGTTAGATTGGTCAGCGGGGTTACTATCTTAGAAAAATCTTGGATAAATCTTCGATAGTACCCGGCTAAATCTAAGAAACTCCTAACTTCTGTTGGCGTCTTTGGCTGTTCCCAGTTACTTACCGCTTCCACCTTTGCAGGATCCACGAAAATTCCATTTTGATCTATCACATGTCCTAGAAATTGAACCCTTTCCATCCAAAATTCACATTTTGAAAATTTAGCGTACATCTTTTCCCTTCTCAATGCTTCCAATACCATCTTCAGGTGTTCGGCGTGCTCTTCCTTCGTCTTTGAATAAATCAAAATGTCATCGATAAATATTACTACGAACGTATCTAAGTATGGCCTGAAAACTTGGTTCATCAAGTCCATGAATGCTACCGGAGCATTGGTTAACCCAAATGACATCACTAAAAATTCGTAATGTCTGTAGCGAGTTCGAAACGCCGTCTTTTGTATGTCCTCCTCTTGCACTTTCAACTGATGATAACCCGTTCGCAAATCTATCTTGGAAAAACACTTTGCTCCCTCCAGTTGATCGAAAAGGTCGTTTATCCTTGGTAATGGATATCTATTCTTAATTGTCACTTTTTCAACTCCGATAATCGATCTGAGCCTCATCGATCCATCATTTTCTTTACAAACAACACTTTGGTGCTCCCCGAGGAGACACACTTGGCGAATGTAACCCTTATCTAGTAACTCTTTTAATTGAATCATCAATTCCTTCATTTCTCTTGGTGCCATACGATATGGGGCTTTCAAAATTGGTGCGGTTCCGGTGCTAAGTCTATTATGAATTCGATTTCTCCATGCGGCGGAAGACCATGCGATTATCTGCAGAAACACGTCTTGGAAATCTCTTACCAGCGATATATCTTTCATTTCTATTCCCTTTGCTTTGAGTGTCCACTATATAGGCTAAATAACCTACACATCCTTTCCTTAACAATTTCTTAGCCCCCATCATCGTAAGCAACACGATTGCTTGAGCGACGAGCTCTTAGTAAACACTACCTTAGGCCGATTTGAGGTCCGAAGGTTCACACTCTTCTTTGACAATCGATTATTGCGGCGTGGTAGGATAACCAATCCATTCCTAATATCACATCAAACTCTCCCGGTTTAATCGAATTAAGTCTACGTTTAGTTCGTGACCTCTAATGTTTGCTGACAGTTTGATAAACAAACTCTATGGGAATTACTTCCTTATTCGCAATCTCTACGTTCAATGAATTTTCTAAATGTTAGGGAGGTATGTTTAGTCGATTAGCAAATTCTTGAGACCTGAAAGGAATAGGTATCACCCAATCAAATAATACATAGGCATTTATATTATTGATTGGGAGAATACCTGACACCATGTCCCTTGCAGTCACTGCGTCTTGGATAGTCATGTTAAAGGTTTGGGCGTTGGTCGGGTTGGATTGTGTGTTGTCCGTCGATCATCGACTTCTTGCCCCTCCTTGTTGGCCGCTTCCTCCGTTGCTCCCCTTCTTTGGGCAATCCTTGATTTGATGCTCAATTGAGCCACACGCGAAACATCCCTTGATCTTTTTTGGCTTTGGGCAGTTGGGTGAAATGTGCCCTTCTTGGCATGATTGTAGCAGCAGCGTTATACCTCTTCCAAATATACCCTTGATGGTTCTTCCCACATTTCGGACAAGCTTCACTTCTTTTCTTAAACCCTCCTTGATAACTTTCTGACTGGTTGATGTTTCGGTGATTGGTGTTGTTGTTGTTTCTGTTGTTGTTGTTGCGGTTATCCCATTTCCTCTTTCCCAGATAACTTCCACCACTGCTACTCCCTCCACGAGTTTCTCCCCCAACATTCTTGTTCTTCTTCTCCTTGTTGTATTGGCTCAATGCCTCGCTACCTCCCTCAGCAATTTTCGCCTTCTCCAATAACGTGGTGAATGAGTCGATTTGAAGGACCAACACCTTGTTGAACAACCAAGGTTTTAGTCCAAGTTCGAAGCGTCAAGATTTCCTTTCTTCAGTGTTTACTTGATGTGTTGCGAATTGTGCGAGTTCATTGAACTTGGCCGCATACTGTGCCACTGTCATCTCCCCTTGTTTTAGTTCTAGAAACTTTACCTCCATCCTATTCTTCATGCTCTTCGGGAAGTAATTCTCGAAGAATAAAGTCTTAAACCTTTCCCAGGTTATAGTCCCTTCTCCCGCCCTCTGTTGATTTGCTTCCCACCAGTAGTTTGCTTCACCCCTCATCATATATGTAGCGAACACGGTTTTCTGGTCTTCACCCACACGAGCAATGACGAAGGCTTTCTCCATTTCCTTGATCCACGTTTGCGCTACAATAGGATCGGTAGTACCTATGAATTCCGGAGGTCCTACACTCTTAAAGTCCTTGAAGTTTGCGACTGGAGCTACTTGGGGATTGGGTGTTACTTGTTCATTTCTTCCCCTAAGAGCCTCCCCTAACAAATCTACAAGCCTCTGAATGGGATCTACTTGTCCTCTCTCATCATTAACTCGACTCTTCCGGTGCAGTTAATCTACGTCTGGGCGGCATTTTTCTGCATCATAAAACTTCCATTTTTATTATCTAATTATATTACTTAAACAATTCTCCATAAAAGGAATAAGATTTCACAATACATTTCAGAACAAGATCATTTATATTCATATGCCAAATTGTTACCTTACATGATTATCTCTAGCATACTTCTATAAATGACACAACTTATCCCCTAATATCACAAAAGATGGGGACAACCATTAACATACTACCCTCTAATATAACTCAAAAGTTTGGGGCTTACAACTATCTCACATTCTACATAAAAGACTGAAATTACAACAACAGATAATACACTACATAACGAACTACAACTAATAACTTTTAACGCCTAGACTTAATCTATCATTCCGCGCTCCACAATGCTCTGGTACTCCCTCTGAGTAATGTGCACCACCAAATCTCGGCTTATGGTGTGCCGGGTCTGTCCTTGCTCTGTCGGGTAGTGATTTACCCCATCAATCAGTCTCTCCATGGCCGTGCGCACTGCATAGCCCATCCTATTCATCTTCCTCCTTTTGCACCTCACTTCATCTTCTAGATCGTTAGCCCTATCATTGGCCCCTTCCCACTTCTCTTCGAAATGGATCCTATCCATTACCTCCATCCCTAACTGAGTACGGATAGCTTCTTTCTCTGTCCTCTTGCTCAACTCCCTCTGCTCCATCTCTTCCAACTTCCCTGCCAGTTCTACATTCCTAGCCACCGCCCTGTGAAACAAAGCCCCCATCTGGATTCCTGTCTCCATACGGTGAGCAATCTCTACCTCCATCTCCTGCATCACTAACTTTCTCTGGTGGTCTTCGTCCCTCAGCTTTTGGAATTCGACTCCCTGTCCCTAGCCTCAGCCTCTAACTCCTCAACTCTGCACCCTAACTCTAAAATCTGCTCCTCATACTCCCCCAACATCATATCCTCAAAAGTAGCCTCGTCGGAGTCCCCAATGGGCTCGTCCACCATACGCTCCTCCATAGGCTCCTCCTCTGGATCAGACTCCTAAGGTATTGGCTCCATTTCCTCTTCCTCATCATCATCATCAATAGGGACTACAGTTAATATAGGCTCCGCTATCAATGGTGCCTCATATACCACGTGTATGTCACGCGGCTCCTCTTCTACTACTCGGCTAGGTCCTCCCATGTCAGTCATCCTACAATCACCAACACAAGACAAAACAAACAACAACTCCATTAAAATGTTAAATAACATAAGTTCATTGTATAGAATAAAGTTATATTCTGTAACACGCTAAGTCCATCTCTATGAAAACTCTATATGAGTTTCATCCCTTTCTATCTTCCAAGTTCTACTAAGTTATAATCTAAGGGCTCTTGCTCCTAAGGTTTATAACTATGGCTTTGATACCAACCTGTGACGCCCCCAAAATTTGGACACCCATATCTCGAATTCGGTGCATAACGTACAACTACGAATATCTTACTAAAATCAACAACGGAAATACTAGAATAATTTACATTGATATAATATAAATATTTGCGTCCCAAGGTACCGTAACCATTACTATGACAATTCAGTGATTAACTTAAACATAACTTAATCATTCTTGAATACATCATAACAAGCATAACAATAATAATAATACTTCTAGTCTTAAGGACTAAGTTATTACATCTCCTTGCCCTTTCCCTTGTCACATCACGAAAGTACCGCCTTGCTTCTCGCCTTAAGCTGTAATGTTTTAGGAAGCAAGAATGAGCAAACGAGTTTGCCCGACCAAGTAATATAGCCAGAAGAACAAGCAGTTATAGTATTTAAACCTTTCAAGGGTATAATAATAATTGGTAGTTCAAGGATATCAAGAAATATCAAGAGTATTCAATAGGTGTCGCTATAGACTGAAGGATATCAACAAAATTTTAGGATTTCATTCATTTCGAGGTTCAACATGAATGAGTACTGAGTAGTCACTAAGGACTAAGAACTCTTACTAGAATTAACAGTATTACACTGTAATCCAATGTAAACGGGTACAACAGGTGATCAGCCTAAAGTACCCTACGTTATGCATAACATTTAATCATACTCATGTGCGCACGTCGGTTCCCCGATAATATATAATTTCCCCTTCAATGAGGGTTGTTCATCTCAGTAGATTTACGATAGTCCACACCAAGTCAATTGGTTTGGATAGCATAATAATAGTCTAGTCGAATCAAAGGCTTAGACAATTTTTATCATGCATTTAAGAACAATAAATCCAATGTTTGCAACAACGTCAAGGTATATAAATGATTTTCGAATAGAAACAGATATTTGCTTGAGATGACAATTCGAATGTATACAGTGTAAGAAGTAAGGAACTTGCAACACAATAATAATAGTGTTCGGATACTTGCTCAATGTAAATTTGAGTGAGGTTAGGGAACTTGCCTTTAGCGTTGATTGCTACTTATAGCGAAAATCACCTCAATGAACTATGTTTGTCCTATTTATGTAAGCATAGGTATTCATTAGCCAAACACACTTAATATACATATATAAACAACATGTACACATAACACATTTTTTTTCTACGTATACTGCTGCACCCATCAAAACTCATAGCTGTACACTAACATGCTCATACTTTTGACCACTGCTAGTTTATTCATAATCTTTCTTCTTCGTAGTTCCAAGAGGTTCATTGCTTTAAGTAGACCATAAAATCTATTAATCCCACCAACCCCCTTTCTACGCATGTTTGCAGGCATTAGATTTATTTTCCCGAAGTTAGTAAAATTCTCTACTTAGAACTCATTCGTGTAATAATAGTTTATAGCAGTATAGGAATATTTATTAATCCATCCTTATATCAAGTTATGATGCTGTCTCCGAGTCCCAGGACATCTCGCCATGTCCGAAGCCGAAGACATCTGGCCATGTCCGAAGCCTAAGACGTCTGGCCATGTCCGAAGATGAAGACATATGGCCATGTACGAAGCCGAAGTCATTTAGCCATGTCCGAAGATATTACGACTTGTCCGAAGACAACACGCTTGTTTGAAGACATCTCAAAAATCGACTCTTTCGAGAGACTTGATCTACACTATTTCGACAAGGTCTAAGTTTGTCGGGTTAATTTCATTAAGACTTTACTATATGCATACAGCCTAAGGGAATTTCTTAATACATGGTCTAACACGCCCGAACCCATCAGCTGGTTCCTAAGTACGGTGCAGCTATACCCCATGGAGTTCAGAAGCAGTGAACATGCTCTGTTTTGTAGAGTAGCCACAACTTGATTCCAGGCAATTATTAACATATTCATGCACGAAAGTAAACTTTCTAAACACCTTATATCATGCTAATTCATCATACTTGACCTATTAATTTAAGAAAATCGAGAATCAAACAAGACTTAAGTTAAGAACGAAGTAAAAATACCTTCCTTCTCGAGCTTTAACATTGATATCTCACACACCGATTTGGTAATGCTTAGCAACTAAGAATTCTTTACTCGATTTCTCCAACACTCTTATCACTATAACAGATTGCCATGGTGGCTTGTATTTAAAGAGAAAAGCATGGACTGGACACTTGCTTTACCCAATGTTGGGATTCATGGTGCAATAGAAATGAACAATGGTTACTTAAGGAGTTGTTTAACCACTCCATACCAGCCACTTAGCTAGCCCTGCATGCCTAGGATTAACAGCTTGAAAGTTTGCGTAAAGAGAGTTTAGGCTACTGTTCGTTGTACTTGGTGACCCTTAATTTGGGACAAGAGAATAGATTTTAGACATAGATAAGGGGCTAGTCGGTCGGGCCCATTGCCCCACACCACATTTTATTAAACCAACACCTTGTACCATCAGTTAACTATTATGTTGGGTTCAGAATTGGATTTTAAATAACCCAAGTTTATTGGGCTAACTCAAAAAAGTCCATCAATTAATTTATTGGGCTAGACTCCCAATTTATTATTTGGATTATAAACATGTAAATACTTAATTATTATGGCAAAGAATTTAATTAATTTAATTTACCCAATAACACTAAATTATACACCACCTTAATAATTATTAATAAGTTGGGTTATTTCACATAATTTAAGTTACTCACTTAATAATAATAAAAGATTTAGTCCATCCAGACAAGCTTTCAAACCAATTCAATGATTTATTATTACTCTAGTATAATTAAATAAATTAATTATATACCACCTCTCTTATTGTCATCTTTTACTTAGTAAGGCATTCCTTCTTAATTATTCCTCACTAATTCCATCATTGTGTCACACAAGACATTTCATAAACCTATCATAATTCTCCACATCTTATCAATTATTAAAAGTTATATTTTAATTCAATTGAGTTACTCATCTCATGCCATGTAAGCATTTGTAAAACAAATAATCACAGGCTCTATTTATAAATATTAATATTAAATCATAAAATTTACGTGTATTACAGTTTCCACCAAACTCCATATCAGCGGAGATGTATGATGCTCTATACGACTGTAACATAGAATTATAGGACGAAGTTGAGGAGCTGAAGTGGATGGTTGAGATGCATCATGCTTCGATGAAGCAGAAGGATGCGGAGATTCAGGAACTTGACCCAAAACTTGGAAACACGTTGTGGGATCAAGTTCATACCAAGGGTCAGCATGAAGACTTGTTAGCGGTAAACGAGAAGATAAAGACTGACATGGAGAAATTGAAAGATGATTTCAAGGAGGAATCAGCTAAGCGTGCAAGAGCAGAGGCTACTTGGATGAAGGCGACTCAGCGTGTAGACTGTGCCGAGGCTAAGGTCTAAGTGAAGAAAGCCAAGATGAAGGAGATGGATTATGCTTTTAATTCTGCGATTGATAGGGCCCAGGATCGAGTCTATTATTACCCACCTCAGTTTGAGAATTCACCGTGGTTCGTGATGGATCGTAGAACGGCGTATCGTATCATGGAGGAAGAGCGTCGGGAAGCCTTACGAAGTCTTAATATGTCTAGATAGAGATAATAATAATAATAATGTGTGGTTAATTATGTGAATAAATAAATTGTGAATCTCTTATTTTGAGATGAATAAAGGGATGGTATGGGTATGTAATCCTGGAACTTGTTTAGTTCAGGAAAGTGAATGTTGATAAAAGTGAATGTTGATGGGTATGTGGTGTTAGGTATCATTCCGATTAATGGTATTAATGCTTATGTACTATTTGATTCAGATGCTACTTGTTCATTTATATCCGATGAATTTGCTCAGAACTTAGATTTGCCTTAGGAAGAATTAGAATTTCCCTTAAGTATAGAGATTGCAAATAGAGAAGTGATTCCTGTTAGATTTGTATATAGGAATTGTAGAGTGGTTATAAAGGTTGAAGCTATAATAAACTGGGATCAGCCGAAGACACCGTCAGAAGTAAGGAGTTTCTTAGGATTGGCAGGATACTACAGACATTTTATTCAAGACTTTTCCAAGATCGCGACTCCGTTGACGAATTTAACTAGGAAGGCGGTTAAGTTTGTTTGGATAGAGAAGTGTGAGGAAAGTTTTTGAGAATTGAAAAAGAGGTTGAGTTCAGCACCTGTGTTGTCGTTGCCTGATGATACATGAAATTTTGTGGTATATAGTGATGCATCACATAAAGGACTAGGCTGTGTGCTTATATAGAACGACAGAGTTATTTCGTATGCATCACGTCAGTTGAAAGATTACGAGAAAGGGTATCTGACTCATGACTTAGAGTTGGCAGCGGTGGTGTTTGCCCTGAAAATTTGGAGACATTATCTTTATGGAGAGAGGTTTGAGATATATACCGACCATAAAAGTCTGAAGTATATCTTTACACAAAAAGATTTGAATATTAGACAAAGAAGGTGGTTGAAACTGATCAAAGATTATGATTGCGAGATTTTTTTTCATCCTGGAAAAGCGAATGTTGTTACTGATGCCTTAAGTAGGAAGGGACGGGAGAAGTTAATGATGTTAACTGATCAAGAGAAGCTAGTGTCAGAAATGGCTAAGTTGGAGTTGGAAATTAAATGTCCGATAGAATCCGATGAAAAGTTGTTCCAGATGGGAAATAGTTTAATGTTGGTGGATAAGGTGAGAAATGCACAACTTTAGGATGAAGACTGCGAAAAGATAAAACAGAGGATATCTGTAGCTGATGAAAACAAATTCAAAATTGATTCGGAAGGATTACTTCGATTCGAAGGGAGAATTTGGGTTTCGCAAGTACCAGAAGTTAAGGAGGAAATTTTGAGTGAAGCTCACAATTCAAGATATTCGATTCACCTTGGGAGTACAACGATGTACCAGGATCTTAGACAACATTTTTGGTGGCTGAATATGAAGAGGGATGTGGCTGAATGTGTGGCAAAATGTTTAATGTGTCAGAAAGTCAAAGCTGAACATCAAAGGCCAAGCGAATTGTTACAACCGTTGGAGATACCAAAATAGAAATGGGAGCATATCACAATGGATTTTGTGGTAGGTCTTCCAATGACCCAACAAGGATACGATGCCATTTGGGTGATGGTCGATCGACTGACGAAGTCGACACACTTTTTGCCAATCAAGATTAGATTTATAATAGATCGGTTAGCAAAACTGTACATGAAGGAAATTGTGTCGAGACACGGTGTACCTGTGTCCATTGTATCAGATAGAGATCCACATTTCACATCTAATTTCTGGAAACGACTATAAGAGTGCTTAGGGACACAGCTGAGAATGAGCATAGCGTACCATCCTCAGACCGACAGACAAAGTGAGAGAACCATCCAAATACTAGAGGATATGCTCAGAGCGTGTATTATGGATTTCAAGGGAAATTGGGATGACCATCTACCATTGGTAGAATTTGCTTATAATAATAGTTATCACGCGAGTATTGGCATGCCGCCTTACGAAGCATTATACGGCAGGAAATACAGAACTCCGTTATGCTGTAACGAGGTAGGTGAACGTTATCTGTTGGGTCCAGAATTGGTACAACAGACTGTTGAGATCATTAAAGTGTCTTCCTGAAAATAGACAGAAGAAATATGCCGATCAACATCGGCAAAATAGAGAATTCGATGTCGGTAGTTATGTTTTCTTGAAATTGTCTCCCTGGAAGGGGAAAATTCGATTTGGCAAGAAGGGGAAATTGAGCCCTAGGTTTATAGGACTTTTTGAAGTGCTTCGACGAGTTGGCGAAGTGGCTTTCGAGATAGCTTTACCACCGGAGTTGGAGCATATTCATAATATTTTCCATGTCTCGGTATTGAGGCAATATAAGCCTGACTATAAACATGTTATCGAATATGAGCCCTTACAGTTTGAGAAAGATTTGTCATATGAAGAAGTCCTGTTCAAATTGTTGACAGAAAAGAGCAGGTACTGAGGAATAAGGTGATACCTTCTGTTAAGGTAATCTGGAGGAACCACAATGCTAAAGAAGCTACGTGGGAACTTGAAAGTGTTATGATGAAGAATTATCCTCAGTTGTTTGCTTGATTTTGTATAGCGATTCTGGGGATGGAATCTTGTTAAGGAGGGAAGAATGTAACGAATAAATTTTTTTGAGTTGTGATTATGGGGACAAAATCCTTTTAAGGAGGGAAGGATGTAACGATCGAGAAATTTGTAATTTAATTCAAATATTTATTGAATTAAATAAATATTTTTAATAATTTATTTATTAAGATAAATAAATAATTGATGAATTGTGGTGAATTAATTTAATAATTAAATTGATTAGTGTAAATTAAATTGAGTAATGATAATTTATCAGAAGGATTTAATTTAAGGAAATAATTAAATTAAATCGATTGCTTAATATTTAATAAGATAATTAAGTTAAATAAATTGTTTAATTTAATAGAAATAAATAAATAAAATGATGTGTCTAATTTATTAATTAAATTAGATATATAATTATTTATTAATTATAAGGTATAATGATTTTATTACTATTATAAGTTATTTAAATTAGCTAAACTAAAGTTATTTAAATTAACTAAATTAAAAGTGTGACAATTAGAAACTATATAATATAAATATTATTTAAATAATCTAGTATGGGAATTAGTGTGTAACCAAACGTGCCTTATGGCTTTTGGTTTATTTTAACTGGCGTGAGCCTTTTTGGTTTTTTACAAGATGAACGTGGAAGCCAGTTATATGTTGCGCATTTCATTTCACGTATTATTTCTCTAAGGCTTATTAGATAGCAGAGAGTGAAAAAGAGAGCTTGGTGAGAATTGCAGAGAATTGAGAGTGGGATCAAGAAGGAAAAGGGTTGAGAGAGAGTTTGCTATCAATTTTGTTGTCACAAAATCAAAGGTTCAAGGTATAAACTATTCCTATTGTTATTTTTAGTTTTGGTAGTATATGTATATATCTTCTTGGTATGATTTGGAAATCACGTGAATTGTGATGTATATATGTTCATATATATTTGCAAAACTCTGTTAATTATCATGTAAACTTGTTATTTGTGATCAAATTCATAAAAATTGGGTGTAGGAAGAAAAAGGAAAATCACAGTGTTAGTATTCTTATAATATGGCCTTAGAAAGTACTAAATTTCTTGTCCAATGTGTGATGTAATCTGTAATTTATTGGTGGATTGTGATAATATATTAAGAAACGAAAGCGGCGTAGTTCGAATCGTGTCAAATGATTAAGAAACCAATTCGTGGAGATCGAATTCGTTAAAAGTATATAAATGAGGAAATTTGGGAAAAATTTAGTTTTGATTCTTCAAAATAGTGTTTATATAATGTTTTTGTATATAGAATGGTGTTTAGCATGTATAGCTGTAATATGACAAAGTGTTAGATGTTGAAGTTAGGAGATTTTCTATAGAATTGGGATTTTTGGCCAAAGCAGAGTCTGATTTTGAGCTTCTGCAAAAATTGGAATTGAGGCATCACGCAAGTGCGGCGATGCAGCGTTAGGTTTTTACGCTGGCGCCATCATATGTATGCCAGCGCCACGTATCATTCTGTTACTACCCAGTGTATTACTGGCACGACCGGAGACATAGTTCGTGGTCTTAAGACCCTCAGACATTGATTTTGAACTTGTTTTCTATTCTTAATTCACAGAACAAGTTCATTATTTCTAGCATTCGTTGTTCATTCTCATGTTGTTATTATTACTACTTCCTATATCAGTGAGCTATTGTTTGCTTACTCTTACAACTAACACTGTAGCTAAAGTGGAGAAAGTTGATGAGCCATCCACTAGCAAAGGAAATGGCAAATTGTCCAAGTGTTGAAGACTTATGAAAATTTTATCTTAATGATTTTTGTTAAAGACTTGGTTTAATTTGTGATGTATTTCGCAAACTTATGTAATAATTTGAAGGTTAGATTACCTGGGATATATTTTGAGGATATGATGTAACCCTTTAATGGGAAAGATGATTGTTTAAGTTATTTAAATCACGTCTTTATCCTTTGATTATGGGTAGTTAGATGTGATATTTTGGATAGTGAACACCAAATCCTGTGGGAATGGAGTAACTGGATTTGGGGGTGTCACAAAGGATCTCCCAACCCGTCATACTTTTCAAAGTCGGCAGTTTTGAACTTCTCTGGACAAGGAACACCAGGGAATATGCAAAGGTCAGTATATAAAACACTCACGTGTGCTCCAATCCCTTTGATAGACCTAATGGTCTCTTCCATTTGAAGGACTTTCTTCCTGATATCACCGGTGTTTGGATCTTCTTTGAAAAGGGTGATTGCAGGGATTTTGTTAGTTTTGTCAAGTTGAGACTCAGGTATGTGAGCTTCTTTGTCCGGACCTTGAGTTCCTCTATGTGTAGAGGATTCTGTATGTATGGGTATTCGTGGACCCTGAGTGGACTAGTGTAATTCTTTAAGCAGAACAACCAACTCTGTAATTTGGTTGCTTAGTCCTTCGAACTCCTCACGAGTGATAGGAGTAGGACTAGACTGGCCAGATGTAGCCATGGTTGGTTATAGGCTTTTTGCCTTTTTGAACTTTGAACGGGTAGTAGGTCCAATTGTTTCCCTACAAAAAGGCTTATGTAGTTTAGTCTTAGGGAATGTATAAATGATTTACATGCTATGTAATATGTCCATTATAGGAGTGTTATCTTGCAAAACGGGTGTCAGTTGTTTGTAAGCATGTCATGTTTTAATATGTATGTACACATATTCTTTCATATTTTCCATTACATAGAGATTGACATGGAATGAATTTACAAGTAATTAATTTTATAAGTAACTGAAAATGGAAAGCATGAGGAGACTTTCCTCCGCGTTTGGTTTATCAGAGGCTGGCCTATCTTAGGTTACTCTCGCAGATTTTTGGCATGAAGGTTCCCAGATCATCGCAATTTACTAGATGGGAAGTTAATCCGGTCTTTTAACTAGAGCGAATCTGGGTGGTACCTTTCCTGAGCATCATTAGAATTAGTCTCCCTACGAGTCCAGTAATCAAACACCGACAAGATAGCCTCTTGGTGGAGGAACCACACAACATACATTCACTGTGACAACCCATAAAATCGAATTGTCCAGAATTCAAGTTTAAAGAATTAGTTATTAATAAAATGAATTTTTATTAATAATATTCTATGCTATGTGTTTATTAATCGTTCTAAAACCTAGGATGATTATAAACCGGGAGGATTCTGGCTACGAGCTAGACTGAACGAGTAAGAATTTTAAGGACGAAAATAAAAAAATTTCGCGAACAAAAATTTTTTCGGGGAAAAGAAGAAATAGGCACTATTCACTCGACGAAATCCTAAGGGTTAGGGTTTGAATAACCTAAGCCTTTCCAAGGGTTCGGTATGTCAAAATGTCATTCTGTCGAAAGATTTGACAATAATATATCGTGAAAAGTTAAGTAATCCGATAAAAGTTTTTCTCGAAAAACGTGCAAAAATCGGACAAAATAAAAACGGCGAAAAGTACTGTTATGTACTTTTTATTCGTTTAACTATGTTAGGGGAAAAAGTGAAGGAAAATGCTTAACATCAAAAGTGTTTTTCAATTTTTCGGAGATCTGAAGAATACGTAAAAGTTAATCGGTAAAGGAAAGACGAAATATCCAAAAAAATTTGGATTCCGAGAATCGCAGTTTTTGAATTGTCGGACGAATTCCGCAAGACGAAAGCACGAAGCTTCCAGGAGAAGATTCGTGAATAGTAAGGAGGTGGAATAATAAGGAGGTGTGAATAGTAACTTTAGGGGCGAAATAACTATTTTGCCCCTAGCTTTGAAAATCTATAAAAGGAAGCCTTAATTTCATTTGTTGTAGATTTTGAAAATCACCAACACTTGAGAGAGAGAGAGAGAGGTCGGATGGGAAGGAGAAGGAGGAGAAAAAGCTTGCTCGTGTGAAAACTTTGTCCTACGGAAGGAGATTAAAGAGCAAAGGTAATCCGAAACCTAACTTCTATAAAATTTTCTTTAAGTTTCTATCTTAAAAACATAACTTAATGAGAATAGAAGTAAACGATGTTAAGAATGATTTCATATGGTTGAAATCATGAGAAAACGAAGAAATAAGAACTAGAAGTTTAGTTTGTAAATTTCTTAAGGAAGTATAAGTTTCGTAATGAATTTGAGCGATCCGAATGAATCATATGAATGATTTGGTGAAATTAGTAAGGAATGGTGTCTTATAACACCAAATTCCAAGAAAAAGTGAAATCGTAATCAAAATATCGATTAAAATTGAAGAACGAATGAAGAACGCAAAGAACTCGCGCAGAACACAAAGAACGTGGTTGATGGACAAATTTAAAACCATCGTAGTATAATTATTGTTGATGGACAAGTTTAAAACCATCACATATAAGTTAGTTTCTTATTGCTTGGTTAGGAACGTTAGAAACGTTAGAAACGTTCTTGAAGAACAGATTATAACTTAGCTATAACGAAGTTATGGCAAAATTTTTGTAAAAGAAGAACGTGAAGTAAAAAGTATGTAAATGAACCCGAACGTGTAGGGTTGCATAAGAATGTAAGAGAACGTAGAAAACGTGAGTCGTGGACTGAAGAACGAACAAGTTTCGAGTTTGGATGATCTAATTACGGAAGAACAAATGAAGGACGTTAATAACGTAAAATTAACGAAAGACGAAGATTAAGCCAATCAAATGGCATGTTAACAGATTTAGAACGAAGTTCTATCTGAGGGGAGTTAAATTACGTAGGATAAGAAAGAGAATGGCATTAGAATGACCTCGTTCCAAGTTATAACAAATAAGTTATGAGATCAAGAAGTAAGCATCTCAAAATAATTAAACACTTAGTAATTTTTTCTATGTTTTAAGCTTGGTGTCGCAGCGCCAGCCATGCCTTGAAAGGCGGTGCCACAGCGCCAGCCCGGGCAGTTGGCTACTACAGAGAGGTGCTGCAGTGTGAGAGAAATGGAAGGAATCGACGCTGCAACGCCGATGTAGAGAAAAAGCCAGAGAAGAGCTTTTAACTGCTCAACTCTGGGAGAAGCGTAAGGGAAGATAAAGAACATATAGTTCGCGTAATGTAACACTTAATCAAGTGTTTTAAACCTTAAATAAAGGTTGAACGGAAAGATTTAAACGAGATTAAAAGATAAAGAATGTAAACGTAAATTACCGAATCGATACTCAGGGACCGTAATCACGATAAAAAGAACGTGTGGGTTTGTTATGATTGTGATTCCTTACACGTTGAGTGACGAGGGTAAGGAATAGCATTTCGATGTTATGATGTCGTAATGAGAGATAAGTGTAAAGCATATGGAAGCTGTGAACACAACGCAGTTGCTATGAACGATTGATCTTAGCATACAATAAATGGTATGGCTTCGACATTAAGGAAGAAAGATGAACGTGGGGTTCTTGTAATGGATAATGAATGAGAGCGATTAAAATCTTGGTTGAAGGTTGAATAGAATTAAGAGACGAGCAACGTAAACACTGAATACGTAAACGATCATTGTGAATCGTATTCGCGTCGAGTGAACGTTCTAAGTATACATTGGTTGTATGACTTAGACGTTGACAAAGGTAGTAAGTAAGATAAGAATTATCAAGAAAGCCATAGCAAACGTTAATAAGATTAATGAAAGCCGAATGTGAGTCGGATGGAGAATGTTAGAATGAAATATAAGCGTTAAACACTTTAACCGACGTGAGGGTTGAGTGTACGCGAATATTAAATGTATAGAACCTATACCCCGTGTATGGTTTGACCGTAAGATAATGAAGACCAATGATTAAACCTATGAACAGTAAAGAAAATGAATTAATGACAATGATGTATAACGTAAAGAAGCCGAGTTAATGATTAACTTGGATGAGGTTCTGAGTTGAATGAACCGAACATTGTAAGATATGAATAAAGTAATGGTTAACGCTATGAATGCATAATATTGACATTAAATAATCGTTCTGAGTATACAGAAGACTGTACGACTTAGACGATAAAGAATAAATCCTGAGGTATGTCATTTAGTTGCCAGAAAGCCATAAGGAATAAGAATTTTACTTAATGAGCATTATAGTTTAATGGTTCTAATAAGTTAAGATAAGTTTAGGTTGTGGTACAATCGTAACCTTTGATGGTTGACATATGGGAGCTGGGCTAAACAATTCCTTTAGAGAGCGAAGGTATATACGAAACTAGCAACTGATCTAACTCACTGTTATGGCAGTGTAGATGAGACATGAACTTGTTTGTTGGTTATTTGTGGGAAACCACTCAGAGTACCATATGGACTGCTAGCAGAGGCACGATGTGTGCTGAGTCCTAGGAGAGTTATAAGAAGAAGATAAGAATGTAAATCATCAAAGATGATGATAGTATGAGTAAGACATCTCCGTATATCATAAAGCCATAAACCGGTAAAGAAAGTTAGTCGCGTAAACGTAGATTGCAAGAATGCAAACCTTAAGAAGTAAAGTTAAGTAAACCAATGTGTAAACTCAAGTATATAACTAATTGGTGTATGTGTTATCTCCTTATGTGCTACATAGGAATTGGAATAAGCAGTTCAGCGTAAACTGTAAGTTATAGCTATGCGTAAGGCAAGTTTCCTAACTTCATTCATATTTTAAATGAATTCTAGTTTCTTAAACTTCTCAGATGTTGAACTTGAGAAGTTCTGTCTATGTGTGAATGTGAGATATTTGTACAAGGTGGTAGAACGTATGAGGTCTTGTGCCACAATTTGAAAACTTCGGTGTTTCTATGAGATGGATTATTATGTGATTGAACTGTTCAATATAAGAATGCTCTGTTATACATGAAATGTTATTGTTAAGTCTGTGCTAAAGATTCTAGCCAGACAGGATGTGTATGAAAAAGGTAAAAGATTGAAAGTATTCCAAAGTGAATGTGACTAACACTACTAGAAATTCGACCTATAGCTACGGTCGCCGACCGTCGCTATAGGCCAAAAGACCGTCGCTATAGGCTATAGCGACGGTTACCGACCGTTGCTGTAGAAGTCGTCGCTAAAACCTATAGCGACGGTCTTTTGGCCTATAGCGACGGTCGCCGACCGTCGCTATAGGTCATGCCAAAATCGTGTATTTACTCTTTACCTACGGTCATTGAAGGCTATTGCTACACTGATGCGTGACTGTCATATATACCCATTTTAATTTTTTTAAAAAATTAATAATGCACATTTATTCAACAAACCCAAATACAATATAAAATAACACATAAAAATATATTATATACATCATTTAAAATCATTCATATTACAACATTACAATACATAACATCTAGCATATGTCAATGCCCAAAACATGGTTGCGTTAAAAAAAGAAGAAACATAAAGATAATAAGAACACCTAAGATAAAAGTAACAAAATAAACAAAAACCCAACAGGGATGTTGTGCAAAAACACTCCTTTTGGAAGACTAATTTTTGATCTTTGATGTAGATGCAAAGCAGTCCCTGCAATAAGAAAGATAAACTTAGTTTTAAGTCAAAACTCAAGAACAAATTAAACTAACATGTTACAAATCAATCATAACAATAAAGAAGTTATTAATAAAAATATAATAAAGAAGTTAACAAAATTGCATCTTAAGTGCAATTATAGAGGAAAAAAGCTCAGATAAGATATGGGACAATTTCTGGAGAAGTTTGCCTAAAATTTAAATGAAATAATATAAAAGCATAGGAAATGGTGAATGTATGAAACATAAAGGAATTACTAAGGAAACGTTGTTGAAAGTATACCAAAGTTGCTCACCCACATCCTTAGTAGAGGCTCAGCCACATATTTTGATAATATTTTACCAAAGAAGTCACTCATCTACTGACAGTGGTTCGCCAAAATGACAGAAACCTAACATTATTTTATAGTCTCATTTAATGACAGTTGTTCGCCAAGAATGACATGCATATAGGCAAGAACATATATGTACAGAACATATGGTGTAACTGAGTCCTTGTTAATTTCGTGCCAAGAACATATATGTACAGAACATATAGCAGTCATTGCCAATTTGCCATTGTGATTTAATTTCATAACTTTGAAACAATCAAGTCTTAGCATTAGTAGATTTCAAACTTGGATTCCAAATTGATCAACATAGCTAAAATTCAAGAAAGAAACATAGTTTCTTGAATAATCAAACAAAAGAATAAACAAGAATATGATAGAATAAGGTCTCCGCACACAGATATTCTTCTTTACCGCTTAATCGTGTCCGAATGTTGTTTGTGGTATAGCTATTTGATTTCAACTGATCGTCTTGGTTCAATGTCAATAGAGCTTTTGACCCAAAATGCAAATATATATGAATCCAAAGACCTAAAAGTGTAGGCAAAAAAAAAGATTGAAGTTAGCAAATTCTTTCCAAAATAACTAGCAACTTTTCGTTACAAATGACAATGCAAGAAACTTTACTTCCAATCTCGTCACGATTGTCAAGTTGATATATTTGAAGTATTCGACTAGTTGTTGGATCATGTATTCAATCCCATCCAAACCAATCTGAAATCAAATTACAAAACTCAACAGTAATATTACAACATAATCGTAGATTCAAAAAGGAAAAATGGGCTTAAGACTAGTAATATCAATACTAGCATGTTCACAGAGAAGACTCACAACTGTAACTCTCTGGTCTACAAATGTTCTAAATAATGCAACTAGATAACTACTTAAAGAAATTTTTCAGTAGGATTAGAATAGTTATGAAGAATCATTCTAACCAAATTAGTGAAGAATCACATTTAAGTGTCCAGCATAATTTTCACTATCAATTAGAAGAACACAATTGAAGTTAAAGGATGATAAAAAAGGGTCTTTTACCTGACAAAGCACATCCATATTGGTCTGCCCTCCGTTTTTAGATAAGATATTGGCGCGAAACTTCTGCACGCCGCTACTCACATCCTGTTGTATATCAATCTTTGGGAAAACTTTCACATTACTGTTGTATATAATTCTTAACATAGTTTCTTACATTAAATAACACTTGGCTAAAGTTTTTCAAAGAATGAAAGGAAAATCCAAATGCAAGAGAAAAAATTACCATCCCTAACATGGACACATAGTGCAGAACACATTTAAGTACATAGTTTCATCAAAAGTGAAGGTTTTTCTCAACTCCTCCCAAAGTCCCCGAAAATCCTGTCGGATCGATCAAAGACCAAACAAATGAAAGGATTTGTAACTTTTCAAGACCCATTTAACTTTAATAACTCTATGCTCAAAGAAAATCGATAGGAGCAAGAGCTAGAGAATCAAAATATCAAATAACCACATACAATTATAATCAGCATCTTTTAATAAAAATCATTCATACCACTAATTCTAAATTTCTACATCATTCATACCCAAAATTTCTACATCTTTTTTAATAAAATCATTCATACCCAAAATCATTCATAACAACATACTAGTGTGACGAGTAATATTAAGATACAACAACAAAGCTTATTAAGATGCACTGCAGAAGTCCCAAAAAGGAATGAATCGATAAAGCAGTTGTAATAATTAGGGTTTGGAATAAAAGAGTAAAGATGTAAAAAGGAGAGAAATATGGTATGGAGAAAGATAAAGATATATAGAGATCGATGATGGTATACCCTTGTTATTCGCTCGATCACGATCGCTCTCGCCTCACCATCGCATATCCTATACCCTTGTTCGCTCTCGGTCCACGATCGCTCCGGTCCGCTAAATCTATAACGAGAGAGAAAGAGTGAAGATACTGAAATGATTTAGGGGAGAGTGGAAGGGATTTATCTTTAAAAAACCTCTATACCAACGGTTCCGTGACGACCGTCGCTATAGATACCCTATAGCGACGGTTCTGTGCCGACTGTCGCCATATCTCGTCGCTATATATTGAATTTCTAGTAGTGTAATGTTTTAAAATGATAGGAATCGAGGTTATTCCTTTATTCAAGTTGCTTCATAACCTTTGTTAAGTTATTAAAGTCTTAAAAGAATGTTTAAATTCTTGAAGTTATTTGTTCAACTGCTATGACTTGCTGAGCAATTGAATGCTCACACTTGCTTTAAATAAAAACATTTTCAGCGAACGATGTTAGAAAGAACTTAAGGATCTCATAAAGATCAAGCTGACTGGTATCCAGAAGAAGTGCCATTTAGTGTATGAATGTGCCTGAATATCAAGCCAAGACTTGTTATGTAGAATAATGTAATTAAACTATAAAATAGTTTAATGAACGGTTATATATCCTTGGTGGCGGATGAAAGTCACTGTTGTAAGAGATAAAGAATAATGTAATTATCATTATTTGTAAGGAACAAGGTTATAAGGTATTAGAACTTGGGATTTAAGAATGTATGTTGTTATATTTAACTATATAGTGATGTATGTTTGGCAAGAGATGGGACTGTGACGTACAAAATTTGGGTGTGAAAATAGACCAGATTTTGGGGCGTTACATTCACATTCAACGTGTCTCACCGTATGAAAATGATGATATGTGCGAAGCACTGCAATATCATAAGTAGATATAGTGTGAAGCACTAAGTGCAGTAAGTAAATGCATTCGTACACAACTATATAAATGTAAATACAACATTCACACACAAGCGTATAACAGTTTTGAAAAGCTTGTAATAGTGACTTAAGCCCTCTAACTAGTGTCCCCAGTAGAGTCGCCACCTATCGACGTCGGGATTTTTATTGTCCCTTTTCTGTTCTTGTCCTTTGGTGTTCTCATGTTAGGTGAGATTTGTTTGAAAAAATAAGTTATGTAAAGGTCCGACATGTATATGTCGACGATTGGACTGTAAGAGTTGCCAGTTGGTATTTTTAAATGGTTGCACTAACTCAATCGAGAAAAGGTTTGCACATTGACCCAGTGAGGTAACTGAAAGTAGTATGCACACAAGCCAATCATGTTTGATGATAAAGCATATACTTTGTAACAATCTTATTCATTTATTAATAAAAAGTATTAATTTATTAAAGGCTTTTAATTATCTACATGATGTCTTTTTTTTATAATATGTGATAAACCCATAGTTTTAAGCAATGCTTTTAGAATAATGATGATGATCATTCTAATGAGATCTAAATTCTTAGAAAGCTTAAAACTAAAATAGTTCCCAATCATTGGATTACTAAATTGGGGATTAGTGAATCCGGATAGATTGGTACATACGTTGCTTGCTTCATCATTGGATGAGGATGATTGATCTCATGATCATTTGTGTGGAGACACTAAAGCAAGTATGTAGGTGCTTATTAGAGAATAAGTTCATTTGAACGTGGCTCGCTAAGGAATACCTAATGGAGTTTTATTTGCTGTCAAATAGGAATTCTCAGTAGTGATAGTAGTACAAGTGATCCTTGGACTTGAGATCATCATAGTATCTTGTGTATGATGAGTTATACTTTGACTTATTCCTTAAGACCCTTAGGGTATATCAAAGGGTATGCTTGGGTATAATAAGTTGTAATTGGAGATAATGTATGATCAATAAAGAATCTACCACTTCTAATAAAAGAAGAGAATGTCCTATGTGATTCGATAAATGACAACCCAAAGAGTCCTTGGCAAAGCGTAATGAAATTAGAAAGGAGTTTCTAATTTGCATTATTTAGAGTTGTGCATTTAAGGATCGAAATACATATAATTAAATAAAATAAGACTTGATAGTAATTCCATGTCTTATATTTAATTGGGACATTGTATGGTGGAAGGATTGAATTGTACGGTAACTATTTACTCAAAGGTTCTTTAATGATTAATGTTGAAATCTATATTATCTGAAAAGTCGTTGATCGCTAGGGAGGCTTATCCCTATTGTAGAATAAATATTATTTATTTAAATAAATTAATTGTTTAATTTATTTATTTAAATAAGATTAGAATTGTTCTAATTGATTTATTCACAACCTAGTTTAATATGGAGAACCTAAAGGGTCACACCATAAAAGGAAGAATAATTATTTAAGAAGTTAATGGCATAATCGTAATAATATATTATGTATATTTAATTTAATCTATGGTGATAGAATAAATTAAATAGCTTAATATTTATTATTTAATATTTTAGAAATATTAAATATAAATTAATAAGAGGAGTCTTATTAATATTATTACAATTATTATTATTTTAATTTCTAAAAGAGTTTAGGAATTAATTTAATATAAGTACTCTAATTTATTCCTAATTGGATTAGGAAAGAAAATTAGTTAAAGGAGTTTAATTAATTATCCCTAATAAGATTATGGAGCTTAATTAATTAAAAGAATTTAATTAATTAAATAAAACCCAATTCCTTAATTGTTAAGGTGGGTTGCCCACATCTATAAATAAGAGGAGTCTTATTATGGGTGGGGTGGTTGACTTTACAACTACGTAATAACTCCAATTTATTGGAGAGTACCCTTTTCTATAGAGATAGGAAAAACTAGGGTTTGAGCCAATACCCCTTCTTCTTGAATTTTCTTCTTCCTTGGTGGATCACCTCTAGGGGCCAAACATTTGGGTGGCTAACGTTGATCAAAGGAAGGAACCAAACCCGGTGGATTCAAGTTGAACGCGAAAGGATTTGGAGGTGAACTTGTACCTGAGGAAGCTCGATCTTCAAGGGTATGATTTTATTCATTATCTTTTCGTTTAATTAATAATTATGCATAAAGGGTGATCCGGGTATATGGTTTGTAAAATTTTTAAACTCTGATTTTACACGCTTCCGCTTAATTTTTGCAATTTGATTGCGTTCAAGAATATTACAAACCTAACAGTGGCATCAGAGCCAAACCTTTATGCAAATTATTAATTGTTTTAATTTGATATGTATATTGATATGTGTTTAGAACAATTTAATTGGGCATAATTTTATTGTATAAAATTTATAATAAAAAAAAAAACGAAATCCGTGGCTAATACTGTTGCACGGTTTTTTTAAATGATAATCCTGTTGCCTTTTAACATTGCCTCGAAATCCGTGCAGCACCTTAAAAAAAACAGAAGTAGCAGGATTTTTGGAAAACATGCACGCAAATCAAGGCTGGTTTGTTACAGGTAAAATAAGACGGAATGTAAACAGTTCAATTTTTTTTTTTCATGGGCACTAAATCGATGCGATTACAAATTAAAAAAAAAGGGAATCGAGGAGCATGCACGGCTTTATAAAATTAAAAGGAATATATATGTATATATATATATATATATATATATGGTTATATATATATAATATATATTACGAATATATATATATACATATATATATATTCTTAATTATTATATAATTGAAATAAAAGTTTATTTTAATTTTAAAATAAAAGGTTTATTTTAATATTAAAATATAAAGTTTTATTTTAATTTTAATAATTTTATAATTAAAATAAAAGGTTTATTTTAATCTTAAAATAAAAGGTTTATTTTAATATTAAAATAAAAGATTTATTTTAATTAAATTTCATGCTAACTAATTAGAGTTGGAATTGGATTCCATGCTAACTAATTGGAGTTAAAATTGGATTCTATTTTTCCTTAAATAAAGGAGTTTATTTAGATATGAAATAAGATTTCATATTATTCAAAATAAAGGAGTTTATTTGTGAATAGAAAGAGAATCCTAATTTCCTTAAATAAAGGAGTTTATTTAATATATGAAATATGATTTCATATTATTCAAAATAAAGAAGTTTATTTGTGAATAGGAAAAGAATATCCGTGTTTCCTTTAATATTTTTTTTTTATGGAATTGGATTCCATAATTAATTAAAATAAAAGAGTTTATTTTAATTAAAGACTTTTTTACATGGAATTGATTCCATAATTAATTAAAATAAAGGAGTTTATTTTGATTAAATTTTTTTGATTAAAATAAAATAGTTTATTTTATTCAAAATTAGATAAATTAAAATAAAATAGTTTTATTTTGATTTAAATTTGGATTAAAATAAAGGAGTTTATTTTGATTCAAAAAATAGATTTTATACTAACTAAATTTGCCCATTAAATGATATCAATATATATATTAAATGTTTATTATTCATAAGATGAATGTTATTTATTGATGCATATGATGATGTGTATGATAATAAATGGGATTGATTATGGACTATCGACCAATATGATTGGATTTTATTTTAGTTGGATGCATGAATGTATGGGTTTTATTAAATGGGGTCTGCGTGACCTCGCCTTATCTAATTTTTTCTTAATGTAAATTCTATCTCCTCCTATGTACTTCCCTCGATCACGATCAAGGTTTCTATTTATTTTAAATAGTTTTGTAATAGGAATAGTTAGAATTATTTTGAAAAATTGGAGATCAAGGAGCAAGGAGCGCTTGAAGACCCGCTTGTAATGGAGCCCCAGTTTAAATGTAATAGTTATATTTAAATATTATTTCTTGCACCCTAGGGTTTGACCTTTTTGGTTCACTTGGTGGCTCTAGTGAACCAAACTAGAATAAAAGTCCATAATCAATCCGGTAGAATATAGTATTCTATATGTGCATGCGTATACTATATATATTATATATTATGCAAACATGCTCGCATGTTCATTAATATAACGCGTATTTTATATATATATATGCATGCGCTAAAACAAAATGAGACAAATTAATAACAAACCCCTTAATTTTTATATATTAAGTCCTAAGCGTTCAAAGATATTTGGAATATCGAACGTCGCCTTCTAGCATGATAAAATTAATAGAGTATTAAATATTTAATATGAGTTTGTTGTGTCACCACAAGGCAAGTATTAAGTATTTAAGATGTTAATTTATCACATTTGATGCTTATAAAGAAAATTGAACAATATTATTTTGTTGTGTCAACACAAGGATGATATTTTTCTTTTTTGAATATATGGAGTGCTAGGTCGGACTTAACTTGGATAATTTTGATTCGGATGTGCCACCACTTGATCAAAATAATCTAAGAGGCAAAATACAAGGAGTTGCATAGTTGATGTAATTGACAAAAGTTGTCTACCTATTTATTTATATATAGTTTGTTGTGTCACCACAAGGCTATATACATTTGAAATGGGATCCTTATTCTCACTAGCAAATCTTTAATTAGATTTTGTCGAACTATATAAGTGAGGGTAATATAGTTTGAAGAAAATAGTGGGAGATACCAATTTAAAACAAGACCTAATTTATTTTGGTAATTAATAATAGAATGTATGTTAAAATGTTGTTAATTACAAATTCATTTACGTAATTTTACAATGTCTAAAATTACTATCATCGCGAAGCATATTAGATGCTAAATTAATCGGGCCAATTTAAACTGGATTGGTTAAGGAATTTGAGAATAGTTCTCATAGTTGAAAAGCTATCTTATGTCCTTAATATCGGCTATCCCTCGCAATGGTTGCGCATAATGCCTCTGAGGAAGAGATTGCTACTTTTAGAAAGTGGCAAGATGATGCACGATTGGCTCAATGCATCATGCTCGCATCCATGAAGTAACGAGCTTCAAATCACAAGATGAAACTATGGATACTCCTACTATATTCCCGCACATCAAGTAGTTGATGGTGAGGAAAGTAGGACCCGATAGATATCGAGATATCTAAGGAGCTCTTCGATCTAGAATGGCCAATGGCACTATAGTATGCATAAAAAGTTTTTAACATAATCAATTTGATTGATCAATTAGACAACAGTTTTTGTCATGGATGGAGAGTTGAGCCAAGATTTGATCCCGCCTCACTCCCTACTCCTTTCACAATTGTTGTGAATTTTTCATATAAACAAGCTAGATATCGCCCTCACCGATTTGCTTAACATGTTGAAAAATGATGAGAGTCACTTTCCAACCAAGAAAGATCAAGTCTTACTGGTAAGGGCCAAAGGATCTTCTGAAAAGATGAACGATTCAAAGAAGGTAAATAGAAAGGCATAAACAAAGGATAATAAAAACAAAAGCGATACGGATAGCAAAGGAGTTTGCTTCCAATGCAATAAGCCCGACACCGGAAAGAAATCATGAGAAGCATCTTGCAGAGGCTAACCAAAGAAGCTTAGTGAAGTTTCTATTATAATACGCTTTTTGTTCATGATTGAAATAAATTTTCTTTAAGTCAAGGTTCTACTTGGGTATTGGATACCGACTTTGGTTATCATAAATATAGATTTATGAAGGACCAAGCGTAGAAAGCTAAACAAATATAAGTAATCCTATGTGTAGAAAATGAAGCAAAGGTTGCTGCATTAGCTATAGAAACTTATAGTTTAGCACTGCCTACGGGCAAATCTATTAAGTCAATAAGTTGTTATTGTATTCCAATTCTTGTTAGAAACATTATTTCCATTTTATTGTTGGACAATAAAATTTTGGTATTATAATTAAGAACAATTGTTGTTCTATTTATAATAATAATGTTTCGTATAGAACTGAAAGATTACTTAATGGATTTTGTATACTTGACTTACGTGAAAATAATTTTACAAATTGAACAAACTAGTATAAGAAAAGGAGATGATCATTCAAAGAGTTAAATGTGTGTATTTGCTGAAATACAAGTATGAATTATTTGAAAGGTTCAAAGAATTCAAAAGTGAAACAAATTGGCTAAGTATTAGGATTCTTTGATCAGATCATGGAAGGAATACTTGTGCAATAAGTTTCTAGATCATCTCAAATGGTTTTCTCATAATGGACACATCCTGATACGCAATAATTGATTGATGTATCTGAAAGGAAAAATCGTACCTATTTGAACATGGTGCGATCCATAATGATTTTACCGACATTCCAGTATCCTTCTGGGATAATGTCCTAGAAATGGCTGCATATCTATGAAAAGGTAACCTCAAAATCCAGTCCCAAGACTCCATAAAAGTTATGGACAGGGAGGATTCCTAATCTTAAGTATGTTAAGATAAGGGGTTGTCCAGCTTATGTGAAAAGGTTTCAAAGGATAAGCTTGGGATAAGATTTTATAAGTGTCGATTTGTGGCACATCCTAAAGTAAGTTTAGGCTATATGTTCTATAATCCTACTTAGCAAAAGGTGTTTGTTACGAAACACGCTGCCTTCTAAGATAAAGGTGTTTATCATTGAAGGGGCTAGTGGGAGGATAATAGATCTTGAAAAGTTCAAGAACCACAAAACACTATAAGTTAAATAAGAGGAACCTATAGATAGACCTGTTGTACCACAACCGAATCGTAAATCTGGAATAGTACCGAAGATACCTAGGAGGTATGGATTCATCATAGATGATGATGATGAGGTACACATCATTGAAGATGATGATCCAGTTACATACGATGAGGTAAGTGTAGTAGACACTCAGAGAAATGGATTAAAGCAAGTTTCTCAAATACGGAACATTCGTTTTGATGGGGCAATCAAAAGAGTTTGATTTTATCAAAAATAAGAATGAACCTAGTGTGTACAAAATGGTTAGTGGGAGCGTCGTGAAATTTCTAGTATTATATGTTGATATACTACGGATGAGGAATTACTTATCAATGCTACAATCAGAAAAGATAAAGTTGTCTAAAAATTCCTCCACGAATGATTTGGGAAGAGTATCTTAATTGGGGATAAAATCTATATAGATAGATTCAAGAGGATGCTCGACTTAACCCAAGGAATGTATATTCATTTGATGCTAAAGTCGTTTAGCATGGCAAACTCCAAGAGTTGTCTCATGTCGATGAGCTATGGAGTGTATCTCTCTTAATAGTCCCCACAGACTCCTGAAAAGAGAGGTCGCATGAGTGACAATCATGTATGCAATGAAATGTACGAGACATGATGTTGATCAGTTATATTCTGGAGAAGTTCACTATGAGTCAGTGAAAAACATCTTAAAGTGCTTAACCGACACTAAGGATGTGATCATATTCATGGTGGGTCTGAATTAAAACTAGAGGGCTTAACAGACTCAAGTTTTTCAGATAGACCAAGACGACAGAAAGTCCACTTTAAGGTAAAGGGTTACCTTGAACAGTGGTGCAGTGAATTGGAAAGGTTCCAAATAACAAAAGGTTGCTGGTTTAGTGATAAAGACAAAGTATATAGCTATAAATGAAGCTGCAAGTTGATTGTTTGGATTAAAAGTTCATTACAGAACTAGGAATAGTTCCTAAATCTCATCTTGGATCTAAACATGTGTTGTGGCACTTTCATTTGATTATTAGAATCATTGAAAGATGGGACATCACTATAGAGATAGTGGACTCTCATGAACAATATTACATATCCATTAACTAAAGCTTATCCAACAGCAGGATAATCGTCACTTAGAGAAGAAGAGTATAAGATACCATGACGATTGGCTTTAGTGCAAGTGGGAGATTGAAAGTAGTATGCACACAAGCCAATCATGTTTGATGATAAAGCATATACTTTGTAACAATCTTATTCATTTATTAATAAAAAGTATTAATTTATTAAAGGCTTTTAATTATCTACATGATGTTTGTTTTATAATATGTGATAAACCCATAGTTTTAAGCAATGCTTTTAGAATAATGATGATGATCATTCTAATGAGATCTAAATTCTTAGAAAGCTTAAAACTAAAATAGTTCCCAATCATTGGATTACTAAATTGGGGATTAGTGAATCCGGATAGATTGGTACATACGTTGCTTGCTCATTGGATGAGGATGATTGATCTCATGATCATTTGTGTGGAGACACTAAAAGCAAGTATGTAGGTGCTTATTAGAGAATAAGTTCAATCGAACGTGGCTCGCTAAGGAATACCTAATGGAGTTTTATTTGCTCACAATAGGAATTCTGAGTGATAGTAGTACAAGTGATCCTTGGACTTGAGATCATCATAGTATCTTGTGTATGATGAGTTATACTTTGACTTATTCCTTAAGACCCTTAGGGTATATCAAAGGGTATGCTTGGGTATAATAAGTTGTACATGGAGATAATGTATGATCAATAAAGAATCTACCACTTCTTATAAAAGAAGAGAAATGTCCTATGTGATTCGATAAATGACAACCCAAAGAGTCCTTGGATAAGGCGTAATGAAATTAGAAAGGAGTTTCTAATTTGCATTATTTGGAGTTGTGCATTTAAGGATCGAAATACATATAATTAAATAAAATAAGACTTGACAAAGAATTCCATGTCTTATATTTAATTGGGACATTATATGGTGGAAGGATTGAATTGTCGAGAACTATTTACTCAAAAGTTCTTTAATGATTAATGTTGAAATCTATATTATATGGAAAGTCGTTGATCGCTAGGGAGGCTTATCCCTATTGTAGAATAAATATTATTTATTTAAATAAATTAATTGTTTAATTTATTTATTTAAATAAGATTAGAATTGTTCTAATTGATTTATTCACAACCTATTTTAATATAGAGAACCTAAAGGGTCACACCATAAAAAAAGAAAGAATAATTATTTAAGAAGTTAATGGCATAATCGTAATAATATGTTAAGTATATTTAATTTAATCTATGGTGATAGAATAAATTAAATAGCTTAATATTTATTATTTAATATTTTAGAAATATTAAATATAAATTAATAAGAGGAGTCTTATTAATATTATTACAATTATTATTATTTTAATTTCTAAAAGTGTTTAGGAATTAATTTAATATAAGTACTCTCATTTATTCCTAATTGGATTAGGAAAGAAAATTAGTTAAAGGAGTTTAATTAATTATCCCTAATAAGATTATGGAGCTTAATTAATTAAAAGAATTTAATTAATTAAATAAAACCCAATTCCTTAATTGTTAAGGTGGGTTGCCCACATCTATAAATAAGAGGAGTCTTATTATGGGTGGGGTGGTTGACTTTACAACTACGTAATAATTCTAATTTATTGGAGAGTACCGTTTTCTATAGAGATAGGAAAAACTAGGGTTTGAGCCAATACCCCTTCTTCTTGAATTTTCTTCTTCCTTGGTGGATCACCTCTAGAGGCCAAACATTTGGGTGGCTAACGTTGATCAAAGGAAGGAACCAAACCCGGTAGATTCAAGTTGAACGCGAAAGGATTTGGAGGTGAACTTGTACCTGAGGAAGCTCGATCTTCAAGGGTATGATTTTATTCATTATCTTTTCGTTTAATTAATAATTATGCATAAAGGGTGATCCGGGTATATGGTTTGTAAAATTTTTAAACTCTGATTTTACACGCTTCCGCTTAATTTTTGCAATTTGATTGCGTTCAAGAATATTACAAACCTAACAGTAACACTGCTAAACTAGTCTATGATACAAAGATTCGTTAGGGTCCGGGGGCTTGATTATGCGGAGGGAAGGTGTTAGGCACCCCTGACATCCGTGTTACCACGGTGACCGCCACTTTTCAATTAAATTGTTATATGAATGTGTGCGAATGTGTGTGTGTGCGTGTGTGTGTGTATCAATGTGAAGTTATTTGGAAGTAGTGCTATGCCTCGTTCACACCTATATACAAAGAGTTTAAATTTATGTAAAAATTCATTTTAACAAGATATAACAGTGATGTTTTGTAAAAAGAGGGTTTTCAAACCCTTATTCTCAATAGTAATTGAGGCCTTTGATACTTCCATTTTATTAAATGTTCGGCTTGATTGCTTTTATTTTTGAGATGCGAGGCATCCTCGAGAAAATAAGGTATATAGCAGTGCTGAACTCCTTGTGGGCATGAAAGCCATCTAAGGACATTCGAACAACGTAAATAATGTACAAGCTGAATACAACCGAAAATGTCCATCACGGGAACCGAATCTAGATTCAGGAGACTGAATCTATGATCACATGATTCCTAGGCTCGCATGATGTAGAAGTTTGTATGAAAGCTATAAACAATTATATATATAAAAGCTGTAAATATATATACACAAACGATCAACCACCACGAAGCGAACTTCATGGGGGACTGGAAATGTAAATATATAAAAGCGGTAAACATATATATAAAGACACAATCAACCACCATGAAGCACCTCTATGGGGAATCAAAAATGTAAATAAAGCAGTAAAGACGATCAACCGTCACGAAGTAAACTCCAAGCGGGACTAAATATAAAGAAATCAGTAAAAGGCCACGAAGTAAACTCCAGGCCTAACAGAAATGTGTGTGTATATATATATATATATAAAAGTAGTAAACGCTCCAGATATATATATATATATATATATATATATATATATATATATATATATAAAAGCAGGCTCATCAAACAAAGTTCGACAATAGTTTATATATATGTATATATATAAAAGCAATAAATGCTCCAGAGGTGAATCCAGGCTCATCGAACAGAGTTCGACCACAGTTTATATATAAGTGTATATATATAAAAGCAATAAATGCTACGGACATGAGTCCAGGCTCAATCGAGGCATAACTCGATAATGTTAGTCCATATATATAAATATATATACAAAACGACATAAAAACCCACAGACCGAAGTTCGGGCATACACATGCAACACGACTCTCAATGTGAAGAATGGTGTGTGCAAAATATGGAGAAAAGGCTTTAAGAAAAGTACGAAGGCTTACAGTGGACTACCAAAGAAGACTTCAATAGCTTTAAATGGATGAACACTCGGTTCCCATCGGTAAAAAAATAGCAACATATGAGCTCACAAGTGTTTAAAATGAGAAAGCACTCAGTTTATAATGTGTACAGAGAAAATTGGACAGAGCTTCCACACCTTTTTCTCTTGCAAAATGTCCACCCCAAGCCATCTATTTATAGAGGGGGGAGCTGCAAGTGTACCTGCGGCTGCCTGCGGTGCCCCGGGCTCCTCGGTTCCCGTCATCTCGAAGTATATGCATGCATGCAACGTGATGTCCGCTCGAACTTTTAGAACTTCAATTCGAGCATCCGATTCAGGTGTATAAAACCTATTTCAGAGTGCTGTTATCGAGAGCTACACAAATGACATGGGATTAGAGGTTGTACAAAGTCAGGAAGATGGGACCATGCCCTGGGTCTTCAAGCTTCAAATTCTATCCAGTGTACTGTCCTGTGTTGTAGTCACTTGGGATTGGAGCTGTTGGTTCTTGTAGGACACTGCTGTATGGAATGTATGTTGAAATGTGTTGAGATGATGCGCATATGGGATCTAGGTGATAAAATGATGATTTTTCCCCTCACCGAGGTTATATCCTATTTAGGCTGATAAAGCAGTCGTTGCTCAGGGTTATCTCTGAGATTAGGTTGCTGCAAGTGTTGAATGTCCTTAGGGTTATCTCTGAGGTGTGCCTAAGCTCTCGGGGTTATCTTCGAGGTTGAAGCTGATTGCTGGGGGTTGAAATAAGCATTTTTGGGGTCATCTCTGGAACTGCAACTTCACTCCTTTATGTTGTTTTTGAGGTTTAAATTGATCCTCTCGGGGTTATCTCTAGGACTGGAACTGAGTATCTCGGGGTTGTCTCCGAGATGGAAATGACTTCTCCGATGTTATTTTTGGAACTGGAACTGTATTCCTTGAGGTCGTCTCTAAGGTTGAAACTAAAACTCCTGGAGTTATTTCTGAGAATGGAGCTATCTTGGGGTCATCTCCGAGATGGAAAACTGAGAATTCCGGGGTTGTCTCCGAAATTGAGTTGATTTGTGTTCCAGGGTTATCTCTAGAAGATGATTTTGCCCTCCTATATATGTTAGTAACAGAAATGCACAATTTCGAGTGTCTACACTATCATTACGCATTTTTTAGAAATTCATTCTTAATTCTCAAGCAGAAACGGATGAATATTATTTTTACAGAAATTTCTCAGAAAAATTTTATTTTTGTCTTGGAAATTCAAAACAATTAATCCTAGCACATAGCAAGAATCCTAACCACATCCGCACACTATAGGTCATAGAACGACCTTCAAACAGCTTACTCACATAAATAATCAATTAAATTCATTTAATTCAGATAACCAAATAAAAATTTAATTCACATTAAAATCCTATTTTCTCGGGCATTACAGTAATCTGTAAATTAACGATTAATTGTGTTAATATGTTTAAATACAAAAACAATGCATGTTATACAAACTGATTTGGTCAAGAAACGAATCTGTGGTGTGATGATTTGCTAAGGATATCTAAAATGAGGTTTTTAGCAAGAACATGAATTTAAATGGGTTAAATCTGATGAATATGGTTGTTTTGTTATTTAAAATTGATGTATGCATGCTTGGTAATAATTATGTGAAGTATATGCCTTTTAGGTTTGTTACATTTACTGATTACATGTGAAATTCGCGAATTTTGGTCTGATGAACAGTGTAGTCGTGAACTGCAGAAGCCAAATTTGGGTAACCCCACCCGAAAGGTGTTTCTAAGCTAAACGGCCCCTTTTACGAATTCCTTTAATGTAAAACCCTCCCTCCGTGAAGTATCGATTAAGCGCTTTTAGTTTTTATCGTGTATAATCCATTACATATTAGTCTAACTGTGAGATCCCGAATTTTATGAAATAAAAGTATTCAATTTTTCTATTTTGGCAAATAGTTAAATTGATAAAAGTTTAAAGTTAAGGGTGATATTTGAAAATTTTGCAAAGTAAGCAAGTGGTTATATAATATTCGATTGGTCGGGGAATATTTGTTTTAACAGGGAATATTCGTACGACGACACAATCATTCGAGGACCCCACAACGGAAGTATTGTCGTAGTTAGAAAACGATATAATTATCTTTTTATAAAAATAACGGCAAAAGTTTTACCGTTAAAACTGTTGAAATACCCAGTAGTAAAAGTACAGTAATACGCATGGTTGCATAGTAGCACACGGTATTGATGATTGATGCTTACGTAAGAAGTCACTCAGTTATACTCAATTATTACAACAGTAATTCCTACATCATATCTCTCATATTATTGATTCAATTATGGTCACAGTATCATCTGCATAATATGTTATATTATTAAATCAATATTTGAGACGACAAAGTTATTCATATTATTATTTACAATATTGACAATGTCTAGAAGTTTTGTCAAGGAGAGGTTTGGTCACCTAATTGCGCGCCAATAAGGAGAAATCCTTATCAGAAAGCCCTCTCTTTCCTGGGAACGACCTGGTTGTTAAATATTATGCGTTATAATATTAATGATGAATAAGTTCGTGTTAATTAAGGATGAAATTGATAGTTCCATTGTGTGTGAATTATTAGTGTTAGTGGAAATAGACATTTATTTCGATAATAATTAATGTCTGGAGGTTATATTGACCAATCGAGTAATTCACCGGATAAATGAGCAATTAATTGCTATTAATTCACATGCTTATAACTATGTGTTCACATATGTGTACTATTGATTCACATGATTTACTATTAGGGAAATTGGTGCAAGATTGATAATACTTGCATGACTAAATTAAAAATGGAGGTATAGTTGAAGGTACTATACTATAATTAAATTTTTCACATGTTTAGAAACTATTGAGTCAAACGATTAACTATTAATTCACATGATTTACTATTAGGGGAGGTGGTGCAAGTTTGATAATACTTGCAAGACTAAATTAAAAATGAAGAAAAAGGGGGAGGTATTATACTGTAATATTTTGAGCCCCAAAATGTGCAATTATTGAAACTATATTTTCCTATAAATAGAAGCTCATTCTTCCTTCATTTCTCACCAATTCACTAAAGCTATAGAGCAATTATTATAGAGAGAAATTATAGAGAGAAAGAAGAAGAGAAGTCTGCTAGCTCACTATTCCAGTATCCAGTTTCTTCTAAGGTAAGGGTTATTATTTTTATATTCTGAAGAGATATTATTTTTCGTATTCATATGAATATTATTATCGTTCAATATTCATTATATTCGTTTAATATTCTTAAGGAATATTATCCCCGTTCAATATTCGTAAGGAATATTATTTTCGTTCAACCGTTGTAAGTAAGGGGTATTATTCTTTCGTATTCATGAAGAGAGTTATTTTCTTTCAATACTCATAAGGGTTGTTATTCCATTCTTTATTATTATGTTGGAATAACCTGTCTATGCGAAGTACCGCATACATGGTGAAATTCTTCTGTTATTCCATTATTTATTATTCTATTGGAATAACTCATGCATGCGCTTGCCTATCGCGTGCACGTGAATTCATTGTCATATCCTATTTGTGCGGATTACGCATGACCGGTTCCATTCTTTATTATTCTATTGGAATATCCTCATGCTGTGCGGATTACGTATGACTGGTTTCCATTCTTTATTATTCATTTGGAATATACCGTCTGCGTGCGGATTACACATAACTTTGGTTCCTTTCTTTATTATTCTCATTGGGAATAACTTTTATGCATGCGGTCTATCGCATGCACGGTGAATTCTTACATTATTCCATTCTTTATTATTCTCATTGGAATAACTTTTACTATGTGGATTACCACATGTATGGTGAATGATCCTTCGTATTCATTCTTTATTAAATTGTGGAAATGATCTGTCTACATGGATTACCGCATGGCGGGTGAAAATCCATTTGTAGTTTCATATATTCTATTATACTCGTCTGAGATATCATTTCTTTTGTACTCGTCATGAAATATCATTTTCTTTGGTATTTTTTTTACGAGTTACTAATCACGGGTTACTATTCACCTGGTTACTATTCACTCTGGTATTATTCACTCGGGTATTCGGGGTACTTTTCGTGCCGGAGTACTATTCACGAGTTACTATTCACCCAATTACTATTCACTCTAGTATCATTCACTCGGGTATTCGGGACACTTTTCGTGTCGGGGTACTATTCATAGGGTACTATTCCCAAAGTACTATTCACGGGGTACTATTCACCCGAAAAATATATTTCTTTTCTGTCCAAATTATTTTTGGTACATGAATATTATTCTTGAATTTTACTCCACAAAGCAGTATCATGTTGACAATTTGGATATTTTTAAACTCTGGATAAATTTAAAGTCTTTAATATTTATCCATGATTTTATTTGATTAATGCTTATATCATTGTCATCATCCTCATGCTTATATTATGATGAAAGTCATCTTTGGTTTACGTGCATAGATGGACTGTTGATTATTGGTTTTTCGGTTGTATATCTTTGGCTTACGTGCAAAGATGGACTATTGATTATTGATTTTACAATTGTATATCTTTGGCTTACGTGCAAAGATGAATTGTTGATTGATAGCTTTGGCCCGTAGTGCAAAGATGAACAGGTGTATGACATGATCATGACCACTGGTGATACTAACGAATATCCTTGGCCGTAGTGTAGGGTTAATTCGATGATGTGATTGGCAGGATCATTACCATTAGTTAACAGTTGAATGTCTTTGGCCGTAGTGCATTGACAGACAATTGATTGGTATGATCATGACCATTGATTTTATAGTTGAATATCTTTGGCCCGTAGTGCAAAGGTAGACAACTGATTGGTATGATCATTGTTATTACATTTGAATATCTTTAGTCTTTGGGGTAAGGATATTGAGTAAACATCTATTAAGCCTTTGTGGCAAGGAGAAACTGTTAATTTACATGATTATAAATATGAATTATGGATTTAACTATAATCTTTGGTGGTTTAGGTGAAGACAGGTGATGAGAGTTCTTTTTATCTTGGGTATAACAAAGAACTGTTGATGATTATTATAGGGATGAAATATTAACGATGGACTTTTAATCTAGAGGTGATAGTAGACATTATGTTCGACTTGAATCTTCTAATGGATTGCTTATTCCGCTTCAGTTGTTGATCTAAAACTTGTTGTCTATTATATTCTATCAGTTGTTATACTGTTGAAGGCTAAGGATAATTTATTCTGCATTATCTTAGTTATAATATTTCTTACTGGGCTAGTTGAGCTCACCATTTTTTTTCATTGTTCTCTTCAGGAAATAAGAATATAGCTGGGACAAGTCGGGGAATGTAGTGATGGTCCAGGATAAGTGGCTTTAGTAGTCCTCACTATTCTGTGAAATAGTGTGATAATAATTGTAATGAGGACTCCATTGAGAGTGGATATTGTCTAGAAGACAATATTCGTTTTAAAAACTCAGCTATGTTTTGTCGTATTTTTACATGATAGTTGTATTAAAGAAGTTTGTATTTGATTTCTGTACCATGTATTTGGCGAATAAAGATGGGTGATGTATACTTATTTTGGGGGCGTCACAGTTGGTATCAAAGCCATAGAAAAGAGCCCCGAGCCTTTATCTGGTGACTTCCAAGTCTTGGGATGCACCGAAGCCAGACTTTCCGTAGGGGACGCCGTGAGTAACAATAGCAAGTTGATAGGTATCATTCTGAGGTGCTATCCAAGTCTTGGATGCAGGTCACAGTTGGTATCAAAGCCATAGAAAAGAGCCCCGAGCCTTTATCTGGTGACTTCCAAGTCTTGGGATGCACCGAAGCCAGACTTTCCATAGGGGACGCCGTGAGTAACGATGGCAAGTTGATAGGTATCATTGAGAGGTGCTATCCAAGTCTTGCATGCGGGTCACAGTTGGTATCAAAGCTTAGGGATATGATCCCTGGCTGAGATGTGAGACTAGAACTAGGAGGGGAGAGACGTGTAATTCCTTCGCTAGTATGACCTACCTAAGCTTATGTGTTATTTAATTGGTCGGTCAAAGTATAGGGATAATATGTGGCATGTCAATTAACCCTTATTTTGAAACTATATTCTAGAATGATATTTGAAATACAAGAGATGAGCAATGGGAAAATAATGATACAAAGGAAATCACCGGGAAGGTATAATCTGAATAGAAAGCAAGGTATTCTCATCTCTTCGAACTGCCAGGTACGTAAATTTCGAGGGCGAAATTTCATAAGGAGGGGAGATTGTGAGATCCCGAATTTTATGAAATAAAAGTATTCAATTTTTCTATTTTGGTAAATAGTTAAAATGATAAAAGTTTAAAGTTAAGGGTGATATTTGAAAATTTTGCAAAGTAAGCAAGTGGTTATATAATATTCGATTGGTCGGGGAATATTCGTACGATGACACAATCATTCGTAGACCCCAAAACGGAAGTATTGTCGTAGTTAGAAAATGACAGAATTATCTTTTTATAAAAATAACGGCGGAAGTTTTACCGTTAAAACTTTTGAACTACCCGGTAGTAAAAGTACAGTAATACGCGTGGTTGCATATTAACACACGGTATTGATGATTGATGCTTACGTAAGAAGTCACTCAGTTATACTCAATTATTGCTACAGTAATTGTTGCATCATATCTCTCATATTATTGATTCAATTTTGGTCACAGTATCATCTGCATAATATGTTATATTATTAAATCAATTATTGAGATGGCAAAGTTATTCATATTATTATTTGCAATATTGAAAATGTCTAGAAGTTTTATCAAGGAGAGGTTTGGTCACCTAATTACGCGCCAATAAGAAAAAATCCTTATCAGAAAGCCCCCTCTTTCCTGGGAACGTCCTGGTTGTTAAATATTATGCGTTATAATATTAATGATGAATAAGTTCGTGTTAATTAAGGATGAAATTGATAATTCCATTGTGTGGGAATTATTAGTGTTAGTGGAAATAAACATTTATTTCGATAATAATTGATGTCTAGAGGTTATATTGACCAATCGGGTAATTCACCGGATAAATGAGCAATTAACTGCTATTAATTAACATGCTTATAACTATGTGTTCACATGTGTGTACTATTGATTCACATGATTTACTATTAGGGGAATTGGTGCAAGATTGATAATACTTGCATGACTAAATTAAAAATGGAGGTATAGTTGAAGGTACTATACTATAATTAAAATTTTCACATGTTTAGAAACTATTGAGTCATATGATTAACTATTAATTCACATGATTTACTATTAGGGGAGGTGGTGCAAGTTTGATAATACTTGCAGGACTAAATTAAAAATGAAGAAAAAGAGGGAGGTATTATACAGTAATATTTTGAGCCCCAAAATGTGTAATTATTGAAACTATATTTTTCTATAAATAGAAGCTCATTCTTCCTTCATTTCTCACCAATTCACTAAAGCTATAGAGCAATTATTATAGAGAGAAATTATAAAGAGAAAGAAGAAGAGAAGTCTGCTAGCTCACTATTCCAGTATCCAGTTTCTTCTAAGGTAAGGGTTATTATTTTTATATCCTGAAGAGATATTTTTTTTCGTATTTATATGAATATTATTATCGTTCAATATTCATTATATTTGTTTAATATTCGTAAGGAATATTATCCCCATTCAATATTCGTAAGGAATATTATTTTCATTCAACTGTTATAAGTAAGGGTTATTATTCTTTCGTACTCATGAAGAGAGTTATTTTCTTTCAATACTCATAAGGGTTGTTATTCCATTCTTTATTATTATATTAGAATAACCTGTCTATGCGAAGTACCGCATACATGGTGAAATTCTTCTGTTATTCTATTCTTTATTATTCTCATTGGAATAACTCGTCATCAAGGGCTATCGCATGCCTGGTGAATTCTGTTCTTATTCCATTCTTTATTATTCTGATGGAATATCCTGTCTGTGCGGATTACACATGACCTGGTTCTATTCTTTATTATTCTATTGGAATATCTTGTCTGTGCGGATTACACATGACCTGGTTCCATTCTTTATTATTATGTTGGGAATAACCTGTCTGTGCGGTCTATCGCATGCCTGGTGAATTCTTCTGTTATTCCATTCTTTATTATTCTGTTGGAATAACCTGTCTATGTGGATTACCGCATGCATGGTGAATGATTCTTCGTATTCATGGTGAAATGATGTTCAAATTGAAGATGTGAGACTTCAATCTTGCATATGAGATTGATGGTGATGGGAAAAACTTAAACTAAGTTAGCAAGTTGTACTAAAAGAGGGAATTAAACCTATAAGGTTAATATGAATGTAACTAATGAATATTTTGAATGCATATGGTATGTGTGTAGGACTTGTGTTGAACGTGAGTAATAATCGTTTAGCCTACGCACGAGGCAAGTTTTTGAACCCTACTCTTATGTTAAACAAGTTTCCAAACCCTAATCTTACATTGAGCAAAATTCTTATTCTATACTACGTTATGATTGAGCAAGTTTTCTAATTCTAAATTCCATTGAGCAAGTTATTAAGCTTTATTATCGTTAAGTAAACTTCGTATTCCTATTTCGAATTGTTCAGAACTTAATCATTCAAGTTCATGATTCCAAATGGAATGTTCTAACTCTTTTAAAGTATTACTCTTATTATACAATGTTCATTCAATTGTATAGAGTTGAGGTTCAATCTTTGATTTGAATATTGATTCTATTGTTGTATTAAACCTTGAATAGATAGTGAATCCTATTGATTCAACTAATCCTTAGTTGATGATTATTGAACTCTAAATTACCCTTGAGATCAATCCAAACCAAACTTCCTTTGGTGCGGACTCTAATGTCAAAGTTGAGTTGAACAACCCTGCTACAGGGGATTATATTACGTGATAGCGTTAAGATGTTGTGCACATACATGGTATTATATAAGGGTTGATCCCCCTAAGTACGAGAATTAAGGTCCATATAGTTATACGACTGTTAAAGGTTTAAAGTAGAAATACTTGAAAGCCTGAGACATAGTTCATGGTCTAGTGAGCCTCATATGTACTTTTGATTCCTGTTCTAATCTTGATTCAAAAGCCGAGTTTTCTTTTGTTCAGTATCCATTGTTTATTCGGATGTTATTATTATTTCTATTGTTAAACTTGTGGGCAATTGTTTCACTCTTGCATAATAACATTACAGCTAAGATTGAAAGAGTTGATGAGCCATCTACTAGTAAGGGCAAGGGCAAAGCAAGCAAGTGATGAAGACTTGTTTATTATTTACAAATATTAATGTTAAGACTTATTACGTTATGTTTAAGACTTATTTAAATTATGTTATGTTTCCGCATTGATGTATTAAGGTTAGATGACCTGAGATTGATTTGTTTAAGCTGGTGTAACCCTTTATTGGGATGATTTCTATATTATTTATGTGTTTATTCATTTATGGGTAGTTAAATGTTATTTAATTTGATGAGTGAACACCAATTCCGTGGGAAATTCGAGTACCTAGAGTTGGAGGGGTCACAAGTTGGTATCAAAGTTGTAGGTTATAAACCTTAGGTGGGGGAAAAACCTTAGGTAGTAGTCTTATAGGAGATTGAGAACATAGTGGTGATAAACTCTTATTGAGTTCTAAGAAATGAATTCCTTAATTCATTGAAGATAATAAAAGACTTTATGTGCTTATGTGATAAACTTATGTGCTCGCGAGTATCGATTAGTAACTAAAACTTAAAACTATGTTGTCAGGATGTCAGATGTTGGAGGATCTAGTCGAGCTGGGGAGGAGGAACCCCGAGTGCCTAGAGAGGAGGAGCACTGAGACATTCGTGTCGTCCGGGAACAATTGGTACAGAGAGAGCCATCTCTATTGATCACTGTTGTAGGTCAGGAGCATCAGCCTGAGACTGATCTGGAGGAGGACCTTGAGGAGGAAGAGGAATTCCCACTGAACTCTATTGTAGCTCAGATGTATGATAAGGTGTATGACCGTAACATTAAACTTCGAGATAGAGTCTGAGAATTGGAGAAGCTGGCAGATGAACGCCAGACCACTATAGGTCAAAAAAATGAGCAAATCTGGGGTCTTGATGTATGTATTGGAAATGTGGAGTGGAAATTAGTTCACTTAGAGGGCGACAATGAACATCTAATGGCAGAGGTTGCAAAGCTAAAAGATGACCTAAAAGAAGAGTCCGCTAAGAGAGCAAGGGTAAGACCCCAACTTTTATGAATAAAGATTACTTTTCTCTAAATATTATTTTGAATAATAAGGTGTGGATTTGTTATAATGTTATAGTTGTGGGTAATATTTACAAATTTTGCAAAGTAAACAAGTTGTCATAAAATATTCGTTTTGTCGAGGAATATTCGTTTTATCAGGGAATATTTGTACGATGGCAAAATCATTGGTGGACTCCACAACGGAAATACTGTCGGACTTAGAAAATGACAGAAATAACTTTTTATAAAAATAATGGCAAAAGTTTTACCGTTAACTGTTGAAATATCTAGTGATAAAAGAATAGTATTACGCGTTGTTACACAGTAGCACACGGTATTGCACAGTGTCTTTGATTATTGATGCTTTCGTGAGAAGTCACTCAGTTTTATTCAATTATTGCCACAGTAATTGTTGTATAGTATCTCACATTATTGATTCAATTATTGTCACTCTATTTTATATTATTAAATCAATAATTGAGACGATAAAGTTATTCATATTATTATTTGCCTTATTGACGATGTCCAGAAAGTTCTGTCGAGGAAAGGGGCTTTGTGACGCCCCCAAAATAGGTATACATCACCCATTTTGAGTTGTCAATACATGGTACAGAAACAACTACAACTTTATTATTACAACAAGAAATCGTGAGTTTGAATACAAATATTATCTTCTAGACAATATCTATACTCAAATAAATCCTCAATACATTTATTGATACATTATTTTACAAAAATGGTGAGGACTACTAAACAATTCTTTCTAAAACCTTCATTCCATACCCCGACTCGTACTCGCTATATTCTCACCTCCTGAGAAGAATAAAGGAACAAAAAGGAAAAGGGTGAGCTCAACTAGCCCAGTAAAGAATATTATGACTAAGATAATATTCAACAAATTATCATTAGTCTTCAACAGGAAAAATCTAATAGAATACAATAGACAACAAATTTTAAATCAATATTCGCAATATGAAATAATAATTCATTAGAAGAGTTAAGTAGATAATGCAAACTACTATCTTCTATGTATGAATTTAAAAGTTCATCATCTATCTTTTATCCCCGTAACATCAATCAATATATATCTGAATCAAATATTCATCTTTTTACTACGAGCCAAAGATATTCATCGATTAGTCATGTTCATCTAAACACTGCTCATCTTTTGCACTACGGGCCAAAGATATTCTTCAGAAATCATTCATCTTTGCACTACAGGCCAAAGATATTCAATAATATCAATCATTTAAGATTGAGGATGATGAAAATATTTTTAAAGAAACGAATCCAGTGAAACAAAATGACAAGGATTAAGGATTAAGGATTCGTACTTTGTTTTATCCATGTTCAAAAATACCTCAAAAATAATCATAGTGGTGTAAAATTCAAGAATGATCAAAACATGGATACAATCAAAGCTAGTATCCAGAATAGATATTTTGGACAAAAAGAAGAAATTTTATATTTCGGTGAATAGTGTCGTATACGTGAATAGTGCCGTATACGTGAATAGTAACTCCGACACCAAAAGATAGAAATTTCCCAAAAAACATCTTCACGCTTCATGAATAGTACTCGTGAATAGTAGCTCGTGAATAGTAACTCATGAATAGTAACTCGTGAATAGTAACTCATGAATAGTAACTCATGAATAGTAACCCCGACATGGAATATTCCCCGACAGTACGAATATTCCACGACCAAACGAATATTCCCCGACAACAATGAATATTTTATAACCACTTGCTTATTTTGAAGTATTTGCGTATTTTACCCCTAACTATCCACATTAATCAAATCAACCCTTACTAAAATAATAAATAGAGAAAATTAAATTTCATTAATAATAAGTTGGGGTCTTACAACCTCCCCTCCTTATGAAATTTCGTCCTCGAAATTGACGTGCGACACTGTGTTTCAAAAGGTGAGGATACCTCGCTTTCATTTCCGTTTCCAATTCCCAGGTCATTTCCTCTATAGCATGATTCCTCCACAAAATTTTAACTTGTGGTATGACCTTTGCGCGTAGGACATGCTCCTTCCTATCCAAAATCATGACAGGTACCTCCTCATACCTTAAGTCTTCGGCTATCTCATCCAGCTTCTAACTCTATAACGTGGTTCGGGTCTTTCACATATTTACGAAATGAGATATGTGAAACACATTATGAACACGAGACATACTTTGAGGTAACGCGAGTCTATAGGCTACATTTCCTACTCGGTCAAGAATTTGAAATGGACCAATAAATCGTGGATTGAGCTTTCCTCTCTTCCCAAATCTTGTAACTCCCTTCCACGGAGCAACTCGCAATAATACATGATCCCTACACTAAATTCCACGTCCCTTTCGATGAAGATCCGCATAACTCTTTTGTCGATCTTGTCTTTGTTTGTATACGTTGTCGAATCATTTGGATCTTTTACGTAGTCATATCGTACCAACTCGGGTCCCAACAATGTTGCTTCACCCACCTCGTCCCCAACATACTTTGAGCGCGACACTTTCGTCCATATAATGCTTCAAATGGAGCTACACCTATACTTGCTCGATAATCTGTTGTTGTAGGAGAATTCCACCAATGGTAAATACTTATCCTAACCGCCTTGAAGTCTAGGACACGAGTCTTAATAAATCTTCAAGAGTTTGAATAGTCCTTTCTCGATTGTCCGTCTGCTTGAGGATGGTATGCCGAATCAATCGTAGAAATCCGTGCCCATAGCTTTTTGCAAGCTAACCCAAAATCTTGAAGTGAATCTTGGGTCACGATCCGAAACTATGGATACAGGCATGCCATGCAACCTCACAATCTCATTCACGTACATACTAGCAAGACGTTCAAGTGAATAAGTCTCCGTGTCGGCAAGAAATGAGCGACTTGGTTAATCTATCAACAATAACCCAAATAGCATTGATGCCCTGAGAAACCGTAGGAAGACCCATAACGAAATCCATGGTAATGTGTTCCCACTTCCATTTCGGAATCTCAAGTGGTTGCAACGGACCCTTAGGTACTAGATGTTCCGCCTTTACACGTTGACAAGTTAAACACATTGAGATAAACTTTGCAATCTCTCTCTCATATTGTTCCACCAAAATGTATGTCAAGATCACGATACATTTTAGTACTTCCAGATGGATTGCAAATGGTGTATTGTGTGCCTCCATCATAATCTTGTACTTCAAATCGAGTCGTTAGGGACACAAAGTCTAGAGTGGACTCAAGTATTCCTTCTTCATCAATTCTCGCCCTAATAGCTCCTTCTTGTACTTTCTTCTTCATACGCATCGGCTCCGGCCGGTGGCTCGAGCAACCTTAACTTTTTCTATTAAAGTTGGCTCTATCGTATACTTGACATCATCGCACTTCGTTCCGCATATGATCTTCTACTCAACGCGTCGGCCTACCACGTTAGCTTTTTCGGGATGGTATTGAATAGTGTGGTCGTAGTCTTTCAATAGCTCGAGCCAACGTCATTTGCCGCCAAGATGTCGAGTTCTTTTTGAGTGAAGAAATATTTAAGGCTTTTATGGTCCGAATATATCTCCACTTTCTCCCCATATAGATAGTGCCTCCATATCTTTAGTGCGAACGATCACCGCTAACTCTAGATCATGAGTAGGATAATTCCTCTCATACTCTTTAAGTTGTCATGAGGCATAGGCTATGACTTTCCCACGTTGCATGATAACACATCCTAACCCTTTGCTCAAGCATCATCATAGATAACAAATCCATCCGAACCAGATGGTATTGTTAGAACAGTCTTAAAATAAGTCTCCTCTTAAGCTCTTGGAAACTCTTCTCGCATTCTTCGCTCCAAACGAATTTTGTATCCTTCCGAAGTTAGGCGAAGTTAATGGAGTAGCGATTCGAGAAAACCCTTCCACGAATCTCCGATAATAACCAAATAAGCCCAAAAGCTACGTGCTTCTATCACCGACTTTGGTTGCTCCCAACTTTGTATTGCTTCAATCTTCATCGGGTCCACGGATACTCCATGTTTTGACACCACATGCCCAAGGAATGCTACTTCTCAAGCCGTAACTCGCATTTCTTTAATTTGGCATATAGTTTGTTTTCACGAAGCCTTTGGAGTACCAAATTCAAATGGTGCTCATGATCTTCACGACTTTTGGAATATATGAAGATGTCATCAATAAAAACAACAACGAACTGATCCAAATATTCCTTGAATACTCGGTTCATCATAGCCATGAAAGCCGCAGGAGCATTAGTTAGTCCGAAAAGACATGACTAAGAATTAATAATGCCCATACCGAAGTTCTCAAGGCGGTCTTTGGAATATCTCTCGCCTTCTAATCTTCATTGATGATATCCGTAATCGAAGATTGATTTTGAAAAGAATTGTGCCCTTGCAATCGGTCAAACAAGTCATCAATACGAGGTAGAGGATACCTATTCTGATGGTGACATGGTTCAATTCTCGATAGTCAATACAAAGTCGCATACTCCCGCTCTTTCTTTTTTTACGAATAAAACAGAGCACCCCAAGGAGATGTACTAGATCGAATGAAACCGATGTCCAACAATTCCTGTAGTTGGACCTTTAACTCCTGAAGTTCAATAGAGCCATTCGATATGGGGTTTTAGAAATGGGCTTTGTACCGTGTTCAAGATCAATAAAGAATTCAACTTCACGTTACGGGGTAGGCCGGAAGTTCTTGAAATACGTCGGAAAGTCAATAACAACAGAATAATATTATTCAAATTTGACGTGTCTTTATTCAAATCCATAACATGGGCTAAGAAAGCTTGACATCCGCTTTTCAATAAACGAATAGCTTTATGATTAGATATGATGATGATTGATTTTAATGGTTTAGTTGCTTGAATTCGCATAACAAAGTTGGTTAGGAATATGAAAACTAACAACCTTACGAAAAAACAATCAATTTTGGCATGATGAGTAGTTAACCAATCAATCCCTAAAATCACATCAAAAGCAAGTATCTTTAAAGAGATAGGGTCAATGTGTAAGGTAATGGTGCCAACTTGAATCAAACAAGATTTATAAACAATGGATGTGATGAAAGTTTCTCTAACGGAGTTTCCATAGATAGGTCAAAGTCTAATTTCTCCTGAGTCAAGTTTAAACGTTGAGCACATGCGGGAGAGATAAATGAATGGGTAGCATCGGTATCAAGTAAGGTATAAACTTCGCAAGAATTTATAAATAGCTTACCCGTGATCACCTCGTTTGGGTTCCTCGCATTATGACCACCATAACAAATGCTCTTCCCTAATCGTTAACTTTGACTTTTCTCGGGATGATCTTTTGAGTCACCGTCCCCATTGAACTAGATTTCGCTCATCAGTACAATCTCGAAGCGATATGTCCTTCCTTTCCACAATTATAGCATACCTTGAACTGTTGTGGGCGCTTTGACCGATATGTCCTCTTTTCCCGTGATTTGTAACATATGACCAAAGTGGTCGTTTCTCTCCTCCCTTAGAACCGATTCTTTACCAAGACCGCTATCTTCACATAGTCATTGTTAAATCTCCTTTTTAAAATCTCCTCCGACTCGCTTCTTCTATTTTCATGGCCATGATTACCACCAGAGTGGTTACCATTTTTGTCCGTCTGCTTTTCTTTCTCCATTTGGTTATCATTATTCTGCTGATCGCTATTTCGATACGATCCTCGTTGTGGTCCCTCGATTGGCCGTACTCGTTATCTCGCTCTAATAATTGAGCCTGCTTTTACAACATCCGAATAGAGAGAAAATTTATGAGAAATGAGATACCGACGTATCTGGGTTTCAAACCTCTAAGAAACATCCGCGTCATACGCTCCTCATTCTCCACCAAATGAGGTGCAAACCCGATAACTCGCAAACTTTTCCTCGTCGAGACACACCGCCATGTTGTTCTTACGCTCGATCTAATAAACTCCACTTCCTTCATATAGCCGAACACTTTCGTGAAAGTATTTGTCATTAAATAGTTCTCAAACGTCTCCCAAGACATGCCGAGTGTGGTTGGATGGGTACGCTTCACGCACTCCCACATGTAGTCCTGCTCGCCACGGAACATAAAGGTGGCGAATGGAACCTTCTGTTCCTCCGTGCATCCCAAGACATCGAATATCTTGGTAATTTGCTTGACCCATGTTTCCGCCATGATCGGATCCGGCTTTCCCTTAAATTCTAGTGATCCCAACTCTTTGAATCGCTTGGTTGTGATAACCCATGAATTGCTATCATTTCCTCCTCATATTTTGAACACGAGTCTCCTCGTCGATTTTTGCATGAATCGTAAAAAGCTTCTAAACATCCCCTCGTTCATCATCTCGCTTTCGGTTGGTGTTGTTCACGGGAGGAACATTGTCGACTGTTGCACGCTTCTCCTCGTTGGTGAGTACAGAGCGTCTCCACGGTCTCATTTCCATTATTAATATTCTTAGTCAACATTCTCAAATCATCGCCATAAAACAAGGGTTAATTAAGGAAATCAATATATCACATAATATCCCTATATAATTGACCAACTAACAAATAAGCTTAGGTAGGTAGGACACACTAGCGAAGGATTTACTCGCCTCTCCCTCCTAGTTCTATTCCCGATCTCCGCCAGAGATCATATCCTAAGCTCGATACCAACCGTGACGCCCCAAAATAGGTATACATCACCCATTCCGAGTTGTCAATACATGGTGCGTAAACAACTACAACTTTATTATTACAACAAGAAAAGCTGTGAGTTTGAATACAAATATTATCTTCTAGACAATATCTATACTCAAATAAATCCTCATCAAATTTATTGATACATTATTTTACAAAATGGTGAGGACTACTAAACAATTCTTTCTAAAACCTTCATTCCATACCCCGACTAAATACTTCGCTATATTCTCGCCTCCCGAGAAGAATAATGGAACAAAAAGGAAAAGGGTGAGCTCAACTAGCCCAAGAAAAGAATATTATGACTAAGATAATATACAACAAATTATCATTAGTCTTCAACAGGGAAAAATCTAATAGAATACAATAGACAACAAATTTAAAATCAATATTCGCAGCCGAAAATAATAATTCATTAGAAGAGTTAAGTAGATAATGCAAACTACTATCTTCTATGTATGAATTTAAAAGTTCATCGCTCTATCTTTTATCCCCGTAACATCAATCAATATATATCTGAATCAAATATTCATCTTTGCACTACTGAGCCAAAGATATTCATCACCGGGTCATGTTCATCTAAACACTGCTTCATCTTTGCACTCTGGGCCAAAGATATTCTTCAAAATCATTCATCTTTACACTACAGCCAAAGATATTCAATAATATCATCATTTAAGATCGAGGGATGATGAAAATATTTTTAAAGAAACGAATCCAAAGAAACAAAATGACAAGGATTAAGGATTAAGGATTCAGTACTTTGTTTTTTATCCTTGTTCAAAAATACCTCAAAAATAATCATAGTGGTGTAAAATTCAAGAATGATCAAAACATGGATACAATCAAAGCTAGTATCCGAATAGATATTTTGGACAAAAAAGAAGAAATTTTATATTTCGATGAATAGTGTCGTATACGTGAATAGTGCAGATATCGTGAATAGTAACTCGACACCAAAAGATAGAAATTTCCCAAAAAACATCTTCACGCTTCATGAATAGTACTTTGTGATAAGAATCGTGAATAGTAACTCATGAATAGTAACTTTCGTGAATAGTAACTCATGAATAGTAACTCATGAATAGTAACCCCAGAGCATGGAAAAGTTTCAAATTTGATAAAAAGTTTCAACCAATATTTCAAAGATAATGATATTGAAGAAATAATATCATTTGAGAAGAAAATAACATCCTTTACCTCGAAAGATTAGTACTTCTAATGGAATAAATCTGTATATAGTCTTTGAAGGAACTTACTGCCTAACAATACTCAAAGTATACTCAAAATACTCACAAGAATACGCTTCGATAATATAGAGAGAAAACTTCAGCTCGTGTGATTTTCAATTCTAACCTAAGCACCCTATTTATAGAAAAATGCTTAGAACACCAAAGCGTAAAATTTAATATAATATAATTATTTATAATAAAATTTCCTCGCCAACCTTCCAAGAACTGAATTCAGCTCATTCAACCCACATGTGTAACACACATAATGAAAAAAAACGTTTTTCTAATTTTAAATATTTTAAACTTCCAAAAATCAATTATTTGAAGCTTGAACTTTAATAATTCATAATAAATAGCCTCATCATCGTAAAATTCGAATCTTGCGAATTTTTATAGGAAATTCAATTCTCTACGACTTTGCGAGAAGAAAGTTTTTCCAAATTCCAAATAGAAATTGACCAAATCCACAAACAGACGATTTTACAAGCTATAATCAAATTTCAAATAATAAATGGGGTCCAATCAGGCATGTTTAACATGTTTTAAACATTTATTGCAACAAAAAATACTCTTCCTCCTCGTATACTCATATATCCCACATTTGTTGTAAAAATATCACCATTATTATATTATTAAAATATAATAATATATTTAAATGAATTATTTTATCGTAAAAATAAAATTTCAATTTTCAACAATTGTCACATAAAATTTTTCTCCATCTATATCCACATAAAATTAATATTTTCTCATCATATGAATCAATAATTAATTATTCACAAATGATATTACGAAATCACAATATTGACAACCAGTAGCTTCAGGAAAGAGGGGCTTTCCAATAAGAATTTCTTCTTATTGGTAGCGCAATTAGGTGACCAAACCTCTCCTTGTGAACTTTCTAGACATTCCCAATAATGTTATCTAATAATATTATTCGGATAATATGAATAATTGCTTCGATAATGAAAAATACGTGTAATGACAATTATCAAAACAACAAAGAATATAAAATATCAACGCAAAGAATTATTAACTCAATAAAATCTTTGAAATAAGAATTACTGTAACCATTATTGAGTAGTGCCTTCTTACGTAAGAATCAATAATTGGTGCAATACTGGTGCTACTCTTGTGTTTTAACCACCGGTATTTTAACAAGATAATCTGTAATAACTAACACGCCGTCGTTATTTTTAAACCACTTATATTTGTCGCTTTCTTCATCCAATCGCTTTCGTTATGGGGCCCATACATGCGGCTGCTACCGTCGAATATTAATATTCCTCGACGCATTGAATATTCCACGACCAAAGGAATATTCCCCGACAACAATGAATATTTTATAACCACTTGCTTATTTTGTAGTATTTGCGTATTTTACCCCTAACTATCCACATTAATCAAATCAACCCTTACTAAAATAATAAATAGAGAAAATTAAATTTCATTAATAATAAGTTGGAGAACGACCACTGATCGTATGCTATAATTGCGGAGGGGAGGGACACATCAGTCCAAACTGGATGCAGCAATCTAAATCGTGTTATAACTGCGGAAGAGAAGGCCACCTAGCGCAATTTTGTCTTGTAGTGATGACAAGTCCAGCTGGGATGGTGACACCAAATGCTATCCCAGATAGGTCAAAGCCGGTAGTTCAAGGGAGAGCGTTTGTCGTGACCTCCAAAAAAGCGAAGAGCTCGAACGAGGTTATCACGGGTAAGTTAATCATAAACTCTTGCGAAGTCTATACCTTATTTGATACCGGTTCTACCCATTCTTTTATTTCTCCTACTTGCGTTCAACATTTAAATTTAACTCCAGAGAAATTAGACTTTGACTTATCTATTAAAACTCCGTTGGGAGAAACCTTCATTACATCCATTGTTTATAAGTCTTGTTTGATTCAAATCGGCACCATCACGTTACCTATCGATCTTATCT